>OZ038505.1:36796633-36976633 GCA_964036315.1 Acanthosepion esculentum
ACATAAATGCAGTCATGTTTCTGCACTGTATCTTCAGGTCATGGTGGTCAACTGGAGAATAAACAATCATTTTAAAGTTTAAAAGGTCATGGTGGTCAACTGGAGAATAAACAATCATTTTAAAGTTTAAAAGTTTTAAATTTCTGAAGACTAAAGTTGTCTGGAAATCGTGGAACCAGAAGAGTATTTCACAAGCAAGAAGAACAAGAAAATGTTAATATATATATATATATATCATGGTGGTCAACTGGAGAATAAACAATCATTTTAAAGTTTAAAAGCAGTCATGGTTCCATCTTGCCTATTCAACTATAAAATGATGAGATTTTATGGCTAACCTAGTAATGCGCGTAAATTAATAAAGTCTATGAACCATAGCAAAGAACTCATATAAATGATTACCATGAAAGTACTTATGGCAGTGGGAAGGTGACTGAAGCTGAGATGCCAGATCAGCACCAATAATATTGCTGATTCTTCTTTGGATTTTATCCAGGATCTATAAATATACAGCAGGGGAACCAAACCAGATGTGGCAGCATTATTCAAAGCACAGACAAATGTTACATTTATAAATATGCAAAACAAATTCTTTTAAAGAAAGCTTCACACCTCATTCTGTGAAGAAATTGCTTCATAACTAAAATAGAAAATGCAAAACTCCAACCAATGAAGAATTTACATGCGTACTGCATTTTTCTTTCTGATCAAGTTCACCCCAAGAAGGCAGTAAACCCACTAAGATACAAAGGGTTACTGAGTGTGAAAGAATTAAAAAAAAGAAACCTTATGAAGGATTGAGAACAATATAAGAGAAATCAGTAAGACAGTAGATAATGATTGACATTGCATTTAAATTTTTAGCAAAGTTAACCAGAAAGCAAGGAGGTGAAAGAGAATTCCACAATTAAGAGGTGTGATAGAAGTAACTGTTAGCATAGAACTTATGGTTACTCCTAGCAAATTCAACTGTAAATTGATGGGACCTAACTGCCAATCTAGTACTGCACTTAAATCCATAAAGAACTTTTTTGAACAATTACCATGAAAGTATTTATAAAAAAAGGCACAGGGAAGTAACTTTATGGTGATGGAAAAGTGACTGAATTTGAGATGCCAGGTCAGGACCAATTATATTGCTGATTCGTCTTTGGATTTTATCAAGAATCTGTAAATATAGAGCAGGATTACCAGACAATATGTAGCAGCAATATTTGAGGCATGGCTGAATGGTAGATATATAGATATGAAAGATAGATTCTGGAGAGAAAGACTGTCTCGCATTAACCATTTTTCTTAGCAGCAGACAACCTAGCAATGGATTCAATATAGTATTTCCCCTTCAAGTCAGCCAAGAATATTAGCCTGAGAAGATGCAGTCAGTCACTCTTCTGGATATTAGCATCAGCCATGGTGATGCAAGGCAGAAAGGGCTCTCTCAGATGATTAATAAAGAAAAGTTTTATTTTGGAGGTGTTAAAATTAACAAGCCATCCTTTGCTCCAGTTAACAACAGACTGTAGGTCATTTCTGAGATCAGCTGCCAATTAGAATTTATCAATCAGGTCAGACTTACAATCAAGACAGAAGTAGATGGTTGTCATCAGTGTAGATACCAATTTGAGAGCTGATGCCATCAGGAAGTTCAATGAGGAAAATTAAGAACAAAGTAGGTCCAAGGATATACACTTGTGGGACACTTGTATTAGTATAAAAGGATTTAGAATGGATTTGGCCATTCAGGATAACTTTTATTTTGTGAATGAATCAATTCAAAAGTTCTTCCAGAAACGCCATAACTTTTCAACTTGTAAGGAATACCAGAATGCCAAACCCTGTCAAATGCTTTTGAGATATGCAAGGCTTCACTATTCTTATCTAGAACTTTATAGACTCTTGCAGTAGTAATCATTAATACAGTAGTTGACCAAGAGAAACGAAAACAATATTTCTTGTCTGATATATATATATATATATATATATATATATATATATATATATATATATATATCTGTGTTTGTGTGTGTGTTTGTTTGTGTGTGTGTGTGTGTGTTTATGTTTGTGTATATGTGCATGTATATCCAAAAGGTATTGAAAAGTTCTTCTCCTCCACCACCACCACCACCACCACCACCACCACCAGTGTATATATATAGGCATAAAATCCATAAACTAAAGTACTGACATTTATGTATTTGTGTCTTAGCAGCTTGGTAGCTTAGGTAGTTGGATTCTTTACTATCAAGCCAAATGGTTTACATGTTAGTAAATATAGAACTGAGGTAAAAGCTAAGCTTTATATATATATATATATATATATATATATATATATATATAAATCTTTTCTATAAATATTTTCATGGTAATTGTTCTGATGAGCTCTCCACTTTGGCACCTCAAATTTAGGAATTTAAATGTAGTACTAGATTGGCAGCTAGGTTTCATCATTGTACTGTTAAAATGCTTAGATATAACCATATGTTCTAGGCTTACAATTTCTTCTCTTGCACTTTTCACTTGTGAAACTCTCTTCCACCCTCATGCTTTCCTGTCAAATTTTATCTTCAAAAATTTAAATGCAATGTCAGTTGTTTGCTTTTGTGTTCTTAATTCTTGTTCTTTCATTGTTCTCACTCTTTAATAATGTTTTTCTTTTTCTAATATTCTTTCACACTCAGTAAACTGCTGCATGTTAGTGGGTTTATTGCCTTCTTTGGGGTGAAATAATTAAAGAAAATGTGTGACTAAAGATGGAAAATATAACTACAAAATCTTGAAGGACAAAACTCATTTTGATTTGCATATATAAAGGTCTTTCTTGTAATATAATAATTCTTATACAATCACATAGTCTGTCTGAGCTTTAGAAGGTCATGCATTCTGCAATAATTCTTATATGATCACACAGTCTGTCTGAGCTTTAGAAGGTCATGCATTCTGCAATAATTCTTATATGATCACACAGTCTGTCTGAGCTTTAGAAGGTCATGCATTCTGCAATAATTCTTATATGATCACACAGTCTGTCTGAGCTTTAGAAGGTCATGAATTCTGCAATAATTCTTATACAATCACATAGTCTGTCTGAGCTTTAGAAAGTCATGCATTCTGCAATAATTCTTATATGATCACACAGTCTGTCTGAGCTTTAGAAGGTCATGCATTCTGCAATAATTCTTATACAATCTCACAATCTGTCTGAGCATTATAAGGTCATGCATTCTGCAATAATTCTTATATGATCATACAGTCTGTCTGAGCTTTAGAAGGTCATGCATTCTGCAATAATGTTCATTATGGTGAAGAAGGCATTATGTTACAAAGAAGCAGGCATATTCCTTTTTTCAATTAAAACCAAGATTTTTTTAAACTGGATGATCAATTTGGATGTGGGCTTTGATTTTGGCAACAGTGTTCAAATTACCATTCCTACACCCTTAGACAAGCTTTTGGATGGCCACATAATACAGACGCTTTCCAATATTGAAGTTTTTTAATGGCTGGTATTTCAAATGCACAGATCAACAAAAATGATTCAGTGGGAATGTCAATATCATCAAGATCCAGATCAGCCCTGAGATAATTCCAAGTGTCCATGCAGCCTTGTAGTCAATAAATTATTTCCCACTGTACAAACCCTCTTCTACAGATGCAACATTGCAAGCCAGTTGCTATTTCCATGAAAAATGTTCTGAGAATCTACATTTCCTAGTTCAATCAGTATAGACATTTACAATTATAATCTGCCATTCAATGTACACCAGCCAAATTCCATTTGTATGATAGAAGTTCCATTTAGACAGCTTCTTCCTGATATTGATTGATTGATTTTTTATGGCTTATAAACCCTTTGTGGGTTATTTACAACCAAAAGATATTTTGGATTGCAAGTATAATAATATTTTATGCAGGGAGAAAATGGATTAATACCTTCCCCATAGGCATTTGTGATTAAGTGAATGTAAGGAACCCAACTTTAATTTGAACTTGGTATTTCAAGTTTTAATTCTGAGCTGTTATCCATAGCACAACTTGGATATCCTATCAGATATATAGGAAAAATAATGTTAAAATTCTTTCACAAAATATGCACATAAATTTAAACAATAATAAATAAAAGTTTAATTATAAACCTAACCTAGGTTTTTTATAGAATTTTTCATGTGTTCTTATAAATTTTTCTTTTTCAGGACATAAATTATATAAAAATTGTCTGAATCTTCACTTAGAAACATCATAAAGAAGTACACAACCCCAGTTGACAAAAACAAGAAAATTAAATTAATTATTTATTATAAAAAATTTAAAACTGCTAACCTCATCATCAAAGATAATAATTCACCTGCAAGATTCAAATTCAAAAACTAATATTATTTATGAATTTACATGTTCCTTAAGGTGCTGTATTCATGACCAAATCAAATTTGTAAATAATTATATTAGATATGCTACAACATGTTTAACAAGAAGACTCTCATTACATTTCTCTGATCATAGTTCAGGGTTAAGAAAAGGTTAAAAATAATGGAAGCATTATTAAAAAAAAAGAAAACGCCAACAACCAATAATATCAACTATGAACATTGCCACAATATGCTGACCATGTTTGGAAAATAAAACTTCTCTATAACTCTAGATACATGCATAAAACAATCCATATATTCAGTTAAAAGTAAAATTCATCCTTCATAATGGCTACAAGTATACACGAAAGCACATGGATATATAAAACATTCAGACAATTTTTACATAATTTATGTCCTGAAAAGAAAAAAATTATATAAGAACACATGAAAAAATATATAAAAAACAGCAACTTTTCAGTCATTTTAAGCAAAACTTGCATAAAAGATGAACTGCTGTCCAAATACACAATATATATATATATATATATATATATATATATATATATATATATATATATATATATATATATATATATGTATGTAACCCCCTGCACACTAGTGGCATTTCTGCCTTGCTTGGGGGGAAATGATTCATATATATATATATATATATATATATATATATATAAAGCAAATGACAGACAACAGACAATTTTGTGTTGATTAATTTTATTGATCAACTCTTCTAAATTAGAAATAACCCTTTTCAGATGAGGACAAAATTATATCAGAAATTGCCTAAAGTTCATTTTGGAAGAAATATGGTCCAAGCTTTCAAATTTCAATACTCATGCAACAAAAACAAACATCTGTAAATAAAAACAATTATAATTTAAGAAACCTGCAACCTCAAATGTGTATTAAAAAAACAAAAAAAACTCATATGCATACGTCATAACTTGTATATGTCACAGCATTCTACAGTCCTACAAAACTCAATATTTGTCTCTACCTACCCTGATGATGACCAACCTTGAGCCAAATTTCTTCCAAAATTAACTCTGGATAATTTCTGTTAGAATTCACTCCTTATCTGAGAAGGATTAAACATAATTTGGTAAAGTCAATCAATAAAATTAATCAACACAAAATGTTTGCTGCATTTTATAACATTTGCCTTAATTTGCTGCCTAAATACACACATTATATATATATATATATATATATATATATATATATATATATATATTGTCATCCATAGACAAACTGTTTCACTGTATCACAGCTCATCAGTGTGGCTAGACATCTCGTTGCCTCTAGCTAGGATTGAAACCTGGCTGAATTGCCGTCAGTCAGTGAATCTACCCCTAAGCTGTTGGCACATAGCAGGGGATGAAGGTGAATTTAAGTTCATTTAATTTTAGATAAACACGCCAGTGCCTGAGAGAACTCAATTCGTTTTATTGAACAGTTTTGCATTAGTAGCAGTAATAGACACTGTTTACAATATCACACTTTCTCCCCTGAGAGCTCAACTGAAATAATTTTCAGGCACACATATATATATATATATATATATATATATATATATATATATATATATATATATTACTTAAAATCTTAGAGGCATTACATATTAAAAGAAAAAGACCTCTTATTAATCGTATAGATTATAATATATCTGGTAATATATTGCAATGTTTATAATATATTTAAATTTTGTAGCGTATTCTTCGATCTTTTGGCTTGTGTATTGGAAATCTTTTTCACGCTGTCACATGATAAAAATCTACGCCATGCACGTGATATAACATCATCGCGTCTTTTGAATTTAAAAGGAATTTAACGTTTTTAGTTTGTAAAAAAAAGTAGCAACATGATTACGCTACAAGATAATTGGCAAATGTTTGTTTAAAAAAAAAAAAAAAAAAAAAAAAAAAAAATTTTTGACTAAAATATTGACCCTGAAGATGAACAATGATGTTCGAAAGCGCTAGGTCATCGTATGGAAAATACATATTTCGGAACTATTTTCAAATAAAAAGTCTCATTAGAGAATATGAGAAAATTCAAAAGAAAATATGTAAGACTATGTTGTCTTTAACATTCAACACTACATGTTTGAAAGAAAAGTTGCTGCCAAATTACACATATATATATATATATATATATATATATATATATTTGTGTGTGTGTATATGTATGTATGTGTTATTAAATACAGTTGTATACCTTATATATATTTTCAGTTTTCTGAGTTACCAACACACACAATTATCTATAGCTATGTTTATATGTCTGTATTCATTTATACATTGATGTTGGGCACAAGCACCCACACACTTGTAGAAACAATCTTTTTCTTCCTAATTTGCAATGCATTCCTATAGTAAAAATCATTAGTAAAGCATTTATATTATGCCTATAATATTATACATATAATGCCTCTAATGAGCTACTGATTATTGTATTACTATATATATACTCTCATATCATATGACTTTTGAAGATCTAATTTTGAAGGTAATTTTAAGGGGGTCACGTAATACATAAGATATAAATTAGTGTATGTATTGCTGGCCCTGAATATGCCAATGACCAAACTTTATATCCATTTACTGTAGTCAAATTAGCTTCAGAATTAGGTCTTCAAAGGTCACATGATACACAAGTATATATGGTAATTCTTGACCACTGACAATCACTTTCTTTCTGATTTTCAATGCATTTAGTCAGTTATGTGCCATGCATGATACACACTTAGGCAATCATGTATCTTTTGATGCATGACTGATGAGGCAGATTTTTTTCCCACAGTAGGTTGCCATTTCTTTCTGCGGTAAACCAGTTGCCATCCAAGGCTATAGAACCCAGTCTGTTCTGCTATTTACCCATAAATGGGTGGAGAAGAAGAGGATTCATACCTTTCCCAAGGGTATTAGCACATAAGTGAATGTAATGGATTCGACTGGAATTTGAACTCTGCTCTCCAATTCCTCAATCCGAGCAGCTATCCCTCACTCCATTATGCCTCCTTACTATATTTAATAAAACCATTACCAATGTATTTACATTATAGATAAAATGACCCTATTTTTTTAGTAACCCTTGTATTAATTGCTAACTAATAACTATCCCTTCCTTTATGACTTTTCAATGCATTTCTGTAATAAAATCATTAGCAATTACATATATAATAGTCCTGTTCTAATTTTATATATATATATATATATATATATATATATATATATATATATATATTTATATGTATATGTATATGTATATATATAATTATATATATATTATATATAATTTATAATAATAATTTATTTATAATAATATATATATATATATATATATATATATATATATATAATTATATATTATATATTACATATATAATAGTCCTGTTCTAATTGTGTTATAATTGCATTAATATATGATCAATGACAATCACCATTTTACATTTAAATTATACATACAAGAATTTTCTTAAAAGTTCTCAGACCAACTAGGAAGCCCTTAAGAAAATGACATGAAGTGGAGTAACTATATTGAATCAACTGTTACATCTACTGCAAGGAAAGTTGTCTCACCGTGTCATGCCAGAAAAATTTTTTTCTTGTCAGAATCAATCTTGTATATTTATAAATCTACCGTTCGTCCATGTATTGAATACTTTTGCCATACCTAGTCTGGTGTTCCTGTTGTACATTTTTCAAAAATTCAAAGAAAAATCTGTAACTTAATCGATCTTGACCAGGCATCTCATTTTTAATCACTATCTCAATGATATGATGTGGCTTCCTTCTCTCGTTTCTACAAATGTTTTTATGACAACTGCTCTGATGCCTCGAATACATGAATTTAAGCTTGCTACCTGATTGATATCTAAGTCCCACCCTTTTACTGTTGAAATAGCTAAATGCGATCATCACTTATACTCTAACAGTTTCTTTCCTAGCATCTCCCACCTGAGGAACTCCCTTCTAATTTATAGCTTCCCTGATAATTACAATTTACAAAAATTTAAATGCAACATCATTTGACATGTTCTGTTTTTCTTGAACCCTGTTACTTTTGGTCCTTTCCTCAATATTCCCCATTTTCAATCTTTACATTCACTTTCACTTTCACTTTCAATCCCAGTACAGCATTGGTCTTATTTAGGGTGAAACGATTAAAAAAATATGTATAGTTTGCAGTTAGACAATTTGTTCAGATTTAGGAATTACTCTTAGTAATGTATGCCTTAATTACTCATAATATACAATAAGAAAAACTTGCAAAATTTACTGTTTAATCATCCATTTTATTTTCAGGCAGCCAGAAATATCTTCTTATCAAAGATGGTAACTGAATGGGGGCTGGGAATTTATGGAACTGTGGTAAATTCAATGAGCAAAAAAAAAAGACAAAACATTGCTTATGTATAGTCGGATCAAATAGGATCAGCACCAATTACATTGATCTTCATCATTTATTTTTTGGTGACTGCCAGTATTTTATAACTCAGGATATGAGTAATTACAATGAAGCAAAACTTTGACATATTTATTTAATAAATCCTATCTGAAAGAAGATGATATATAAATTTCTATATATCAAAACAATTTGTGGGGGACAAAATCGCAAAAAAATTATGTAACATGTTTCATCCTTTAAAAAGACTTCATCAGAATGAAATGGTGTTTTTCTTGATGGGAACACACACACACATACATATACATACATATATATATATATATATATATATATATATATATATATATATATATATATATATATATACAAATGTAAAAAAACAAAAAGAATAAAATTCAAATGTTCATAAATTAATTTAAGAAAGGGCTCAATACAAGATTAGAGCAATAAATATTTATAAAAAAACTGTTACATTAGAACATACAAGTAACTTGCATGTTCTAATGTAACAGTTTATAATATATATATATATATATATATATATATATATATATATATATATATATATATATATATATGTAGGAGGAGGTCAACTTTCTAAAGAAGCAATGGATAACCATCATAAGTGTGACAGATCTTATCCCTTTAAATATTATTTTTAGTGGCTACTCATATTTGAGTATATTTATTTATTTTCTTCTACCAGTCTGAATATTCAAGAAATCTTATTAAATAAAAAATATGTACCCTCTGGTAGGATTTGAACATGCTTCCCACTAGGCTGAGAGAAACCATTGTTAGATCTTACATACCTTAACAAACTCAGCCACGAAGAAGCTTTGCTGATCAAGCAAGGTCTTAATCAAAATCCTTCTCGTTATACATTGCCCAAAATTATCCTATCTTCTCAGTTGTGTGTCCAAACATAAACAAAGTAATTTTCTATAGAATAATGGAGTTTTATTTATGAGTATCGACTAAAAATAGTGTTTAAAGTGATAAAAATTGGAGGAGGGTTGAAAAACATAAATGAAAACATTAGTTATACTTATGGACCAAGATGAACGCTGAAGTTGTAGGGTTGGTAAATTTTAAAATTTTCTCACCTCTGATGTGTTTAATTTCCCAATATCTTTGGTTTCCCACATTTATACAGATGTCCTCCATCATTTGTGTTTTGGTTCAACTCTCTGTCTACTTTACATTAATGATCTTCCTAAGAGTATATTCTGATTTTTGTGGCTTTCTATGGTGATTATACAACAATATATGAGTGTATCTCCTAAATTCTAGATAACTAGAGACTAGCAGCTAATCTCTCCTCTGATGTATCTTTAACAATGGGGGAAAAACTGGCTGTTCACATTTCTTGTTGGTGATAGGTTAGCCCACAAACATATATCGAATGATAGAAGAGCACAAAAAGAAAATGAAGAATTGAGTAAAAAAATATATTGTCTTCTTTATTTTTGTTAAAGAAAATACATCAACAAAAATAAGGTTCCAGTGCACTAGGCAAAAAGAATATATTTGCATGATCATGTCGAGGGTGAGAAGAGCAGTTTTCAGAAAAGGACAGTATTGCTGTTGCTGCAGAATGTGTTGTCCTGAAAAGGACAGTTTTGTAGTTGCTGAAGTGCATTGTCAACGAAAAGGACAGTTTTGTAGTTGCTGAAGAGTATTGTCCAGAAAAGGACAGTTTTGTAGTTGCTGAAGAGCATTGTCCTGAAAAGGACAGTTTTATAGTTGCTGAAGAACATTGTCCTGAAAAGGACAGTTTTGTAGTTGCTGAAGAGCATTGTCCTGAAAAGGACAGTTTTGTAGTTGCTGAAGAGTATTGTCCTGAAAAGGACAGTTTTGTAGTTGCTGAAGAGTATTGTCCTGAAAAGGACAGTTTTGTAGTTGCTGAAGAGTATTGTCCTGAAAAGGACAGTTTTGTAGTTGCTGAAGAGCATTGTCCTGAAAAGGACAGTTTTGTAGTTGCTGAAGAGTATTGTCCTGAAAAGGACAGTTTTGTAGTTGCTGAAGAGCATTGTCCTGAAAAGGACAGTTTTGTAGTTGCTGAAGAGTATTGTCCTGAAAAGGACAGTTTTGTAGTTGCTGAAGAGTATTGTCCTGAAAAGGACAGTTTTGTAGTTGCTGAAAAGCATTGTCCTGAAAAGGACAGTTTTGTAGTTGCGGAACAGCATTGTCCTGAAAAGGACAGTTTTGTAGTTGCTGAAGTGTATTGTCCCGAAAAGGTTGTGTTTAAAATAGGGAACCCAAGCACATACACCCAGACCAGGGACAAAAATTGCTCAGCCATCACAACCGTTGGTTGCTCTGGCATTAGTATGACTACTGATACCCCTTCTCTAGTGCAATGATGGGGATACAGCCACAGGCTTCTGTTTATTGGTACTGGGAACCTCTTAGTATGTTTTTCTCCAGCTGCGTCTTTGTCAGCAGACATAGAAACAACTGAGTTGCACTCTGTTTGAAGACAGCGATGCAACAGAGATATGATAATCCTACCAGACATGGGGCACAGAAAGTGGCTTTCATTGCTTTGGGTGCTTTTTCATATTCTGAATCAGTTTTATAATGATTGTAATATGGCTGTTTTTAAAAAATGTGGTAGTGCCGACAGAATATGATACATTCAATGTTTCAAAAATCAAACTAATGACAGTCTATCATCATAAAGCAGAATAATAAATATATATGATCCATTGGGGCACTTCGAGGTAGTGTAATGGTTAACAAGCTTATCTCGCTAGAACAATTATGTCTGAGTAGTGAATTCGATCCTCACTGGGTGTTCCTTACTTTCGGCCTTGTGCCACATCCAAGCTATGCTTGGAAAATCACTATATGATCCATTGCTTAAAATTCTGGACAAATGGTCAGATTCCTGTACTGCTTCAGTAAGTTTAAACACATAAAATAAGGAAAATACTGAAAGCAAATTTGTATAGTATTTCTAACAATGGCTAGAAGATAAAGTAGAAAAATAGTCCAAAATAAGAAATAGAAAAATCACTTGAGGTTGTTTCACCTGCCATCAAGTTATCCATGTTAAGAATCATAAAGAAAATGGTAAGTCTTAAGGAATAAAGAATATATCAAAAAGTAGATGTAACATTACAATCATCTGTGTGTTCTTTGCAAGTGGTGATCCTAGATTCATGATGTTTTTAATGCTTTCACACTGTTACTGAATTTCGTCCTGGGTATGATGATAAACTATATCCAGCAGCAAGACTTCTGATAGGGAGGTTTTGAGGAGCATGGAACCATCTCTTAAATGTTGTTGTTCCCAGGTCCACCATAACCCGGGATGGCAGCACTTGTTAGGGCCCCAGCTATGAGCAAATAGTGAACCCCCAAACTGGGGTCAAAACACTATGAATGTATAAAAATACATTTTCATTGTAAAAATATCAGCAATAAATCTTTGGAAAAGAAATTATCAATGCTCGCAACAAAATTAAATTTCAGCATTAAATGACCCATAAGGAGTTGATGTGCCGTTAAACAAACAAACATTCCCACTGAATTAGAACTGACTGGAAACAAGTAAATCTCTTTATATTGATAGACAAGCTAATGAAATTACTGACCTTTTATGTGCTGACTTTCAACTGGTACCTGAAAACACCAACAAAAGGTATGATCATGAGATCAACACTGTTACCAATAATGGCATGCTTCATGTGTCCTGTTTTGAAATCATCCACTTGAAATGAGCCCCCAAAATATTAATTATTGTATCTAAACATTATTAATGTCACCATCTTTATTATTTATCCTAAAATTGTATTTTGATAAATCAGAAAAATAGATAAATGCTGTCCCCCAAAAAAGACGAAAATAAAAACAGAAAATGTAAAAAAGCAAATCATAACTGAAAATGAAAAAATCGAACAAAGAAAAATTAAAAAAAATGGAAAAGTTTTGAAAGAAGAAAACATTAACGGACAACAGAACCAATAAAAAAGAAGTGAAAAATATTTTGATATTAACTTGTCAAACTTAAACAGGAAATACATCCATTATATGATAGATATATCAAGCAAGGATGCAAGACGTAAGATCACTTGTTGCCCCACCAATCACTAAATTTTTGATTATAGTCACTTGATTGGTGCTTACTAGTTTGATTTAAGTATGATCTGAGAAGAGAAGGCCAAAAGTCAATAGCCAATCAAAAGATGTGTCTATTATGTTGTAGATCGATTCAGTTAGATTGTAAAACACAAGCTCTTTTATAGACTCTGATAAAGGTGATTGGTTTGCTTGTGTCTGTCTGATTCGATTCAAGTACAGTCCTAGTGCTGGTTGAGAAAACATGTCTATCATTTCTTCATTCAGCTGAGCCACAGTGTAAAACAAAGATTAGTTGTAGTTTTAACCAGTCTAGAAACCAAGATTAAGGTCAGTTGCCTTGTTATCTTCCGTTTGTTTCAAGTACATTATTTGAGCTGGATTGTGAAGGAAGAAAAGATAAAAGGTTGTATTGTAGATCATTTGATCAAGGATACAAAACACTTTTGTCCAGCCAAAATTTAGATTAAGGTCACTTGCCATTCAAATACACTGGTTAAGATAGTGAAGGGGAAACAAAAAAAATAAATAAGTATAAAAGGTTATCTTGCTTGAGGAAAGAAAACACTTTTTGTGCTGCCAAATTTCAGATTAAGGTCACCTTTTCAGTTTGATTCAAGAACTATTTGTGAGCAGGAGAAGAAGAAAGAAAAAGTGAGATCAATAAAAGTGTGTTTACTCTCCTTCAGATCAACTTCATTTCGTTTTTGGTCACAAAGCAATAGAAAGCTTTTTTCCTAGTACACTTTTAAATAAAATTTTGTTTCTTGGCAATTGAATTCTATGTAGACAATTTAACAATAAGAACTAAGTAAACTTCTGAAATTAAATATGGCCATTATTCCATCATATTTTGTGATCTTTATTTTTTGTTATACCTATTTTGGTTGTGGTATATGGTGAATAAATTTTAATACAGGCTAAATTCTTTAGAAATATTATTATTCCATAGTATTCTGTAGTTGAGCCTTTACACTTTTTTTTTTTGTTGAATCAATTCTGGATGGTCAATTCTCCAAACTTCTACAGTTTTGAGAAGCAGCATTTTCATTATTCTGTAGTATTTTGCATCTCATTTTTTTGTGTTTAACTTAATTTGTCTGGTCTATTCTCCAACCTTCTTCAGGTGTATGTATACAATGAATAAATTTTAACATATACCAAAGTCGTGAGAAGCAGTATTGTCATTATTCCATAGTATTTTGGGAACTGGTATCTTCATTTCTTTTGTTGAACCTATTCTGGCTGGTCTATTTTCCAGCCTTCTTCAGGTGTATTTGGTATGTAGATAATAAGTTAAAACATGGACCAAGGTTTTGAGAAATATTGTTGGTATTCCATAGTATTATGCAAAGTATAAACATTACTTTTCCAGAGAAAATTTAATCTAGTCCATTTTCCAGCCTTCATCAGGTGCAGCAAATAATTTTAGATGAAGTATGACTAGTATAGTAATTATTCCATGATATTTTGTGGAGGAATATCTTTATCTTTTTTATCTTTCATCCCAATATTTCAACTGATCCATTTTTCAGCTGTGATGAGTGCCATATTCTAAGTGGCTTTACAAACATTGGGAACACATATTCAGAAAGCTGTCTGAACCAAAGTAAAGGTAAAGTTTAACATTTTATAACTAATACTGATTCATTAATCTTTCAATCTTCATTTTTTTCTGTAGAAATGTAAGTTATCCTGAATGACCACTAGACTAGATCCTTTTGTACTAATGCAGGTGTCCCCAAGGTTCCATCCTAGGTCTAACACTGTTCTTAATTTTCATTAATGACCCACTGAGCCAAAACCTTTGTCATGCCAAGTTCATTGTGCAGAATATTATTAACTATATCATGGGATATACTAATAGCATTGACTATTTTATTTATAGTCAATCACCTGTCATCTATCCACATGTGGTGAACATGATCAATGATTTTCTCAGTGGAGGCAGTTGCAATAAATATTGCGTCATCTTCAAGACTCTCCCTTCCCCTCCTAAATTCAGCTGCCCACTTTTGCACTATTGATAATGCTGGAGCATCATCCACTAACATAGCAAGCATGTCAGCATGAATGTCCTTGCGAGACTAAATAATTTTTCTGTAGATACTTGATAACAACACAATGCCAAATTTTGTCTGTTTTCAAAAGAAGTCACTACTAGTAACATCTGAAGTATTCTTTCAGCAGTCAGATCTCGATTTATCTGGAAAGAAACAATGTACTTATTAATAAGAAGAGTTAAAATTAATGCGTGCAAGATTTCATGGCTTGAGATATCACTCCTTCATAGTCAGCCTATAAACTTTTCAGCCCACCCTTATATGCATTTAGTATTTATTGTGTCACTTTACATATAATCAGTTTGGTGAATGAATGTTTTGATATAATTGCTTAATAATTATAATGGATTTTTACAGTAAAATCATTTTTAATGCAGTCCTAGAAAATATTTTTGTCTTTGACTGTCACTATATGAATATATATAGGTTCACCTTATCTTTGACAGTCACTATATAAGTATATATAGATTCAACTTATCTTTGGCTGTCACTATATAAGTATATATAAGTTCAACTTATCTTTGGCAGTCACTATATAAGTATATATAGGTTCACCTTATCTTTGACTGTCAATATATAAGTATATATAAGTTCACCTTATCTTTGACTGTCACTATATAAGTATATATAGGTTCAACTTATCTTTGGCTGTCACTATATAAGTATATATAGTTTCAACTTATCTTTCGCTGTCACTATATAGGTATATATAGGTTCACCTTATCTTTGACAGTCACTATATAAGTATATATAGGTTCAACTTATCTTTCGCTGTCACTATATAAGTATATATAGGATCAACTTATCTTTGGCTGTCACTATATAAGTATATATAGGTTCAACTTATCTTTCGCTGTCACTATATAAGTATATATAGGTTCACCTTATCTTTGACAGTCACTATATAAGTATATATAAGTTCACCTTATCTGTGACTGTCACTATATAAGTATATATAGGTTCAACTTATCTTTGACTGTCACTATATAAGTATATATAGGTTCAACTTATCTTTCGCTGTCACTATATAAGTATATATATAGGTTCACCTTATCTGTGACTGTCACTATATAAGTATATATAGGTTCACCTTTCAACAAGAGTAATGGTTTATCCCTTGTCTCATATTCAAAATTGGATTTGCAGTTCCTTCTACAGTCTAATTCAACTCCATATTTCTAACCCCTCTACCTATTTATTATTTATTTTTTCCTCAATAGGAGTAGATATGTTTGCCACTAGACTAGCTCATACATCTCCCTGTATGTTTGAACAGGAGTAGAGGTTTATCCTTTGTTTCCTTTTTATAATTTCCAGTTCATTCTAAAATCTCATTTGCTTTCACGCCTAGTAATCCCTTGCATCTTAGTGGCATTATTGCCTTGCTTGGGGGTGAAAGGATTGAAACAAACAAGAAAGAAATATATAATCTCTAGCATTTAATTAAATCTTTAATGTATTTGATTAATCCTACCAAAGATATCACAGCATACAGGAAACTGCTAGTTTTAAAATATTCTTCTTTTCTTTCATAGGTGAATAAGAGATCAAAGCTTTTTTATTGTTTTTACCTCTTGTCAACTACTGTCAAGATTTCCTCAACACTTCTAATTTACTTATATATATACTTATGTTCTGTGTCTCTCTTTTGGCACGGAGGATTTAATAGCAATCTACATGCAATTCCTGTGCGGCAGAATAAAAGAGGAAAGCTAAATTTAGAATCAGGCAATGTCGAGTGAAAACTTATTTACAGGTCATCCACCATGTTCTGCTTAGTTCCAATAAAATCTTGTAAGTCAATCAAAGAAGCTAAGAAAATAGATGATCCTGTGTTAGTGAATTATCCACGGAAGCTAAAATCTAGTTCAATTCAATTTTGTGTCTTTGTTTCATTCAGGCAGAGAATGGAGAAAATAAAGAAAGAAATTAACATTAAACTGTTTCTGTTATTCCTCTGATCCTTTGAGCTGATTTCTTTGTCGATCAACTGAGCACAATAGTTCAGATCAAGGTCACCAACCTGATTGAATTTGATTAAAAGGCTCTGAGCTGTGATTCAAGGATTCAAATAAATTTGAAAGTGGTAAAAAAAGCCTCCCCCCACAAAAAAAAATGTTAAGCTTATAATTTTTGTTCTATTTTCTTATTTTGCAAGTGTCATGTTCACATATCAAATCAAAGAAAATAAAGGATTGTCAGTGGTCAGGATACTGAAAATAGGTGGTAGCTTTTGGATTACCACCAACTTTGACATTGACCAGTGAGTGGTATGAATTACTCAAGAGAGGTAACTCTTCAACGGAATATTTTCCAGGAGAGGACATAAGAAAGACATATAAGAGGTTTATATGAGAAAAATAAGTAGGCTTATCCTCAATATAGGACTATCTGCTATATAGCAGTCAGGTTGATATTTGCCTTCTTCATCAGTTATAACCTTGTGCCTATTCCTTGTAGGGAATATTGAATAGTGGTGGTGGGAATATATGAATGGTAGTGGAGGGGTGATAAGAGAGAGTACCATCAATCCTATCAGCTATTCTATCAAACATTGCAATACCATCATCATGTGGAGAATAGACAGTGCTGAGAAAAGACAAACTATACGCTGTGACCTTTATTTGCTATGACAGTGGTCAGTTATTAAGAATAATTTGAAATAAGTAACCAACCTAATTTAATTTGATTAAAAGGCTCTCAGCTGTGATTCAAGGATTCCAATAAATTTGAAAGTGACCACCCCACTACCAAAAAAAAAAACCTATTAAGCTTATAATTTTCTTCTACTTTCTTATTTTGCAAGTGACATGTTCACATATCAAATAAAGAAAGGAGGGATTGTCAGTGGTCAGGAATAGAAAATCAGAAAGAATCACTAATCATTCCATATACAGTTAGATGCAAGCATATTGGATATATAAAATTTCAAAATGTTCTTTTAAAAAAAAATTTCTCATTTGGCTTCTTCTTTTATGTGCCGTGTCGCTTCAGGACATGGGCGGTCATGGCCCTCCACATCTTCCTATCCCTTGTAGCTCTTAATGAGTTTTGTCTTTTTGTTATTTCTTCCAAACACTGTTCAAACATCCATTTACTCAAGCTCATCAAGCATGTTACACATTGATTTCTTCTGTCCCTCTTTCTCTCCATCTGTCCTGTAAGTATCAGATTTTCCAAACCCTCCTTCCTCATTTACATGCCTCAGAAATTTCAACTGCCTCTTCCTGATGTTAATTATGAGTGTCCTTTTCCTCCTTTTTGTCTAAAATCTTGTCATTGCTCACATGTTCAATCCATGATATCCTCAGCATCTTTCTGTAGAATCACATTTCTGTTGCTTGAAGTTTCTTAATCATCTTTGAGGAGATTGTCCAGCATTCACTTCCATATAGGAGGAGGACATATATCAGATTAAACAGTTCAATACTCTTTTCTTTATTTCTAATGAAATTTTTCTGTCTCTTAATACACTGCTTAGCTTTTGGAATGCATCTTTGGCCATCCCAATACATCTTTGGGTATCAGTGTCGCATTGTCTGTCTTCTGTTAGAACACTTCCCAGATGTTTAAATTTTTGTACTTGTTTGATTTTACTATCTCCATTGGCTACAAACCTAAAAATAGAGTCAAATATAATAAATAGTTAAGATATTTTATATTGAAACAGAAATAAGAAATGTTTTGTCTGTATATAAATTTAATGAGAGCTTTTACAAAAGAGCACAAAGGTAGAACAAGTTTCATTCAATATTTACTATTATGTCCCTTATTTGCTATGATATCCATCAGACATTTAGAATGATCTCTATCTATAAAAGGCAGGATGTGTGTGTGTGTGTGTGTGTGTGTGTGTGTGTGTGTGTGTGTGTGTGTAACAAATGCATGGCCGCAATTTTCGACGGATTTGCACCAAAATTTACATGCACATGCTCCAAGTTAGCAGAAAGGCCAAGACAAACTTTGCATTTCCCAAATCCCATCGATAGTGGAAATAATCGATTTTTTCATGCTTCTACAACAGTTTTCATATAGTTTGTGGCCATTTTCTACTGGCCAGAGTGAGAGCCTATATCTGGCTGTCACGAATAGGCAGGAAGATTCTATTGGCCAGCGTGAGAGCCAACAGCTGACTGACACGAATGTTAACTAGCATGCTAGCATGCAAAATAAAAAATCGATAGCTGCATTCATCACAAGTGGGAAAAATTTAAATCTGCATGGCACTTTACTCCAATTGTCTCATTCGCTTGCTTAAACTCAATGTTGATTCTGATTCCACAGAACTGGGTTGGGTGTGAAAAAGTATTTGTTGTTAACATTCTTTTTTCATTCGGTTTTTCCAGTTATGAGTCCTTTTTTAAAGCTGATCGTTTTGTGTTCATTTTGTTTAGTTCTTTTTTCGTAACAGATTTAATGTTTAGTATATAGCTTAGAAAAAATTTGCAGTGTGAGATAGGCAAGAAGTAAGGCATGTATCAACATCAGCATGGCAAAGGGCACTCCTTTAAAGGCAAGGAAGGGGAAAAATATTTTAAGTTAAGTGATAGCGATTGCTGTATAAGTCGTACGATTTCTGAATCAAGCACGGGCAACGCCGGGCCATGCTGCTAGTTTGAAATAAGTTTCTTGTTAAAATTAACTCCAATTTTATTCCACTGTTGTAATTCCTGATAAAAATAAAATACAAAAATAAAATATATAAACAAAAATAGGAAGGATTTAAATTAAAATAAGGCATTCATGCTTTCCTTTAAAACCTCTGTCTCTCTTTCTCACTCTCCTTCTCTTTTTAAACTTCTCCTTCTATACTTCTCTCAACCTATAAGAAAGAAACTCTCAAGTAAAAAGAGGAAGAAGAAAAGGCTGAACCTGGCCAAAGAGACCAGAAGTTTGCAGGAGCAGAACTGACTTATTTGTGACTGAAAAATACCAACAATCAGGGAGGTTCCACTCATAAATCCTTTATAAAAAAAATGAAAAAGAAAGGGACGTCGGAAAATAAAATAATTTGGCCAATCAAAATAAACTGACTTTTGAGTTAACTGAAACCATGTGCATGCCAAATTCTCGATCCCGTTCAAAAGGATAAAAATTTGACATCTCTAAGCTAAAATGGCAGATGGGATGCAAAGGGGCTAGAACAAAATAATGCATGACATGTGAACAAGCAGTTAAGAGGCCATCGGCAACTGACATTTCCAGCATGTTTCAGAGCCAAAAAGAACATAGATTGACACTAATCTAATTTCTCACATTACTACTATCCCTATCTTGGTCTAACCTCAAAATAACCACAAATGGACATTCCTCCAGATTGCTATCAATATCTGGATTATTAACAAACTTTTTGCTATGCTGAATACCAAAAGACTCACTCTTTACTCTAAAGAAAATAAATAAAAATATATTATTTATTTTAACCCTTGACTCAGTTGATTTTATTCCAAAGTTATCCTATCTTATCACTGCTGAATTTTGAGGATTTTCTCTTAGGAATTTGAATATTAAACTCTTTTCATAGATTTTATATAGGATTTAGGTAAGGAGACTGATTGGGTTAGGAGATTGGTAATTGACCAATCATAATAAGGGGAATCAATTTGAATATCCTCATCAGTGCAGTAAGAGCTGTCATTTGAAAATGGAAGCAATATGGTCAGACAACAATTCTTCCTTAAGCACTTATCAGAAAGTAACTCAACACCCATACACTACTTGGGTAGAAATTTAAAAGGACTTGCAAACAGCTGGGAGAGAAGATACAGTTAGTCGGACACTTCACTGTGCAGGGTTGCTGCCTCAAACTGTTAGAGAAAACACTTTTCTGAAGGCCACCCATTTGCTCTTTGCTCATAATCATGTCATGGAGTCTTTGCTTCTGAAAAAGATATTCTTGATTTGATGAGGCAAAATCTGAACTCTTTGTTGGAAACTTTTCAAGATACATTTAGAGAAAAATAAAGTCAAAATGAAGTCACTAGTCATCATGACCAAATGTTACAGTTCACTGGCTCTCTTGAACGACTAATCATACCAAAGTAAAATTGCAGTATAAACCATAGGTTGGATCTGTGGGTGTTGAACCAGCACAAATGTGCTTGAGCAGGTGTCTGCAACAGGGATTAGCTAGCCACCCTAGCAGATGGTCAAACTCAGAAATGAGTTTCACTCATTACTATACATGTGCACACACAGACATATATATATATATATATATATATATATATATATATATATATATATATATATGAAATTTAAACACTTAATATATATATATATATATATATATATATATATATATATATATACATACATATATATATATATATAGCATAATGAGAAGCCACATATACTTTATTGATAACTAGGGTTAAACAAAGACTTGGGAATTTTAAATCTGTATAAATATTTCAATAGTTAAAACAATTTTTGTTTTAGAGATAGTTAAAAAAAAACTTTTTTAAACAATATCTAAAATATTATCTTTAGATTTACGTTAGAAATATTCAAACACAGTTGCATTCCACATCACGTGACGTCCGCGTCTCGCGATGGACGCTACTTGAAAACAAACTTCTGAATAGTTATTTAATTTATTTCTGATGAAAGATCGGGGCAGATCTGAAATATCAAATATATATATACATAAAAAAATATAAATAAATACTTTCACAAAAAAAAACATTCAATTTTTTTAATTTGCAACTTTTCATTTGTTTTCTCCATATTATATATATATATATGTATGAAAATTAAACACTTAATTCACTATCTAATGTTAACTGAAAAATTTAAGAAAAAATTTAAATATGTATAAAGATGGATGCGTGTGGATATATGTAAATGTATATGTAAGTATTTGTGTATGTATATGCGTATATACCAATGTATATCGATACATGTGTATGTGGTTATATATGTAATTGTATATGTATATGAATGTATGTGTTTTTACATAAATATGTATGTGGTGTGTGTATGAAAGAACAGTAAAATTTTTTACTATAACCTTCAAATCTTACTCCATCTTGATTTGAAACCTAAACTTTAATTAAGAAATATTACCCATCTAAAAATAGCTACAAATTAAATTCATGAATTGGACTGATAAAGATTTTACCTTAACTGTCATTCACAATATTAAAATATTACTATTAGTAATTTTTTTTTTTTATTTTTGTTTATTAGTATAATATTTGGCTTCTATTAAATCTGTAATTTATTTGTGGAAAAAATAAATATTTAAATTGCTAACAAGCATTAATTTTAATTTCTTTGTGGAGTTTTTAAACACTTAAATTGCTATCAAACATTAAAATCTGTGTTTATCTAAATTGCTAAAGCAATACCACCCCTCTCCTTCCTCCAAAAACCCTATGTACATCTCTTATATCTTATCCCTTTATTTCACCCCATTTTTTTCCCATATCATTTCCGTTGAGTTGACCAATTAAATAGGTCAATGTCTGATCCTTACCCCCTCCTTCCTCAATATTAAGTATTTAATAAAAATAAAAATAAATTTTAAAACTCTCCCTTAAAAAGTTCAAATTTGGATTCATCTGTTCACCACAATACATTTGGCTAAATTATGAATATTTTGTGTGAGAAACATTATATTTTGTTTTCACCACTAACCCCTCAGTAGACATTTTGAAATTAACAAAACTTTCAACTAAGTTAAATGTTAACAGAGTCTCTCATAGAGCACTGACTAATGTTGTAATGTAAACATATGCAACTGTCTCTATTTGAAGGAAAAAGATTGTGCCATTAAGTCTTTATTTTCATAGTTTCTTTTATTTATTTTTTAATTTTGAAGCAGTTTGCACAAAATCACAAAATCATAGCAGCTAAGCATTAAGGTGAAGGCACAAAATGAAATTTTATTCAAAGGAGGCAACTCTCAAAGACAAATTGCCAAGAAGTTGAAGATTTCCATACATGGAGTTCAATATTCATTAGAAAGACAGAAACTCATGTAAATTTGGGGAGAAGAAAAGCTGGAGCACCAAAAATGATGAATGCTGCTGAAGATAAATACTTGATTAAACAGAAATAGAAGAAAAACTGCTCCAGGTTTGACAGCTAAAATTAATTCCTCTTGAAAACAACTGGTATTGCTCTCAACTGTTGAAAACCAACTTAGATCATCAGGGCTCAGATGTTGCATAGCCATCAAAACCCCTTGTTATGCAAGATGAATAAGCAGAAAAGATTGTCATGGTCTAAAAAGCATAAGAGCTGAACATTGGAAGATGTTTTGAACATTGTCTGAACATTGCAAAATGTTTTGTGGACAAATGAGTCTAAATTTTAACTTTTTGCTAGTAAGAGAAGAGTGTATGCGAGAAAAAACCCAGGAGAAAGACTGATTGATGAATGTGTGGTTTCAGTAGTTAAGCATGGTGGTGGGTTTGTTATGGTGTGGAAATGTTTTGGCGAGGAAGGGTTAAGGGAATCATGAAAAAAAGGGCAATATCATTCAATTTTGTAAATACATGCGATAACATCTGGTTTTTGCCTAACTGGAAAAATTCACCTTTCAACAAGTCACCAATCTAAAACACCCTTCTACATTATGTCAGAATTACCTCAATTCAAAAAAGAATCAAAATTTTGGAAATTATGACTTGGCTGCCTCAATCTCATGACCTCTCTCCCATCGAAAATGAGCATGGGTTGAATAGGAGATTTCAAAGAGAGTACTCAACGAGTGAGAATGAGCTTTTTCAGTGATTGAAGAATGCTTGGGAAGGTCTACCATCTATTTTTTTCAAAACTGTTGGAAAAAAATGCCAAGAATTTGTAAAGCAGTAATTAAGGCAGATGGTGGTTTTATTGATGAAAACAAAATATAATGCTGTTTTATGATCCGATTTTATGGTTAAGTTCTAATTTTTGTCAAAATAAAAGCAAAAGCACAGTAGTTCGTGAAATTTTATCTTTTAGTAAAAAAATTAAAAATATCTCATTTTTTAAAGAAATGCAAGGTATCTTCAAATATTTTGTCTGTAGTGTATAGATATATATATATATCATTAAAGAGAATTATTAAACAATTATCAGAGATACATTAATCAGTTTGTGTTATAAAATTTATTTGTGATAATTTTAGAAGATAGACATTTTTGAACAATATGTTCAGAGATATGCAAATGTCTGTGTATATAAAACAGACTCTTTGTCTCACCCTTCTCTCTGTATGTAAATACATACATACATGTATGTGTGTGTTAGACAAAAAGAGAACTTTACTCTCATGATAAATAATAGTTTTGTCAAAAATGTTCAAATGTTATTGAATGATGCCAAAATAAGCACTTGTGATTTTTTTTATATAAATGACTGTGATCTTAAGACAATGCCTTGGGAAGGAACTACTTCTGGAATGACCACTCTTTCCCATCTTTAAAACACAAATGTATTGCATGAAAATAGCCATGAATCACATGTCTAAAAGTGGAAAGAATGAAGAAAAGAAGGAAAGATTGTGAAGTGAATAACTGTAAAGGAAAGAAAGAAAGAAAGAATTAAAAAAAGGAAATAATAATCAAAGACCGGCAGAAAGAAAGAAGCAAGGAGCAAAAATAAAGATAGAAAGAACTAAAGACTGAAAAGAAAAAAAGAAAGAGTGACAAGAGAGAATGAAGCCAAAAGTGAAATTAAAGAAAGAACCAAATAGTGAAAAGAAAGAAAAAAGAAAGAGTAAAAGCAAAGAAAAAAGAGTGAAAAGAAATAAATAACCAATGAGTGACAATAAAGAAAGAAAGAAGCAAAGAGTAAATAGAAAGAGTAACAAAATGAATGAAAGAGTGAAGATGAAGAAAGAAACAAAAAGTGAAAAGAAAGAAAAAAAGAATGAGTGAAATGAAAGTAAGGAAGAGTGAAAGGAAGACGCAATAAGCAAAAAGAAAGAAACAAAGAGGGAAAATAATTAAAAAATCAAATAATAAAAAGAAAGAATGAGAGAAAGAGCAAAAAAACGAAAGAAGGAGAGAAAAGAAAGAAAGAGTAAAAAGAAATAAGAAAAGAATTAAAATAAACAAAGAGTGAAATGAAAGAAAGACAGAAAAGAAAGAAAAAATGACAAAAAGAATGAAAGAGTGAAAAAAAAGAAAGAGTAATAAGAATGAAAGAAAAAAGAGTGAAAAGAAAGAAAAAAAGAGTGAAAACAGTGAAAAGAAAGAAAGAAAAAAACAAAAAGTGAAACGTAACAGAATGAAAAAAAGAAAATGATATAAAAGAAGGAAAAGTGAAAAAAAAAAGCAAAAACTGAAATTAAAGGAAGAGCCAAATAGCGAAAAGAATAAAAATAGAGTGAAAAGAAAGACCAAAAAGACAGAAGTAAAGAATGAAAAGAAAGAAAGAGTGACAAGAGAAAACCAAAGAGTGAAATGAAAGAAAGAACAAACGTGAAAAGAAAGAAAGAAGGAAAATGAAAATAAAAGAAACAGAGAAAATGAGTAAAAGAAATGAAGAAAGAAAAATATAGAGAAGAACGAATTGCCAAACAGGAAAGAAGCAAAAGAGGAAAATGATAAAGATTAGAAAGAAAGAATGAATAAAAAATTGATGAAGGCAGAAAATTTAAAGAACTCATAAAATGCAAAAACTATTGTCCTCATTTTTGTTGTCGTTATCACAAAGTTTCGGCTGTTGTACAGTTCGGCCTTCATCAGATGTATGTTGATCACAGGGAATTCTGAACTGAACACTTTAGTTAATCGATGAGGATCAACTGTTATCATTCCACTACGGAGTTAGGGAGCTGATCAAATTTAGAGAAAAAGAAGAAGAAAATCAAAATACAAGAAAGATAGAAAAAAAGAAAGATGTTCATCTATAAAATGAAATCAAAGATCTCAAATTAGAAACATATTGATTAAGACAAGTCAAAGTATTGCAAAAGCCAACATGAAGAATTGTCCGATCTTGTAATTTGTCTGTCAGATCCAAACAGTCATTTGATATTCATTTATTTTTTAGTCATTTCACTTGAACCAAGAGAAAAAAATGCCAATAGGATACTAGGTTTCTGTGAGTAGAAGAGAATGGGAAGACTTTAGTGAGGAAAAAGGACACTAACAGAACATGTTTCGGGAAGACAGAAGATGGCAGTTCACCTAGCATTTAAATTTTTGAAGATTCTTGGTGACAGGGAAGCAAGAAATCAAAATGGAGTTCCACAGGTGAGAAGTGCAAGAAACTATTAGAATAGAACATAAGATTGCTTCTAGTTATTTCAACAGCAAAACAGTGAGACCTAGTTGCCAATCTAGTAGCCAGGGCATCAAGGAGGAAAGTTCATCAATTGCCATGAAAATATTTGTAGAGAAGATAAAGAGAAGGCAGATCAAACTGTTGAAAAATGATGGTTAGATGTCAGGACAGGATTGATTACATCACATACCCTTCTTCAGATTTTGTCAAGAATCTCAGGATATATAGTAGGAGAAACTGACCAGATATGTCAGCAATATTGTTGATGGGTTGGTTCTTTCAGTTAGTCAGTTAAATGCCACACATGATACACACATTGGTGATTATGTACCTTTCGATACGTTATTGACGAGGCAGAAGATTTTTCCTGCAGTAGGTTGTCATTTCTTTCTGTGGTAGACTGGTTGCTAAAGAACCCAGTGTATCCTGCTATTTAACCCATAGCTGGAGGGGGAAGAGATGCATTCCAAGGGTATTTATGCACAAGTGAACATAACAAACTCAACTGAGATTTGAACTCGGCTCTCCGAGTTCACATTCTGAGCTGATATCTATTACACCACAACACACGTCCTCGTTAGTTGTTTAGTAGTTGTATAAATCCAGGTTGATATTACTCAAGGACTTCTTATTATTCATTTATTCTTTCTTTCTTTCTTTTAATATCTGTCTGCTGTATGTTCTAGCCTTGTTCAGGTGATTGGAATTTCAGACTGAACCTTTTATTTCACCTACTGGGATAAAGTGTTCTAGTTTCATGTGCCATGTTCCATGCCTTTTCTTGATGTCTCAGTTATCTCCCTCTAACTCAACTCCCCAAGTTTTCGTTCACCACTGCACTTGATGAAGGCTGGAGAATACAACAGCCGAAACATTGTGAATATGACAATAAAGATGAGGACAACTGTCTGAACAATGTAAATAATGTGAATGTCTTTCTTTTATTTTGATTTTGGTCTTCCCTCTCCCTAAATTTTGCTTTTCACTCATTTTCTTTTTTTCCTGCTTTCTTTCTTTGATTTTGTTAAGATTTTCTTTTTTTTTCTTCATTTGTTTTTTCTTTTAATTTTTCTGCGCTGTTCTATGTTTCCTTCTTTTCCATCGCTTTTGTCTCTTTTTCAGAATTTCTCTCTTCATCCTATTTTTCCTTTTTTATTTACTTTTCTTCCTTTCTTTCATTTTTCTTTCTTCCTTTCTTTTTTCTTTCTTCACTTGCTTTTGTTTCATTTCCTTTCTTTTTTCTTTCTCGTTTTCTCTTTCACTTTGTTTTCTTTCTTGAATATGTTTATTATCTTTTCCATTCTTTCTTTTTCCATTCTTTATTTGCTTTCCTTTCCTTGCTTTGTTCTTTCTTTCTATTTTTTACTTGATTTATTTATTTATTTTTTCCTTCACGTCCATCTTTCTTTCATAGCATATCTCTTTTTTTGCATTTTTCCCTTCTTTGACTCGTTCATCCTCTCCTTTCTTTATTTCTCTCTAGTTTCATTTTTGTGTTCATTTTCTTTCTTTTGACATTATCTGCCTTTTCCTCTTTTCTTGTTTTGTAATTATCAATAAACTTCTGAGATTATATAAAAATAAACTCATACACACTTATATATATATATATATATATATATATATATATATATATATATATATTATAATTATTATTTTAAAAATATTATTCCATCGCTATGTAAGAAATGTCAGGTTTCAAAAACAGAAGCTAAAAACTTCAATTTAATTATAGAAATTAAATTCAATTAAAGTACCCAGCTCTGTTTCACCCTCAAGCGAATATTGGAATTACTAATCTTGAAATTTACGGAGCTTTATAAGCATATACATTCGTAATATTAATTACTATGGAAACAGCAAAACCAATTATTTTAATAAGGGATGTAAGGGTTTACATTTTTACTGATAACTATTGTATCAACATATTAGTTACATCTGGGAAGAGGTTAAGTCAAGGTAGGGTCAGGGTGCTTATTTTCAAGCAAATGATGACATCCGTTTGACACATATGGTCTGGCCTATTTCAATGACAGAGAGTTATTTGCTTTTATTGTTATGCCATTAAAATTCGTATTTGTATACCTAAAGATTTTTTCTAAAAGGGTTACTTGTATATAAAACAAGGCAATAAAGCAGCTAAGATGCAATGTGTTAATGACTGTGAAAATATGAGAAAAAGTAAAACATTATCAAGGAACAAGAATAACAAAAGAACGGGAAGTAAGAACACAGAAGATAATGATTGACACTGCATTTAAATTTTTGAAAATCAACCTTAACTGGAAAGCAAGAAACTGGAAGAGAGTTCCACATGTGAGAAGTATGAGAAAAGAAACTCTTAGCATAGAACATATGGTTACATCTTGCCTTTTTAATAGTAAAATTATGAGACCTTTTTATCAATATAGTACTGTGGTTAAATTCATATTATCTAGGTACCATTGAGGAAAGTTCATCAGAACAATTACCATGAAAACATTTATAGAAAAGGCATTGGGAAGCTACATTACAGCAGTTGGAATGTAGCTGAAGCGGAGATGTCAGGACCAATAACAATGAAAATTCTACTTTGTATTTTATCAAGAATCTCTAGCAAAAACTGTTAGCATAGAACTTACTGGTCATGTCCTCACATCCTTTCACAGTTGAAATGGCTGGATGTAAATATAGCCATCTCAACTGTAAAAGGATGTGACCTTGCTGTCAATCTAGTACTATGCTTAAATTCATAAATCTAGTTATCAGAGAGAAAATCTGATTACAGTAATTAACAATGGGATGCATAAAGAATTTTTTTTTTTTACAATATAGATGTAGGCATGTTAGGACCTAGATGTAAAGGTCTGATCAAGTGAACTAAGGAATGTTGCTTGTCAGGACATTTTTCATGGAAATTGCAATAGAGTAGCGGGAGGCTTGCAGCATGGATATATCAAATATATATATCACAAGGTTTCAAGCAAAGGCTCAAAAAATGGTTGGTTCCTTATACTGCACCAGAAATGGTTGGTCTCTTATATTGTACTTCTGTGTGAAATTAATTCTTGAATGGAAAATAATTTATCACCCACAAGCCATGTACATACTTTGGACTCATTCAACTCTGGAAAGTAAGGATTAAGCAGCTCCTGCCCAGATATGACAGAAAGATTCCATTCTTGGTTTGATCTGATGGTTATAAAGAGAGAGCATGGCAAGAGGGGTCAGAGACTTTCTAGCGCAATATAAGGAACCAACCATATTTTGAGTTAATATTTATTTGGAGAACCATTTAGATTGCCTGTGAGTCAATTGAAAAGAATATTTCAATATAGAACAATCTAAAAAGAAATAAACTCAACATATAAATAGATTAACCGTATATAAAAATGATAGTTTTATATAGCGTTAAAACAAAAAAAATTCAAAACCAATAAAGTTAGTGGATGAAATTTAAAAGCAGTTAAAATAGAAATGGTTTTGAATGTAATAAAGGTTCTTTTGAAATATTGGATTTCAAATAAAAGGTATGTGTATGCATGAATAAGAGCTTGGGTTGATATTCAGTGATTGAAAGGAATCCATTAAAGCATCTGCTTTTGTCTAATTGTATCAGCATATTGGCAGAAGAGAGCATGCAATTGGCGGCAGTTTCTTTGAAGTTGCTGGTACCCAGTTGCTCCTTTGGAAGTGAAGGTGTATACTGATTTTGAAGTTGCTGACTTTGATTTTGTTTGCTTTCTGAGACTCCAAGCTTAGACCTTTTGACAAGTAAAATAGAGCGATATGATTTGGTTATTATTTCTTGTTTTTTATTATTTGTTTTTTTTCTTGTGTGGAGATATGTGTGCATAGCCCACACATGAGTCCCAAAAATGTATAAATCATTTTATTAATCATTTCACTCCAAGCAAGGTAATAAAGTCACTAAGATGCAAGGAGTTCATGAGTGTAAAAGAATATTAGAAAAAAACATAATTAAAGACAGAAAACAATAAAAGAACATTAGTTATGAAGATGACATTACATCAAAACTTTTGAAGATCAAAGTTGACTGGAAAGCAAGAAGCCAGAATAAAGTGTAGCGATACAAAAGGCGATTATCTCCTTTTTCATGGGTCGCATGATGACTGCTTACTAATGTCACTTCATAAAGTGACGAAAGTGGCTAGTCCATCAATCAGCTTTCAGGGGTAAAACAGAGCAGTTGCATTTTTGCCTGGATTGTGGTTAAATCTGCTTTCCAGATCAGCTGTCATGTGATGCAGCTTACGAGCCCATGACACTGTTTTCCTTTGGAAATATATCCCCACCAGAAAACTCATAGTCTTCAAGTTGTGAAAAACCCATGATTTCTCATTTCTTATTTGAGAGGAACACATCCTCACTAGTGACATAAAAGAAAAATCCAGCCCACACAAATATCTGCTGGAAATCCTAAATATGGCTTCTTTATGAACAAAGCTGAAATTCCCATTTGGGAATTATTACAAGTAAGACTCTCTCTTTTCATTACTTTTTCACACTGCTTGTTGTTGCATACATGTGTTATACTTTCTCTGTATGTAGCAAATGTATATATATATATATAATTTTATTTTTGACTAAGCAGTATAAAATGCTCTCTTAGAAAAAAACATGTTTGTTATAACTTTTCTTTCAACTATTCTGTTAATAAATAAAGTTTTATTATATCATGAATATAATAATGCCCACATTGGGGGAGATGAAAATTGGAAAATAATCCTTTCTTCTATAGATACAACTATTACAATTGTATAATAATGAAAACTTCCCACTAATCTAGTACTGCAATTAAATTCATAAATCTAGGTATCATAGAGGAAAACTCATCAAAACAATTACCATGAAAATATTTATAGAAAAGACATAGGGAAGCTATGTTACAGCAAAGGAAAAGTGACTGAAACTGAGATACTAGTTTAGGACCAATAACGTTGCAGATATTTTTTAATCAGCAATTTTCTAAATACATATCAGAAGCACCAAACCAAATGTGGCAGCAATATTTAATGTATAGATGAATGGTAGATGCATAAATGCGAAAGATAGATTCTGGTGGGTAAATTCTGTAGCACAACATTGTGAACCAACTTTCTTAGCAACAGACTTACAAACTGATTCAATATCATCTTTCCACTTCACTGTCAGTGGAAAATATTAATCCAAGAAAGCTTCTAGAGGTTAGCAGCAGCCATGCTGATGGAAGACAAAAAAGGTTCACTAAGATGATTAAAAGAGAGCAGTTTTGTTTTGTAGGCATTAAAATTAGCAAGCCCTTCCTTGCCCCAGTTAACAACATATTGTACATCCTTTTTGAGATCAGCTGCCAACTTGACCTAATCAAACTGATTAGACTTATTATTAAGACGGAAGTAAATAGTTATGTCATCAGCATAGATACAGAGTTGAGAACTGAAGACATCGGGAAGGTTACTGAAAAAATTAGGAACAATGTAGGTTCAAGCATAGAAGTCTGCAGGACACACACATTAATGCACAAAAATCTAGAGGTTTAGCAGTTCAAGACATTTTTCATTCTGCAATTTGATCAAAAAGATTGAATCAGATCAAAGATCTGTTCTGAAATACAATAACCTTTCAAGTTGTCATTGATTGAGGCCAAGAAGAGAAAGTTACTTTTTGAGAAAAGATATAAGGGGAAAAGACCCACCCGACACACGGCCTAGTCAGCTTTATAACTTCAAGATAAACACTTTCAGATTAATGAAAATGGTTATAATGATGTGTCAAATTACAATGTCAATTCTCATATAAACAAGCAACTTACAAAGGAAAGCTGATAAGACGTTTAGAGACTTTTGCAGATGTGTTTATCAATGAAAAAGAAATATCTCAGAATTGTAAGAATTGACATTTTTATATCATTTATTCTTGAGCAATAGTAATTTTTTAGACTAATTACTGAAGTACTTAATTCATTTAAGTTGGTATAAACAAACAAAATAGTTGAACATTATAGAAAACAATATATATATATATATATATATATATATATATATATATATATATATATATTAGAAGGCTAATTTGGGGCAGACTATATTTAGAGCTGCTTATTTAAACCTTGGAATGATATATATATATATATATATATATATATATATATCTGATACAATACAAGTCAATTGATTTGGCTAAAACCTTTCAATATCTGTCTATATTTCTGAGATGAGGTATTATGTACATTATTTACATTATTCGGACTATTGTCCTCATCTTTGTCGCCATTATTACAACATTTCAGCCATTGTACACTCTGGCATTCTTCAGGTGGTTGGAATGTCGAACTGAACCCTTTATTTTGCTCACTGGGGTAGATTGTTCTAGTTCCATGTGCCATGTTTAATGGATGTCAGTTATCAGTTATCTCCTGTTAATTTTCCCTCTGAAAGTTCTCCACTGCCTTAACCGGGTATTGAACTCACACTCTTCCTCAAGGACACATGGCACAGTGGATAAAGGCATTAGTTAGACCCAGTGACAGGACCCCAAGAACGTGAGTTCAGTACCCTGTTAAGGCAGTGGAGAACTTTCAGAGGGAAAATTAACAGGAGACTAATGATAACTGACATCCATTAAACATGGCACATGGAACTAGAATAGTCTACCCCAGTGAGTGAAATAAAGTGTTCAGTCCGACATTCCAACCACCTGAAGAAGCCCGGAGCGTACAACGGCCGAAACATTGTAATGATGGAGACAAAGATGAGGACAATAGTCCGAATAATGTAAATAATGTAAAGCTTTTCAGGACAAAGGATATTTATATAATGAATATACCCAGTGATTTTCAGCTTACACATATATATATATATATATATATATATATATATATATATATATATATATATATATATATATATATATATATACACATTCACATAATAATTCATTGAGCCGAGAACAGAAAGCATTGGATGGGCATTTTGTCCTTTTTTGGGACTCACCAGCAGTGCACATCCACTGCTGAGAATCAATGCAAGCGTCATACCACTGGACCAGTGGGTTTCTATGACAAAGAGGAAACTAACTAGACTCAATAAAGCACAGCTACTCTTAATTGAGGCCCACTGGCCCAGTGGTATGACACTTGCAGTGTATCATAATGGTCTGGGTTCAATTCATGTTAGTGGATGCACACTTCTGATGAGTCACAAAAAAAGGACAAAACGCCTGTCCAGTGCTTTCTGCATGAAATATTATATGAAATTATTTAAATGAATTATTATGTGAAATTATTCAAATCTCAAAAAATTTCTACTATTACTTATATATATATATAGAGAGAGAGAGAGAGTTGCCTGACGATAAGCACTAGCATGAAACAGACTGTCGCCTCTAAGTGCTGACTTCCATGCCCACTTTTATATTTACACACGCTCTATCTCTGATATTGAGCACTTTATCCCATAAATATAGCACACTTTAAGACTATATTTCTTCATATATATATATATATATATATATATATACCATTCTCTATTACTATTCAGATCTCCATTTCTACTATATCTTCTATTACTATACAAACCGCTATGCTCTACTTTATTCACTATACTATTTCTAATTTACGATCACTATACGGATTACTATATGAGCAAGTATTATCAAGTAAGTACTATTAGTACAAGTGTTATTTCAAGGTGTCTGACATCAGCATTGTTCAGTGGAATACTATAGCTGTATCTGCGATTACAAAGTCCTTACTACAACGAGCATTACGAACGTGACGAGTATTCACTGGCATTACAAAAGTGGCAACGAGTGTTCGTTGACATCGCAAAATAACATCCGGAATAAACTGTTTAAATTTCTGGGCCGCATTATGAGGAAGGAGGGTGTGAATTGAGTAGCCATAGTCAAATACAAAGTAAATAACATAACTGTCCAACAAACAGAATTCACAAAGTTTGGAATAAAAAAAAGGAACAGGGCAAAAATGGAATATAAAACAAACAATATATGCAAAGCAAATTAACAGTAAAAAGGCGAAAGTTCACAAACTAACAAGTGGCATTGACACACAAAAAACAAGAATATAGTGGTCTCTCTCTAGACAAGGCAGATCTGGACTGAATCAAATCAAACTGCAAACAGGCCTGTTTTATTGGCTAAGAAAAAACCCCAGCATGCATTTGTGGACTTTTGCCTATAAAAGGGGAGCAGCAAATACTCTGTAGTCATTCCCAGTACTTTTTTTCTTTTTTTTGGATTCATACCTAGTTATTTTAAAAGTAAATGACCAATTTTATCTATGTTCATCCTTTAGTGTTGTTTTACTCTTTGCTTTTGTCTCCATCTGTTGAATTTATCTGTTTTGGATTTTTGGTACATGTGCTGACAGGGAACTCCAACAGTATGGTGGAATCTTCTCAGCAAGCCCATCAACATGGTCAGTGGGCACGCAAAAAAAACAAAGCCAGAATATTATGAAGGCTTCAAAGAGATGTATGAAGAATTAGTTTTGGGTAATGAACTCTTAGCTATGCCCTCTGTTGTAGAGGCAATCAACACAGTGACAATCTGCCTGCTACAAGTTGAGGAAATTGATGGGCATCAGCAAGGAGGTAAAGGAGGAGGCCCTAAAAAGCCTCAATATTGGGGTCATAGTATTGGCTTGTAGGATCAATGCCATGTGGGACATCCTACTGGCAACAGAAGAATAAGCAAAGTCTTTGGCTGGGAACATCCTCACCACTAAATTGGTGTGGGTACAGACTGAATATATGGATTCCCGGAAGACCTGGATTACCTTACACGGGGTGCCTATGTACATCACTGAGGAATATTTAGGGTCTTTTTGACAAATTACTGACTGGTTGAGGATGTTCCATCAGTGAGGAGCAAAGCAGGCATTGCCACCAGTGACTGTGACATAATGGTGACAATGACCTGGAAAATTTTCTTGGATGTTTCCAACATGCTGACCTGTGGCAGACAATCTATCTTCGTCATTGCGGAGAGCCATCATCACCATTGCTGGTCCTGTGGTGCCACGGGGCATCTTTCAAAATTGAAAAAGAACCTGGGAAACAACAGCTACTCCAGCAGCAACCAAAAGAAGCAGTCAGGATTAAAAAAAAGTCTGGCTAGGCCTCCAGTGCATGGATGGAAGTTGTGAGGAGGGGAATATAGTGGTCTGCCACTCTTCCCTGGCAGGATGTCCACACAAAAAGGCGATTTAATCAAAAAAAAAAATGAGAGAAATAGGGGCAGCAACAGGAGCAACCAGAACAGCTCCAGCAACAACAACAACAGTAGCAGCAGTAGATCGAACATTAACAGTAGCTGCAGAAGCCAGTGGCACTGCCACAATTAGATCTATTTATGGGGGTAAAGTAGATAGCTCCAGCTGATCATCCTCACTAAAAGGGGGGGGCAGAAGAGGAACATAACCAAGTAACTAAGAAGGAAAAGACAGCTGGTCAAAGTAGGTCAGAGAAGGCCCTAGTAGAAGTCAAGATTGAATCCCCCTCCTGCTTTGCCAGTAAGATCTGAAAGTCAACAGCTGTCAGGTAAGGCAAAGAAGCTTCCCATTTTCCACCTCTAGGGTTCTATCTTCTTCCTGCCACATCCCTTCCCAGGAGAATAAAAGAAAAAACAGTTTCCAGAGGGGAGAATATTTATGTAGTTGAGAGGCAGCTTTCCTCCCAGAGGTAAGTCCTCTTGAAGCCTCTCTTTAGATTCACCTTCATTGATGGGACCCAAGGAATTTTCCAAAGTCCCTCGGAGTGATCACTTTAATAAGAAATACTGGTAGAAACCTGAAAGTTTGGTGTCACTTGGCAGGGGAAAAGATGCATTTCCCAAAAACAGGATGGCTCAAATTGAGTAACCTGAGCTTAAGAAATTTGCTCAGATGTATTCAGAGAGGATCTCGGTATTTCTCCACCCCTCACTATATAGAGCCCTAAAAATTTCTTTCCCAACGGACACTGGGGGAATTCTCTCAGATGAATTATGTCCGATATTGGTGCTGGAAGTCTGAGACAGTCTGTCGGATTACTGACACCTGCAGATTTCCATATAAATATAAATAAAATATTTCATCTATCAAGATAGTCAGCTCAAATGCAAGGGTGTTGAAAGATCAGAATAAGGCTGCCTGTGTGCTTTGTGATCTCCAAGTCCTTTGGTGTAGATGTGACCACAATCCAGGAGACACATTTTGTTTACAAAGTTGATTTGCATGTACTCTTCAGCAACTTTGTTGTTTATTCAGCATACAGGAACAAGCTGGCCAGAGGTGTTTCCTTGCTGGTTAAATGTACCCTGGGTGTGAAGGTAGACCATGCCCAATGTTGATTGTGGCCGATACTGCAATGAACAGTAGTTCATTTCAGATTGTTGCAGTTTAATTGACCAGTGATCAGATGGAGTGTTTTTCCTTTTTCCATCAGTTAGGGCTGTTCCTGGTGAATTCATTGTACTTAGTCTTAATGGGGAACTGGAATGCCATCCTGGACCTCTGGATAAATAGAGGCTATCGTTGCTTGGTTGATATGATTGGAAAATTTGGTTTCATCTATAGATACCAGGTCAATGAAAAAGAGGGGAGATGTTGATGTGTGCTCTTAAGTGGCCTTCTACCCATGTAGCAAGCTACCTGGATAGAATATTAGTGAGATGGGTTGATCTAGATTTGCTAGATTGTTCCCCATTCTACTGGTTAGGGTATTCAAACCATAGATTTGTCTGTTCCTGGATGGCATTAGGTGCTATGCCTCGAATGACTGGACGCTGTGGATCTCTTTTGTGTTTCCTTGTTTCCCTGATTACAAAAATCTTCAAAAGTGTTATATACTGTACCTATGAACACTAATCCTCATTAATAGGTTGGACACTATTGTAATTGGGGGTAATATGCTGTCTAAGTAGTCCACCACTAGCAGTGGTTTACCTACTTCATGCCACAGCGAGTATTGTATTTTGATGATGTTATAAAGATTACCATTTCATTTCCATTTTTGGTTATTCCTTATTCAGTAACCTTTTCTAGGTTACAACAAAAAGTTTAAATGCAATGTCTATCGCCAACTTCTGTCTTCTTGAATCAAATTCATCTTTTCTCAATCCTCCCTATTCTCGATATTCTCTTCACTTTCACTCCCGGTAACTCCCTATGTCCTAATGACATTACTGCCTTGCTTGGGTTGAAATGATTAAAAAAGACAAATCCAGAATTTTGACAGAAGCAGAGAATCTCATTTGTTTTACAATGGTGAAGACAGCGTCAAACAAAAATAAAATGTTAATGCTCTGATATTTATGGATTGTTAAGAAGGATTTAAAATCTTCAAAAATTGGGAAGTAAAACACTTTAAAAGGCGAAAAACGTCCTGGGTACGACGTTAAACTGTATCCAACAGCAAGGCCTCTGATCAAGAGGTTTTGAGGAAGCGTGGAACCACCTCTTAATTGCTGGTGTTCCCAGGTCCACCCAGACCCGGGGTGGTAGCACCTGTTGGGGTCCCAGCTATGGGCAAATAGTGAACTTCCATGTTTTTACCATGTCCTGGGTATGACGACAAACTACATCCGCGTCCTGGGTATGACGACAAACTACATCCGCGTCCTGGGTATGACGACAAACTACATCCGCATATTTGAACTTTATTTGAGTAGCAAAGCAATTATATTTTATCAACAAAATAATTGCTTTTTTATAAAGATCACAAAAGACCAGAATGAAAATGAAAAAATACCAGCTCTACGTTTTTGAAAAATATTATTACCAGCTATACGTTTTTGGAAAAAACATTATTACCAGCTCTACGTTTTTTGAAAAAACATTATTACCAGCTCTACGTTTTTGAAAAAATATTATTACCAGCTCTACGTTTTTGAAAAATATTATTGCCAGCTCTACGTTTTTGAAAAATATTATTACCAGCTATACGTTTTTGAAAAAAATATTACGAGCTCTACATTTTTGGAAAAAACATTATTACCAGCTCTACGTTTTTGGAAAAATATCATTACCAGCTCTACGTTTTTGAAAAAATATTATTACCAGCTATACGTTTTTGGAAAAATATTATTACCAGATATACGTTTTTGAAAAATAATATTACCAACTATACTTTTTGGAAAAAAACTTGTTCAGCATTGAATGGCCCAACGAAGGTCGATATGCTGGTTAAATAATCAATCAATCAATCAATCATAAAAGGCAAAAATCTTTATCACATTGTGTAAATTTGATAATGAATCATTGGAGACCCATTTCATGAAGCTTTTGTGATAATGGTAATAGCTTGGATCAAAGTGTAGTATCTCTTCTTCTTATCTCTAATGCTAATTATAATATTTGTCATTTCCTTATGTGGAAATAGATTTCATTTACCAAATAGCCAGTGCAACTCAAGTTTACTTCACTCCCTGGGATCAAAGTGTAGAATCTGCCTTTGGCCAGACAAACTATATTTTCTCTCTTAATTGTGCTTCATACAGAACACAACCAATAAATGAGGGATGAATAGTCCCAGGTATTCCAACCAGCAGCAGCATCTCCCTCATTGTACCCAAGAGGGTGATTGATGGAATACCAATTCCAACACAAAGATGCTTGTGTGAACTGAACAATTTTTAGACTTATGCATATACTTGTGCTGTTTTCAGGCATTGTTGGGTGGGGGTGAGTAAATAAACAAGTAGCATTATAATGGTTTGATAATATTAGCTGGGATCAAAGTGTAGTATCTGTCTTCAGGCAGACAAACTACATTTTATCTTTTAATTGTGTTTCTGTCTTTGGACAAAGTGCAGCTCAGTTGTGTTCTTGTCTTTGGGAAAAGCACAAATGAAAATGTTACTGAGAGGTGCTGGGTCTTGGGGAAAAGCAGCCCGTGGCAGCATCACCCTCATTGCACTAAAAAAGTGGGATCAATAGTAATACCAATGACAACACAGTTTAGATATTTCTGAATGGGTCTGGCACCATGCATGACATACATAGGAAAATCTTGATCGGATAAAGCTATTTGAAAGCATGACTTGAATTTTAGGTTGTTTTGGATTTATAACTAGTTGCCATGTTTTTCAAAACTACTCCTAGTACAACATATTCTATGTTCAATTTCCTTATTGAAAATACTAAATTTGTGAGACTTTAAAAATTTATACCTCCTATAACTAAAACAGGGGCATTAATCCTACAATGGCTAATCATTGACCATTAGAGCTGGATGTGGCCCACAATATATCAGTTTAAGGAAAAACATCAGACGTACAATATTGCTTTGAAACTACATCAGTTAACAAACTTGCACTTGTCTGGTGAAGACCCCAGTTCTGAAAAATGCTAAACCTTATCAGAAATATTTAAAGGTGGAAATTAGAGCCCTGGTATATTTAATCTATTCATAGACTATGGCCTGTGCATTTATATGCACAAATGTGAAGAGCTGAGCAATGATCAATTAAGCATCTCAAACCACATACCAAATGAATCTATTAATAAAAGACAGATGTTCTGCTTTTCCTCCTGAGTCAAAAATACTGATGATCAGAGAGGCTATGATGTCAATAGGTATTCACAGTTGGGATAAGAATGGTCTTGCACAAAAATCAACATCCTCTACCAAGTGTTCCAAGAAAGAGAACTCAATATAACCTTTCCAAAACAGAAGCTATGATCTGGAATTGGGATGATAGCAACTACCCAGAATCCATCATAAAAATTGAGGATATAGATTTAGTAAATACCAAACACTTAAAATACCTTGGTGTATGGATCAGTTATAACAAATTTAGCATAGGCAAAAAGGAAAGTAGTTTCATTCAAAACATCAATTTGCTAAAACCAAAAACATTAACTTAAAAGCTTGAGTCATATTCCTGAATAGTCTTGTAAGAATGAGAATTTTATATGGATGCCATGCATGGTACCAAACCTGTTCAGAAATATCTAAATTGTAAGCTGTAACTGCTTTTACAGATCAGTGGTTAAAAATGGTTTTGAGCAAATGAAATTTGTTGACCAGGGCAAAGACTATCCTTCTTCATACCATGTGGAATGGTGCTACAGATTTGCAAACAAAGAATTGTACCAGTTATCAGAAACCATATAACATGAGGACTCATATTGTAATTTTTGCTGTTATCATTGCAGGTTTTTGTACCAGAGCTCATATTGCAATTTTTGTTGTTATTATTGCTTTTCTCTGGCACTCTTTATTACTGGTTCCCATATTGTATTCATTTCTATGCTTGGTCGGCTCAGAAGATTTTTGTGTATCTTCTGTGTGTGTGTGTTGGAAGATATAGTTGCAACAGTGCTCACTTGGTTTGTACTACTTGATGTGCATTACACGTAGTTATTCCATTAGAAAATACTTCTTCTCCATCAAGAACTTGTTTTCTCCTTGGCGTTCCGTGTGGCTGATAAGGAAAACTAAGATTCCACATATTTCAGGGACCACAATTTTGTTTCCCTTGATAACCAACTTGTCTTCAAGTAATAGGTGACGACTGAAAGTTATGAATTCCCAAAGTACATGAGAACATTGTTTCTGTATTGTGACTATCCTTTGTTGATCATGTCTTTCAAAAAAGTTCTTTGTCATCTCAGACATGATTGTTTCTTAAATGTTTCAATTGTGATCAATTTTTTATCCATGGTTACAAAAGGGACATCAGACTGCTGATACTATTCTTTACACTGTTTGCTTTCAAATACTTGAAAAGGTGTCTGAAATTGAGATTGTTTTACTGATGTATATTTAACTTGTATGTCAAACTTCAGGCATCTCAAGATGAAACATTGGAGTCCCAAAGGAGTTTCCTGAAGATTTATAGTTTTGGACTTGAGGAAGTGGTGACATTGATAATTCAGTCTGTGCCAATGGTTTCATTATTCTAAGTGTTGCACTGTTGTCTTTCATCTTGAACATTCTGGAACCTCTTTCTATTTCTAGATGACAGCTGTCTCTTTCTAAATAAAAGGATTTTCTTGATTCCTTAAACTTACACAGTAATGGGAGTGCTAGGGTAGGAATGAACACATTCTAGTTACTTGTACTTTCCTCCATTACTGGCATTATTATATCCTTATATCCATGATATAATATCTCCATATTTCATGGCAGACCAGAATGGCTGAAAGGAAAAGAAGTGACAAACATGCTTTGTTCTCAGAGAGAGATTTATAATGCTAATCATGTAAAAAATCATATATATATATATATATATATATATATATATATATGTTGTGGTAAGATCCACCTAATTTGCATAGTGGAGTACCGACTATATAAATATGGTTGGTACCGGGAAGACATGAGAGGCGAACCAAGAGATTCAACTAGAGACTCTGCCTGACTGCAACTTAGTCAACACATTCTCCAGGAATGGTCTTCCCAGGAATATACAAAAGACTATATGTAAATATTGTGTACACTTTCTTGTTTCAATACATTTTGTTCTAAGTACATTTTGTGTTGCATTATTATTCCATGCATTAGTCAAGTTTCAACAATATATATATATACATATATATGTATTGTCATTTTTAAGGTAATTCACCCCAAGCAAGGCGGGTGTGCCACTAGCACTCAATGGGGTTACAGAGGATTGGGAACAAGAGTAAAGAGACATGTTTGAGGAAAGGATACAGAGCAGGACAGGGAACAAGCTCAGGGAGTCAGATGTCGACTGACATTACACTTGAATATTTGAAGATTATAGTCATTGGGTAAGCAAGTAAGGGAAAGTGAGTTCAAAAGACTGGAAATGCAAGAGAAGAAGCTGTTTGAGTAGAAGAGATGATTACATTTAACCATTATGATAGTGAAAGGGTGGGACCGAAATGCCAGCCTGGTAACATGTTTAAATTTATGTAGTCCAAGAACCTGTGAATGTAGCTCGTTGGAACAGTTGCCATGAAAATATTTGTAGAAGAGACAAAGGGAGGCCACAGCATGTCTGTGGGATAGTGATTGTAGACTAGATGTCAGATCAGGACCTATCAGCTTGCATATTCTTCTCTTTGTCAAGGACCTCAAGACGTACAGTGGGAGCACCAGACCAGCAAAATTCCATGCAAGGACAGATGGTTGATTTATAGATTTGAAGGACAGACTCAGACAAAACTTTCTGGCACAACACAGAGAGCCAACTTTCCTTGTGGTAGATGAAGCTATTGATTCAATGTATTTATTCCACCTCATATCAGTGACCAAGCAGCCGTAATGAGGCACTCTCAAGGAGTTGGGAATCAGTCATTCTGATGGGAGGTAGGAATGGAATTCTCTGGTGGGTAAAGGAGAGCAGTTTCATTATATATATATATATATATATATATATATATATGTGTGTGTGTGTGTGTGTATGTGTGTGTGTGTGTCCTATGCAGAGAAGCTAAAAGACATGTCTACACAACAAGCAGGGTTAAAAGACAATGAAAAGAAAGAGTCTTACTAATAATAATTCACATTGGGAATTGAATCTGCCAGATATTCTTCTATATTTCTGAAGAAGCCATATTTAGGATTGCCATTTTGTGAGGTCCAAATATATTTGCTGTGTCTCTAGCAAGGACATATTCCATAAATGGGAAATTGTGAGTCATGGGCTTTTCCCAATTTAAGGACCCGAAGCCAGTGGTATTTTATATCTTGTAAATATATATTTCCATAGGAAAATGGTGCTATGGGCTTGTAAGCTACTCCACATGGCGGCTGATTGCCATGGGTAGAAGCACAGTCTGACTCCTGGAAACAGAGTGGACTGACCACTGTCATCCCTTTATGAAGTGACATCACTAAGCACATTGATATTTTAAACTTATCAACAATACCCTCTGATTACTTAAGAAGATTTACACTATGTTATTCTTTTTGACAATAATTTTCAACATGACTGCTTTTTCATTCATGCTGTTCTGTACAGAGCTTGGCTTGTTTTGTAAGTTCTTTTTTGTCTGCACTTATCAATTTCATATCTATAATGCTGAAGCATTTTTCTGCGCTTGAATCTGGATCGCAGTATTTAATAATTTTGGATTTGCACAGCTCCATTTTTATTCCATCCAGGGCTTCTTGAGGAATCAGGAATCCTAAAATATCACATTCTTCTTGATTATCTCACTGAGTAGTTTAATTAATTATGATAGCTTGTATGAGGGTTTGTATCCAAAAACTCAGAAGTATGAAAAACAACAGTATTGGATATTTGTAGATATGAACAGTTGAATGAGTACACTCTATCTCTGTGGATTCAATAAAAGGTTTGGCTAAAAATTCCCTTAAGACGATTGGAGGGCACAATGGCTGAAACGTTTTGATAATAACAACAAAAATGAGGACATTAGTCCAAATGTAATTAATGATAACTCTTCACCCAATATTCTGGGAAAGAGTGCATGATGAAGAGCTTAAGCAAGGCCAATCTTCTTGTACCCTCGACCACATTATGCGTGACTTCATGCTAGAACAAACATCAATATTTTCTGAATAGTTTTGTCTAACCAGTTTCAGTCAAAATGATTGGGATTTATTTTCAGACAATAGTACAATATACTGGAGTCACCTCCCTAGGCAAATAACATCAAGAAGTCAAACAGAAGCTTGACAAATTAATCCTGATCCCATATATATATATATATATATATATATATATATATAGAGAGAGAGAGAGAGAGAGAGAGAGAGAATTAAATTAGAGAAGTTTATTACTTAGCTGAGTGGTGTTGGTTCAGTCATGCCTACTACATAGTTTTTTGAGCACATCAACACGATAACATGTTGTTGCCCTCTCACAAGCCCTGAGAGTGAACATGTTATCTTGATGTGCTCACAAAACTACATAGTAGGCATCACTGAACCAACACCATTCAGCTAAGTGATAAACTTCTCTAATTTAATTCTCTCTCTCTCTCTCTCTCTCTCTCTCTCTCTCTCTCTATATATATATATATATATATATATATATATATATATATATTAACACAATATTATAAACTTCTCCAAATTAATTCTACTAATGCTCTGTCCTAACTTTTGATATTGAACACTTTATTACAAAATCCTGGCTGCTCAAAAGGCTTTATCACCCAGAAAAAGAACTAGCAATTCTGGTACTTAATACTATATATATATATATATATATATATATATTTATATATTATAAATTAATTGATTTAAAATATGTTTTTTTTTGCTACACATGGTTAAAAAATGTAAGCTAAAAGCTTCAAATTTAATTTTGTTATTAAATTAAAAACATTAGTTCCATTTCCTCATCAAGCGAATTTTGGAGTAAAGGCATGGCAAAGATTCATAATTGAGTGTTTCCAAGGATACCGAGAAATCCATTCATCTAGACAAGGGGTGGGTAGCATGTTCAATTTTTTAATTTTCATTGTATCAGTTAATAGTTACATTCGAAAGCGGGGTTATGTTTAGGGATGGATAGCCATTTATCCCAGAAATTCTGACATATATTATGCACATCTCTCCTTAGTAAGTAACATTTATCCCAGAAATAAGTAACATTCGAAAGAGGGGTTATGTTTAGGGATGGGTAGGGATGTATTTTTCAACAAATTCTGACATCCGCTAAATGCATGTCGTCTGGGTTTTTTTATAAAAATTTTATTTTTAATGGCAAAAATTCTTATGGCATTTTTCTCTTTGTATACTTAAAGATTTTGGGGGGCTGTTTAGGCTAGAATATGTTTTAACTACAATTCTAAAAAATTTTAATATATATATATATAAACACACATTGAATTCAGCAAGTTTTCAGCTACAAAACACTATTTCCCTAAAATCATAAGTAAAACCATTTATCCCAGAAATTCTGACAGATATTATACACATCTCTCCTTAGTAAGTAATATTTAAATTTTTCTAAGCCGAACACAACTGAACAGACTCTCTTTCTTTCTTTCTTTCTTTCTTTCTTTCTCTCTCCTCCTCTTTTAATCTGATCTATCATAGGTTGGAGTCAGACATCTTGAAGCCATTCCTACTATGATTATATTCTCGCACTTGCAAATTTGTCATATCCATGCATTTATGAAATATTTTTGTTGTATTTAGATCTGGATTACAGTATCTAATGATTTTGGATTTGCATGGTTCTGTCTTCATTTCTTCTTCATTTGCTTCCTGACTGATGCAGTTTGCTTAAAAGACACGCGTGTTGTAAAAGAACTGAACTTTTTTTAAGCATATTTAGTGAAGAGTGTCATAAAAAAACATCTGTCGGAGTTAGCTCCTCCTCAGTTCCTTAATCCTTCAACAGGGGTCTCTCTCCCCTGGCTATAAATACTGGCTGGGCCTTCTCACTCTCTCTCTCTTTTTCGACTTAGGCCTTGGGCCGCTACCTCGCACGGAGGCAAGGTAAAATCTCTCTTTTTCCACTTAGGCCAATATGTGACCTCTCACAGATACAGCGTTTCCCAAATTCTGGGAACACGCTAAGAACAATACAAGTACGTATGAACACTTACAACACACACACATAATTTCTCCATACAAACCCTATGTAACAGTCCATGTCTTTGTTTAACTTGTTTTGTTATTAATAAATATTTGTTTACCCATGTATATTGGTCTTGTTTGTTTTCTTTGTCTTCTTTGGACTTAATTAAAGTCCGACATTCTCATGTAGCTGGACCTGTCAGCAGGAATGTTTAAACTTCTGATATCTCTTCACATCTTCACCCCCACGGTCCGCTACACCTCTTCAGGGATAAACAACTTTGTAAATCCTGTTTCAGCTGTTAATCAAAGACTCTGAAACAGGTTCCTCTTATGACATAGGCCCTGATTACAGTTCCTTTAATGACACTGAAACCATATTTATAATGTAAAGCATTTGCCAAGTTATGGAATGATCTGGAGAAACAGACAGAATTTGTTTTTCAGATTGAATGTGGCTAAGTTTTGCTTATCTAAGTAAACTTTTTCAAAACCTGAAGAATGTGTTTGTGAAAGAAACAGGAGGGCAAAAATATTTTTAAAAAGCTTTCACATGACATTGTTATGTCCATAAAAAAATAAATAATTAAAAATTAATTATAGTGCCAACAATAATTATAATAAAATAATTATAGCAATTATAATTATCATTAATTCACTCTTCTAAATGAATGAGAATCAACCACACTTTTCTCCTCTACATACACAAATGGAATTTTCACTGTCAGGCAGGCAGTCAACATGGACAGATCATCAACATGTGCATCAACAAAACATTTGGCTCCTTTTCCTTTTTCAGGCCATAACAGTGTAGGGGGCAGGGACTTAACTAATTTATATTTACACAAAAAAACACAAAATATGAAGCAATAAGAAGAAACATTCAACAGGAGGAGTTGCATAGAAAGGCATTTGGCAGTGGTGTACATTGTAATTAAATTCTTATTGTCTTACTGATGAGATCTGCTCACGTTGCTGTATTTATTTTGTTTTAGGTCAAATGACTGGCTCCAAAACTTGTTCAAAAAACTTGGCAGCAAATGAGATTGCGTAGGCGTTGTATACATTTGTACATTTAACAAGCAATCAGTAAACAAGACTTAAATAGAAGTGTCTGTGATCCACTTTTTGTACAAAATTTGATGACAAAAGAAACTGTTACATAGAAAATACATTGAAATCTTTTCGACCAATAGTATTCGCTGAATCAAAAATAATAATAATATAATACAATCAAATGGAAGCAGAATGCTAAAATAGTAACATTTATCTCTTAAAACTCAACAAAAATTCAAGATAAGATAACTTCAGACTCTCCTTGTATTTTTCCAAGTAAATTATCTGGACACTCATTACACACATATATATACTCATTACACACATATATATATGTATTTTTTTTAAAGTGTTTCACCCCAAACAAGGCAGGAAGCCACTACCATGCAAGGGGTTACAGAGAGTTGGAGCTAGAGCAAATAGGAGTGATAGAGGAAAGGATGAAGAGAAGGATAGCGGATAGATCAGGGCATCTGGAGACATCAATTGACATTACATTTGAATAGTTGGAGATTATAGCTATCAGGGAAACAGGAAGAGGGAGTTCCACAGGCGGGAGGTGCGAGACATGAAGCTATTGGAGTAGAAGAGATGGCTACATTTAACAGTTTTAATAATGAAAGGGTGAGAGTGAGATGCCAGCCTAGGAGAACGCTTAAATTCATGAAGTCTGGGAACCAGCGAAAGCAGCTCATCAGAGCAGTTACCATGAGAAAGACTGTATATGCTTTACTTAATTCGTTATCTTATCATTCTGTCAGAATCTTATCCATATTTAATCTAAATTTGACCTCAAACTCACAATTTTACTCAGTATTACTGTCTGTTGTATTGCCATTTAATAAATAATACTTGTTTTGTTGTTTCCATGTCTTGCCGTTTCTCATTTTTATGAGTATTTTTGTATATATAAATGTTAGGGGTTTTATAATTATTTACTCAGAATTATAACTCCCCTATATCTCTTGGTACTGACATGCCTGTAAGGTATAATGGCTTAAACAGGTACACCTTCAAATTTCAAAAGTAGATCTGTTATCAAATTGAGTATCTTTCTGGATAGACCTTATGTGATGTATAGCAATTGTCAAGCTATGAAATGACCTGGAGAAACAGACAGAATGTGTTGCTCAGACTGAAAGTTTTCCTTATCTCAGTTAATAGTGATAACTTGAGAACGTCTGGAGTTATGCAATCATTCCTGAAAGAGAGGGAAGTTCTTTTTATATACTTTGGAGATTGGGTATACTTTATTGCTTGCTAGTTGTCTTCTGCTGCCAATAGATAATTTCTGGAATGGTATGACCATAAACACTGACTTTATTCTTCTTGAAATGCAACTTCTCAAAGTTCAAAGATAGGTCTATTATCAAATTCAGTGTCTACTTGTTAGGCCATATTGAAAAGAAAAATTTATTCAAATTTTAGTTCATCACAGATTTTCAAGAACAGGCTCTATGTTGTTATGGGACCAAAAGAAGATGTTTGGATGTCTCTCCAAAAGTTTATTTGCTGATTTTACAATAACTGTGAGTATTATCCAACTAGGGATCGTGGTTTTAAATCAAACAAAACAATAGCCTCCATAGTTGTTGAATTTACCTGCAGTCTTTAATGGATAGTTACATGGAAAATAAACATCTTTATCCCCTACTGTATGATTTTTTTATTTAGCAAAAAAACCTCTCCGTTGGCCTAGTCAATTGCAAGTGCTTCACACATTGCCAATTTAAGTGAAATCTATTGGCAGACAAGGTAGAGTAATTCTGAGTATTTCAGAATATAGCTCTCCACAATTTCCTGTTCTTTGAAAGACTTGTTTTTTTTTTACTATCTCTCCTAATAGCTGTTCTCCCAACTGTTTACAATTACAAAAGTTAAGCAACATTGAACCTGGTCAGTACCTAGATGGGTGACCACTTGGGAATACCAGCTACTGTAAGCTTGGATGTGCGAGTAGTGTAATGGATAATGGTTTGGAAATGTTAATCGGAGAGAGCCGAGATCCAATCACAGTTGATTCTTCTCCTCATCTAGCTCAGAGCTGTCGCCTTATATCCTTCTGACCAGGCTCACAGACTCTGGCACAAACCTTGGTTTCAGCTAATATCAAAAGTCACTTTCTGTTAAATTTTTGTTTGGCCAAAATAATTTCATTTCCTGGCATGCCTTTTGTTTTCAATTTTATTTTATATAGCAGAAATTATGCGAGGAGCCTGTCTGATTTTGGTAGATTTATAGTCTTAAATAAGTAGGCTCTTGTGTTTTGTTTCGACCAGGTTTAATCTTTTCTTCTCCTTTCTCTTTTTATTTGAGGGTTGCCTACTTGTTAGTTGAGAACAAAGGATAGAAACTGTTGGATAGAGAGAGAGAAAATGAGATAAGGGTTTTAATAGAAAGTGAATGCATTATTTTAATTTGAATCCTTTCTTTTTTGTTTATATTATTTTTATATTTTATTTTATTTTTATCAGGACTCACTAAAGGTAGACTAAATCCAATAGGAGAATCTATTTCCTTTAATATTTGAATATTTGCCGATACAACATGAGAAACCGGAGAACTGAATTTGAATCCCAGTTGAGTTTGCTATCTTCAGTTTCAAACAATATCTTTGGGCAGCATATAAATCCACCTCTTCCCCTCCTGGTTTGGGGTTAAAAAGCAACACTGTCTAGATCTGATAGACTTGGTTGGTGTTGTACCCTAGGAAGGGTTACTGAATGAGGAATAACCAAAATGGAGGTTGGGAATGAAATGGTAATCTTTATAACGTCAACAAAATACAATAATCACAAGTGGAATGAAGTAGGTAAACCACTCCTACTGGTGGATTAATTAGACAGTAGATTACCTGCCCCCTTACAATAGTGTCCAACATATTTATGAGGATTGGGAGATACCCATTAGTGTTCATATGTACAGTATATAACAGTTGGCAATCAGTCTACTGCAGAAAGCAACAGCAGCCTACTGCAGGAATACTTTAGCAAAGTCAGTGAATGATTGGAAAGAGACATGATGGCACATGCATGCAGCAAACATGCGACCTAAGGATATTTTATTTCTATGTTATAATAAATTATTGTTTGTCTTATTTAACTTAAAATAACTTCTACTCTTCATTCCCTTACTTTTAGCAGTTCAATATTTTAAGAGTTAACTTTATCCAACACCGTTTTACCTACTGACTCATGATCTTACATATTTATGAGAACAGGTGAAATGATTGTAAATTAAATAGTAACCACACTTCCCAGTGGTATTTTTCATAACACTATTTTTCTGAGATCAAATAAAGTCAAACTATGCATTATGCCACAACAGTTCTGTAATTCCAAAGGCCAATACAAAGACGTCATAAGTAAAAAGACAAAATTATCTGTCTCATAATTAGTTTTCCACAAAGCTATTCTTACACACAGTTATTGAGTTGATATAAAATTCAAAGTGAAATAATACGAGAAATAACCAGAAATTATTACAGAGACATATCATAAGTAAAACGACCCCATTATTTTACTTATAATTAATTTTTCACAAAGATAATCTTAAAAATAATTACTGAGTCGGCATAAAATTCACGGTGAAATAATATGAGACATAATTAGACATTGTTACAGAAACACATCAAACATAAAGATACGCCATCACCTGCTGCATATTTCATTTTTCGCAAAGATATGCATACAAAAAGGACCTCCTATCAGTTGTGGACTGGTGCAGGAATTGGCTGGTTAACTTTAATGTCTCAAAAACAAAACTGCTCTCTATCACTCAACACAGGGAACCATCCCTGCCTCCCATTAGAATGTCTGACACTCAACTCCATGAGAGCACCTCTTTGCGACTGCTCGGTCTCACATTGAGTCAATAGCTTTGTCCACTGCAAGGAAAGTTGGCTCCCTGTACCGCAACAGGAAATTTTTCTTGCCGAAGTCGATCCTTCAAATCTACAAATCAACCATTCGCTAAATCAGGACCGATAACATGACATACCTAGAAATGTATTCTGATAAGAACAATTGTCTAGCAGGGCATTGTTAAACCAAGCTTATATATATATATATATATATATATATATATATATATATATATTTCAAACATGTAGTGTTGAATGTTAAAGACAACATAGTCTTACATATTTTCTTTTGAATTTTCTCATATTCTCTAATGAGACTTTTTATTTGAAAATAGTTCCGAAATATGTATTTTCCATATGATGACCTAGCGCTTTCGAACATCATTGTTCATCTTCAGGGTCAATATTTTAGTCAAAATATATATATATATATATATATATGTAGAAAAAATGTAAATATCAAGAAAAGATTCCAAAGAATTCCTGTTTCATCATTAGTTCATCTAAGTAATTGTCTCATATAGTTTCTCTTTGGATATATATATATATATATATATATATATATATATATATATATATATATATATATATATATATATATATATATAGATATAGATATATATATATATATACATATATATAATAAAATATGTAATTTTTTTTTTAAGCATTTCACATTATAATGCTGAACTCTGTTATAAATAATAATCAAACTACTTTTACTTCTTGGTTTCACATTAAAATGCAACATTCAACAGATAATTACACAATTTTCACCCCAATTTGCAAAAGTTTCATTGAGTAACATGTACATGTAACAAGTGATGTAAACAAATCTTCCGTTTGTGATTTATAGAGCTATGAGTGCATTCATATCAATCATTATTTCTCATAGAAGTATTAAATAACAACATTTACGATAATATACATCTGTATTTCTAATTAAAATTCATTATCATTTTTGGTGTCAAATAGCAACAACATTTAGTATAAGATGCAAAATTCATTTTTCACTGACATACAATATACTTATTTTTCGATGTTAAGCAACAAAAAATTTAAGATGTAATAAAATCTTTATTTCACATTATAGCATAAAAACAACATAAGACACCTGCATAACGGTTTAAGTGTACCGTCAATTGTCATCTCCAATTGCCTTGATCTATCCACTTCCCTTCTCCACTTCCTTTCATCTTTCATTCCTATCTGCTCTCGCTCTATATCTTCCATAACCCCCCTGCCTTGATCGACCCTCCGTCCTTCTCTTTCTCCACATCCCTTCCTTTACCACTCCTATCTGCTCTTCCTCTAACCCTTCTGTAACCCCATGCGTGATAGTGGCCACCAGCCTTGCTTGGGGTGATACGCTTAAAAAAAAAAAAAAAAATAAAAAAAAATACATATTATGTATATTACATATGTATATGATATGATATTACATATATAATATTACATATAATATGTATATTACATATACATATCATCACCCTCTGATGCAAAGAGCTTATCATAAACATTGTCATTTACTGTTTCATCATATGGGTCCCAGTCGGCTGTATTATGCTATAGATATCAGATAAAATAATAATGAAAATATATTTTAGAAATGATTAAAAATATCTTACTGGAATTCTCCAAGGTTTTTTATAGCACTATTGGATTCTAATTTGAGTAATAAGAATGTATAATTACTCTCCATACTTGACAGAAGAATCGTGATGAAATTGATCATAAATGAAAATCACATGTTCATCATTAATTAATCATAGCTAAGGATCGGAAGCTCACAAAGGATTGAAATAAAGTTCAAGTATATATAGATATTATTCCAGGATCATTTTCCAACTTATTCAAGATGATCTTTGCCCTCACTAACCTTCTAACTTTCTGTCCTGGAGCCATAAGGTGCCTCACAGGTTTCATGTACGATTTCATTTTCAAGTCTTTTTTCACTGCTCTTTGGACTGTCATAGCTGAAACCACTCCTTCACGTGCCAAACGTCTTACAGATTGAGTTGGATCTTTTTTAATATATCTCTTTAGCTCTAAGTTGAAATGATGATCCTTCTTCCTGTTGTGACCTCTTTATCCAGTTTTCCACTCTACTGTTCCCTCTTTTTTATATTATTCACCATTCTCTTGATGGTTCTTGGATGGACTTTCAAGATGGAAACAAGAGTATGAATATTGGCACCATTACTGAATGATCTTTTGCCTCTCATCATTACTCAGTTTGGTAGACAGTAGGCTTTTTGCCTGCACTCTTTCTAGCTGAATAACCCAAGTGATTCTTTTAACAAATGTTGTCAAGATGGCTAAACGTTTTATCTGTAAACCTGGGGAAAAAGAAACTCAATCAGTTTAGTATTTTCCTTAGATATTAAAAATTTTTTTGTAATAGGCAATTATGCTGTTACATGGTTTGAACTATTTTGCTGTCACACCTGATATATATATATATATATATATATATATATATATATATATATATATATATATATATATATGTACTTTACAATACAAGTAAGCTTTTTATATTTTTAGTTTTTATATTTTTAATTTAATAATTATGTGTGTGTGTGCGTGTGTATATATATATATATATATATATATATATATAATATTTCACATTGAGTGCTGGTATTAATAAAATAGTGCTCAATAGTTTAATTAGTTTAATGGCCTTTCAATTTTTCAGGATCAAATTTAACTGGAAAGTGACTGAAGCTGAGATACCAGCTCGAGATAAATAATATTGCTGATTCTTTTTGGGATTTTATCAAGAATCTCTAAATATATAGTAGGGGCACCAGACAATATGTGGCAGCAGTATTCTAAGCATGGATGAATGGTAGACTAAGTTTCTGGAGAGAAAAATTGTCTAGTACAACACAGTGAACCAACTTTCTTAGGAACTGACCTAGAAATGGATTCAATATAGCCGTTCTGCTTCATGTCAGCAGAGGTCAGCATCAGCCATGCTGATGGAAGGCAGAATGGGGTCTCCCAGATCGAGAGCAGTTTTGTTTTAGAGGCATTGCAATTAACAAGCTATTCTTTGCCCCAGTTAACAACTGACTTTAGGTCGTTTCTGATATCAGCCATGAATTTGACCTACTCTGATCACTGTGAAACACATTGATGAAGAAAACTTTCTCCAGTGAAAACGATATTCAATAATGCATCAAAGCCTTTGCCATTTTTCTCAAAAGGTATCAAAGAGCTGCCTGATGAGTTACAACAAGTCATTGCAAATATATCATTGAATGATATTTTCATTACCACTGCACTGACAAGCTTTTTTTACCCTGGTGGCACGACTACATGAATTTAAGCATGCTACTAGATTGGCATCTAGGTCCCACCTGGTTACTGTTAAAATAGCTAAATGCAACCTCCACTTCTACTCCAACAGTTTCTTTACTCGCACTTCCTGCCTGTGGAACTCCATTCCATTTACTTGTTTCCTTGATAACTACAAGCCTCAAAATAAATGGAACATCACTCACCATCTTCTATCTTATTGAATCCAGTTCATCTTTTGTCCTTTCCTCAATCCTCCCCATACTGTCTTCTCTCTCACTTTCTCTCCCTGTAACCCTCTGCCTACTAGTGGCATTCCCGCCCGCCTTGCTTGGGATGAAATGATTAAAAAAAGAAAAAAGTATTTTACTTTTTGAAGAATAATATTGATTTAAGAAAACGAAAATTATTTATGATTCTACCTAATATATACATGTGTGTGTGTGTGTATCTGTCTACTCTTTATGTATGTGTGTATGTGTCTGTTGTGTGTGTGTATGTGTGCATGTGTGTGCGTGTGTATCTGTCTGCTATTTATGTATGTGTGCATCTGTCTGTTGTGTGTGTGTGTGTGTATGTGTGCATGTGTGTGTATCTATCTGCTATTTATGTATGTATGCATCTGTCTGTTGTATGTGTGTATCTGTCTGCTGTTTATGTATGTGTGCATCTGTCTGTTGTATGTGTGTATGTGTGCATGTGTGTGTGTGTGCATTCGTGTGTTGCAAACAATATTATGCACAGTGATAAAATGTTTTTTCAGAGAATGTGCTTTAAATAAGAATATGGCTCTCCACAACTTCCTGTTCTTTGCTGCTCTTTTGCTAGCTCTCCTAAGAGCTGTTCTCCCAACTGTTTACAATTACAAAAGTTAAGCAACATTGAGCCTGTTCAATACCTAGATAGGTGACCACTCGGGAATACCAGGTACTTTAAGCTTGGATGTGCAAGTGGTGTCATGGATAATGGCTTGGAAATGTTAATCGGAGAAAGCCGAGATCCAATCACATTTGGGATCATTATATTCACTTACATACAAATACTCTTGGGAAAGGTATAAATCCACCACTTCTCCACTCACCTAAGGATTAATTAGTAAAACTTGTTTCACTATCTCCATAAATAAAAAAAATAAAATTATGTACAAAAATTTAGATCTCAGCAGGAAGTAAACTAAAATATTGATATGCTGTGAAATCACAAAGGACAGACCAACGAAGCTAACCATTTACACAAGCCTGTTATGAATGTTATGTGATGCTTTCCTCTGTCCCTCTGGACTTCAATAATGACCCAGTTGAGTAATGGATAGCGGCTCGGATTGAGAAATCGGAGAGCCGAGTTCGAATTCCAGTCGAATCCATTACATTCACTTACATGCTAATACCCTTGGGAAAGGTATGAATCCTCTTCTTCTCCCCCCAGCTATGGGTAAATAGCAGGACAGATGGGGTTCTATAGCCTTGGATGGCAACTGGTCTACCGCAGAAAGAAATGGCAACCTACTGCGGGAAAAATCTGCCTTGTCAGTCATATATCGAAAAATACATGATCACCTACGCATGTATCACGCATGGCACATAACTGAATGTCTGTATTTCTGAGATGAGGTATTGCAACTATTTACATTATTTACATCATTCGGACTGCTGTCTTCATCTTTATCACCATATTCACGATATTTCAATCATAGTACGCTACAGCCTTCTTCAGGATCTGTCTATATTTCTGAGATGAGGTATTGTAATTATTTACACTATTTATATTGTTCAGACTGTTTTTCCCCATATTTATAGACATAACTGTGACATTTTGGCCATTGTACGCTCCAGCATTTTTCAGGATCTGTGTATATTTCTGAGATGAGGTATTGTAATTATTTACACTATTTGCATTGTTCAATCTGTTGTCCTCATATTTATTGCCATATTAATGAAGTTTCAGCCGGTGTACTGAAACTGAGATATCGAAAGGCATGTCACATAGAATTAGGACAATCTACTCCCATAGACTAAATAAAAGATTCAATTTGAAATTTTAAGATGGGCAAAGCATACAATCGCCAAAACATTTCTGAATATGGCAATAAACATGAGGCAGTCTGATTAATGTAAATAGTGTAAATATATTCAGAATATGTTCGGATGAAGTAATAAATTAATTTTAACAATTGTGTCGTCTGAAAATCTTTTTAAACAAGAACCATGGAAACAAGTGTGTTATTTTACCAATTCTTTGAAAAAATTTATACGAAAAATATCAATTTTTCAGAAAAGCTATCAGTCCAATCAAATTCTCTATTAAGAGTTAACAGTGCATTTTGTTCTCATTATAAAATAGGTCATCTCTGTCCCACACTTTACAGAACATGAAGTGAGTAAAGAATTTTTTGCCAATATTAAATTTCTAAACTAGTTTCTGATTTATAATTATATAACTCCTGGGACGTATCTTTCATAAAAAGGCAATTTGGGGATATGACATTTTTATTTTTTTATTTTCTAATGTAATTGTCTTAAAATGAAACGAAAATATTATGAATTTAATTAGAAAGGAATGTCTTGGATGAGAAAAAATAAATAATAAAAATTGTCAATGAAAAACAATGATTAGAAGAATAATATAAATTTAAAGAATAAAAATATAGTCTGAATTGAAATGAAAAATTCATGATGTCGGGTTATATTCAAGAAAAGGAAAGAGTAGGAGGAAAGCGATAATGAAAGAGGAGAAGGAAAAAGTAAAAGAAAGAAGAGGGAGGAGAAAAAGAGTAATGAAGTGGAGGAGGTGGAAGAACAATAAAAGGGTAAAGAAGAAGCTGAGAATAAGGAAGCTAAGAAGAAAAAGAAGAACAGAACCAACAAGTAAAGGAAAAAGTAGGAAGAAAACTATATGATGCTAAGTGATATTCAACAGCTTTTTCCTCAAATTTGGAAAAGGAGGAGGAAAAGAATGAGGAGAGGGAAGGAGAAAAGGAAAGAAGATGAAGGAGAAAAAGATTGAGCCAGTCAAGAAGGAAAAGAAAGAGAAGGAGGAAAGAGGAAAAGTTAAAGGAAGTCGAGGAGTTGGAAGAAAAATAAAAGGGAAGAGAATGAGGTAAAGAATAAGAGGGCGAAGAAGAAAAAGAAGAATCAAGCAACAACAAGGAAAAGAAAGAGGAGGAGGAAAAATTCATGATGCTGGGTGATATTCAACAACCTTCTTCTCAAATTAGGAGAAAGAGAATGAAAAGAAATTGAACAAGAAAAAGGAAGAAGCAGAAGAAGGAGTAAAAACATTAAGGAAGAGGTCAAAAAAGAAAAAGTTAGGGAAAAATATACAAGAATAAGGTGGCAAAGGAGGAGGAGGAGGAGGAGGAAGGAGAAAATGATTAAGAACGTGGAGGAGGTGGAAGAAGAATAAAAAGGAAGAGAAGAAGATAGAGAACAAAGAGGCAAAAAAGCAGTACAACAACAAGTAAAAGGAGAAGGAGGAGAAAGAAGAAAAATTCATGATACTGTTTGATAATCAACAGACTTCTTCTCAAATTAGGAGGAGAAGGAAAAGAAAGAGGAGGACGAAGAAGAAAAAGAGGTGAAAGAAGGAAAATGCTGAGAAGACTATATGAGAAGGAAACAAAAAAGAAAAGAAATAGTGATAATGTTAATGATAATATTTACCATTTCCTTATAAGGAAACATTTGGCATTCATTGACCAAGCAGTCAATACAACTTCTTGTTGAAATTTATAAAATAATCTTTCTCTTAAAAATATTTTTCAGGATAATTGGTTTCTCAACTGTTATCACTCTTTCCAGTATTAATCGGGGTTTCCTTCCTAACCTTTTGTTTGAAGTAGTATGGCATGTCAACCTCTTAATTATGTCATTATTTTCTCTTTGAGTTATATATCTGTTATGATGTTGGTTTGGGGTTTGTAGAGACAAACGACAAATAACACGTAACAATAAAAAGGGTTTTAATAGGTTGGTAAAAAGGTACAGAAATCACCTGAGTAGTCTATAACTAGCTCAGCCAGGAACGTCTCGGACTTCTGTCTCTCGACATGCCACTATTTAAAGTCTTTGTTCACAGACGCAGACAAGTTCATCTTCAAGAGGGGTGGTAGGTTTCCGACACAACAATATCAATTTTAGTTGTTGATGCTGTTGAAAGTTCTCTCTGTGATTGTGTAGCACCAGTTCCCAATGCTCAAAGAAGGGTGGTCTTCACCAATACCTATTGGCTTCACTGACTCAAAGCCATTTTTAAACATTGATCTGAAAAAGTAGTTTTATATCGCCGACAAATTAGATATTTCTGAATTGTTTTGATGCCATGCATGGTTTGGTTTGGTTTGGTTTGTTTTACGGCATATCAACCTCAGTGGGTTATTCAATGCCGACAAAATTTTTATTGTTGGTAATATGCTTTTCTTCAAAAATCTATTTCTGGCAATGTTTTTCCTTGAAGAAATCTATAACTTATAGCTGGTATTATTTTTTTCAAAAAATGCATAGCTGTTTGTATTGATAGTATTTTTTTTAAGTATTTCTGATAAGAATTTTTCCTTCAAAAATTATTGATGGTAATATTTTTTTATTACAATGTATTTCTGGTATTAAAACCTATTTTTTCACAAATTTGGGTGTCAACTATTTGCCCATAGCTAGGACCCTAACAGGTGCTATCACCCCAGGTCAGGGTGGACCTGGGAATGCCAGCAATTAAGAGGTGGTTCCACACTCCTCAAAACCTCCTGATCAGAGGACTTGCTGTTGGATGTAGTTTATTGTCATACCCCAGAATACCTAGGCTAAATTACATCAAGGTTGGAAGATCGAATCTGTCTTCATTAAGGATTGGATTCAACAACTTTCAACCAGAAGCCTAGGTTTAAAGCAGGAATACGAGAGATTGTGGTGCTCCTGTAGGAATTTAGTTTCCTTTTTTGATTGGGTAAGGTTCTCTAGGTTTTGGGGTTGGGTCCATCAATATAAGTGTGTTAAATTATCAACTAAGCATGATGCTAAGTTGAAAATGTTGGCACATAAGAGATATGGAGTTACAGCAGAACTTAATTTAAATAATATTGTCAGTTTGTCCTCTCATGAATTAACTGACCTTGAATCATTTGTTCTTGCTCATGGGTTGGATTTTTGTATTCCACCCTCCATGCCTGATAAGGAGAAAATTTTCTCTGAGTTCAAGGTCTTCTATACTCAGTTGGCAAGACTGTCGCCTACTTCTGCTGATGCAGTTTGTGATTTGAAAGCCAAGTTAAATAATTCTGCACACATGTTTGCTAGTTCCTCTGTTGCTTCAGCTGAATCAAAATGGAAAGCTGAATATCAGTGAGTTGTTAATTCATTGAGGAATAATTATGATCTTATAATCTCTAGACCAGATAAAGGGGCTGGTGTTGTTATTTTAGATTAGGCGGATTATGTTGCTAAGATGCCTTCGATTTTGGAAGATACTTCGAAATTTATAAAGCTAGGATCTGCTGATACGTGTGATGCAACTGCCTCAGGTGAAGTAAAATTTCAGAAATTACTCCTGAAGTTGGTAAAAACTGGAGTGCTTCTACAAGAAATTTCCAATGAAATTCAACCGTCTGGGTCGATTCATCCCCGGTTGTATGGGCTTCCAAAAATCCACAAGGATGGGGTACCATTAAGACCAATTTCAGCCCAACACAAGGTAGCCAAATGGCTTTCATCACTTTTGGAACCAGTGTTGCAGCACTTGAGTGGATTTTGTGTAAAGGATTCATTTTCCTTTGTTGACCGTATTCAAAATTTGTCTTCTTCAGGCAAGTTCATGTGTTCCTTTGATGTCTGTTCCCTATACACTTGTGTCTTTCTTGTGGAAACTATTAATATTTGCTGCGATTTGTTTTATCACAGTTCTTTGTCTCTACCTCATATTCCTGAGTCTGTAATTGTGGATTTGATGAAATTTGCCACGTCGTCTGTTGAATTCAGTTTTAATAATACCATGTATCGACAGATTGCCGGGGTTGCTATGGGTTCCCCTTTGGGTCCGGCACTTGCAAATATTTTTGTTGGCTTTCATGAAGAGAGAATACGTAGGAATGTACTTTGTCCTCAACTGTATTGTCAATATGTTGACGATACTTTCTGTTTATTTAATAGTGTAGTTGAGGCTGATCAGTTTCTCTCTTTTCTGAATAGTATCCATCCAGTGCTGAGGTTTACGGTTGAGAAGGAATCCAATTTTCAACTTGCCTTCTTGGATGTCTTAGTACATCGGACATTGACAATTTTTCTCACCTCGGTTTATAGGAAACCAACATTTGCGGGGTTATATACGCGTTGGGATTCCTTTTGTCCTAGAAAACATCAGATAAACATAATTAGAACCCTAGTTCATAGGGCATTAATGATCTGTTCAGAGTCTTTCTTGGATGACAAAATCAGTTTTGTTAAGGAAACCCTATGTGGTTTAGGGTATCCCCCTGATACTGTTCATTCAGTTATCTGGAACAAGATTGAGGAGTTCAGAAAGGTCAAACTTTGTACTGTTAAAAATTGCCCTGTTTATCTTAGATTGCTCTGGATTGGATCCAAGTGTGAAAGTATAATTAGGTAGATTTCATCTAATATTCATCGTTGTTTTTTCTCGGCTGAGGTTTGTATAGTTTTCAAACCCGGCCTATGTTTCGTTCTGGGTGTAAGGATGTTCTCCCTCTCCATCAAATTAACTCTGTTGTTTACAAATACAATTGTAGTTGCAGTGCTGACTACATAGGGAGAACTACTCAATGCCTAGACATGAGAATTAAACAACATATACCCACTAAGATCAGGAATCACACCTTGTCATTGAATGGACGTATCCCAAATACCTATGGTTCCACCATATGTGAGCACCTCTTAAATAACAGAAGGTGTGCGGCTAATTTCAGTGTTGACTGGTTCACTGTTTTGTCCTGATCACACTTTATTTCACATCAAGGTGCTGGAGGCACTTTATATCAGGTCCCGCAAGCCTTCCCTGTGTAAATGGCGTGAATGCTTGTTGGGACACACTGTTATTTGTCTCTTGATCCTTGTGTCATTTTTTTTCTTCCCCTTTTCCCTCTCATTGCACATTTTCTAGTGTTTTTAATTTAAGTTAAATCTCCCATGGAAGCCTGAAGAGCGGGAGCGAAACCGGTTGCTTTGCTTTTAATATGTCTAGTAATATTAAGCTTCACACTTTTATTTCTGTGATTAAATTTTGTACCTACAAAAATATTTTCAAATATATATATATATATATATATATATATATATAAATATATATATATATATATATATATGATAGAAGACACTGATGTCCCCATCCAGTGGGAAAAGTCTGCTTCATGCTTGAGCACAATCTTCAGAATATCTTTGGTCTTAAGACACTCTCCCTGATACTCAATACTTTTATCTTATAAAACTATCACACACACACACACATATATATATATATATATATATATATATATATATATATATATATATATATTTTAATATCCATTTTGGATTTAGGAAATCCACATCCACAAATCTCTTTTCTTTATAATCTGTAAATTGCCCAGCATTCTTGGGAAAGAGAGTGGATTTGTTTTTGGAATTCTCAATTTTCCTTTTCTTTGTCTTATTGCCACCACTCGGGAAGAGATGGTTTCATGCCTGTCCTAAGGATATTAGTAAAAAAGTAAATGTAGCAGGCAAGACCATACTTTGAATTTACCTTATCAATTCCACTTTCTACACTGTTGTCCATTACACTCCTCACATAGATTTCAGAACGTAGATGAAGCCAAGAATTTTCATCACCTCTTGTTTTGTATATACTGTTAACATAATTAAACAATAGTTAATTGCCAACTTATTTATTTTTCAAAAAATTTAATTTTAAAAATTTGATTTATACACGAACATATATAGTCATTAAATTTTTCATTTACAAATAAATGTAAGATACAATTTACCATTTGGGAAGATGTAATTTAATTATAATTTCAAGAATTATCTGGATTGTTGAATTCAGGTCTGAATATATATCTTATATCTATCTATGTACACACAAACATATACACAGATGCATACACAAAAATATATACACACATAAACACGCACATATGTATGTTAATATTTTAAATTGCAAAAACATTGTAAACAGTAAAAATAAATCAGAATGATTTATGGCTTGTAGTAAATGAAATAATTTCTTAAAATGAAGTGTACATATATATATATATATATATATATATATATATATATATACACATACAAGTGAACATTGAAGTCAACACTTAGAAGCGACAGGCTGTTTCATGCTAGACGCAATCGTCAGGCCATGAGTGTTGTTTCTTTCTCGGCTATTTATATATACGGGTTAGTGGTGCATTGTGGGTAGTCTATTAGATAAATTAACAGACTGCCCACAATACACCACTGACCTGTATATATAAATAGCTGAGAAAAAAACAACACTTAACATATCAGCTTTCCTAGCAAGGTTAATGCTTGACAAACATATCGATAAGCTATAGTTTTAAATAAAATTCCCACTTTCCACTTAAGATAAAATCTCCATCTTGGGAGCGCGTTTTCGCAGCGCCGCCCACACGGCACCAGCGTAACCGAATCCAAGAAATAGATCACTGACTTTAGAATTTCAGTTTTTCTGTTTCTGACTAGTCCTGTATCTATCGTCTCTTCATTTTAACTTAAATTTAATATAAATATGTCTCCAATAACCATGTCCTGAAGATGGTCTATTAGACCGAAACGTCTGACGTTGACAGAAAAACAAAAAACAAAATAAAAAACAGTAAACTCACATATTTGGATTTTGCTTTGTCTTTTCCACATTTTCATCATACATATATATATATATATATATATATATATATATATATATATATATATATGGGAATGTGACTGGGTGGTTGGAATGTTTGCTTTCTGACCATGAGAACATGGTTTAAATCTCACCATGGTCGATTTGTCAGGAAGTTGACTTCTTGATGTTATCAACCTGGAGGAAGTGAACCCAGCATGCAACACTTTTTGGTAAGTGCTTGAAAAACATACCACGGGTTTGAAGCCTTGTAAGTGAAATTGGGTAGACTGAACCCTTAGGAGGCTGTCAATAGCTATGCTAGCATGATGTCACAAGTCATTGTGACCAAGGGTTTCACCGTGCTGGTCTTGTTCAAATTGGAGATCACTCTAGATAACACGCTTTCTCATTGTGAGGAATTAGATTATTTCATGAACTTGAATTAAATTCCAGGTGGAAAGTTACTAATGCAATATTAAACTTTCAACCATTGTCAGTCATTTTCAAAGAATGTACTTAGATCTGAACTTTTAACATTAGTGTTAGCCTCAATAGACATTCTTTGTTCTATTTAATAGAACACGTTTTGAGTGAAGGAATATTGTCTAAATATACCATGTTGATTGATTTTCTGTGGCTCATCAGCTCATTTCAGGTTATTTAAAGCCAGTAAATATTTTTAGATTCTAAGTATTTATAATGTGGATATAAAGTGGGGATTCAATTCTACATTACAATGAATATATAAACTCAATCCTCGCTTTGTAGCCAAGGTGCTGTCTATAAATTTATATTCCAGAGAATGTAAATAAATCTAAAAGACATTCCTGTATAAATAATCAGTATTTTATTGAATGATTGATCCATCCTTACAGCTTATCAACAAGTTGAGGTTATTTAAAGCCAGAAAATATTTTTAGCTTGTAAGAATTTATAATGCAGATATAAAGATGTGGGTTCGATTCTATAGAAGATACCCAATCTCTATTGCAGACACCTGCTCATGTACATTTGTTCAACACCCACACAGCTCACTGGTCGTTTATACTGAAATTATGCTGAATGGACCTTAGCTACAGTTTCTGGGAGAGGGCACATAAACTGATGTGATTAACAGTTTGAACAAAGCCAGTACACTCAAATCCTCATTCACGTTGAAATGAAACTTCATGCTAACACAACCACTGACAGCTTTCAAACAGTTCCACCTAAACAATTTCCCTCACACAGCTTGAGTTAACCCCTGGTATGATTTGCAGCCACTTTCCAATGGTGTCGAATGCTAGAATTGGCACTCACAAGCAGATAACAGGATAATTGCTGAACACAGCACATTATGGCTATATTCATAATTAATATTAGTAAGAGTTGTTTTTTTAATTTTTTTATTAGAAGTTGCTGAAAAATAATGGAAGCCTTAATAATAAATATTAATTTTTAACATGGCCACAAAATGTGTTCAGAAATTAAAATAGTTCTATTGCTATAAAAAGAAGTCTACATATTAAGACAAGCAAAAATGATAACGGTTTGTGGAGAAAATAAACATCAAGACAGTTAATCATGAAATGACAAAAAATGGTTTCTGAGTCAGAGATTCACGTATCCTTCCAGTTAATAAATTAATCCTTTGAAAATAAATATTTACATTTTTCAATCAGTCGGACATGTTCCTGCCAACAATAAAAATCATACTTTGTGATTCCTTTGAGGAATATTCAAGAAAAGTCTTTACACATACAAGACAGTAAAGAGAAGGAGCAGCAACATACGGTAACAAAGAGATTCCCTTAGTCATTCACCCATCTCCCCCATCATGCTACATGACACTTGTACTCTTCCGCACCAAGATACGTGACACTTACATTTTCCACCTCACTTTCTCACTTACCTCATTTTGACACATTATGTGGAGAAATAATATTTTTTTCATCTTAGACAAATACAAAAAAGGAACCTTAAGACTTATACATGCTGAAAAAAAAATTACTTGTAAAAACAAAAAAATAAAAGTATTTCATATTTTTACGAGGGTCATTCAATAAATAAGGTGAATTTTTCGGTATAAGGACTTCTAATACAGATAAAAGCTTACTTTTTTTTTCAACGTAGTCTCCCAGCACTGTCACACACTTTTCCCATCTGTGCACAAGCTTCCGTATTCCCTCAGCATAAAAATCTTTGAACTGATGTCTCAGCCAGTCACTCACAGCACTTTTGACTTCATTGTCACTTTTAAACTTTGTGCCTCTCGTGAATGCTTTCAAGGGACCAAACAGGTGAAAGTCTGAAGGGGCAAGGTCTGGGCTGTAAGGGGGATGAGGGAGCAGTTCTCAGCCCAGCTTGTTGATGGTCTGCACCGTTTGGGCTGCTGTGTGAGGCCTTGCATTGTCATGATGCAAGATGACTACTTCTGACTGATGACCCCTGCGTTTGTCCTTTATTTCTTTCAAAGTCCTTGCAATGTCATCCACTGTCACCCTTCTGTCAGACTGAATGAAGTCATTGACTGATTCGATCACCTCAGGAGACCTCACTTCTGTAGGCCTCCCAGGCCTGTCTTCATCCTCAACACTGCTCCGTCCTTCTTTAAACAATTTAGCCCACTTGTAGACATTTGTTTGGCTGAAACATGTGGCACCATACACAGTTGACATTCTCCTATGAATTTCAACTGGTTTGCACCCTTCAGCAACCAAAAACTTGATAACTGACCACTGTTCAATCCTGGAGCATGCTTCTTGGTCAGCCATCTTTGTTAATCGCCAAAACTCTCAAAGTTTTTTTTTTAATCTGCAAAAGAAATTAAATCCATGTGAAAAAAAAGTAAAACAAAAAACAAATTAAAAAAAGTAAGCTTCTATCTGTATTAGAAGTCCTTATACTGAAAACTTCAACTTATTTATTGAATGACCCTCGTATATTTAAAAAACATTTTCTCTGTTGTGGATTGATTCACATCCACAAAAGGCTAATAGATTACCCAAAAGCACTAGAATCTAAAGATAATTTGCACAGGTCTTACTCTATGTCCAAAAAAGAATGTTTTTGTACACATGCAAGAAAAATATAAAAAAGCAAGGTTAATTGCAATGTCTTGTCAGTTGTTTTCAATGAAATCTATATAAAAGAAGGATTGTTGCTGAAAAACACACTTATATATATAAATACATACTTATATGTATTCTCAAATAAAACAACTGAAATTATAAAATTTGAACTATAGAACGCCTATGCAAACTACAAGGAATACACTGATGAATGGAAAAGTAGAAATAATACCAAAAATATCAATTTGCCTGCATCTTCTCTTCACTGTTATGCATTGAATGATGCAGACATGTTTTCCTGTTTGTATTGTAAAAATGAAAAGTTGAAAAATCGAGCAAAGCACCAATTTCAAACTTTTGGTGATATTAAACAAAACGTCTACTGATTTTTATTCATATGCTAGCCAAATATGCCGGCAAAGAATGCATATCATTTGCACTTTTGTTTGAGTGTCAAAAATGACTTTGTGAATGCCAAGAGAATCTCAAAGAGGAGAATTTTTATGGACACCCATGTAGATCAGGAACCTTTGAGAACCGTTCAAAAGATCAGACGAATCATTCGAAATAACTGACGACTCAGCATCAGAATGAATGGACAAATGGTTTTCACTCTGTGTAAAGAACATAAGTAAAATAAGTAAAGTTATATATCTATATAAGTTATATATCTATAGATGAAGAAATCAGTTTGAATTAAGAACTAATATGCAGATATATCTATATTCGTTTTCAATTATATTTAAATCAATATCATTGAACAAACTTTACTGTAAGTGAATATTTTCTCATAGTTTCAGATTGCTTCCATGAATTCAGAATTTTGGTTCAGTGTGAATTACAAAAAATTAAATATCTGGGAAACATTTTAACAGAGCACAGAATGTGTAGCACTGAAATCCAAAGAATTTTTATTTAAAAATTTAAAAGTCATCTAGGTTACTATCATGGCCTTGTTAGGGCCAGAAATAAAGACACAAGAGAGGAATTAAGTTAAACAAATATATAAACAGAAACAGTAATACAAACATATACAAACGAGAGTGTTACAGCAAGAATGTTCAGAGCTGACTGTCAGAGCTGACTACTGGAAACTTCCCTCTCCAAAAGGCAGTACCTGCTCCTATTTATAGTTGGGAGAGTCTATGCGTGCATAGATAAATTACCATAACAGTTGCAAAATTTCCATAGTCACAACTGTAGTGTAGATATGATTTTCTTTATCGCAAACTTTGGAATAAAATGGAATGAAGGGTATAAGGTATAATATATTTTTATTTATTTTCTTTAGAGTGATAAGTGAGTCCTTTGGTATTTGGTATAGCAGAAAGTTTGTTAATAAGGTGAATATTACTAGTATGATTGGAGAAACTCCAGAGGTGGTACTTTTTGGAGTCAGACCATGATAGAGTTAGTAGTTATGTGAGAAATAGGTCAGTGTCAATCTACTGCATTTTCCTTGGTCCTAAGCAAGGCAGAAATATAAATTACAGATGGCCTCTGAACTATTTTTTCACATGTCACACATGCCTGGTTCTTCTGCAGTAACGTTCTTTTGTTCTGTGTTGCCCTAGTCTCTTCTACTCTCTAGGTAATATACATTTTGACCTGGCTCCAAGAATTTGGTTTGAACATTTGTTTCGCCTAACATCAAAAGTCTGTTTGTATAAGATTGGCCAAAATTATTTTATTTTCCAGCATTTCTTTCTTTTTCATTTAATGGAAGTTATGCTTGGAGCCTCCCTGATTTTTGGTATTTTTCACTCACAAGTAAGTAGGTTCTGTTCCTGCCAACTTCTGACTTTTTCAGATAGGTTCAGTCTTTACTTCTTCCTCTTTTTATTTGAGGGTTGCCTTCTCGTTCTCGTTAGTTGAGAGAAGTATAGAAAAAGAAGTTTAGAGAAAGAGAGAGAGAGAGAAAAAGATAAGGGTTTTAAAGGAAAGTGCAAATGCTTTATTTTAATTTGAATTCTTTTTATTTTTGTTCACATATTTTATTTTTATAATTTATTTTTATATTTCATTTTTATATTTTATTTTTATATTTTATTTTTATTTTATCCACCACAGATTTCAATTTTGCAAACAATTTCCTTATGAGTGATAAGTGAACAGTTAATTTTATTTATTATTATTATTATTATTATTATTATTATTATTATTATTATATCTATCATTCTATCTATCTATCTCTCTCTCTCTCTCTCTCTCTCTCTCTCTATATATATATATATATATATATATATATATACATATATACATATGTGGGTGGGTGGGTGTAAATTATTATATTAATTTATTTTGGGTGAGCAATACTTGGGGAAAAAATTGTATTTTGTAAGAAAAATATTCTGTAAATTATTTTTTTCAGTTTAAAAACTTAAAAGTCATCTAGGTTACAAAGCTTTCATAGTCACAAAGGATTTGCAATCATCTGTCTCAAGTTCTAAAAAAAAAAAAAAAATTGATGAAATCCTAAAAGATAAAATTTGCAAATCATGAAAGGTAAAAATATTTTTTCAGAATATTATATGTGAGAATGGAAAAAAATTTTTTTTAAATTTCCAAATTAAAAATGTGTGAAATCTTGATGTCTCTGAATCTAAAATTTGATTAGAAGATTAATGAAAAAAAGAAATCAAACATATTTTTATAAAAAAAAAAAGAAGCAATTCTGGAATAGTGCCACAAAATGTTTGGAGTTATGAGCAATATTGATGATTTGTATATTCGTAATTCCTCTGAAAAACTTGGGAAAATTCATAATGTAATTTTGAAATTAATATATGAAGAAACTGGAATTTATACTGGGAACAAATTGCTGTGTCTTTTCGAGACATTGCCAATCATGGCTCTCCACAACTTCCTGTCCTTTGTAGTTGTTTTTTTTAATTAATTAATTCCAAGCAAGGTGATATTACCACTAAGCATCAAGGGGCTACTAAGTATGAAAAGAATGAAAAGACTTTAGAAGGAACTAGAAACCCAATCCTAAACAGGAAACAAAAAATAAACCTCTACTATTCAAAATACCAGGAAGTAATGTGAACCAGACAATAGGCAAACCTATTGACTCCTATTAAATCTTTTAATAAAATTTCTTTTTTTGTTATGCCTCCAAAACCCTGTTTTGCTATCCATTTACACAAGTTCGTGAGAAAGTTTATAATAGGGATATATAAATTCAATTATAATTAAGAGAGAAAATAATTTAACATGAATAGGTATTGAATGCGCACTAATTTCAGAAGCTTACATTGTAAATTTATGTCTAGGATACAACATATCACCTTTCCTAATAGTTGGCAAGCTTACTCATCTGAATAGATTGGTTGCTGAAAAATTTTAAATTTAAATTTTAAATTTAAATTTTAAGTTAAGCCTCTTTGTATCATTTGTTAGATTTCTTCTCCACTCATATATATATATATATATATATATATATATATATATGTATGTATATATATTTGTCTATTTAGGCAGCAATCCTTCATTCATGCACATTTCATTAAAAACGACTGACAAGGTGCTATTATTTAGTTTTTTATATAATTTCTCGTGCGATCTAATAATGTTTTTCTTTTCAGATGATAAATTATATAAAAACTGTCCGAATGTTCTTTTTATCCGAGTGCTTTCGGCTATACATTTAGCCATTTTCAAGGATTATATTTCAACTGTTAGAATTAGAAATAGTTTGTTATATGTATGTTTTATAAAATGTTTCATTTTTTTGTTTCAAAACACGGTCAAGATATTATATCCATGTTCAAAGTTAATATTATTAAGTGTTGGTTTGTTTGTTTTTATTAATAAGGCTTAAGTATATAGTCAAAGTTAATATTATTAAGTCAAAGTTAATATTATTAAGTGTTGGTTTGTTTGATTTTATTAATAAGGCTTAAGTATATAGTCTACCCAATTTCACTTACAAGGCTTCAAACCTGTGGGGTATGTTTTTCAAGCACTTACCAAAGGTGTTGCATGCTGGGATCCCTTCCTGCAGGCCGATAACATCAAGAAGTCAACTTCCTGACAAATCTACCATGGTGAGATTTGAACACTTGAGTTTAAATACAGATCACCAGTGAGCAAACACAGGTGATCCCATTATTGAATTAAGTGGGTCACATGACCATAGAGGAAACGCATATATAGGAAGTTGTGTGACATCTTACTGATCACCCTTCTAGTCTATCCTCTATTACTATTCGGATATGCACTTCTATTCTATCCTCTATTACTATACGGTTCACTATTCACTATGCTATTTCTCTTTTCGAATCACTATACGGATTACTATTCGAGCGAGTATTATCAAGCAAGTACTATTAATGCAAGTGTTATTAGAAGGTGTAATATAGTTGTATCTCTGATTACAAACTCTCTACTAAAACAAGCATTACAAAAGTGTCATCCGAGTGTTTTTTGACATCACAAAAAATACCACTCAAAAGGAACAAGATTTCAAGATGGATGCAATGAGGCAGCTGCTTGCTATCCCAAAAAAAGGAGTTCCAGGAATGTTTCCACCAATAGAAATAATACTGGATAAAGTGTGTCGCCTTCAGAAGGTAACTACTTTGATATGAGTTTTAGTTTTCTTTTTATAGCACCAGTCTTGATTTGAAAAAGACAAAACACATAACACAAAAAAATCTTTTTCTCTATTTTATCTTTCAATTACCAACCATTTGATACATGGTGGGTAATTTAAAGATAATCTCTATCAATATCTATAATCTGTAGAATATTTATAATCTGATTTATAGATTTGTATATAATAATTCTGTACACACTTATTTAAATAAACACATAATTATCTGTCATTTCTATACTGCATACTGGCATGCATCTTCCTAGAAATTTTAGAATCTGGCCATCACTTTAAGTGTATTCTCCCAAAACGCAACATATTTTCAATACATTGGTGATGCCCTAATAACCCCTTTCCAGCCAATTATTTTCAGAAAAATGTTTAATTTTCAGACAAATTTTTTTTATTTGTTTTCAATATAGTAGCTAAGAATCTGAGACACCTCTACCAGACGTATGAGCTGACAATTGGACTCTTTTCAAGCTCAGAAGGTCATAAAAAGAATCAAGATTGATGTATAAAAACGACTGTAGCTAGTTTTTGGATGTTATGTTTTGGACATGTTTATTTGTCCATGTCTGAAAAAGACACAGTAAAAATGTATATACATGTATACACAGGGGAAGGGATTAATAAATACACCCCACTCTGATGCATCACTACCAGAACTTGTCGATAGATTAGACAGGATAAAACATACGATCAATTTTACTTTTGAAAGAACAAAACTGCACTTTACCATATCTCAACATCATGTTAATACACACACACATGAAGATATTCAACTGAAAGTTTATCGAAAACCAACAAATAATAATGACTTCATATGCTTTTACTTCCACTGCAAAAATAAAATAAAATCCAGAGTGATAACAGGTTTTTATTTAAGTGTCTTTAGAATCTGTAACCCCCAGTTCCTGCCTGGAGAAGAGAAATACATGAAAAATAGCTTCAATGCCCTGCAATACCCAAATTATTTCCTGCACAATGCCAAATGCCAAGCCTACAAAATCCGCAGAAAAAATACAAAAATCCACAAATAATAATAATCCTGACAACCATAACAAAATCAGACGCATTATCCGACCTACCTACTCCATAACAGCCACCATAAAAACTTGTCCATACTTTACATAAAATTTATCAACACCATCTCTAAAGAAATAAGAGATAGCATCAAACAAGAGAGCAACAACAAGAGAACAGAGGTAGGAATATACAAAATAGACTGTACAAAATGCCCACTGATTTACATCGGTGAAACATCCAGAAACTTCAAAAATGATTATATGAACACCACAGAGATATGCTGCATAAGTACAATCTAAATGCAGAGTTTTCATTTTTGTTTTAAGTATTTCATCCCATGCACAGGGGTTTACAGAGAGTGAAGGCAAGAGAAAAGACTGGGTATAGAGGGGATTGAGGAAAGTATAAAAAGAAAAATGGGGATCAAGGCATCAGAGGATGACGATTGATGTTATAACTAAATTTTTGAAGATTATAGTTATTGGGGAAGCAAGTAAGAGGAAGGGAGTTTCACTGTTGGGAAGTGCAAGAGAAGAAGCTGTTGGAGTAGAAGAGGCGGTTACATTTAAATGTTTCAACAGTAAAAGGGTGGGACCGAGATGCCAAACTATTATCCTGTTTAAAATCATACAGTTGGAGCACTAGGGAAAATAGCTCATCAGAGCAGTTGCCATGAAAATATTTGTAGAAATGACTGAGGGAAGCCACATCATGTTGGTGAGAAAGTGACTGGAGTTGAGGGGCCAAGTCAGAACTGATCACAATGCGAATCCGTCTTTGGATCTTTAAAGAAATGCTAGTCTGACAAAAGAGAACAGGATTCGTTGAGAAGGAAATGAATTGAAAGTTCACTACTCTTACTGCTCTCAACAGTAAATCTGTAGTGAGAGCGAAATAATAATAACTCACTTCAAATTCAAAGAACTAAGGAGGAAGGAAATTTGTGAACCTATGTGAGATTTTTGGTTTCACAGAAATTAACCAGTGAGCCAAAAAGAAGAAGGAAAAAAAATTTGTGAGCCTATGTGAAATTTATTTTGATATAAAATGAGGAGAAAAATTAAATTAATCAGAACAGTGTCTGATGTCATATGGAAGCTTTCATTTCAGTTCCTTACAAGCAGTGTTGAAGTTCATGCCTGTGTAAAATTATTACCAATTATATTATTGGCCTCTAACCAGCATGCAGCACTTTAAGGAATTTTCTCTCAAAAATCCAAAAATGCTAAATATTTCAAACTGTCTCTCTTCATCTACGTTTGAATGTATGCTAACCATATATCCCTTCGGAAAGAACTCTTTTACCTTTGTCTGGAACATTTTTGAATATTATTTTGTGTCAGATCATTTAATCTGTTGTATGAACATTTCCTCTTCATGACAATACTTTAAAACTATGGACTTTAAGAATTCTGATTTATTTTCCTGAAATGACACTACTTCAAGCGTCTAAATTTCTGAATAAATTCTTTATCTAGTTTTATTAAATTTACCCGTGAATTTCCTCATCATAATCATCTTTTATTAATCTTCATTATATATATATATATATATACATATATATATGTGTGTGTGTGTGTGTGTGTGTGTGTGTGTGAAATGTATTCAATTTTTTATATATATTATTTATATATTATATATGCATAGCACTTATTGGAAAGTGCTCAATATCTGTGATAGAGCTAACATATTTAGTTGGATTGATGTGAGTTTCTGACCCTGGGTTTCACGCTATTTGCAATCGTCAGATTGTCTGATGATCACAAATAACGGGAAACCCAGGGTCACAAACTCACATCAATCCAACTTAATATATATATATATATATATATATATATATATAACGTCAATCGACATCTTCAGTTGCCTTGATCTATCCACTTCCCTTCTCCACATACTTTCACCTTTCATTCCTATCTGCCTTCGCTCCAAATCTTTTGTAAGCCCCTTGCCTTGATCGATCCACTATCTTTCTCCACATCCCCTCCTTTACCACTCCTATCTGCTCTTCCTCCAAACCTTCTGTAACCCCTTGCATGCTAGATGCTTCCAGCCTTGTTTGGGGTGATAAGCTTAAAAAAAAAAAAATATATATATATATATATATATATATATATCTTTCTCTTTCATCCTGTTATCTATCTATCAATATCATTTTATACAAATATACCTACCTCAGTTTCTTTTTCTTTTTTCTTTCTTCCTTTCATTCTCTGTTCATATTTATCTTTCAATTTCATTCTGTTAAAAGCTATTTATCACTCTTTCTCTCTCTCTCACGATCTATCTATCTATCTATCTATCTATCTATCTATCTATCTATCTATCTATCTATCTATCTATCTCAGTTTGTTCATTTCCATCTATCTATTAATATATGTAAGGCCAATCTTGTAGCTTAATACACAGGAATGCTGAAAAGTTTCTGTCCCAACCCACTTTCCAGCATTTAACCAACTGATGAAACATCAGTTTTTTGTTTTTTTTTGTGTAAAGGTTTCTTATTCCCATTCTTTTCCGCACCCACTCATATAAGTTGTACACAAAAGGTTCAGCATGGCAGGCAAGAGATTTTGTAACTATGGTAGGGATATAGTACCTATTTTTTGATTTCTTCTAGTGTGGCAATTGACAAAAATATAATGTTTAAGTATGGTGCTAAAACTGACGTTAATACTGCGGAAAACATTCTCTTCAAAACAATTCATTTGCGGCTTGCTTTCACAAGAGACGCATTCTCTGACGCTGAAGAAAGCAAAAGAAATAAAATCGTGAAACTTACTGGAAAGAACTAATGTTAACAATAGACCCAACCCCCACCAATAAATGTTTTTGTTCCCAATATTTGACTCGAAGCAATGACAAATGCACAATTGTTGGAAGAATAGGGCACCACAAGAGTTTATCTGATAATAAGATCAGGTTAAAGATGGGGCGAGGAAGTGTGTTAGGATATGGAAAGATATTTTATGCTCATTTTTAATATTATTCATTTTCTTTGCAGATGCAATCCAGATGTATTTGGCTTGTGGATATCTGACATTTTACAAGCACACTGTTGCAACCTTTTTCTTATCAGATGTGACCCATTTTCTTGTCACTGGATTTTTTATTTATGTGCATTGTAGTTGTTTTATTAATTTTTATTTTATTCTAAAATTCAGATCATCTTGTTAATCTTCCCTTTATCCTTAAAATGACATACAACCCTATATTGTAAATGTATGGATAAAATTTGTACATTTTCTTTCAGCAGACATCTTTATATATTTCAGTGGAATGATGTCAGACAATGTTCCAATTTCATTTTTTATTTTCATTTTATTTTTAAAAAATTATCCAGGGAAACCTCCCCACTTTTTGCTGTAACTGGAAGACTAAATTTATTCACGTAGTCTTAGACTTTAACAATGGCACTGAGGTTAGACAAAAATTATTACTGCTATTAATTTTCAAAATATATCAGAAAACTGTATCTTCCATCTTCTTAAAAACTTTCATATTAGTCCTAAGTGTGGAAAAGATCTATTAGATACATTCTAGAAATTACAGACATCTCAACTTCAGTCACTTTCTTCCTCTGTCTTTTCTACAAATATTTTCATGGCAACTGTTCTGATGAGCTTTTCTCCCTAATGTCTTAACTACATGATTTTATGTGTGTTACTAGGTTGGCAGTTAGGTCTCAACGTTTTACTTTTAAATTATCTTAATGTAACTATCACTTCTATTCTAACAGCTTACACACTTCTCATCTGCAGAACTCCCTTGCAATAACAATCATAAGTATGAATCCAGGTTATTATTTAAAGAAATAAGTGGGTAAAAATGAAAAAAAATGAAAATTGACAAGTTTTTCATTTCACTGAAGCAGACATTAAATACATGCGAGTATTATCACTTCCTCTATCTTCCCTTTCTTTCTTTCTGTTATTTTTTCCTTGAAATCTCTGATATATCTTTTCTGTCTTTTCTTGGGATCAGAATGGAATAGTCCATTATTTATGAGATATTGGCAGGGTGTAATTTATGTGATAACTAGCCACAGAATCATATTATTATCAATATTGTTCAACTATACCTTTTTCAGGAGTTATATATATTAGGTTGTTACATATATTCATTCATTTGTTCTGATGTTCTCCAGATGAACTCAAAGAATATTTTTTTTGTAGTATTTTTTGCTTCTTAGTAACTCTGGTCAACTTGTGAATATTGTCTAAAGCTATTGAAATATTATTTGAGATTAGACACCCCTTTGAGATGGAATGCCAAGTAGACAAGAATGAGCATGTTCTACATCATCATCTCTCTGCTTTTAATCAAGCTTACAAAGCCGTGAAAGCTGCTTGAGATATTTGTCCTGTGAACTGAGATGATTTTATTATCAACAGAAGGGTGCAGAAAAGGTTTTCTTAATTCAAGGAGTATAAGTTCAAACGCATAGACTCTCTGCATTCTGGCCGACCTGCTCAGTTTGATAAGGACCAATTGTACGCACTGATTAAAGAGGAACCATGCCAGACCAATAGGGAATTGCCTCAGAAGATGTTACTGTCACTCATTATCTTCAGTCAGTGGATAAAGTCCAGAAACACAGTGTATGTGTGCCACATGCATTGATTGAGAGAAACAACTCCAGCAGTCCTCCATTGCCAACAGTTTACTTGCTCAACACCAAGACACTCATTGTTACAAAGGTAGACCTGATTTGGAAAGTTCTGCCATACCCACTATATTCTCCTGATTTATCCCCTTCAGACAACCCCCTTTTTCAATCACTTTCTTACAATTTAAGGGAGTGTTTTGTTCAACAATGATGTGGCACTTAAAATGTGGCTTGATGAATTTTTCAAGTCAAAACCTAGTGATTTCTATTGTTGAGACATTGAACGGTTAGTGGGTCATTGGCAGGAGGTCATAAACAATGAAGGGGAATAGATTATTGAATAATTCATCAGAAATATTAAGTAGTAAAATAAATTATATAAAAGAACAAGTTTATGCAACAACCTAATATATCAGATATAATTATTGAGGTTCTGGCAATTTAGAGGCATTTTTTTAAAAACTGGACCTCAAAGTCATTGAAGCCTCTTAGTGTATTTTGGAAGTAGGAGAAAATGAAATAATATTTGACAGTACTATTGAAAACAGGTTTAAACATTTCCAATGTGGTGATGATTTGTCTGAAAATAAAGCTGAGAAAGGAATGATTATCAGTTTTCAACATGATTCCCATTGTTGGAAAACGTTTAGAATAATTATCATCAGCATAAAAAGGAAAAATGCTTTTGATACACCCTAACATAAAAAAGGTTCAGAATGATGAATAAAGTTTCTCAAGCCTGAAGGCCTTGGCAAAGATCATCTCTCCTTGAACATTGTGTACTGGCACTACAGAATAGGCTGGTCTAGAGGTGGTTTCATCCAACACTGCAAATTGCTACAAAACCAAAACATCATCTTTAAATCTTGAGTCCTGTTCTTAAATAGCCTCGTCAGATCAAGACTTTTATACAGATGATTTACATGGCAGCAAAACCAATTCAGAAATATCTAAACTATCAGCTGTATATAATTATTATCTCAGCTCAATAGTTAAAATGTCTTTGAGATAACCCAAAGGTCTTTGTAAAGATTATCCCTCTTTGAACATTGTGGACTAGCATTACAGATTCACAAACAAATAACTGTACCAAATAACAGAAACCACATCACTTGAGGACTACCAACAGCAGCAACAATTAAAATGGATAGCACATGTAACATAAAGAGAAAATAATGACATAATCAAGATATCAATGTTCTGCACTACTTTAAATAAAGAACTGCACAAAATAACAGAAACCACATCACTTGAGGACTACCAACAGCAGCAAAAATTAAACTGGATAGCACATGAAACTCAAAGAGAAAATAATGACATAATCAAGATATCAATGTTCTGCACTACTTCAAATAAAGAACTGTACCAAATAACAGAAACCACATCACTTGAGGACTACCAACAGCAGCAACAATTAAAATGGATAGCATATGTAATTCAAATAGAAAATAATGACATAATAAAGATGTTAACATTACACACCACTTCAAATATAGGGTTTGGAAGGAAAACCCCATCAATATTGGAAAGAGTGATAACAGATGCTGGACTTGAAAATCAGTTTTCCTAAAAAATTTTATAAATTGAACTGAAAGTATTACTGGCTGCTTGATCTGGGAATGCCAAATTTTTCTTTCCAATTAAACAATGAATATTCTCATTACCATTCATAGCTTCTTTCTGTCTAAATTTTAAGAATGAGGATTTATTATTTACATTATTTACACTTGGATTGTAGATAAAGATGATCTTCGTCACCAGCTACCAAGTAAAGAGAGGCTTCAGGACCAACCAACATCAATTTTTCCCAATGTGAATAATGGACAAAAGCTAGTCTCTGTAGCTGTGGTTGATAACCAGTCTATGAAGGGAACGACTCTAAATTCAAAACTGTAATAATTTTTATGGTCCCTGAACTATAGCAATAAAAAATTGAAGACACAACGCAAAAAAACATTTGGACTAGAGTCTTTATTGTTATTATTTTTATTCCAATATTTTAGCAGCTGTGACCTCCAAACTTGGTTCAAGTGCCTGTCAATCAAGGTAACTGAAAACTTTATTTAATCTACAGATTCATTCCATTTTTCCAATCATGAACAAAGAGCAGGATAGTCTCTCTAGCTGTGATTGGCATCCAGTCTAGGCAAAGAATAACTCTGAATTCAAAACTGTAACAATTTTCATGGTTCCAGACCTCTATCAATAAGGATGAAAAGACACAAAGTGAATAAACATTTGGATTAGTGCACTTATTTTTGTCATTGTTATCCTAGTGTTTTACCTGCTGTGCCCTCTGAACTTGTTCAGGTGTTTTATCAATCCAGTTAAGCTTCATGGAATTTTGATGTGAACACTTTATTTGATCTAAGCCGGAGTAGATGGTCTTCATTTCACTGTTTATGTTCAGGGATATCTCATCTTCATTTTGTTCTTATTTAGGACTGCTCATTTATTGTTTGCCTTCTTTCCCTTGAGTCTAAATCTGAATTAAACACTTCTCTTAATATATGGGGCCAGGCTGTTCTCACTTCACTGCCCATGCTAGGGACATCTCATTCAATTTTTTATTTTTAGCACTGCCTAGTTTCCACTGAGTCCGAGTATGCACTACCAAGACCAGTGATTGAACTCACAATTACTACATCACCAAATTCATAAACCAATGATTTAATCTATATGTTTGTCATTTATATTCTCAATAAATTGGGATTCACTCATGCCAGGAAGAAAATCTTAGTCACAATCCATAATACTGCAGAGTAGAATCATTAGCATTCTTGTAAACAGTGCACAGTTTGTTTGGAGATTATAGATAAGCAATATTTGATCAGAGGGAATAATAGTCTTTATTATGTGTTTGTCAAGTTTATCACCAACCAGAGGTCTTGGTTTGCTCAACACAGATGATGCAAAGTTTGTTGTTTGGAAGCTGACTGCTGTCTAATAAAATGCCTGTTGCCTAGCAACTGAGCCAGTTTTGATCTTTGTCATAAGAATTCTTTCGATATTGACATATCCAACTTTGGAAATACATCTGAGGTTACCTTGGTGACTAGATCTTGGTGTTTTTGTGAATTGTTTAAATGTGCAAGTCAGAGAGGGCAGGTTCATTTGTGGCTCAAACAAGAACTGACCATTCTGAAAATGTGGGAAGAGAGAGGGAGAAAACATTACAAAGCAAAGCAAATCTCTCTCTCTCTCTATATATATATATATATACAGACATACATATATATATATATATAAATATATATATATATATATATATATATATATTGTGTGTCTGCTCACACACATATAATGGGTTATATATACATAAATACACAAGCACACTTAAAACTAGCCTAAATATAAAAGGTTGAATCAATAATTTGATAGCCTGACACAGTTGTTAGATCAGTTCACATCATAAATTTTGATTGCATAATGTTTGATTAATGTGCATTAAGGGAAAGAAAGATGTTAATTAAAAATATGATCATAAAAAATGTTGCATCTAGTTTTATTTATCATTAGACTAGTTTTATTGATGGGTATGTACAAACATACAACACAAAATTCCTGTATATATATATATATATATATATATATATATATATATATATATATATATATATATATATATATATATGTATGTATGTATGTATGTTGTGCATTTATTTACTTTTAAATAATAAAACATTGGGTAATTACTTACCACAAATCACCTGAAGATACCAAAAGGTTGAAACCAAGTTAGCCCGACTGGATGATCTCCTAATTTTTAAATACATACATATATATATATATATACATATATATATATATATATATATATATACATATATATATATATATATATATATATATATATATATATGTATATATGTATATATATATATATATATATGTATATATATATATATATATATATATATATACATATATATATATATATATATATATATATATATATATATATATGTATATATATACATGTATATATATATATATATATATATATATATATATATATATATTTTGAACGATAAAAATTATTAGAAAAATCAATTAAAATCTTCAGACACACTGGGTTGTAGATTAATATTCTTATGCTTTTATTATTATTATTTCATTTATATTCCTCGACTAGTTTCGACCAACATGGCCATCATCGGGAGAGAAAAAAATGTCTCTGCTTGCTATAGCAGTAAACTACAGAAATGAATGTCTTGTTGAAGAAAACGAACGTTTGTCTGTAGTTTTCATTTGTTTTTTTATTGTTTATTTATTTATCTTTTTAACATTCCTTGTGTTGGTCAAACAGTCTCTTTTAAGTTGTCATTTGAGATAAGAGCTATATTCCCTTTTTTTTCTCCGGTCAGTTCAGCAGTTTATTTGTGTTTGGGGAGGGGATGGTAAGTGTGTTTGTGTGTGTGTATATATATATATATGTATAAATATAAGGATGTATGAAAATTGAAAAAAATTTTTGTTGTTTCATCTGTTAGAACTTTATCGAACTGGGTTTGTTTACATTGTCCAGTGAAGTCCTGTTTACAATTTGTCATACATCTTTACTTTCAAAACTGTTCTTGATATTTGAAAATTTATATAAAATGTTATGTATCGTTATCTCACATATATATTATCAGTGAAGGTGGATGAAATAAAGAAGACTAGGAAGATGTTAATTATGGGCGAAAAAAACAAACAAAAAAAAAAAAGGTATAGCATGAGCCCAAGAAATAATAAGAAAGTTTTTGAGGAGATAACTAGATTTTATAAGAAAGTGCCTAACTCTTTTATAAAAGATATTAACAAGCAAGCAAAAGATATAGCAAATTCGATGAGCATCGGTGACAAGGTGAAAACAATGTGTGAGAAAAGATCTTTTTTCACTGTCAAAGATCACAAAGAAAAATTCCATAACTACCCTACATTTTGACTGATAAATCTCCCACAAAAACTGAGTTAAGCATTATTAGTAAAAGTATCACACAGAATATTTGTGATAACTTAGAATGTCAACAGAAGTTAAATAGTGGCAAGGTACACATGAGTATATTTCCTGGTCGAAAAATTTAGAGGATAATAAAAAAAACCTTGTCTTTATAAAGTACAATATCATTGACACTTACCCATAAATCACCAAGGAGAGCCTACTTGATGCTGTCTTTCGTATTATTTTTTGATATTATTTTACACTGCCGAAATTCCACGGCGAGAAAGCATGGATAAAAAATCTAGAGAAGGAGGCTTTGATGTATCACAAATATCTTATGATGGTGGGAAATTTCTCATTTAATGGGTATTTATTAATTGAGTAAATTATGTAAAATATTTCATATCAACAACCACAGTATATATAGAGAGACACAATAGAATTATGGCTGTACCTGATAATAATGAGGCTAATAATGGAATCAGGGAAGAAACTGTTTATATTATTTAAGAGCTTGAATTTCAAAATAAAAATAAAAATGAATCTAAAGGTGGTACAATATTTAGATGTTAAATTCAATTTGTCCACAGGAACAGTTTCTCCATATATGAAGCCAAATTCTGTGCTTAAATATGTCAACACCAAGTCCAACCGCCCTGCTAGTGTCCTTAAACATAATCCAATGGGAGTAGAATCTAGAATTTCAAGAAATTCGTCTACAAAAGAAATTTTTAACCTTAAAAAGACAGTTTATGAATCTGCATTGTAGAAGATGAGGCATAAGACAAATTTAAATTTCAGACTCCAGCTGGATAGCCAATTGAGAGGTAAAAGAGTAAGACACCAACAACAAGCTAAGCTTTTATAATTTTAAGAGTGAATTTGGATGAACCGGTAGTATGAGACCACTGTATATGATGTTACCCGTAGGAAAATACATCCAATATTAGAAGCACTAACCGTAAAATTTGTAGGGGACTGAGCTTAATATTTAGGCTGACATAAAACATTCTGCTTCAGTCGAATTCTACTGAGCATTATGTTAATTTTTCAGTGCACTCTGATTGGTTGATAACTGTGATGCCTCTTGCTATTGGTCAATTATTGTATGGGGAGATGTGTGAATAGCCTAAAGAATTTATTCAAAAAAAATGTTTGAAGAATTAGAATAAAAAATTCACAAAAGAAGTTTATTCTTATTAATAAATATAAGAATTTGTAAAAAAATCATTTGAAAAATTAAAATAAATACATTTTATTTGTAAAATCTATTTTTAAATAATAAATTCAAAAGCTCTCTTTGTGTTATCTTCTGATAAATCACATTTATTTTTGAGCCTTCCATGATAAATTTATGTGCAGGTTCAGATATCATTGCCATTTTTAATAAAATTATGACTATTATAGAGTCTGTCTGAAATTAATATGCAAATCACAATAACTTAAATTTGCCTTGAAAAATTTGGGCCAAATTTTAAATGAAAGATTTGGGACAAATTTTAAATGATAAATTTAGGCATCAAAACAAAAGTTATTGGATTTATTGAAATTATTATGCAAAATGAGAAAATCAATTTTTATTTCAATGACAAAGTAATAAACTCATCAACAATTGATGAACACCTATAATATAACAAGTAGCATATATGATAAGTCTTTTAAGATTTTACACCTTAATATAGCAACCCTTCTTCTTAATAACAGCAAGCAATCTCTTATTCAATGATTTTGTTAAATGTATTAATGACATGGTGTTTTTAATTACTTCTCGTAGATCTGTATTGCTGTCATATTGTTTGCTCCCTTCATATAATTTCATCTTCACAATTGAAGTCCATAGAGTTTTGATTGTATTATGATAAAAACTTTATGGTGGATCTTCCATTATTATATTGTCGAATGAAGACAGAAATAAACACCAAGACAAACAAACACCAAATGACAAAAAAATGATTTCTGAGTCAGAGAATTTGCACATCCTTCTGGTTAATAAATTAATCCTTTCAACATTTTTCAACCAACAGGTCACATTACCACCAACAATAAAAACATGTTTTCTGATCCCTTTATGCCAGACACCATGGTCTAAGAGAAATACCCTAACTCATTCACCAATCTTCTTCACCAAGCTATGTGACACTTACACTCTTCCTCACCAAGCTACATGACACTTAAACTTTCCTCCTTACTTTCTATCTTGCCTCTTTTTTCTCACACATACACAAAAAGGAATCACATTAATTTTCATCTTATATTTAAAAAACTTTCTCGCTTTTTTCTATGTTGTCGGTTGATTCAAACCCACAACAATCTTTTCTCCTGTAAACCATTGTGCTAAGAAAATTCACGGATAAAAATCATTAACTATCTCTTTCTGATGCAAAGTATCAGTGTTCTTTTTGTTTCCATTTTCTTGGGGTGGAATGCTTAAAAAGCAACTGTTAACGAGCAGCTGCAGTATAAATGGACATTACTTCATATATGTACAGGGTGTGATGGATAAATTCACGGTGAATTATGCAAAAATGAAAATAACACTGACATCTCATTTTAACAGATATATTTACCAAAATTACACAAAAATATCTTGAAATACAAAAGAGTAAATTTATTCAATAAAATTGTCATTGGCTTTAACCACGGCCTCCAGATAACTTCGGAATCTCCTGCAACTCTTCTAGATGGTCTTCTTGTTTAAGTTGGTGAATGCTGCTATAATCCTTGCCTTCAGTTCATCTTTGGTATTACAAGGAGTTTTGTTGGTCTCTTGCTCAACTGCACCCCACACATAATAATCAAGGAGGTTGTAGTCTGGGGGAGTTGTGTGGCCAGATGTAAGGGGTGATGTGGCCACAGAAATTGTCTGACAGCCATGACTGGGCTCTCCTGCTTGTGTGGCATGGTGCAGAGTTCTATTGCCAGACCTAGTGTCTTCCAGCAGCCACCCTCTTGACCCATGGCAGTACTACCTCACTAGGCACTTGATATAGGCCTCCATGTTGAGTCTGAGGCCCTCACCAACAAATTCAGGAGTTCTTTTCTCATCAGAATGATCAAAGTGAATTTTTAAAAATGCTGTACCTTTGCAAGCAGTTTGGGCAAAACATTATTACACTTGTATATCTTTTTCGGCTCAGTGGTTAAAACCAACCAAAATTGTGAAGGATCCATTCTAATTTATGGAAAATTATTTTTTCATATATACTAACCAATGCAAGACATGGACTCAAGTCTGAGCAAGAACCTGAATGAGCCTATTTCTCCAAATAAATAAGAAGTCATATCAATAGATGAGAGAAGACTTTTTGGCTGCAGGGGGATAAGACAAGCAGCAGAAGACATTTGACATCAAGAAGAGAACATCAAGAAAGGCACAAAGTTAGCAGCTAGCTGCAGAGAGTTAAAGAAATTTGAAGTTCAATTGAAAATTCTCCTGCAGTTGGACAACAAAGAACAAAAAAGAATCCAAAGAAATTTTCCCAAGCATGAACTGTGAATTTAAAAAAGGGACTTTTCAAAAATTATTATATATCTCCGAGATGGTCATGGGCAAATAAAAGTAGATATTTTCGTTTATCTGGAAGGTGGTTTCCATCTTTGTTTTTCTGCATTCTTGAATTGTTTTCTCTTTTTTCATTGAATACTCACCTTTCTCTGAACTGAAAGTGTAATTTTTTTCCATTTTTCGATGGTAATCCTTATACAGTGTAACCCGGATATAAGAGACCCGGATATAAGAGAAACTCGGATATAAGAGATATTTTCTCTGGTCCCAAATTAGAGCCTGTGTTAATGTATATATAATAGACCAAACCCGGATATAAGAGAAACTCGGAGATAAGAGACTTCTTCTCCGGTCCCAACAACTCTCTTATATCCGGGTTACACTGTATCAGAAATGTGTTATCCTGCCTTAATAGGCAAAGAAAAGAAAAAGATTTTCTGCAAACTTTGTATTTGTACCTTTTTGCACTTGTGCGATAAATGTTTTCTCTTTAAAATTTTAATCAACAGTTGATGGTAATCCTTATACAGTGTAACCCGGATATAAGAGACCCGGATATAAGAGAAACTCGGATATAAGGGATATTTTCTCTGGTCCCAAATTAGAGCCTGTGTTAATGTATATATAATAGAACAAACCCGGATATAAGAGAAACTCGGATATAAGAGACTTCTTCTCCGGTCCCAACAACTCTCTTATATCCGGGTTACACTGTATCAGAAATGTGTTATCCTGCCTTAATAGGCAAAGAAAAGAAAAAGATTTTCTGCAAACTTTGTATTTGTACCTTTTTGCACTTGTGCGATAAATGTTTTCTCTTTAAAATTTTAATCAACAGTTGATGGTAATCCTTATACAGTGTAACCCGGATATAAGAGACCCGGATATAAGAGAAACTCGGATATAAGGGATATTTTCTCTGGTCCCAAATTAGAGCCTGTGTTAATGTATATATAATAGAACAAACCCGGATATAAGAGAAACTCGGATATAAGAGACTTCTTCTCCGGTTCTGTTATGATTTGCTATTCCTACTAAGTTTTGTGTTTGGCACAAGAACTTAGATTTAGTAAGGAATCAATTTTTTTATATGGATGATCTTATTCCACTCAATAGGGGTGATGTCTCTATTAAAAGCTGAAGTCTCGAGCTGGTTGTGAGCTCACTCACTGTGCTTGGCAGCAAATTTTATTTTTTATTTTTCTCATCTGCCATAACTTCTTACCTAAATAGCTCTGTTCTGGTTTCTTTATTTTTTGTCACTTATGATCTTTCAAAAATTGAAATGCAACATCTATCACCATCTTCTGCCTTTCATCTCCGTTCTTTTATTGCCCTTTCTCCTCCCTAATGCATTCTTACTTACTTTCACTCTCCATAACCTTTTGCTTCTTAGTGGCATTATCACCTTGCTGGAACTGATTAAAAAATTACTTAGAACCAGAAGGACATATTGTGATATGGTCACATTTAATCTCATAGAACTGTTAACTTTCTTCTATATAATAAATGCAAATGTCAGTGTGTCAGTGTTTTACACCTTTTCAACTTTATGCCTAGAAGCCATAGTCCAACATATCATACCGTTTTGGAATCAGGCTGACTCTGGGAGCAAATTAAAACCAGTCTAGGTTGGATCCGGACCTGCAATCCTGAAATTTGGGATTCTCAAGTTTTCATTACTGCAATTGTTTTTGGCAATTTTTACGTGTTTTTTTTTACAACAAATTTTTTGTACAATAACAATTTTATAACTTGAAAATAAATTTGGGAATAATCAAATTTAATTGAGAAATCCAGTGAGAGTCACCCATGAAATAAAAATAATTGTTTTTATGGAAAGTAAGGACATACGCACATCAAATTGTCTTCAAATTAAGTGGCAACAGAAGAATTATTGTGGAACTTTTAAAAGGTAAGCTTAAATATTAATGCAATACTTAAATGGAGCAATAAATTTTGAATTCTTCTGTAGTTTATTGTGGCCTATTGCATATAGTAGCAGTATGCTTCACAAAAAGAAATCTCTGCCAACAGAGGACCAGATTGCAAACAAAAGAGCCAAGGCTGCAGCAAGGACAAGAAAGTCCTGTGCAAGTGAAAACCCAGATCAAATGGCAGAGCTTCTAATGCTGAGAATATGCAAAGACTTAGAGACTCTCAAACTCCTGAAAAAACTGAAGGTTCAATCAAGAGCCGTTTGCAGGAACTAACCAGAACGTCACCTAATATGCCGGCTTTTAAGCTAGTTTGCAATAAAAGTATTATATTATACCAGTACAACTGGTACATTTTTCTTATTTTATAAATAAACTACTTTTGTTTATGTCAAACTAAAAAATATATATCAAGAACAAAGATAAGTGTCAGTACCTGTGAAAGAACATTTTCGTTTTTGCAGACATGAATTGTCAGAGATTTTTTTTTATTATAAAAACAAAATCCCATGATGTCAACAGAATGCCCCATTTCATTTGTGAAAGGAATTGCAACTACAGAAGAATCAATATATAAATGAACGCTTCTTAACAAAGCTACCATAAGACAGTGATTGAGTTAACTGAACACACTACTTTCAATGGTCTATAGAATTTTCACTGTGTACATCTATAAATTAACGCATTCAACTACCGACAGGCTTAGATTGGTAGGATAGTGAGTTACATTTCTCAGTAAATAAAGAAATGTGATTTTATGGTCCACCAACTTGCATCGAAAGGTTAGTAGACACAAGGATAAATACCACATGACCATTTTGAAAAGAAAGACCATTCGACATTTCTTTGTGAATTTAATATCATTTCCTTGAACAAAATTTAAAGAACATTTCAGTTTTTGCATGACTTGTGTTTTAAAATTGATTTATTCCAGCAGCAACCAAAATAGTAACTTAATATATAGAGATCAAACATTTTTTCCAGTGTTTCATAATTTATTTGAACTAGTATCCTTATCGTTGTTGTTTTAATCACAAGGTTTGACCAATATATTCTTTGATAATTGTAACGTTGAGGCATGGTTATTTTTGCATAAATGTATAGAAGCTGTGTATGCATACAAATGTAGTAACCACCACTTGTCCACATGGTGAAGTAAGGTATATTTTTTCAAAGTAGCAAGGAGTGATTAACCCTCTAATGTCACCAGCTAGTCATGCAAATGTTGTATTTCATCTCTGTGTAAGTCATGATGACCATAACATCAGATAATGGACAAAATTAATTCATAAACTATTATATGTATGTGTTTATATACACATATATAGATCTGCTTGGAAAGGGCCACTGGAATCTCATAGGCTCAAGGACTTATACCCTATTTGTGAAAGCTTTCTGATTGGTTGTTCTACTTTTTGAAATGGGGAAATTTTGGTCTCTTTATTTGTTTATTTCTTTTCTTTCATCCTAGTTGTGAAAGCTTTCTGATAGGTTGGTCAAACTATGGCTTTGTTTGTCTCATGATTTTTACTATCCGTCTATTTTTAGATATGGTGAAATTTTCGTTTTTTTCTTGTTTATTTTTAATTATCTATTTCACTGTCACCATAGATTTGCTGTTTCCATGCAGGAAATATTTAACATTCATTGACTGAACAATTAGTGTTATTTTTAGTTGAAATTTATAAAATGTTTTTATTCAAACAGTTTTACAGAAAATTAAGCTTCTGAAATCCACTAAATGTTATAACCCTTTCTAATATGAATGACTGTTTCCTTTAAAACTTTTTATTTTTGTTAGTGTGGAAAGTTAACAGCTTGATTATATCATAATTTTCTCTTCTATTTATTATCAAATTATTTCACTCCAAAAAAGCCAATAAAGCCATTAAGATACAATGAGTTGCTGAGGATGAAAAACAATAGAGTGAAGCAAACTGATAAAATGGTTTTAAGGAGAAAGATAATAAAAAGTACAGGATTCACAGCAGTAGATGAAAATTGATGTTGCATCTAAATTTTTGTAGATTGTAATTGATATGAAAGCAAGAATCTGGGAGAAAATAATATAGGTGAGAAGTGCAAGAGAAGAAACTATTAGAATAGAACTTACAGTTACATTTAGCAATTTCAAGAGTAAAGACAATGAAAGCTAACTGCCAATCTAGTACTACATTTGAATTAGTGAAGATGAGGTACTAAAGATGAAAGGTCATTTGAACAATTGTAATGAAAATATTTGTAGAAAAAGCAAAGGAAAGATGAAATGATTTAGTTGTTGCTGCTTACAGAAGTGTTCAAGTGATATAGCTTTTTTTATTTGGTAAACCTTCTTGATTGTAATTGTGTAGCACCAGTCTATAAAGTCTGATGAAGGATCATCTTCTTGATGATTTATAGAATTTATTCATTTAATGCCATTTGTGTACAAATGATAACCATTTGTATATAAATGATAGTTTCCACATTTCTAAACAAGCTGGTTATTTTGGCTTTCCTTTTTCCATAATTATTGGTCCTGGCCTTGCATCTCAGCTTCAGTTACTTTCTCACCCCCATAAAATAATTTCTTTATGACTTTTCTATAAATATTTTCATGGTAATTGCACTGATTAGCTTTAATTTTTGGTACCTCAGCTTTATGAATTTAAGAGCAGTACTAGATTAGCAGCTAGGTCTCATTGTTTTACAGTTAAAATTACAAGACATAATTGTAATTTCTCTGCAAATACTTTCTTCTCTTACACTTCTCACTTGTGGAAATTTTTCTGGCTTCCTGCATTCCAGTTAGCAAACAGCTAAATAGAGTTGGGGGCTCAGTAGAAATACGGTGAAGAAATCAACTGGAAACCATCTCGCTATCTTTTACCAAAAATTACCATGACGATGAGCAACATAAGATAGCGGTGATAACTCTGGTAAGGGAAGACATGAGTAACATGTGTCACTTACCAATCATCCAGAGACTGCTCAAAAATATATAGAAAAAATAACGGTGTAAAGGGAACCAAGCTCTATAAACAACTCGTCAGCTGTTAAGGCATGAGCAGCTGGTGTCACTGGACCATTATCCAACAAAAGTTCACACAAAGAAAATAGTAATAGAGATTTGGAATGTAAGGATACTACACAAATATGGTCATCTTGTAAATATCAAGTAAGAAATGTACACACTACATGTCAACATTCTGGGTGTATGTGAAACTAGTTGGGCAAATAATGGGTATTTTATCAGTGATACACTCAGGATAATACATGCAGTCAGAGAGAAAAATGAAAGAGAGTTAGGACTAATACTAGATAATGACACAAAGAATTGTTATCAGGGATACTATCAGTTCTTGAATAGAATTATTTTAATTAAACTGAAAGAGATTTCATGTTGCAAAATAAAACTCTTACATTTTCCTTGATAAAGTCCATCAGAGGACAAAACACTTCAGCTAGGATAAGTTAGTAAAGAAAAGTTTTCTTTTTGTCATTATTCATTTTATAGTCACCTTTTTTTTCCAAACACATTGACAATCAAGAAAACAGACATTTACATCCTGAAAACAATACAAAATTATATAAGGAGGATGAGTTCAGCTGGTCAGCCTGGGAAATTTCATGGTGGTTTCAAATGGAAGTGGTGAAACTTTAAAAATGAAAGCAAAAATAAAAGTAATCAAGTTAATGGAGGTAGGACAGTCATGTTATTTGAATTGCATGATTGATCAAGCTTTCACTTGTGGCTCGTAATAAGCACCATGGGTGAGCCAGCTGTGCAATCAGACTCTGATGCATAATGAGCCCACTAATTAAGCATTTAATTACCAAGACTGATTTGGAGCACACAGTGTTGGGTTGTGACTGTGATGAAGAGGAAAATGAAGAGTGTACGTGGAAAATGGGGGAAAAGTATAGACAGCAGAATGGTAAATTTTGTTCAAAGTGTAGCTGAATATTATCAGTGAACACAGCCAAATCAGTTAATCTTATGATGGGCGAATGCAACAAACTATTCCATAAGAAATAAAAGAAATAAGCATGACTGGGTAGGAAGAGTGATTCATTGGGAATTGTGCAAACAAATTGCATTCAATAATAACTATAAACAGTGTAACATAATATGAATATCATTTATATGCCTTATCTCCTCAGGACATAGATGATCATTTTGATTGTTTGACTGATTAGTTTTCTATGGCATATCAACTCCTTGCAGGTTATTTAAAGCCTGAAAATATATTTAGAGCTAAGATTTGGGCGGGGGGAGATAATAATGATTTAGTAATGCAAGTCTTACTAATTAACCCATAGCTGAGGAGTAAAGGTGAATTCATGCCTTCCCAAGTGCAACTTTGCATGTGAATATAATGAACACAAATGGAATTGGAACTTAGCTCTCCGATTAACAATTCGAAGCAATTATCCATTACATCACTTGTGCATTCAAACTTACTGCATCTGGTATTCCCATGCAGTCACCTATCCAGGTACTGAATAGGTTTAACATTGCTTAACTGGTGATCATATAGGAAACAGTTTTTCACTGCAATTTAGCCGTAAACTGTAGATGCTTGTGACACTCTCTATGTAACACGCACACCAATACACCAGCAACATTATTAGTCCTTTATTTTTGGACCTTTTTTATTCAGATGGTTTCAACATTTGGTTAATATGGCAGGTTATGCAGATGACACTACCAATTACTACAATCTTAGTAGCAAATCTGACAGATCTGACAAAGTAAACCTGGCAACTGATCTTGAAAAAAAAAACAACCAGTTGTTAACTGGAGCAAGAAATGGCTTGTAAATTTTAACACTTCCAAAACATAACTACTTTCATTTAATTACCACAGAGAATATTTTTCTGCCTACCATCAATATAGTTGATGCTAAACTCCAGGAATACAACATGCTACGCCTACTTGGCCTCAAGTTTTCCACTGACATGAAATGGAGTGACAATATCAAATCAATTGTTTCATCTACTCCAAGGAAAGTTGTTTCACTGTGTCATGCCAGAAAATTTTTCTCATCAGAATCCATCTTGCACATTTACAAAACTACCATTCATCCATGTATTGAATACTTGTTATATAGGAAAATTATTGTCACTGCCAACACTTGAGTTTGAACAGAGTGGTGATCCCATTATTGAATTAAATAGATCATGTGACCATAGAGGAAATGCATAAGTAGAAGGTAGCATCATGTCTAAAGGATCTGCATTTCTAGTCTATCCTTTATTACTATTTAGGTCCCTATTCTCTATTCTATTCACTATACTATTTCTCTTTTCGGATCACTATATAGATTACTATTCAAGCAAGTATTATCAAGCAAGTACTATTAATGTCAGTGCTATTCGATGGTGTCTGACACCACAATTGTTGAACAGCATACTGTAGTTGTACCTGTGATTACCAAGTCTCTATTACAATGAGCATTACGGAAGTGACAACGAGTGTTCATTGACATGACAAAAATACTGTTGACATATCTGGTTTGGTCTTGTCAGAATCCATCTTGCACAGTTACAAATCTATTCATTTGTTCATGCATTGAATACTGTTGCCATATCTGGTCTGGTGCTCCTGCTGTACATCTTGAGATTCTTGACAAAATCCCAAGAAGGATCTGTTATGTAATTGATCCTGACTTGGCATCTTGACTTCAGTCACTTTCTCACTGTCTTTTCTACAAATATTTTCATGGCAACTGCTCTGATGAGTTTTTCCCCTGACTACATGAATCTATGCATTCTATTAGATTGGTAAGTACGTCCTAGTCCTTTAATGTTGAAACTGCTAAGTGCAACCACCATTTCTACTCCAACAGTTTTTTTTCTCACACTTCCCACCTGTGGAATTGACTTCCATTTCCTTGCTTCACTGATAACTACAGTCTTCAAAAATTTAAGTTCAATGTCAACTGCCATCTTCTATCTTCTTTAATCCTGTTCATTTTTTGTCATTCCTTCAATTGTCCTTATTCTCAGTCTTCTCATTCTGTTTCACTTTCATTCCCTATAAACACTTACATTCTAGTGGTATTACTGTCTTCCTTGCAGTGAAATTGTAAATGCTGGTTCTGTTGAAAAGGTTGATGTGGCTGCGTGTTGAATAGCATTTAACAATTATACATTTTTGTATCAAGGAAAAACAATGGAAAACCGATTTTTGTTTCAACGATAAAATATATATTAAAATCAACAAATACAAAACATTTTTTGTAATGTGTGAAACAATAAGATAGGAGAAGTTGTTTCCCTTTAATTGTCAGCTGAAAGATTAAATGTAAGTAAACAAGTTTTCCGAAAGAATGTTCAAAGTTCTGTATTAGATAGAATGATGTTTCAGTTTGTGGATTAGATATAACTAACAGAGCTGTTGCAACTTGGCTTGTTACATAGAACTGATGGTGAATGATATTTAAGTTCTGTGTGTGTGTGTGTGCATGCGTGTGTGCGTGCAGTGAGTAGAATGAATAGTCTGTGTAGACGCGTGTGAGATGCTGAGTTCTACTGTGTTCTGCTTCTACTGTCTATTTTTGGAATGAATTCCAGTTTATATAACTATGGGTAGGCTCCCAGGACAATGGCAGGAGAAATTTTGAAAACACACAAAAAATATTTGATTGGATGAAAAATTACCCAATCGGTGATTTTGTAACAAAAGCATGTTTGTGAATTAAGAGTAGGAAAAATTCAGTGTGGTGAATGCGATCAGTAAATTGTCCTGTGATAGTTAATATTTATTATTTGACCAATCACAGTTGGGAAAAATGTATGCATGTCAAACATAGTAGTAATCGCTACAAAATGATTAAAAAAAGTTCATACCACTTTTCATATTTCAATGTTTTTGTTTGTCTATATTTCTGAGATGCAGTATCATATACACTATTTACATTATTCAGACTATTGTTCTCATCTCTGTTGCCATATTTATCACAACCTTTTCTCAAGTACACATGGCACAGTGGAAAAAGGCATTAGTTAGATCCAGTGACAGGACCCAAAGAGTGGGAGTTCAATACCAGGTTAAAGCAGTGGAGAACTTGGAGAGGGGAATTAACAGGAGATAACTGATAACAGACATCCATTAAACATGGCACATGGAACTAGAACAGTCTACCCCAGCGAGTGGAATAAAGGGTTCAGTTTGACATTCCAACCACCTGAAGAAGGCCGGAGTGTACAACAGCCGAAATGTTGTGATAAATATGGCAACAAAGATGAAGATAATAGTCCGAATAATGTAAATAGTGTTTAATGTTTTTTTTTTTAAATTAGTAATTGTCTATATACTTTTATTATTTTGAACTAATGTTCTCATCTTGCTTGAGAGAGATGTTATTAGTGTTGTCTAGTGGTTGAATGTTCAATCCCTGGTTTAGGTAGAGAAACACTGGTTAAACAGCAATGAACAGTAACAGATATCACAGGACTAAAATAAGATAATAAGCAAAAGATATCCCATTTCAGCCAAACAAAGAACACTTGTCTAACAACATAAGATATGAAGGTATCAAAATGTTGATAGCAGACAGAAAAATGCTCCAAGAACTGCTGCAGAAAGTAGTGAATGAAAACGAGAAGAATGGACTAAATGTCAATTGCAAGAAGATATTTAGCAAAAGGAACATTCCAACATGAAAATTACAGATCAGAGATACCAAAATCAAACAAGTACAATAATTTAAATATCGGGGAAGCGTATTAAAAGAGTTGCATTAGGATAATAAAAGATGCCTTCCAAAAGCTGAGTAAAGTATTAAGAAATAGAAAAATATTGTTAGAAACAAAGAAAAGACTACCAAACTGTTATGTAGTACCAGTCCTCTTATATGGCAGTGAATGCTGGACAATTTCATCACTGATGAAGTAGAGACATGAAGAAACAGAAATGTGGTTCTACAGAAGAATGCTTAGAATATTATGGGCTGATCAGGTCAGCAACAATGAAGTTATAGAGAAGAAAAACAATGATGTTTAATATTCGGAAGAGATAGTTGAAATTTCCGGGGAAAATAATGAGGAAAGAGGAAAGTTTGATACTCACTAGACATATTGATGGTAAAATGTGCAGTGGAAAGCAATGCACAACAAACCAGGTGATGGTTTTCTGAGCATGGAAGGCGAAGAAAAGTTTTGGAGAGATGGCAAAATGTCAGAAGTTATTAAGAGCTACAAAAACAGGAAATTGTCGAGAGACATGATCAACAATGTCCTGAAGGTATATGGCATATAAGAAGAAGAAGACATTTTTCATAGTTCTTTATGTCATAGCTTTTGAAAAAAAAAAAAACTTTTTTAAGCATTTAGAATCTGCATTATTTTATATTAGAAGTTCTATTACTTCTTTTGCTTTAAATACTTCAAAAAGATTTCTTGAAGTTTGCTTGCAGATTGGCAAACAAGTTCAATCTCAGTTTGACAAGAAAGACAGGAAGTGGCTTGGAATGGTAATCTTATGATTAGACAAGATAATGGTTGCAAGAACAGCCAACTTGAAAGAAGATCAGCACATCAATAGAAAGAATGACAGATTAATGAACATTTGGCTTTCACTATCCAAAAATTAACCAATATCTTGGAGGTATTTGCTGATTACCAAAATAGCCTTTTTGAATGATTGTACTAAAGATAGCATTGTCCAAAAACTCAATTAACAAAGTGGCTTATTGGAAAAGGTTTTGGATTGGATGGCTCAAAAAGAATTAGTAAAGCTTCATTTATTTTTATTTGTATTCATTGGGTTTTCACACCAATTGTATCCAATGGTAACTTGTGGCATTTTAATACCAATAGAATCTTTTGGCTTTTAAAGAAAATCAAATGACAGCAAGTCTTCTCAAAACATCAGCACTCTCCTAGATATTATTTATTATTGTTTTAATCATTAAATTTTAAAACCAATAGTAATTGATAGCTTTCACTGAAGATCAAATTAGAACATATCTTCTCAATACTCCAGCACTCTCCTCAGTATTCTTTATTATTATTTTTTTTATTTATTATTTTTTCATTATTGTCTTTCTTTCTTTCTTTCTATATTTTTATTTTTTAGCTTCTTTCATTTTTTATATCATATTTGTCTTAACATATCTTTCCTTCCTTCTTTCATTTCCCCACATTCCTCACTTTTCCTTCCTTCCTTCTTTGCTTCCTTCCTTGCTTCCTTCATTCCTTTCACATCTGTTTTACTTTCTCTTTCCTTCCTTATTTCATTTCCCTACATTCCTCACTTTTCCTTCCTCCCTTCCTTTCACATCTGTTTTACTTTCTCTTTCCTTCCTTATTTCATTTCCCTACATTCCTCACTTTTCCTTCCTCCCTTCCTTTCACATCTGTTTTACTTTCTCTTTCCTTCCTTATTTCATTTCCCTACATTCCTCACTTTTCCTTCCTCCCTTCCTTTCACATCTGTTTTACTTTCTCTTTCCTTCCTTATTTCATTTCCCTACATTCCTCACTTTTCCTTCCTCCCTTCCTTTCACATCTGTTTTACTTTCTCTTTCCTTCCTTATTTCATTTCCCTACATTCCTCACTTTTCCTTCCTCCCTTCCTTTCACATCTGTTTTACTTTCTCTTTCCTTCCTTATTTCATTTCCCTACATTCCTCACTTTTCCTTCCTCCCTTCCTTTCACATCTGTTTTACTTTCTCTTTCCTTCCTTATTTCATTTCCCTACATTCCTCACTTTTCCTTCCTCCCTTCCTTTCACATCTGTTTTACTTTCTCTTTCCTTCCTTATTTCATTTCCCTACATTCCTCACTTTTCCTTCCTCCCTTCCTTTCACATCTGTTTTACTTTCTCTTTCCTTCCTTATTTCATTTCCCTACATTCCTCACTTTTCCTTCCTCCCTTCCTTTCACATCTGTTTTACTTTCTCTTTCCTTCCTTATTTCATTTCCCTACATTCCTCACTTTTCCTTCCTCCCTTCCTTTCACATCTGTTTTACTTTCTCTTTCCTTCCTTATTTCATTTCCCTACATTCCTCACTTTTCCTTCCTCCCTTCCTTTCACACCTGTTTGACTCTCTTTCCTTCTTTCATTTCATTACATTTCTCACTTCCCCCTTCTTCCTTCCTTCTCTTATTTCCAAATTCTCACCTCCTATCCTTCATTTCCTTCTTTTTTATATTTACTTTTTCCTTCCCCACTTCATTCTATCTTTCAAATTTTGCCTTTATTTTCAATTCATGTTTGTATTTATATTTTATTTCTTTCTTCTTTTTCTTTTTTCTTCTTCTTTCCCACTTTTCCCCCCACTGATAAACACTTTTTCTATTATCTCTGTTCTCTATTTCCTTTTTCCTTCCACATGCATTTCTAAATTTCCTTTGTTTTCTCTTTCTTTTTTTGTTATCCCCATCATCTAACATCATTCTTTTATACTTTATTTTCTTCTTTTTCCATTAGTCTTTTCTTATTTTCCTTCCATTTTTCCTATTTTATATATTCTTACTTTTCTTTCCCTCTTTATCTTTTATTTAGTCCAGTACTATATCCCTTCTTCATTTTCCGTCATATTCTGACTTCCTTCTTTCTTCCATGATTGCTGTCTTTCTTTTTCCATTCTTCTTGATTTCTTTCAAATATTATCATCCATTTTCTTTCTTAGTATCTTCTTTCTTTTCTTCTTCCATTCATTCCTTTATTCATTTGTTCCTTTTTCCTTCCATTCTCTTTTCCTTTCTTTATTTTCCATACATCATTTTTTCTTTCTTTTTATTATTCCTCCCTTTTTCCACTTCTTTCTTTTCCCTTTTTGCTTTTTTTCTATTCTAAGTCCCTTTGTGTTATGTTTCTCTTTCTCCTTTTCCTTCTTTTCTTCCTTCTTCTTTCTTCCTTTTCCATTCTATAATCCATCATATTTTTGTTTTCTCTTTTCCAATTCTTATTTTCCATTCCTTCTTTTTTCTATTCCTTTTTAATTCTTTCGATTTTATCTTTCGCTATCCTGTTTTTTCTTTCTTTTCCATTCTACTTTCTTTCCTATCTTTTCTTTCTCTTTTCTATTCTTTCTTCTTTACTCTTCTTTTTTCTTTCTTTATTTCTTTCTTTCTTTCATTCTTTCTTTCTACTTCCATTCTTATTTTATTGCTCCCATTTCCATTTTTCCTTCATTTCCCTTTTCTTTCTTTCTTTCTTTCTCATTCTTTCTTTTTTTCTATTCTTTTACCTGTTTCTACTTTATCTTTCTTTTTCCTGTTTTTTTCTCTTCTTTCTTTCTTTTCAATTCTACTTTCCTTCCTATATTATCTTTCTCTTTACTATTTTTTCTTCTTTTCTCTTCTTTCTTTCTTTCTTTCTTTCCTATTTTACATTAATTTCTTCTATTTTGTATTCTCTTTTACCTCAATGTCTATGTTATCTTTCTCTTTCATATTCTTTTTTCTTCTTTTCTTTCATATTCTTTTTCTCCTTTCTTTCTTTCTTTCTTTCTCCTTCTACTTCCAATTCTGTATTATTGCTCCCTTTTTCCATTTTTAATTCCATTCTATTTTCTCTTTTTTCTTTCTTTCCTTCATTTCTCTTCTACTTCATTTCCTATTTTATTGCTTCTTTCTCATTTTTACTTCCTTTGTCTTTTCTCTTCATTCATTTTTTCTTTTGTACTGCTGTTCTCATTTTAATTTCCTTCATTTCTCTTCTTTCTTTCTTTCCTTCTTTCTTTCTTTCACTTCTACTACCTCTATTATTCTTCCTTCATTTCTATCACCCTTCTTCATATAATATCTTTCTCTTTCACATTCTACATTCTTTTTATGTTCCTGTTATTTCTTTCTTTTCCATTCTATCTCTCTTGTCCTCCTCCTCCTCCTCCTCCCATCCTTGCTCTCTTTTATGCTATTCTTTTCTTTCTTACTCTTTTTATTACAGATAATTTTTTTCTGTTTACATTTAACTTGCACAACAGAACTTGCTTCCCTATTTTTTCAAGTGAATGACTTTACACCCACTAATAAATCAACTAATTGTATGAGAGCAGTAAGAAATCTTCCTCAATTTGGGGGCCTTTTCTTTTACTTTACTTCCTTTTGTTATTGCTTTTCTTTTGACAAACCAATCTTTATTTATTTTAGGGTTATTGATTTGTCAATTAATTAAAACTCGTTAGGAAAAGTAAGAAAACAAAGGTTACAAAGCAACAACAGAAACAATACCAAAAATATAACGAAGCAATCATTTCCCAAACTACCAACTGTTTCTCTTGGCATCTATTATCAGCTTTTTAGCAAGACGAAAAACAAATTATATCTTGTAGTGATTTCAAATAAAAGTGAGAAAGAAGCTAAAAGTTGAACAAAAAACAGAAATTGTTTTCTTCAAGCAGACTGAAATGAATGTATGGCTTGCAATATGTAAATGTTGAAGTACATTGTACAAAGCCATATTTCATTAACAAAAACGCACTTTACAGAGTTTAACACAACTATGTCAATCTCACAGTACAATCTGATTAAAAATTTGATATCTGAATGTCATCCCTATTTCTATATCACAATCAAATCTTTCATTCTCACCCTCTGTCACCTCCTCACCCTACTATCTGCAACTCTCCATATTTCTCACCCAACTATCACTGCAGCGAACCTACTTTCTGCATCTCACCAAATGTATTTCTCACCCAACTATCGACATGGCCTACCTACTTTCTGCATCTCACCTAATGTAATTCTCACCCAACTATCAACATGGCCAACCTACTTTCTGCATCTCAACCATATTTATTTCTCACCCAACTATCGACATGGCCAACCTACATTCTGCATCTTACTCTTATGTATTTTTCACCCAACTATCGACATGGCCAACCTACTTTCTGCATCTCACCTAATGTAATTCTCACCCAACTATCAACATGGCCAACCTACTTTCTGCATCTCAACCATATTTATTTCTCACCCAACTATCAACATGGCCAACCTACTTTCTGCATCTCAACCATATTTATTTCTCACCCAACTATCGACATGGCCAACCTACTTTCTGCATCTCACCTAATGTAATTCTCACCCAACTATCAACATGGCCAACCTACTTTCTGCATCTCAACCATATTTATTTCTCACCCAACTATCGACATGGCCAACCTACATTCTGCATCTTACTCTTATGTATTTTTCACCCAACTATCGACATGGCCAACCTACTTTCTGCATCTCACCTAATGTAATTCTCACCCAACTATCAACATGGCCAACCTACTTTCTGCATCGCAACCATATTTATTTCTCACCCAACTATCGACATGGCCAACCTACTTTCTGCATCTCACCTAATGTATTTCTCACCCAACTATCGACATGGCCAACCTACTTTCTGCATCTCACCTAATGTATTTCTCACCCAACTATCGACATGGCCAACCTACTTTCTGCATCTCACCTAATGTAATTCTCACCCAACTATCAACATGGCCAACCTACTTTCTGCATCTCAACCATATTTATTTCTCACCCAACTATCGACATGGCCAACCTACATTCTGCATCTCACCTAATGTAATTCTCACCCAACTATCAACATGGCCAACCTACTTTCTGCATCTCAACCATATTTATTTCTCACCCAACTATCGACATGGCCAACCTACTTTCTGCATCTCACCTAATGTATTTCTCACCCAACTATCGACATGGCCAACCTACTTTCTGCATCTCACCTAATGTAATTCTCACCCAACTATCAACATGGCCAACCTACTTTCTGCATCTCAACCATATTTATTTCTCACCCAACTATCGACATGGCCAACCTACTTTCTGCATCTCACCTAATGTATTTCTCACCCAACTATCGACATGGCCAACCTACTTTCTGCATCTCACCTAATGTAATTCTCACCCAACTATCAACATGGCCAACCTACTTTCTGCATCTCAACCATATTTATTTCTCACCCAACTATCGACATGGCCAACCTACTTTCTGCATCTCACCTAATGTATTTTTCACCCAACTATCAACATGGCCAACCTACTTTCTGTATCTCAACTTATGTATTTCTCTACAAAGTAACAGTATTTTGCACAAAACTTATTAACTGGATAAAAGACTATCTCATCAACAAGATGCATAAAATCCATGCACAGGATATTAGGGAAAGAAAAAATACTTGAGTGCAGGAACAAATTCATCAGGGAAGTTTTCTACAATGAAAGAGGACAACAAGCAATACAGAGAAATATTGAACGACCAGACATATTAAAATATGAAATAAAATCATCATTTGGCAAATTGAACAGAAACAAACAAGCCAGATGATATGAAGTTGTTAAACAGATGCTGGCAGCCTTAGATGATTTCAGTATTGACATGATTATTTACATAATAAAGGAAACATATTGTAAGACCTAATTAGATCTAATTTCATAATACTACCTGAAAAACTAGGTGCAAAATGAATGTGAATGCCATCAGAGAATCAGCCTAATGATGAATCAAATAACAAAACTTATGAAAAGAATTCTGATAGCTATTGTACAGGTTCCAATGGATAAATTGTCGTCTAAACTACGTAAAAACGAAAATAACACTGATATCTCATTTCAATAGATATATTTACCAGAATTATGCAAAAAAATTCTGAAATACTAAAGAGTAAATTTATTCAATAAAATTGCCATTTGTTTCAACCATGGCCTCTGGATGACTTTGGAATCTTCTGCATCTCTTCTGGATGGTCTCCTTGGTGAAAGCTTCCATAATCCTTGCCTTCATGTTATCTTTGATGTTACAAAGAGTTTTGTTGGTCTCTCACTCAACTGCACCCCACACATGATAATGAAGTTTCTGGTAGTCTGGAGAGTTAGGTGGCCAGATGTAAAGGAATGTGTGGGTGCTGAAATTGTCTAAACGCCATGACTGGGTTCTCCTGCATCTGTGGCATAGTGCAGAGTCCTGTTGCCAGAAATAGGGTCTTCCAGCAAAGGCAGCATTATTTCCTCAACGCAATTAATGTAGGCCTCTGCGTTGAGGTCTGAGGCCCTCACCAACAAATTTGGGCGTTCTTTTCTTATCAGAATGACCAGAGTGAGATTTTTGAGCTGCTGTACCTTCATAATTACTATTAAAGTCATCTGACACTTTCTGAATCCTTTGAACTGTCCTCAGATTGACACCCAATCTCTCTGAACATGTTTGTATTGGAACTTCTGGTGCAAATGCTAAGCAGTACAGCATGCCTTTTCCAAATTCTATCTTTCTCTCGCCCAACTGTCTGACTCTCACCCAACTATCAGCCTCTCATGCTCCTATCTGCCTTACACTTTACTGTATATGTCTCACCCACCTTCCTGCCTCTCCCCTAATCTTTACCTACATTTCACCTTATTATTTTTTTCTTGTTCATTTTTATGCATCTCCCCTTACTATAAGCCACTCCCTCAATTATCTGCCTCTCATTCAACTATCTGCCTCTTAGCTAATTATCTGCCTCTCACCCTCCTATCTGCATCTCACCTTATTGAATACTTCTCATTCTAATATATGCATCTCACCCAACTATATATCTCACACCTAACCATCTATTTCTCACGTCCAATCTGCATCTTACTTTATTGTTTAATTCTCATCCAACTATCTACTCTCACCCACCTATCAACCCCTCACCATCCAATCACCTTTATTGTATATTTCTTCTTTCCCTCTAATACTACTATCTTCCCTTACTATAAGCCACTTGCTCAACTATCTGACTCTCACCCAACTATCAGCCTCTCACCCAACTTGAGTGAGGGTGACTTAATCTCCCTTTCATTGGGACTGCTACCAAACATGTCCAAGCACAATGGTTGGGACGTGAGAAAAGAACGATCATCTCCTTTCCAGAAGTGGGGTCATAAAATTTACACGTGACCAGAAAGCCTTTTTGGTTTCCTTTTGCTTTATGGGAATATTAAATTTATTTTTGTTATGATTATTTTATTTATTATTTTATTTTCATTCTCTCACAGCCACACCCTTTAATAATAGACAAGACATTGCAAGCCACTTGCTACTCTATTGCTATTTCCATGGAAAGCGAACTACATTCTTTAGTTTCTACCATGTCTAACATTCACAACTCAGACTCACCATGCCACATAAACTTTAATGAGTCACCCACATTATCTTCGTATTTCATTAGTGAGAAATAAGTTCCATTAAAACAGCTTCTACTAATCCACTGTTTTATAGAATCAACTCTATCCACTATAATCTTAACCTGTTCAAGTTTAGGGTTAGCCATTATCTTTCCCATATATCCTCATAAGCTGCACCTGTTACCTCTTAGTCTTACTACTCACATAACAAACTCCTTGAGTAACATTCTACCTTGAGTGGCTCTTGTGTGGAATATGGTGGAATTTATAGTTTGTAACATGACAGGAAAGTTTTATATGGAAATTTGTAGTTAATATTTTATACAAAACTTTTATAGAAAATATCTTTTACTTTCTTTTAATATTCTTGATTTTATTCTTGTTATGGAATCAGTGGATTCCTTGGATTGTGATGTCATAGGGAACTTTTATATGTCATAGGATCATTTTATAGAGAAAGCTTTTAATCTTTTTAACTCTGCCAGCCGCTATGATGGAGAAAGCATTACCTCGGACAATTTATTAAATTGTTTATAGTTACGTTGTTCTGGAATTGTCATCATTGGTCGACTGAACTTGCTTTGTTTCAATGACTTTTGTTTTGTTATTTTTACATAGTAATATATATTTATATTTTTCAAGTAAAATATCCAACAATTAAAAAATCTTTTTAATATTTATCTTGGATAATATACAATAATTCATTGAGGTTAATGTTTATTCTAGTTGCAGAATCAGCTGACTCGTTGAATTGTAATATTATGGGAATATTTCATGGGAAAATTTAGTTGGAGGATTTTATAGGAAAACTTTAAGTGAAAATTTTATATATCTTTTAATTCATCTTGGAAAATTTACAATGATTCTTTGAGTATGTTTATTTTATTCTTTCTGTAGAATCGGTAGAATCCTTGAATAATTTATAGGAAAGTTCTATAGGAAAATTTCTATAAAATTTCCTATAAAAAGTTTTTTATTGAAAATTACTTTTACTTATTTTTATATTCATCTCAGAAAATTGAGTTTTCTGATTTTATTCTTTCTATGGAATCAGTAAAATCCTTGGATTGTGGCATCATGGGAAAATTGAAAAATAAATGATATATTCTGAGCAGACATAAAGGAACTTTATACAAACTAGTAACTATCAAACTCCTTGAAAAACCTTCTACACAAATGCTGTCTTTGAACTGTTTGAAAAAAATATTAAAAAACATGAAAGAAAAAGAGAGGAAAATAAAATCAAAAATTAATTCTGCCAACAAAGATGTAAAGAATTTCAATAGATAAGCTGACAATAAAGTCATTTTACTTTTCTGTTTTTTTAGTTGTTTTTTTTTGTTGTTGTTATTTTCACCTCATCCAATGATATCTTCATTTTAAATTAAATATACTCAAAAGAAATCAGACAAAAACTTGCCTTTACAGTTCAATGAATTTTTCAACGGACTGTCAATAATTCCAGCATAGAAATTTTTGTTTTCTGCTATGTTGCAAACGAGTCCAAAAGAAGACATTCTTTTTTATTTTACTCTTTCTCTTCAAGCATGATACATTTATTTATCACATCTTTTGGCTCTGAAACAGCATTTTCACACAGCCTCATTCTCACTTTTGCTGTCTATTACAAATTAGATAAACCATACTACAAGGTAAAAGACAATTCTAGCCTTTATTCAATCTATCACCTAATATTATGGAAGTCAATGTTTTCACAATAAATTGGTATTAATCAGCTAACATTGAAGAATTTTCAGGAAATAGGTATATAATAATTATACAATGTATATTTCAGCCTATAATATTTGATTTTATTAAGAATATGGAGTTTGAAGAATCATTTCTATGTGTGTTTCTATGATGAAATGTCTGTGCTCATTAAATGATAACATGAGGCTTGAAATTTTTATTACTTAACGTTTATTCTCAACCAGTATGGTATGTGGCCCCCTGTTGCACCCCTGACCCAGTCCAACATACACGCTCTACATTTTCCATCTGCAGTTTGGGAAAAACTGTATAAATCATCTCTGGGGCTGTTGTTTAACTATCACTGATATTCATGTTCTCACCATTTTGATAATGGATGCATGTGTGAAGTCATATACTTCTGTATTCAGTGGCCCCAGGTCAACCATATGGTAGAGCAGGCTTCCTTGATGTCTGGTGTAGACTACATGCAATGTCTATTCTGGTATTATAATACATTTCAAATAGCCATCTGGTGGCATAGCTAGAATGTATGCCACCTGGGAGAGACTATGCGACACCTGGGGATGCCTTTGAATTTGCCACTCCTCCCTCTACCCCTGACACACCACAAAAGATGCAACATATTGCACAGTGACTCTCTCTTACATATATATATATATATATATATATATATATATATATATATATATATATATATATATATATATAGCATAATGAGAAGCCACTTATACTTTCTTAATATGTATATAATATAGAAAAACCAACTGAAAAGTTGCAAATTAAAAAAAGTTGAATGTTTTTTTTTGTGAAAGTATTTATTTATATTTTTATATATATATATATTTGATATTTCAGATCGGCCCTGATCTTTCATCAGAAATGACTGTTTTCAAAAGTTTGTTTACATTAAGTAGCATCCATCGCGAGACGCGGATGTCACGTGATATGGAATGCAACTGTATTTGAATATTTCTAACATAAATCTAACTGAAGTAATATTTTAGATGTTGTTTAAAAAAATTTGTAACTATATCTAAAAAAAATTTTTTGTTTAACTATTGAAATATTTATAAAGATTTAAAATACCCAAGTCTTTATTTAACCCTAGTTTATATGTATTTAATTTTAAAATCCAGTATTTTTCTTTTTTTCTGTGTGTGTATGTGGAACTGAAATCAGAATCTATCAATACACATTTACAGTTTTCTAAACATACAATTTTTTTTAATTTGCAACTTTTCAGTTGTTTTTCTATATACTCTCTCTCTCTCTCTCTCTCTCTCTCTCTCTCTATATATATATATATATATATATATATATATATATATATATATATATATATATATACATATATATATATATATATATATATTATGTAAACTATTAACAAGATCAAATGATGAAAAGTAGAGCAATATATACCCTCAAATGAACTTCTGTCAAGGAAAATAACTGAACTTTATATAACAACCAAGATATGTCTCCCACACACAGCACTGATGTGGTATTAAAAATTACACCCTGGGTTCATTCACATGTTTCACATTGTCAACAATGATAAAAAAAACATAAATACATCACTGGATAATGCTTATTGTTCAGCCAAGATAACAATCTCTACATATGTCATGGTTTAAGTTACTCGAATTCAAAAATGTCCTTCAACTGTTAGTAGTGACCTGACATTAAAACCACTTTTATTTCAATATAGACTTATACAAGTGACCCAAAAGGGCTGCTCCCATAAAACATTTGTTCCAGGATCAGGGGGCTTGTCTGCCTCTAGTTATGCTACCGTAGCCATCTTTGAAACAGCATCATTCTGGGTGATAAACTGGTCTATATTGTTCTGACAGGCTGTCAGAGGATAGGAACATTTTCTCATTAAGAAACATTTGTAGAGATTGAAATAAGATGTTGCGGAAATGGAGAATGGGTAACCTGGAAGGCAGAACTTGTCACTGTTGTTGCTACTGCTGAAGACATTAACTTCTTTGAGAAAAAGTAAATAGATCGTATTTGGGTAAATAAATGTATAATTTATTTACATATACAAAGCCAGCATACTACCTGTTGCTGGCGTAAAATGTGACAGAGTGGGGAAGGAAGGAAGAAAGAGAATGTTGGTCATGGTTGTCGGCTGATGTTTTGTGAAAACGGTGGCAGTGAAGGATGAAAGTTGAAAAGTATCGCGTTCAGTGTGTATGCTGCCTTCTTGACCAACGACTGCATGTCGACATCTCAGCCGGTTCTCTCTCTCTCTCTCTTCTGTCTGTCCTCTGCGGTATTGAATCAGGGAATTTATATCCATAGTATCGACTCCAAATCACTGTATGTGTCTTTTAGCAGAAGTTATTTCTACTGGTCAATATATAAAGTTCATTTTTTCATTTAATACCGAAAACATGCATCAAGCCATGATGCACAGAGATGCGTTTTCACATTCTGTCTTGGGTCATCGAGCAGTCAACATTCAGTTTAGTGTAACAGATACGACAAAGCATTAACCCAAATGTATAAGATCAGGTGATTATGCTGGGCGGATAGCAGAACATTCTAGACAGGCTGAATGTAGTAGAACACCCTAGACAAGCTGAATGTAGCAGAACATCCTAGACAAGCTGAATGTAACAAAACACCCTAGACAAGCTGAATGTAGTAGAACATCCTAGACAAGCTGAATGTAGCAGAACACCCTAGACAAGTTGAATGTAGTAGAACATCCTAGACAAGCTGAATGTAGCAGAACACCCTAGACAAGCTGAATGTAGCAGAACATCCTAGACAAGCTGAATGTAGCAGAACACCCTAGACAAGCTGAATGTAGCAGAACATCATAGACAAACTGTAGCAATTTCACTTGGTTCTTTGCAGCAATAAAAGAGCATTTTCACTCTTAACATAACGTAAAATTCTCAATCCACATAGGGATCATATAGTAAGGTGAATTAAAATGTCACCTTTTCGGAAAATGCACATATATATCATAAATTGCAGTCACGTGTGATAATATCATGAGATCAAATGTTACCTATTGAAAATGCTGTTAACTTTTTATCCAAATTGATATTTACAGTGGTAGTAATAATGGCTCATTTGATAATGGTAATGGTAATATTAACTGTTTCCTTATCAGGAAACATTTGCCATTCCTTTACCAAGATGCCAACACTGCTTTTGGTTTATTAAACAATTTTTCAGGAATTTTTTTTTCAAGTTCAGTAACTGTGATCACTCTTTCCAGTACTGATGGGGGTTTCCTTCCTCACCTTTTGTTTGAAGTAGTGTGGAATATCAACATCTTGATTATCTCATTATTTTCTCCCCTCAGGTAACATCATGAGCTATTCATTTTACTTATTGCTGCTGTTAGAATCCGCAAGTAATGTGGTTTCTATTATTTGGTACAGTTCTTTGTTTCTGATTATGTAGCACCAATCCACAAGGTTAAAAAAGGATGGTCCTTAAGAAGAATTACATGCTTCATATGCTCAAAGTTATTTTTGACCATTGATCTAAGAAAGTAAAAGTATCCAGCTGGTAGTTTAGATACACTATATAGACAGAAAGTTTGAGGCCTCCCCTAAATTCTGGATTTTAAAGAATTAGCTAAAAATCGATGGTTACATCCCTTTTTCAAAACTAATTAATGAGCTCATTTCAGGCCAAACAGACTTTCTCTTCCTGAAAGGTTCTATTATATTTTTTTAAATCATTCCACTCCAAGCAAGCTGATAAAGTGAGGGAAATTACTAAGCTTACAGAGAAGAAAAAACAATGAAAAGAACAGGATCCAAGGAGACATGAGATGGTTAAGGTTGCATTTAAATATTGGAAGATCGTAGTTGATAGGAGAGCAAGAAAGTTAGAAGAGAATTCCACAGGCAAGAGGTGCATTCAATAATAATAATAATAATAACAATAAAACTAAACCATTATTATTGTAGCCATTTTTGCCTAATCTCCAATACTGGCTAATGACAATATTAAGGCTGGTAGATTTTAAAATCTAGGTAACACCTTTTTTAAAAAAATGGATAAAATGCACCAATGGGTTAAAGTTTTAGTATCCAAGCTTAGTAGAAGTATGTCCCCAGACTCAGTCTTAATTTCTTTTGTTGTCCAATTCATTTGATTTACCTAATGGATGTCTTTTAACAGAGACCTTGTGTTCAGTTTCACATGTTTTCCACTTGATTTAGCACCTAAAATATTGTGCTTTTTCACACTCTGTTGATGGCACACTATTGAAAAATTTTATGGCATGACAAAGATAGACATTTTATAACTTCTGATAAGAATCAAAAAATCTTATCTGCTCTGCATAGGATTTTCAATGAATTTCTTCACAGTTCAATGATAACTGTCAAAAAGTTTTGTATGCTCTGAAGTTAATAAACATTTCTCTTTATTCATCAAATATTACAACACATATGCAAATCTGAATCATGGAAATGGCTGCTGCTTATTTATATCTTTGAAAAACTAACTGGCTTTTATCCTAACAGCAGATCTTCCTTCTGCAACAATCAGAAATATTTAAATGAAATATTTGAGGCTGGCTTAACTGTTTATGTCTTTCTGAACTTAATATGTGCAGCTACTACAAAACAGTCATTGTAATTCTTGCATCCATGATTGTATATATATATATATATATATATATATATATATATAAATATATATATATATATATATATATGATGAATATATATGATATATATATGATTGTATATATATATATATATATATATATATATATATATATATATATATATATATATATGATGAACAATATGGAAAAGACAAAACAAAATCCGAATATGCAAGTTTACTGTTTTAAAGTTGTTTTACTGTTGACGTCAGACGTTTCGGTCTAGTAGACCATCTTTGGGACATGGTTATTAGAAACATACTTAAAAAAAAAGGAACACTGACTTTAGAATTTCAGTTGTTCTGTTTCTGATTAGTCTTGTGTCTATCGTCTTTTCATGTTGACTTAAATATCGTCTAATCCTAAGTATGTTTCTAATAACCATGTCCTGAAGATGGTCTACTAGACCGAAACTTGCATATTCGAATTTTGTTTTGTCTTTTCCATATTCTTCATCATACCGTCGGATCTCAATCCACATATTTGCTTACATATATATATTTATATATATATATATATATAGAGATACATATACATAATCCAGTTCCGCTCCTCCTCGTACTCTCGAACAGGTGTAGAGGTTTATCTTTTTTTTCCGGTGTTTATGACTGAGTTCCTTCTAAAATCTTTTAATTCCAGTAGCACATTGCATCATAGTGACATTAATGGCTTGTTTGGGGAGAATTGTTTAAAAACATATATATATATATATATATATATATATATATATATATATATATATTATATATATATATATATATATATATATATATATATATATATAATAAATAATATATATATATTTATTTATTCGAAAATTATAACATAAATTTTATAAAGTCACCACAAAAATAGCCATTTTGTTTCAACACTTCTGGTTTCTTATCAAGTGATGGTGTTGAATGTGGAATATATATAGTCTGGGTCACACTCCTCCTCGGCCTTTTAAATAGAACAGGTGTAGAGGTTTATTGTAGAGGTTCCTTGTTTTTTGTTTAGGATTGAGTTTTTGGTTACCTCTAAAAATTTTTCATTCTCTTTCATACCTAGTAGCCACTTGTGCCTTAGTAGCATTATTGCCTTGCTTAAAGTGAATTGATTAAACACACAGATATACACACATATATATAGATATATATGTATATATATATATATATATAAATATATTTAAACAAGTTTCTGGAGCCAGACCAAGATAAGATAATCTGTAAGACAGGGCTCATAAATTATTTCTAAAATAAGATACAATAGTATCATATATATATATATATATATATATATATATATATATATATATATATATATATATAAAGAATTAATGCATTTATTTTTAATTGGTCATTTTTATTACTTCAAATGTTAATATAGATAGTGGATATTCATAGTTGAAATAAATATCCTATTTTTATTATCACTTTATGCAGTGCCTATTCAAGAAATCTTAATAATGAAAATGTGCTATATGGTAAAAATCAAACCTTCAACCCCCTTTCTAGGAGAAACCATCATTTGCTTTGACAAGCTTTACTACTCAGCTATGAAGAGCTTTGCGCATAGCTGAATGTAGCATATTTTACCAGAATTTGACAGGTACTGACTGAAGTGCCATTTTGGTGGAATTATTGTTGTTGTTGTTGTTGTTGGTGGTGGTGGTGATTATGATGATGATGATTTTCAAACCAGATCAAAGATCTGTCAGATATAAATGACTACCCAGCAGACTAAATTGAACCAAGCCTTTTGGTTATTAATACAAAGGTCTAACCATATAGCTATTCCCTTAAGCAAATCAACAACAACTTATTGGAAAGTGGATGCAAAATAATTACCTGTTGTGTGAGTTCTTAAGAGCAAAAAGAAAAATTAAAAATTACCCAGCCAACTTGGTTCCATTCAACGCAGCAGACTAATGTCTTCAGAACTCCCTGATTGATTGATCTTGGACAAAAATAATGAAAAATTTGTTGGCACTAACATCATCTGTCTTTTCTGTTTTGTATCAGATTGAGCAGGTCAAAAACAGATGTATCATTCTGATGACAGCCATACCTAATATAGTGATGTTATTCTCAGCCAGATCAGTTCATCATGAAAAAAAAAATAATTACACACTTTGCCCCATCATCAGAGAAGTCGAGGAAGAATCTATAAAAAACAATCACAATAAATAAATTTATCAGAGCCAATTACAGAAAGGAAAATATTAACAAATTAACAAAAAACAGAAAAACAGCAAATGGAACAAGAGAATGAATACAACCAGCTTACCCGATGGGAATATAAAAGCAGATATGAATGGGGGAGAACTGGTAATTATGCAAACAACTTTCATATAGGAAATCTGCATGAGCAATACAAGATCTTTTTTTAACATGCCATATCATGACATGATGTTGAGGGTCATGGCTCTCCACAAATCGCAATGTTTTTCTTCTTACTATCTGACTCTGTTCCTGTTCTGCTATCCTTTTGCACAAGTATATTAGTTAGGTTACTCAAGGTTTTCCTCAATCTCTCTTACCGTCAATATATCTTGTGAGCATCAAATTCTCCAAGCCTTCTTTTTTCATTATATGTCTGTTTTTGATAATATGCATCAACGTCCTTTTGGCTTACATTAATTGCACAAATTCCTCATTGCTCAAATGTTCCATCCATGGCAATCTCCAAATTCATGTGTAGAAGCACATATTAGTTGCCTCGAATCCTCTTAATCAGTGATTAATTATCTAATGTCTAGTGTCATATAGAATTTATAACATTTGAGCACTTTAGAACAAGGTAATTTCCTAAGAAATAAAAATAAAAAGATCACAAGATGGCAGATTTGGATTGGCAAAATTCAGCCTACAGATGGGTGGATGTATAACATTCCAAAGCATACACCCCACTACTCAGCCCAGTATTATTTGGGGCTAGTCTGTTTTATATCCAGGGAAGTGTTAGGCTATATATAGGTATACAATGTGTTATGCTATATCAGTTAGTCATTTATGTGCCATGCCTGATACACGCTTAGACGATCATGTATCTTTCAATACATGACCGACAAGGCAGATTTTTGCCCGCAGTAGGTTGCCATTTCTTTCTGCAGTAAACCAGTTGCTATCCAAGGCTATAGAACCCAGTCTGTCCTGCTATTTACCCATAGTTGGGGGGGAGAAGAAGAGGATTCATACCATTCCCAAGGATATTAGCATGTAAGTGACTTTCAGTCAGCTATGTGCCATGCATGATACACACTTAGGCGATCATGTATCTTTTGATACATGACTGACGAGGCAGATTTTTTCCTGCAGTAGGTCGTCATTTCTTTCTGCGGTAGACCAGTTGCCATCCAAGACTATAGAACCCGGTCTGCCCTGCTATTTACCCATAACTGGATGGAGAATATGAGGATTCATACCTTTCCCAACGGGATTAGCATGTAAGTGAATGTAATGGATTGAACTGGAATTCAAACTCAATCCGGGCCACTATCCATTACTCCACTGTGTATACCCCTCTAAAATATAGCACCACCTTTGTAATAAGATGTTTATTATAGTATATTATCAACAAAGGAGAGGAAGTTGTAAAGAGCTGTGATTGCTAACGTCCTGAAGTAACACACCAGATAAATGAAGCATTGCCAATCATTATTCATTTTTAATTATTTCTTTCATTTTAATTTTAGTTGCTTTTTATTGCAATTAATAGTTATTATTGTAAGTCTTTATCAAATGAAACATTGTCAAACATGAAAAATATTTTATGAGTAATTATTCACCATAAAATCAGCTGCTTTCATTGCTACCAATTGCAACTCTGATCTATGGCCATGAATAATATTGTATTGTTATTATTATGATACTATGAAAAAATGAATATTATGATACTATGAAGAAATATCAACCATTATTCAATTTCTATATCTTAATTTCACCTGCTTTTTATTACATTAATAGTATTAGTAATATTCTCTTGAAGTTTTATTAGATGAAGCATTGTCAACCATTATTCATTTTTTATTAGTATTTCTTTCATCTTAATTTTAGATGCTTTTTATTAAGTTAGTAGTATTATTAGTAGTAATATTCTCTTTTATTAAACGTAAATTGTATACACAACAAAATGTTCATTAATGTTATAGTGGGTATTTACTTTGTTGATGCGTTTTATGTGAAGCATTTGCAGCCCTTGTAGCTTCAGTGTGGAAAGTCTATGTCACCAGTTTGAAAAAGGGAAAACTCTGGAAAAAAAGTTACTTTAGGGCTCACATGTTTTTGTATTTGAGAGCTGCTGCTGATATAAGGCTTATTTAGAGCTGCTACTGCTACTATCTTTAATGTCACAAGACTCTTATTACATTATTAGTATTAATAGCAGTTACATTATCTAGACTTTTTATTAAATGAAGTATTGTCAACTACTTTTCACTTTTGACTAGTATTTCTTTCATCTTACTTTTCACTTGGTTTTTATTACATTAGTAGTATTAATAGTAGTAATATTCTCTTGAATTTTTATTAGATAAAGCATTGTCAGCCATTATTGATTCATGACTAGTATTTCTTTCATCTTACCTTTATCAGAGATACTGAAATCAGAAATAAAGAATATGATGTATGTGTTGGCTTACCACCTAAAAATGCAACTTTTTTGAGAAATTATTTGACTGGTACTAAAAATGGCATCAAAATGCTAATGTCTTTGATGTGACTCTTGAGCATATATCAGAGTCAAGGTGGTTGTGTGGGACAAGTAATGGTACTTTTTTTAGATCTGTGAATTAGATATGTCCTTTAAAGCCATGTCAAGCAAAGAATGATTCATGGGTGTTACGTGGGCATACAATGTCATCAAGATGAATAGGACATGTCACACTGATTCACTACATCAAATGTATTTACCGATTTTAAAAAGATACCTTTTCTGTGCTTCCATATGTATGTGGACATTAACAGACTCAGACATGCAGAGGCAGAGATAAAGACACATACAGAAACAAAGTGATACACACAGCATATACTCACGCACACGCATACACACAGACATGCATCATTTAATTTATTCATCCATCATTTCATCCATAGACACACATGCACAAACACACACATGCACAAACACATATACATATGTACATGGGCAGAGATGGAGAAGCGCGCACACACACACACACACACACAAAATCATTTATCCATGCATCAATTCATCCATACACACATGCACACACACACACACATAAACACACACTAGGATCTGTGACAGTTTTCTTTCTGTTTTCAGAACTGTCACAGTTCCTGATCAAGAACAAGGACTACTTCCAACCTAAGATATACAAGCAGTTCTCACAAAGTTACAGCAAGCTACCTCACATATATGGTCTCCCCAAAATTCACAAAGACTATTACTCTCGGGCCAGTTGTTAATTGCCAAGGCTGTGCGTGCCACTCTCTAGGTTGCTTACTTTTGTATATAGTTGACACACATGCACAAACACACACATGCACAAACACATATACATATGTACATGGGCAGAGATGGAGAAGCGCGCACACACACACACACACACACACAAAATCATTTATCCATGCATCAATTCATCCATACACACATGCACACACACACACACACATAAACACACACTAGGATCTGTGACAGTTTTCTTTCTGTTTTCAGAACTGTCACAGTTCCTGATCAAGAACAAGGACTACTTCCAACCTAAGATATACAAGCAGTTCTCACAAAGTTACAGCAAGCTACCTCACATATATGGTCTCCCCAAAATTCACAAAGACTATTACTCTCGGGCCAGTTGTTAATTGCCAAGGCTGTGCGTGCCACTCTCTAGGTTGCTTACTTTTGTATATAGTTGACACACATGCACAAACACACACATGCACAAACACATATACATATGTACATGGGCAGAGATGGAGAAGCGCGCACACACACACACACACACACACAAAATCATTTATCCATGCATCAATTCATCCATACACACATGCACACACACACACACATAAACACACACTAGGATCTGTGACAGTTTTCTTTCTGTTTTCAGAACTGTCACAGTTCCTGATCAAGAACAAGGACTACTTCCAACCTAAGATATACAAGCAGTTCTCACAAAGTTACAGCAAGCTACCTCACATATATGGTCTCCCCAAAATTCACAAAGACTATTACTCTCGGGCCAGTTGTTAATTGCCAAGGCTGTGCGTACCACTCTCTAGGTTGCTTACTTTTGTATATAGTTGACACACATGCACAAACACACACATGCACAAACACATATACATATGTACATGGGCAGAGATGGAGAAGCGCGCACACACACACACACACACACACACAAAATCATTTATCCATGCATCAATTCATCCATACACACATGCACACACACACACACATAAACACACACTAGGATCTGTGACAGTTTTCTTTCTGTTTTCAGAACTGTCACAGTTCCTGATCAAGAACAAGGACTACTTCCAACCTAAGATATACAAGCAGTTCTCACAAAGTTACAGCAAGCTACCTCACATATATGGTCTCCCCAAAATTCACAAAGACTATTACTCTCGGGCCAGTTGTTAATTGCCAAGGCTGTGCGTGCCACTCTCTAGGTTGCTTACTTTTGTATATAGTTGACGCGTTAATAGGAAAGTCAGCATCATATGTCCAAAACATGGCTCACTTTTATTATGAAAATGATAAAAAAGGCCACATCCAATCGAGCCAGATAGGGATCATGGGCGTGGTGAGTTTGTTCACCAAGATACCCACAGAGGAAGCACTATCAGTAGTAAGGGACAGACTGGCATTGGACTCATCTCTGGGAGAACATGACAGTAGACCAATAGATAATCTGATACAGATGCTGAATGTTTGTGAGTTCAATACCTGGCCACAGCAGAGAGTACAAAAACTTGAAGACTTGAGTTATCAAGTGGAATTAGCTAAAATTGAGATATCCAAAGGCATGGCACATGGAATTAGAACAATCTATGCTTATAGACTAAATAAACGGTTTGGTTTGAAATTCCAACAAATATCACCTGAAGTAGGCAGAGCATAAAACAGAAGAAACATTATCAATAATGTGGCAATAAAAATGAGGACAACAGTATGAACAAGTATATATATATATATATATATATATATATATATATATATATATATAACCAAATGGGTAAATATAAGTAGGTATACGAGCAAGCGATCGTGTACAAATACATATAAATACTCTATTGAGTAAGAAAAAACTGCTCAATATTAAGAGATATACATTAATTGCACAACTCCAAGTTTCATGCCAAAGCAATTTTCAAGTGCTGGAATTATATATTTTTTTTTTAATTTTCTGGTTCACACCAGTTATATTATTGTTGGGGCGGAATATTATTCAAGTTAAAATATTTAAGTGAATTGTAGCTTAATTTTGAATTTGAATTTAAGCTCAGATTAACATTTAAGATTGAAAATAAGGTTGGAAATAAGAAATATAAATTAGGTAGATGCTGGTTTTAAAAAAGGAACACATATATATATTACCTCGGTATGGATTCCGGAAATAAAAAAAACGGATGTAGTAATAAGACACCATTATATAGAAGAGGAGTGTGAAAAGCCCTGTTTTCATTGGCTGACACTGACTGACATGTGTCAATAAGAACGGTCCAAGTCCGGCCTTACTAGTTCGATAATTACTGTTTTTTGCAATGTCGCGGTGCGTAGCACGACACTTTCAAGGAGGCGGCCTGTTTCACCGAGAATCAGGTCGGGGTTGCTGTTGGAGCCGATATGATGCGAAACCCGAAATTGGCGATGAGAACAGTGCATCACTGAAGCATCTAAAATGTATGACTTAACTAACTAGATATATATATATATATATATATATATATATATATATATAAAGAAATAATCATACATAGAATCAATCAGCAATATTAATGCAATTAATGGCGTAATTTGTTTTCCTTTAAAGTTAAAACTTGAAGATGGTCTACAAACAATTATTTCATCTTCAAGTTTTAACTTTAAAGGAAAAAAATTACAGCCTGATGATGAAGACATGGATCTTCGAAAGTACTTGCATAACTTAAAAAAAATATACACTAGAAACATCTGACAACAGTTTTATAAATGAGGATCACATCATTCAATGGATTAACAGTATTTTAATGCATACATTATGTTCTGCTAGCAAAGTGATTTCGCCATTCATCACATTAATATTGTTGATTGATGTATGATTATTTCTTTATATATAAAATATATGCTGCCTAATATATATATATATATATATATATATATATACTAAAATATTGGTAAATACTAATATATCTACAACAGATCCTGGCAAAAAAAATTAAGTTAATCATATACTACACTAGATCTAGTATATCCAACTCAATTATTCACAATGATTATTCCCACACCATTAGCGATTTGCAAACAACCAACATAGTTTACAAATTCACATGTCCTCTGAGAGATTGTATCTCCAGCAGATTAAATAATATTTATGTTGGTCACACTACAAACTCGCTTTCACAATGCTTGACTCTACATTTGAATAATAACTCTAACATTTTTAGGCATTTAAAACAACATGCCTGACCACATACACATTTCCGGAAAATCCTTGTGGAAAACACAACTATACTTAAACATGAAAACAATAAACAAAAGCTAAAAATTCTTGAAGTTATATACATAAAACAATTGAAACCTAACCTGAACAAAATAAACTATGAAATCTCCATAAATATTCTTAAATGCCTATAATTGATAACAGAAGCTATTGGTTTATACCAACGGCTTCCCAAACTTAACACTTCTCGTTTTCACTCTCACATGGTCATGTGTGATATCACAAGTTGCGGTGCGATTTTCATTTTCAGCATTTCGTATGCATGAGTTTGTCATTGCTTGGAAATCTTCCATGCAAACAAAACAGACTATCATTATCATGTATTGTTTAATATATTGTAATGTTATTGTCATCTTTCTTGATGGCATATGTAAGCCGAAAGCTTATATAGCATTAAAAAACATGTATCAATATGGTGATTTTCTTTCGTTTTTCAATGATAATGTTATTAAGCTTATCAGACGATATGAAAGGAATTTGCATAAAATAAATAGACAAAACTTGTCTATATTTCTTAATGAAACATGCATCAATATATATATATATATATATATAATTGATTTATTTTAATCTGACATTTTTATAACTTCATATGTTCTGGGAATGCATTAATACTTAAGAATTCTTGAATTCTGCAGGCCAGTAGGTGTAAATATTTAACAATTATAAAAGGGGGTGTCTATTTCAAATATGGAGGTGCTGTAGTGCTGTGGTGGGGGTTCATGTTTCATATAAAATTACTGTTCATTCAAGGCCTATAATTTTCACTCAGATCTTACTCCTATGACTACAGAAAGTCATCAACTCTTGCTGTTTATTTGGCATCTTTCCATCCCTTATACATTGTAATACTGCTAGTTTTTCAAAGTGGCACAGGTTGCATTTGCCACACCTTCCAATATAAGGTTTTCAATAGTTACAATTTGATATTTTATTCTAGATTTAGTTTCACCCATTTCTTTTAACTTCCAGTCAAACATGCTGTGGTAGTCTTATAGATCTAATTACTCCCCTTCTCCACCCCCAATATAATATTTAGCACCGTTTTCACTTACTATAGCGGTCTTTTCAGCTAAACAGTTGCTTTTAAGTGGGTATTCCATCATTACATATATTTATTTTGTTTGCTATATTGGATTATTCTCTCTGAATAAAATTACAGGCAGTGTGATTTTTAAAAGGTTGACTCTCTTTTCCCTTTGACTTTTAGAACAACTATGTGTGCTTTTTGCTTCCTGCTACAAAACACATGGCATCATCCACCGCAAGAAAAGTTGGTTCCCTGTGCCGAGCCAGGAAATTCTTCTCCCCGGAATCGATCCTCCAAGTCTATAAATCTACCATTCGCCCTTGCATGGAGTATTGCTGCCATTTATGGTCTGGGGCCCCTGCTGGTTGCCTCAGGGTTCTTGATAAGATCCAGAGACGGATATGCAATGTGATTGGCCCTGATCTATCATCTCGTCTGCAGTCGCTCTCTCACAGACACGATGCTGCCTTTTCTACGAGTACTTTCACACTAATTGCTCTGAGGAGTTGCTTTCGCTTGTCCCTAGGCCTCATGAATTTAAACGTCCTACGAGGCTGGCATCCCGTTCCCACCCCTTCACCATTGAAACTGTTAGATGTAGACATCTCTTCTACTCCAATAGCTTCATGTCTCGCACATCTCGCCTATGGGACTCCCTTCCCTATTACTGTTTCCCTGACAAATACAATCTCCAACGGTTTAAGTGTAGCGTCAATCATCATCTCCAGTTGCCTTGATCTATCCACTTCCCTTCTCCACTTCCTTTCATCTTTCATTCCTATCTGCTCTAGCTCTAAATCTTCTGTAACCCTCTTGCCTTGATCGACCCTCCGTCCTTCTCTTTCTCCACATCCTCTCCTTTACCACTCCTATCTGCTCTTCCTCCAACCCTTCTTTAACCCCATGCGTGATAGTGGGGTTATATGCTTAAAAAAAAAAAAAAAAAAAAATGTAAATACTTGAGAATCATCAACTGGAAATGGTCTTGAACTATTGATAACTTCAATGATAGAGTTAATTTCTTTCCTTCAGTCAGTTAAGTGCCATGCGTGATACACGCTTAGGCGATCATGTATCTTTCAGTACATGACTGATGAGGCAGATTTTTTCCTGCAGTAGGTTGCCATTTCTTTCTGAGGTAGACCAGTTGCCATCCAAGGCTATAGAACCCGGTCTGTCCTGCTATTTACCAATAGTTAGTGGGGAGAAGAAGATGATTCATACCTTCCCCAAGTATTTTAGCATGAAGTAATGGATTTGACTGGAATTCGAACTCGGCTCTCCGATTCCTCAATCCGAGCTGCTATCCATTACTCCACTATGCCTCCCTTCTTTCCTTACTTTTCTGCAATCATGTTTTGTTAATACATTTATTAATTGTCTCGTTTTCTTTACTTGGACTCACACAAGTTGACAAAATATTGTTTTAAGGACAAATAATACCAGGAATCGTTAAATAATAATTCTTTCTGTTCTACAACAGACAGCTAACCATTATTATTGGCTAGTATTTCACTTACTTGATTGGTGATCATCTTTTCAATGATACTAATTTAAAAACATTATCAGTACATTTATATTATAAATATAGTAGCCACATTCTTACAGTAATACTTGCTTTTACTGCTGACCATTGACAGTGTCTTTCTCTCAGGTTTTCTGTGTATTTTTATTGTAAAATTACTAGCAATGAATTTATATTATAAATATAATAGTCATATGCTGCCAGTAATACTTGTATTAATTCCTGACCACTGACAATCCATTTGTTCTTGATTTTCAATGCATTTTCTCTAGTAAAATCATTGGTAATGCATTAACATTTTGGATATAATAGCAATATGCTGTGAGTAATGCATGCTTTACTTTAATCATCTTCTCTTTTATTCATCCCTTCACTTTTTCTTTTCTTTCTTTTCCTCTTCTTTCTTTCTTTCTTTCTTTCTTTTTCATCTCTCTTCCCATTTACGCATTCTTTTCCATCCGATCTATGATCTCTTGTCTTTTACATAATTTTCCTCTCCTTCAACTTCTCTTTTATTCTTTTTCCTTTTACTGCTTTCTTCATTTACTTTTTCATTCATCATCATTTCCTTCATTGTCTCATTACTTCATCTCTTCTGTTGATTCTTTTATTTTTATTTTATCTTTCCTGGATTTTTTCTTCATTATTTTTCTTTTCATCCATCTTCACTTCTTCTTCTTCTTCTTCTTCTTCTTCTTCTTCTTCTTCTTCTTCTTCTTCTTCTTCTTCTTCTTCCTTTTCTTCTTCTTCCTTTTCTTCTTCTTCTTCTTCTTCTTCTTCTTCTTCTTCTTCTTCTTCTTCTTCTTCTTCTTCGCCTTCTTCTTCTTCTCCGCCTTCTTCTTCTTCTTCTCATCTCTCTTTTTCCCTTACAAAACCACTTCTTATTTTTTCTTCAGCCATCTTTAGATATCTCCTATATTCATTTCTTCCCTCCCTTCTTTTATTTTTCTTTCATCTGTCCTCTATTTTTCTTCTTCATTATTTTTCTTTCCATCTTCACTTTGCTTCTTCCTCTTCTTTATCATTCTCTTCTTCTTCTTACTCTTCTATTTCCTTTTCTTCTTCTTCTTCTTCTTCTTCTTCTTCTTCTTCTTCTTCTTCTTCTTCTTCTTCTTCTTCTTTATTTTACTCTTTTTCTCATCATCTCCCCATTTTCCCTTACAAAACCACTTCTAATTTTTCCTTCAGCTACTTTCTTAGATATCTGTATCTTCTGTATTTCTCTTTCTTATTTTTCTTCCTTGCTTCCTTCCTTTAACCAACACAATGAAAACGGACACTCAGACGTCTTTCTCACTCTGCAGACATTCACCATAAGACCCTTTCTTATTGACATTCCGGTTAAATCAATGCTAACAAAATGTCTACCTTATTCAATTGTCCATGCCACTCTCCTTCCAATTCATTCTCGATGATTTTAGATTTGCAGATTAAAGGGCGCTGGAATAAAAATCAAACCCAAATGTAATCGAGTATCAATTGCATCAAATTGATCAAGAAATACTCTAAGATGTGCTCTTACATTCTTATGAGGCTTGCAGACATAATAGACTTACATTTGCACACACGAGCGTTTACTGATTTACTTATGGGCACTCTGGTGTGTTTGCAGAAACAAACAGGCCCTTAACTTGGGCATGTTCTGAAATGCACAAATATCTGTTAGCTTTCAGAATTCCTGGCATGTTTTCTTAATGTGCTTTTGCCGACAGAAAGGAAATTTACAGGACTTATTCACATTCCTTTTACGAAACGGATACATTTTCTTCTGTAACATAACTGCTGATGTCTTGCTTTGATCTTCTTTTTTTTTTAATGATAGTATTTTATGAAGATAAGGGAGGATGATTGGGATATTTTTCAGCCTGAAAATGGCTGAAATATTACAATGGGAAAAATGCTAAAAGCGTAAACTAGACTTAGTTGTTGTTGTTATTGTTAGTTGTTGTTATTATTGCTTTATGCTTATTGTTGGTATATATTATACATTGAAGAATTTAGACAATCCATAAAGGCTGACATGTAGTACCCCAAGTCCCCACCAGACCGGACCGGACCGGAAAAGCCAAGCCTTATTGGTGGCCCTGGGCAGTGATTTGTGATCATCACTATCTTATCAACATTTGCTTTTTTCTGCCTAGATTTATATACATTGCAAATTAAACTAAGCACAACTTACTGTTAAAAAGATGAAAAATGTTTGCAAATTTTGACATCATCCTGGGTTCATATATTTTGACTGAATCCATGAATTTTGTTTTTGTTCAGGCCAAGTCTTGAAAAACAAAATTCACTATTTTTTATTGATAATGTTGAATGTGTTAAATTATTCAACTTTTGGCCAGAAAAACCTCAAGCTGGTGTTAAAAAATTTATTTTTTCTCTCAATAATTACAGAAGAACTTAACCCCACACCTCCCCAAATGTATCATATTATATCAACAGCTATTATGGTAATAGTGAGATTAACCATTTCCTTATGATGAAATATTTGATATTCATTGACCATCAATTATTGTTTTTCAAGTTTTATAAACTGGTATCACTCTTTCAGTATTGATGGAAGTTAAGATATATGTGATGCAGTTTAATTTCTATTACAATTAATCATTCATACAAAAGTAAATCAGTAAAGTTAATGATATAAAATGGTGAAATCACTTCACTAACTAAATTTTAAAGATGCAAAGTTATGATCCTTGTTTTTTTTAAATTATAAAATGTATTAGGTTTTCCTTAAATACACAAGTACTTTCGATGGTTCAAAGTTTGTATCCATTATCAATAACTCGTTTAAAAAAAATATTTCAATTTGGATATTATTTTTTTTGTCTCTGATTCTACCTGAATTTTTCTAAAAGAAAATAGTTTCCATGCCTGATGATGACTGGAGAAAGTAAATTGCCGCAAAACATTGTTGATTTATTTAAGATGAAATGATCTATTATGACATGTCTCTAATTTGTATTTAGATACATTGTATTTATTTTCAATTTTTCTAGTCGAATTGTTCACCTATATTGTATATAATCCATTATTGCATATAATTAAGTTACAGTGAAAACTTTTTTTTTATATGAATACTACCTTATGAAAATTGAGATGAGTTATATCATAGATTCAGGGTGGGGGGCACAAAAACCCTTGCAACATCCCTGATAGTACCCTTCAGACATTGTTATTTAATACTAATGTTGTATTTTGCCCAATTTTCACCTATATTGCATATAATCCATTATTGCATATAATTAAGTTGTATTTTGCCCCCTTTTCATTATAAATTTGATTCTTTCAGAAGTAGATTCCCTATTTTCCCAATTCTAATATTATCTTGAACAATTTTTGACTCTAGAGGCTTATGGCTATATCAGGTTGAAGCATCAGTTCTCCTATGATCACCGAAGTTAAACAACATCAAAGCCTAGTCAGTACCTAGATGGGTGACTGCATGGGAATACCAGAGACTCAGCTTAATGCAGTAGAGTCAGGGGTCCAGTATAATAGATTCGAAGGTGACACAAGACCCTTCCTTTTTTCCTTTTCATTTTTTCATCATATCATATTCTAACCACAGCCATCTTTCTACACTTGTCAACTTGGTCTGACAATTTTTGCTACAACTTTGCTACATGCAAGACATCTTTGCCCCTCCCCAACCTATAACTCTATTCATCTATGTTTACAATCTCACTCCCCACCACAATAGACACTAGTAATAATTGACTTGCCTAACACCAATCAAAATTTAAAATTTAAATTTATTTTCATAAAAAGTTTTGCACATTAAGAAATCAGACAGAGATTAGGCTTTTTCTAACAATACGATTTCCACCAGAAAATACACCATCTACAAAAACATCTATCAGTGAGTAATTCATATTTCTATGTTTATTCCTCGGTCCATTGATGAAGGAAACAGGAGTGTCTGAAAATTCCGAACTTAAAACTTTACTCTCTGTGTTTCATTTCTGTCATATGGTTAATAAATAATATTTAATAAATGTTTATTGTACTGATTATATTGGTACCCTTCTGTTTGACCTTGTTTTATTAACTAACCTATTTCACACACACACACATATATATATATATATATATATATATATATATATATATATATATATACATATGAGTTTCCTTAAAGACAGCAGACAAGGTACTGCGATTAAGCTTTTTATATTTTGTATGTCTGAGTGGTTTCAGCTATTCTTTTAGCCATTATCAAGGATGTTTTTGTTTTTTAAAATTCTTTCTAAATGTGTAGATTTTTATGTATGTATTTAATGTTATGGGAATGTTTTATTTTCCAACACAGTCAACACATTGTAGCCATGTTCTTAGTTGATGTTATTAAGTGTTGTCTTTTAATTTTTATATATTTGAGCATTAATTGTTGCATTAGGTGGTAAGAATTCAAAGTGGATTATTCCTTGGCAATCCCACCAGATTAAAAGAAGAACCTTTTGCCCATGAACTTCCCTTCTCAGCTGTGACTGGGTTCCTGCCCCTTTACCAAGCCACTGTCTACGACACTTAACATTTCGATAAAAGATCCATTTTTTGTCGCCAGTCACAAGTCTATCCAAAAAAGGTGAAACAAGTTGGCGAGAATGGAGAGAAGAGCAGATGTCAACTCGGGATTTGAGGTTGTTTTCAGACAATTCATGAGGCACCCATTTTCCAAGTTTAGAAACTTTTCCAAGTTGTTGAAGATGACGATGAACAGTTGTATGGTTTGAACTGAGAACCACTGCCATTTTCTCAACTGATAAAGCAGGATTTTCTTCAAGAACTGCTTCAAGAAGCTTTTCATCAAACTCAACTGGACGTCCAGTTCGATCTTCATCTTCAAGGGTGAAATCTCCACCTCTGAATTTTGCAAACCATCTTCTGCAAGTTCTTTCATTCACACATTCCTCTCCATCAACTGAGTGAATGTTTCTAGCCGCTTCGGCTGCTGAGTTTCCTTTCTTGAACTCATAAAACATTATGTGCCTCAAATGATTCTTGGGTACTTCCATGTTAGCAGGGTTTTAATCAAATAAAATTTAATTTTATTGTTCTCTGAAATAAAATTTGATCAGTTTAAATGCATCTAAACATAAAAATAATGTTCAGCTCCATTAGACATTATAAAATACTCTTTAAATTTCATTCATTTTAACAAAAAGTTAAAATTCGGACAGAACTTATGGGATGACCTAATATTTTTCAAAGCTTCTGAAAATTTAATGTCTTTTTCTTTGAAGATGTAGATATGAAATTTTCTTATTTTTATTACTATTTTAATGTAAATATGAATTTTTCATCATTTTCATTTTATTATTATTTAACTTATCTGTTTTTCTTTTAATGATCCTGGTTGAGTAATCAACTCGTTTTCTTATCTGTACTATTCATATATTCCTTAGAAAGATTACGATATTAGTTGTAGATATTTCAAAAGAATATTTTTTCTTAGAAAAACTACAATATTTTTTTTTTAGAAAAACTATGATATTAGTTGTAAATTTTCGATGGGTTCAGTGAATAAATAACTGAATATACAAATGAATAAACTTTGTATATATTTATATATATATATATATATATATATATATATATATATATATATATATATATATATAATTTCATGCAAACAAATAAATTATCAATAACCTTGTATTTTTTAAAAATATACTTCGATAAGTAATAACACTGCTTTCTTTAAATTAATCAATAAGTAAAATATTATTTACTTTTCCAATTTGCAGTGTTGTTTCACTTAATCTTATTATCTTAAAAATAGTAAACATTATTATTATTATTATTATTATTATTATTTTAAATTTTGTAGCAGTCATACGTTATCCATTGTATAAATTCCAGACTTTATTAACCAAATGTTAACTTTTTCTTTTACCAGTAAATTCTTTTGACAATTAATTTTGTTAAAAGACTAGTGATGGTAGCAACAACAATAATACTTTTTAATTAACAACTAATTTGATTAACAGGAACAGTAGCAATAACAATAAAAAATAGACAACTTTTTTTTTTATAATTATAAATATATAATGTATTATTTAAATTGTAAATATATAATTTATTATTTATAGAGGATTTGTTTCAATTTAAAGAAACAGATAAGCTCACCTATTCTCCAGCCCAAAATACTTCCATATCTATTGAACTGGAGTAGAGGTTCATCCCTTGTTTCCTGTTCAGGATATGTTCTACCAATTCTCTTTCTTTCTTCTACCAGGGCCATCGTGATTTAACTATCTTAAATTTTTGGTTATTGGACTAACTATTTGGTGTGTCTTTCCATTGTGCTTCCAACTGGTCATAAGGAGCTTAATCTCTTTGGTAATGCTGAGAGAGGCTGCTCTGTTCAACAGTCACAAAATATTGGGTTATTTGTAGTGCCATATCATGCATGGGTGGGTGTCCCTGCATATATTGCCAGTGGGCAACCCTGAGGCCACACTATGCCATGTTCTAGCTGGTTTATATTACAATTGACAACAGATAGTGATGATTACGGTGGTCTTTTCTCTCTCTCTCTCTCTCTCGCTCCTCAAAACAAACTCCATGGAAAAACAACAAAAAGAAATACAACTAAACCAATAAACAAAAATCACCTATCCAACTAAGCCATTGTTACACTAATAATAATTTTGCAACATCTTTCCACTTGGAATGGTCACCTTTGCCCTCTGTGAGACTAACTTCCATTGCAACCAATGAATTCTTGGTTGCTGGCTATCTTCTTCTTTGCGGAAAAGATTCCAGCATTCACATGCATGGCTTTCGTGTTTATATCTGGGATAATCTTCCGATGGCCAGGGAATTGTCTCTCAAGGCCCCAGACTACTCCTTCATGTGCTTTCTTCTTTTGTTACTGAACTCTGTTAGTTATCACTTTTTTTTCTTTTTTGTTTAATGCCCTCCCTCTTCACAAGACTGCAGTATATTAGACATAATTCGTGAGATATTATAGAAAATCACTTTCTCTCTACCTATATATGAACATCTTTGTTTTTGGTAATGTTAATTCTCACCATGACACATCATATATATATATATATATATATATATATATATATATATATATATATATATATATATATGTGTGTTTTTTTTTTGTGTGTGTGTGTGTAAATTATTTTCAGATTTAGTGTATCTGTGAGGGAACAAAATGTATAAAAAGATAAAAGGAAAAAATTATTCTTAGCCAACACATTTCATCTTCTGAGGGATTTTATCAAGTAAAATATACAATTTATTTTGTTGCATATGTTTATATACAAATGAAAGGATGTCATTGGCTTATCAATGTTTTCAAATTTGAGAACCTTTGGCTAAAAATAGATTTTTCTTCTTGTCTTTTTATAATATATATATATATATATATATATATATATATATATATATATATATATATATATATATATTACAATGAATCATTCATACTAAAAGTAAATTAGTAAAGTTAATGATATGAAATGACGAAATGCTTTTGCAAACTAAATTTTGAAGATGCATTAATCCACTAATCACTCGATGAATGTTATGATCCTTGTTTTCTAAAATTATAAACTGTATTGGGTCTTCCTTAAATACGCAAGTAATTTCAACAGGTTCTCCTGTCATCATCAGGCATGGAAACTATTTTCTTTTAGAAAAATTCAGGTAGAATCAGAGACAAAAAAAATAATATCCAAATTGAAATATTTTTTTTTAAACGAGTTATTGATAATGGATACAAACTTTGAACCATCGAAAGTATTTGTGTATTTAAGGAAAACCTAATACAGTTTATAATTTAAAAAAAACAAGGATCATGACTTTGCATCTTTAAAATTTAGTTAGTGAAGGGATTTCACCATTTTATATCATTAACTTTACTGATTTACTTTTGTATGAATGATTAATTGTAATAGAAATTAAACTGCATCACATATTTGATATATATATATATATATATATATATATATATATATATATATATATATATGTAACGTAAATCATTCAAACGAAAAACAAATACTGAAGCTAGTTATATGGCGAGAATCACTCTCACAAACAATAACTAGCTTCAGTATTTGTTTTTCGTTTGAATGATTTACGTTACATAAATTGAATACGCACTACAAAACCGATATATATATATATATATATATATATTTCTACTGAGGCCTTTCTTAAAATGTTGCTGTTTCACACTATCTTAACTTCCATCAATACTGAAAGATACCAGTTTATAAAACTTGAAAAACAATAATTGATGGTCAATGAATATCAAATATTTCATCATAAGGAAATGGTTAATCTCACTATTACCATAATAGCTGTTGATATAATATGATACATTTGGGGAGGTGTGGGGTTAAGTTATTCTCTGATTATTGAGACAAAGAATAAATTCTTTATTATAAATTTATATAACCTGTATAAACTGTCATGCTATAAGGCCATGGGGAGCAATTAATTTTTTTTAAATGATCCATTAGAAGAGTGAAGATGATTTTTTTCTAGCAAAGGGAGCAGCAGATGATCACGTTTTGGAAATGGAATATACTTCTTCATGCGGTATATTCCCAGACGATACCATTTCAGACTTCCATTGTTTGAGATAAAAAATATACCTTCTAGAATTCACTGAATCAAAAGTTGAATCAATCTTTTGGCTTGCTTTGAAATACACAGCTTATCCGAAGTGTAATAATATCATAGAGAACGAGAGGAAATATTTTGACAGCTGAATAATGATACTGCAGATTGATGTGATTAAATGATTTTGTTGGAAAATAGCGGAAAAAATCTTGAATCAACATATACACATGCACACACACACACATATATATAGATATAGATATAGATATATATAAACAAATCTAACACATCATAGTAATAAAAATCGACTTTCTGAAAAAATCAAGTTTAAAGGTGCGAGGATAAATTGTCATTAAAGTGATGCAAAAATGAAAATAATACTCACATGTCATTTTAACAGATATATTGACCAAAATTACACAGAAATATATTGAAATACTAAAGGGTAAATTTACTCAATAGAATTGCCATTGTTTTCAACCATGGCCTCCAGACGACTTTAGAACTTCCTGCATCTCTTCTGGATGGTCACCCCTTGTTTAAGTTGGTGAATGCTGCCATAATCCCTGCTTTCAGTTCATCTTTAGTGTTACAAAGAGTTTTTTGTATATATATATGTTGTTTTTTTTGTTGATGCGGCATTCACCCTGGATCGGTTAAGCCGGCTCCTTCCAAGGAAATCACCGCGTCCGGAACGAAGGCCGACCAAGCACGGCGATCCGTCGCCAATGCTGAAACAAGCGACAGCCATTCCCGATTCCAACGGCGGTGAATTCTTGAAACGGAGTAACAAGGGAGTTTGAACTTCACACGCGGTCCCCACATCTCGCGTGCTATCCCAGTGGAGGGAGGAATATGCTCTTACTTGCCGCAGAATTTCCACAGACGCAGAGGCAGGAGTAACCAAGAGGCCGCCGGATGCCGGTGCAGACGCCGAATGATTTTGAATTCAGAGTTGACTTTCTCCTAGACCAGTTGCCATCCAAGGCTATAGAACCCAGTCTGTCCTGCTATTTACCCATAGTTGGAGGGAGAAGAAGAGGATTCACACCTTTCCCAAGGGTGTTAGCACGTAAGTGAATGTAATGGATTCGACTGGAATTCGAACTCGGCTCTACGATTCCTCAGTCCGAGCCGTTATCCATTACTCCACCGTGCCTCCTGTATATATATATATATATATATATATATATATATATATATATATATATATATATATATATAATATATAAACATACACAAGCTGCAATGGACAAATTATTATCTATATTACGCAAAAATGAAAATAACACTGACATCTCATTTTAACAGATATATTTACCAGAATTACATGAAAATATCTTCAAATACTAAAGAGTAGATTTATCCAATAAAATCGACATTGGCTTCAACCATGGCCTCCTGACGATTTCACACCAGAAGTACTAATATGAACATTTCAGTGTGTTTGGATGTCAATCTGAAGACAATGCAGAGGATTCAGAAGGAGTTGGATGAGTCTAATGGTGATTACAAATGTTTTTCAAGTGGTGGCGACATTATACCTCCATTCATTTTCCCACAGGGCCTCAGACTCAACATGGAGGCCTACATCAAGAGCCTTGATGAGATAGTGCTGCCCTGGTCAAGATGGTGGCTGATAGAAGGCCCTATGTCTGGCAGCATGACTCTGTACCATGTCACACAAGCAGGAGAACCCAGTCATGGCTGTCAGATAATTTCTGCAACCACATCACAGCTTACATCTGGCCACCTAACTCCCTAGACTGGACCCCCCTGATTATTCACCAACTTCAATGCGGAAACCATCCAGAAAAATTGCATGAGATTCCGAAGTCATCTGGAGGCCATGGTAAATTCATAAATTTAACCTTAATATTTCAAGATAGTTTTGTCTAATTTTGATAAATATTTATATCTGTTAAAATGAGATGTCAGTGTTATTTTTATTTTTGCACAATTTAGATGACAATTTATCCATTGCACCAGAATTTGTTGGTGAGAGCCTCAAACTCAACATGGAAGCTTACATCAAATGCCTTGAGGAGGTAGTGCTACCTTGGGTCAAGTGGATGGCTATGAGGAGAACCTATGTTTGCACCATGCCACACAAGCTGGAGAACCAAGTCATGGATGTCAGAAAATATCTTTGACCACATCACCCCTTACATGTGGCCACCTAACTCCACAGTCTGTAACCCTCTTGATTATTATGTGTGAGGTGCAGTTGCGTGAAAGACCAACAAAGATCCTTGTTACACCAAAGATGAACTGAAGGCAAGGATTATGGCAGTATTCCTCAACTTAAACATGGAGACTGTCCAGAAGAGTTGCAGGAGATTCCAAAGTCATCTGGAGGCCATGTCTGAAGCCAATGGCGATTGTATTGAATAAATTTACTCTTTAGTATTTCAGTATATTTTTGTGTACTTTTGTTAAAAATATCTGCTAAAATGACATTTTCATTTTAGATGACAATTCATCTGTCATATATATTTTTAAAGAAAGGAATACATTATTTGTAAAGTAAAGAATACATTATTTATTTATTATTATGACAGACTTTTATTACTTAAACCTTATTTTAAGTGGACACTTGTATTTGACTAGATGCTCTATTTATTTATTAAACAGTATATCTATTTATTTCTGTCTACTGACCTGAATATTTGAGAAATCTTATTCAAGAAATATATGTGCTCTCTGGCAGGATACAAACCTGTATTCCCCGAATGGAAACCATCATTAGATCTGATGTGCTTTGACCTCTCAGCTACTGAGTGTGTCGATGACCAAGTAAATTTTGGTCTAATTTACCCTTGAAGATGACCTTAGGAAAGGTCAAAAGTAGTTGGGTTATAAAAAAAACTACAAGCTGATAAGACAATTAAAAATGATCAGTATAAAAATAAGTAAACACAATATGTCTATATTATTCAATGAAACATGTTTGAATGAAGATATGCTGCCTAAATATATATATATATATTAAAAAATATACATAATACCCTACGTTGATTGCACAACTCAAAGTTTCATGCCATTTGTAATCTTCAGGTGCAATTTTTGGGTTTACACCACATGTTTAATACTTCTGGTTACCACAATAGATTTTATTGTTAGCATTCATTATTTTTGTTATTAAGTGTTTAAATAAATTATAGTTTAAACTTGGATTTGAATTTAGATCCAGATTAACATTTAAGGTTGAAAATAAGATTGGAAATAAGAATTATAAATTTTAATTTAAAAACTGATGCTATCATTAAAAAGAAAAAGTCTGGAGATCAAGGGGGGTAATTCTATTTTTGTATGAAAATCAATAATGAAATTAATAAAATAAATAATATTAATAAAATTAATAATAATAATAAAATATGTAGTGATAAAATTAAGATACTAATACAAATAATACATAACAATGAAAATAAAATAAAATAAAATAAAATAAAAATGAAAACATAAATAATGAATAAATAATAATAATATTGAAAAAATAATAAAAACAAGCCACATTGCTGATAGTAAGACAATGATAATAATGGTTATATAGTTAAAATAATAATAATAGTAATAATGAAAATAATAAATTAGTATAAATGTTAACTGCATTCACAGTTGTGTGCCATGCGTGATACACACGTAGGTGATCTTTTGATACATGACTGACGAGGCAGTAGGTTGCCGTTTCTTTCTGCGGTAGACCCGTTGCCATCCAAGGCTATAGAACCCGGTCTGTTCTGCTATTTACCCATAGCTGTGGTAATAAGAAGAGGATTCATACTTTTCCCAAGTGTATTAGCATGTAAGTGAATGTAATGGATTCGACTGGAATTCGAACTCTGCTCTCCGATTCCTCAATCTGAGCCACTATCCATTACTCCACCATGCCTCTTTCAGTCAGTTATGTGCTATGTGTGATACACTCTTAGGTGATCATGTATCTTTCAGTACATGACTGACGAGGCAGATTTTTTTTCCCTCAGTAGGTTGCCATCCAAGGCTATAGAACTCAGTCTGTCCTACTATTTACCCATAGCTGTGGTGATAAGAAGAGGATTCATACCTTTCCCATGGGTATTAGCATGTAAGTGAATGTAATGGATTCGACTGGAATTTGAACTCTGCTCTCCAATTCCTCAATCTGAGCCACTATCCATTACTCCACCATGCCTTCTCCAGTCTAATTATAACAGTAACAATAGTTATATAGTAATGATAGTAAAAATATGAATGAAAATAGTTTTGATAATAATAAATAATATCAATATCTATAATGATGGCGCATTTGGAAAACAACCCTCACAGGGAATATTATGGGCAAGAGAGATAGGGGAAGAGAGAATCCTGCAGAAAACAGTGTCAGGTCTTGATTATGTAGCAACAGAGGAAATGGAAAGAGATGGAATGGCTATCCAGACCACTAAGATATTATTTGTTCCCTCGCCAAATGGGACTATAAAGCTGACTTTAAATACGTTTTAAAACTTCGCCATACCAACTGCTATGAAAGACTCATATTTGACCTTTGGTGGATAGCTATGAGAATGTTTAGCTAATCTGCCATATTTTGAAAGGACTGCCTTCACAAAGGGCAAAGAAACAAAGAACTACTTCTCCTAATTCTAAACATTAGGGTTTGAAAGACCAAATTGAAATAAACGAATCATTTTAGATTTGTACTATCTAAAGTTGGGTTTTATTACAGAGGTTAATAATAGTTGACTTTTTCTTTTGTATTCGCTTCATTCCAACTTTTGATGAGACTCTAAAATCAATATTGTTTTTCTATTGTTTGTTTGTTTTTACGATATTTACTGGTGCTGCATGGGATATACTTAGACAAATATATATATATATATATATATATATATATATATATATATATATAACCAAAAACATCCACAAATCATCTATTTATTTTTTTTCTTTTCAATTTATGGCATGAAATCACTTCCAATCTCATACAGAAGTGCAGATTAGCAAATTCTGCAGACAAAGCAGCAGAAAATGGTCATCTTAGAAATCCCCCAAATGTCAAAGAGACAAAAAATACAATCCAATTTTACCATTCCTTTAGTTATGAATTCCAGTGAAAAGTTTAAAAAAATACTAGCTGTTTATGTAACTAGTGCTATCATAGGTAGGACTTACTGAACAAATATAATAATACAACTAATATATAGTCACACAGCAAATACTCAAAGCAATTATTGAAATTCATTAGAAATTTTTAAAAATTCTACCTCAAGCCTCGTTTAACACTGTAGAACAGTGGTTCCCAATTTTTTTTTTCTCTGGGACACATTTTCAGAATTAATATTTGCTTGTGCTTCACCCAATTTAAAAATAAAAAAAACAGAGAGCGGTTTAAAGAGAGATAACTGCAGATTCAAAATCAGGACATTATCATTGATAACTCTCTCCTCCAATTTGCAGAGCCTAGTTACTATATTCTTAATACTTGATATGATGCAAAAATATCACAATGATAAAATCAGTCAATAATTATTTATAACTATTTATACTGAGACTCATGCATTGCAAATTATTTTAATATAAATTTGCATTAAAAATTATTTTACGGTAGAAATGCAGTGATCATTATCTTACTATACTGTCTGACTATTCAATAGGCATTCAACCATCTCAGTCATTTTCAAGAACAATTCTCAAATTACTTCTTGCTTTTTGACCTCACTTGGCACACTTAAGCACGAGCAAGAAAAACATTCAGTGATTTAATTATTTGGATTTAATAAAGCTATCCTCTCTGATAAAGCAATTGATTGGAAGCGTTAATAATATTTTAAATTTTGAAATCATATTTTAGCATTTTGAATTTTTGGAAACTGTTTCTAAAACTTTGATTGTCTTTCAATCATTCCACCTAATTTGCTATCCTCTACTGCTGCATCTATGAGACACACAGCACCAATTGGGAACCACTACTGTAGAGTCTCCTCTAGAGCCACAACCGCACAACACAAGGTGTTGCTGTTACTATTTTCATAGCAACTAAGTTGGGAGTTGCTAGCCCTACATCCAACCAGTTTTGAATTAAGTGATTTCTTTCTCCTAGACTGACTGCCGACCACAAGTAGACCAGCCCAGATTGCCTTGCTATTAAAACCTAAATGAGGAGAGAAGTGCTGGATATATTACGACAGGAATTTTGCAAACGCGAATGCAACAGCCTTGGATGCAATTTGAACTTGACAGGCCAATTCCATTTTCTCAGCCTTTAACTGCCATATGCATATCCATGATATCACAGGCAGGATTTATTAAATAGATACATCAGAACATCTCTTCATTCGAATTATATAGCAACACAATAAAGCTCAAAGAATATAGTGATATTCTTTTAAAATTATGAGAAATGCATTGCAAATTATTTCAATATAAATTTGTAGTGGACCGGTCGTGTGGTGTGGATGGAAGAAGTAGAGAAGATGAATTATCTCTGGGTTAAGACTTCGATGGCCGGTCCAGCCACATAAAAATGTTGGACTTTTATGGAGTCCTAAAAAACAAACAAGACAGATATATATGTATGCGAACAAATATATATTATTAACAAACAGGTTAAAAACACGAATTACAAATACATCATTTAAAACATGAATAAAACGTTTAGTGTCTGTATAGAAAGTTATTGTGTGTGTGTTTGAGTTGAAATGTCCGTACGGTTGTGAAATTTTGTTTTAGCGTATTAGAGTTCACATACTGGAGATGTTAAGAGAAAGTTTTTGTACCTTTCATCACGTGCGAGGTTGCCGGCCTCAAAAGAGTCAAGTCTGGCCGCATGTGGGCAAAGCCGTGGAAAGAGCTTTGGAAAGAGAGACAGAGGCGAAAGGTCAGCCCGTATTTATACTCCCGGGAGAGAGAGACCCCTGGTGAAGCGTTAAGAAAATGAAGGGGAGCTAACTGCGACAAATTTGCATTAAAAATTATTTTACGATAGAAATACATTGATCATTATCTTACTATACTGTCTGACTATTCAATAGGCAGTCAACCATCTCAGTCATTTTCAAGAACAAGTCTGTTATCTGTTTGGGAGACAGAATTTCTTTGTCTATATTCCTGGTATTCTTTGGAAGCTGGGCAAACACACAGACATCACATTTGTTCTTGAAAATGACTGAAATGGTCAAAAGTACTTAAACAAAACAATAACACAAACTGTTTTTATGTGACATATTCCCTCAGGCTGTATGTGATCATGGCTCACGACAACTTTAAGCTCCTTTTAGCTTCTAATAACTCTTGACTTTCTGTTATTGCTCCTAAACCCTGTTTTACCATCCATTTCCTCAAGCTCACTAAGTGTGTTATCTGTTTTTTAGGTCTGTTTCTTTTACCACAGGCAGAGGCTAAATCTGCCCCCTCAGCTGCTTACAAATCCATGGTGCCATTTCCATTTGGGAATATATCTTTCCCAGATATCAAATGAAACTACGGCTTGCTGTTTCCCATTTGTGGAATATATCCTCTCCTGGGACATAAATGAATCTGGTCTGTTTGAATCTTGTGTCCTAATAATGGCTTCTCCAGGTACATGAGTATCTCCATATTATATGCAAGACTCTTTCTTTTCATTTCCCTTTTCACTCTGCTTTGCTGTGTGATATGTGATATATTATTCTCCACACGGGACACATTTATATATGTATAGTTTTGTGTATGCCTTTGTAGTATAAAAGTCTCTCTGAGAACAAAGCATGTTTGTCATTCTTTTTCCTTTAAGCCATTCCATTCCACCTGTGAAATATCAGTTATATAAATATAATAATGCCCATAACAGGGGAAATACAAATTGGAGAATAAATCTTTCTTCCATAGCTCTCTCCCACTACATATATTTACATATATAAGTATATTTATAAGATCTAATATATTTCTATGTAAGCATACGTATACATAGATCTGAGGCTAACCTGGTTTTTCTATTATAAATAATTAAAGCTGCTGTAAAATTTTTCAGCTTCTATCTTAAGCACATCTAATTTTTTCATTATTTATTCCAACATTCTGTCATAACAATTTCTTTGACAATAAAAAAAATTCTCAAATTACTTCTTGCTTTTTGACCTCACTTGGCACACTTAAGCACGAGCAAGAAAAACATTCAGTGATTTAATTATTTGGATTTAATAAAGCTATCCTCTCTGATAAAGCAATTGATTGGAGTTACAGACATCTTGAAAATATTTTGAGTAAAATGGCTTTTTTTGATTCTTTACTTTAACTTCAAATTTCTGTGTTTTTTTTTTCTGCTTCTTAAAGCAAAGTTTTCACTCAGAATATCTTTCATCACAATCAGGTATCTTGTTTGTGTTATTCCCATATAAGGTAGTTAGCTGATTTTGTGATTTGATTTTGATGTCCTCATTAGTGTGTCTATTTTCTTTTTTAAAAATGTTATCTTGCAATTCTTTCTCGACTTCTTTTCAGTTAACATTCCTGCGTATCTAACTTTGGTCTTTGGTAATGAACTCAGTTTAGGCAGAATGCTTAACAGAAGAATTTATCATTTTCTTTCACATCAATGATGATCTGAAGATTGCAGTCACTTCGACAACTACATTAAAAGAGAGAAAAAAAAACTAAATTCAGATAAAAACATAAAACATATTTTTACCTAAATTTCTGTGATGCAAAATTAAATTTATTATTACCTGATTTAATCAAAATTAAATTTACGAGATATGAAATTATTATTATTATACAGTGATTTATTTGAAATAAATTTCTAAAATATAAAATTAATATTACCTGCTTGGTTCAAAACAAAATTTTTAAGATGTGAAATTATTTTGTTATACAGAGATTTATTCAAAATAAATTTCTGTGACGTAAATTAATATATTATACAGTGATTTATTGGTAATAAATTTCTGAAATGAGAAATAATTATTATACATTGATTTATTGAAAATAAGTTTATAAGATGTAAATTTCTGAGATGTGAAATAATTCTTATACAGTGATTTATTCATAATAAATTTCTGAAATGTGAAATAATTTGTTATGATGATCAAACTTAGTAACCATAGATATCCTATGTACACTGACTCAAAGTTGCCTGTGAGCTATAGTTATTGTTCTCTTTATACTAATTACCTATTAGTTAAAACAATCCCATTATGTCTCCCTGAATCTTTTGGGTTTCCCACCCTGCATGGATCTATGGCTTCTCCTACATTCCTTCCCCATCTCACTGGTTTCATGAGTATTTCTCATTATGGGGGACCTTGATCTAGTTCTTTTATTCTCAGTGTCCCACGTTTCATATTCAGAGTCTTCTGAAGAACTTTGATCATCCATTGATTCTTCTGCTCTGCTTTCTTCTTCATCTACATATTCATTCGAAATAGCTTCTCTTTGTACTTCCTCGTAATTTTGGTCAGCTCTTAACTGGTCTGCATGGGCAACAATAGTTTTACCATTCTTGCATATTAATGCCGTGTTGTATCCTTTTTGCCTTATGAAATTCGCCTTTTCCGTCTCGTTTTCTTTATTTCCTTTGTACCATATGTTTTCATGAATAGAGTTAGACATATTGAGAGTTCTAATCTGTCTGCCCGTTAATGCAGATGGGCTCTCTAATCTGTCAGCATGTCGTATCATTTTGTAACTCAACAATAATCTTAGTAGGAAAGTTTCAATCTTTTCCTGCTGAGAAGAAAATGCTTTCAATCCCATCTTTACTGCTTGGACCATTTGATTATCAATCCCATTTGATTGAGGGTGGTAAGGAGGTGTTTTATATGGGACACAGCCAATCTTCCTTAACCACAAGCATAGACTTTCATCACAGAATTCAGGAGCATTATCCGTTACTTTTTTTTGGTACTCCATTTCTTGCAAATATTATGTGTAATATTTGTTTCATAGTAATCGATTTTTTATCCTGAACTTAGAAAACTTCAGGCCAGGTGGAAAAAGCATCAACCAGTATTAGACATATACCTACCGCATTAACTTGCGCATGATCAATATGAATTCTAGACCATGGTTCTGTTTTCTTACACCAAGAATGTAACTTATTGTGGCTAGCAGTTATCCCACAATGCACATCATCATGTACACTTTTAATTACTTCTTTTCTACATTTTCTACACAAGAAATTAGACCATTTTCTATTGATAGCTTGTGTCTGGTTCCTTTGTATGGTCTTTCTGTTTTTGAACAATTACTCTAGTTATTGTTCCTTATTCTAGATAAATTTAACTTAAGACTGGATCTTGTAACGTCTCTATAACTAGTCTATTCATGGGCAACACATCCATTTCCACCCAATGCAAAAATTTATCCTCATCCTAATGATTTTTTTAGTTTTGTTCCCTTTCAATTTGTAGTCAGAACAATGTGTCTACGTGTGGTATCGTGTTTCCCTTAATGTATTCTACATCATAATAAATATAAATTCATAGTCCATCTTAATATTCTGGATGATGTAACTTTTGGCAAGTCCTTTTAAGGATAGAATGGAAATCCATTGGGGTTTCCTCGCATAGGTTTGGATTCTATCGGCAATGCCATTTTGTTATGATGATCAAACTTAATAGCCATAGATATACTATGTACACTGACTCAAAGTTGCCTATGAGCTATAGTTATAGCTTTCTTTACACTAATTACCTATTAGCTAAACCAATCCCATTATATAATGCTAAAAGAGTGATTTATTGAAAATAAATTTCCAAGATGTGAAATAATTAATATATAGTGATTTATTCTAAATAAATTTCTGTAATGAAAAAATAGTTATTATACAGTGATTCACAATACATTTCTGAGATGTGAAATAATTATTATACAGTGATTCAAAATAAATTTTTGAGATGTGAAATAATTATTATACAGTCATTCAAAATACATTTCTGTAATGTGAAATAATTATTATAAAGTGATTTATTCAAAGTAAATTTTTGAGATGTGAAGTAATTATTATAGTGATTTATTCAAAATTTTTAATACACTGATCTATATCTTATAAATGTTATTCTCAATGCATACACATGCTTGAAGAATTATACCTGTTTCTTTATAAAGAGTGAAATTAATTTCTACCAGCCTCGATTATCAAAAGTCATATTCAAGAAAATCTACTACTCACCAGAAATTGAAGCTGCATTATTTTTTTATTTTCTGACAAGCCATTTCTAAGCTTTTCATATTGTCAAACTGAAAACCATCCATTAACTGCTTATTTTTAGGAAGTAAGCAACAAGAAATGGCCGATCAAATTTTCCAAGCCCTTTTTCCTCATTATGTTCCCTAGAAATTTCAATTATCTCTTTCTGATTCCAAGTATAAATATCCTTTCTGTTTCCATTTTCCTTAAAACCTCCTTGTTACTGGTATGTTCAGTCCATGGTATTCTTTGCATCCTTCTGTAGAACTACATTTCAGCTGCCTCAAGTCTCTTCTTCATCTGTGAGGAGACCGTCCAGCATTCATTGCCATACAGGAGGATCAATATTACATGACTCTTTAGCATTTTTTTCTTTGTTTCTAAAAACATTTGCCTGTTTCTTAATACTTTGCTTAGCTTTTGGAAAGCATCTTTTGGTGTTCTCAAACAACTTTTGGATTTTGGTGTGACATTTTTCACCCTCTGTTAAAATACTTACCAGTTCCCATTTTTGTACTTTCTTGATTTTGGTATCTCCAATTCATAGTTTGAATCTTATGCTGTTTCTCTTGCCTGCAACTATACATTCTATATTCTTACAATTGATGTTTAGTCCTTTCTTCTTGTTTTCCTTTATTACATTCACTAGAAGTTCCAGTATCTTATATTTTATTTATAGATCTACTATCAACACTGTGTGATCTGCATATCTTATGACAATGAGATTTTAGCCCCAATAATAAATCCTAGTAGTTCTCTCAGGATTGCTTCATTATAGATGTTGAATAGGTTTGGGCAGAAGACACATCCATATCTTATGCCCCTTTGTAATATTGTATTAGGTCATCCCATAAGTTCTGTCCGAATTTTAACTTTTTGTTAAAATGAACAAAATTTAAAGAGTATTTTATAATGTCGATTGGCATTACATTTAAATTTTTGAAGATTATACTTATTGGGGAAGCATTTAAGAGACAGGGAGTTCCACTGTCACAAAGTGCAAGAGAAGTAGCTTTTGGAATAGAAGAGGTGGTTACATTAAACTGTTTCAACAGCAAAAGAGTGGGACTGACATGCCAACCCAGTAGCATGGTTAAATTCATGCAGTCAGGGTACCAGTAAAAATAGCTTGTCAGAGAAGTCGCCATGAAAATATTTACAGAAATGACGTAGGGAAGTCATATCACATCTGTGAGAAAGTGACTGGCTTTTTTTGTTCTCACTCCTTATTAATGTTTCTCTTTTTTCTTATTCAATTTCTTCTCTTGCACTTCTCACTTGTGAAATGATCTTCTGGCTTCTTACTTCCCAAATTTGATCATCAAAATTTTAGATGCAATGTCAATCGTTATCTTCTGTCTTCTTGATTCCTCTTCTTTTTTTGTTCTCACTCCTTATTAATGTTTCTCTTTTTTCTTATTCAATTTCTTCTCTTGCACTTCTCACTTGTGAAATGATCTTCTGGCTTCTTACTTCTCAAATTTGATCTTCAATAATTTAAATGCAATCCCAATCATTATCTTCTGTTTTAATTTTTGCTTTTTTATTTTTGTCTTTCGTTGATAGTAGTTTTCTCATATTCTCTAACATTCAGTAACCCCTTTTGTGTCTTTAATGCTTTGCTTAAATTTAAATGCAATGTCAGTTATTATCTTCTGTCATCTTAATTCCTGTCCTTTTATTGCTCCCTCTTTTTTTTGCCCTCTCTTCTCACACTCAATAGTTTATTGTGCCTTAATGGCTTTGTTGCCTTGCTTGCTGTGAAATAAAAAACATAAATGAGTTAGTAATGATTGTCCAGATAGTTTAATTAGAAAATACAAGAAGTGTCTGGGGTTTTCTTAGCTCAAGTTTTGGTTGGGTATTAAAAGGTAAATGTTACTATTATTACCTGAAAAAGGAAAAGGAGATGAAATTTTCAGTGACGCACATGTTGACGACCTGTCTGTGTGTACTGCTTCTCCGATAGTGAGAATGTAATGTGCTTGTGTGTATAGAAGAGAAAAGTGGAGTTGACTCTCATTGTTTTGGAATGAGTGAATTAATGATTATTTTAATATAATTATTTATGACACTATAATTAATTTTTATTTATTTTTTTAGGGAAACAACCCAATCTAAACAGGTTTTGTAAATGGATGATAGAAGAACGTGGAATAATAAGGGGATAAATATTACTTAAAGCTGCATGATATAGTAAATGGTAGAGAGCCATGTCCCTGAAAGAAAATAATTTCAGACTCATGTAAGTTTGTATTTGCTCTATATTCTGCACATGTTGCATTTTTTTTATTTATTCTATCCTCTTGAGAATTTATATATATATATAGATATATATATATATATATATATATATATATATATATATATATATATACATATCTGACGATCTGCCTAAGTGAAACCTTGGTAGGTGTGTCTGGCTCATTAGGTTTGCTCTACGCTTGTATTGAGCTCTTTAGTTAGTTGTTTACTCGTATCGGGGTTTTTTCTTTGGGCCTTGAACCTGTATCTGTGCGATTATTTTCGACAGATTTTCATGTTCCTGGCTCTTTCTTTTTATAAAACCTTTTTTTCCTTCGTGATTGATTTGGCTATTGTTAAATCAAGAGTTCGAAGGTTTTTTGACACGAGTATAGTTACTTATATTTATATATATATATATATATATTGACCACTAATATTCTCTCTCTCTCTCTCTCTCTCTATATATATATATATATATATAGTGGGGTTGAATAAGTGATCGTACAGCAAACAAATGCTTGTTATTCTCACTTATAGCGAATGAAAGCCTCGAATAACAATGTTATTTATGCATTTTGGGGCATAGAATCAGAATCTGCAATTTAAAATTAGAAATTCATCGATAAGTGATAGGTACACAAACTTTTATATTTCGAATAGTGGAAAAAGTGTTCGTACAGTATCAATTTTTGCATTATAATACGGTAGATTTTGGTTGTACTTCAAAGTAAAAGATTCTAAACTGTTCTAGAATATTCTGAGTAACTCTATTGCAACATTCAGTTCAAAATTGGATAATTCTGCAGTCACTCTTCACTGATAACGGTTCTAATAATGGCTAGACGTAAGGAAATGACTTGTGCTCAAAAAGAGCTAATTATTAAGTTATGGAACAATGGAAAAAGTTACAGAAACATCTCCAGTGGCACAAACATACCTTTTTCAACAATTGGTTCATTTATTGCAAGATTTAAAAGACGTAATACTGTTGAGAACAAAGGCAGACCCAGTGCTCCCAGGAAGATCTCTCCCAGATTACAAAGAAAGTTGATGCGACAGATCCAAAATAACCCAATGGCCATCAGACAAGACCTCAGAATAGTCTGAGTTTGTCAGGAGTTAATGTAACTAAGAAAATGATTAGTAATGAACTACACAGAGATGGTATAAAGTTGCCCTCCGCAAGAAAGACACCATTCCTTCGGAAACGGCATAGAGATGCCAGGTTGAAATTTGCGACAGAGCATAAAGATAAGGAAAATTCTTATTGGGAAAGTGTTCTTTGGCAGATGAGAGTAAAATTGAGTTGTTCGGTCACAATTTCCTGAATCATGTATGGCGGAAAGACGGCAAAGCATACGCACCCAAGAACACCATACCAACTGTCAAATTTGGTGGGGGTAGTATCATGGTTTAGGGCTGCTTTTCGATACGAGGTGTTGGCAAATTAGCAATTATAGACAGTAGAATGAATGCAGAAAAATATCAACAAATCCTAAGCAAAAATTTATCACTTTCCGTAGAGAATCTTGGGCTTCCTCTTGATTGGATCTTCCAGCAGGACAATGATCCCAAGCATACTGCTAAGAGTACAAAGAATTGGCTTGCTAATAACAACGTTAACATCTTACAATTTCCCAGTCAGTCGCTGGATTTGAATCCAATAGAGAATTTATGGCAGTTTTTGAAAAATAAAATCCGTGATAGAGGTCCAACAAACATCAAAAACCTGAAGACAATTACTCAGGAAGAATGGGACAAAATACCTACTAAAGTATGCGAATCATTAATTAAAGACTACAGGAAGAGATTGGTTGCTGTTGAACTTAATAAAGCCTTTGCTACAAAGTATTAAATGGAGAAAACATGTTTTTGTTCTACTATAAGATCAATTTTTAAACCCCTAAAAATTTAAATATTGCTATATTTTCTTAACCTTGGAATATTATTTAGTTTTATATGCATATATTTTTAGTATGCAATCTGACACAGTAGATATATTCCCGTTTTGTTAATTTAATATGTTACAAATAAAAATATGAAATAATCTCATGTGTACGATCACTTATTCAAACCCACTGTATATTTATCAAGGGCATTGGTTATAGCATTAGAGACCCTGTTTCGAATCCTACCATAGTTGATTTCACAAGGAGGAGACTTTGTGATGATATCAGCATGGGATCACCATTTGGAAAAAGTCTGATACCTATATGAAAACTTGACCCAAGATTTGTGAGGAAAATTGGGTAGCTATGTTTGGAAGCTATCAATGTGCTTAGCACAAAGTTTCAAGTCATCTTGACTGAGGGTTTCAGAATATTATGATGTGCTCTTTCCCAGAAACTGTTACGAAGCTCTGCTTGGTATGTTTGCAGTATAAACCACAGATTAGCTTAATGAGTGCTGAAGAAACACAAATGTACCTTAACAGGAGACTGCAAAAGGGATCTATGAGATGGACATACTTGGAATTGAATCACTAACTCTAGACTTCATTTTAATTGCTGCAATTGCAAATAATTTTGAATGATATTATGATTTTTATTTTTTCACAGTAAAAATGGGGGACTGATGAAAATTTAAAACTGCCTTAAGATATTTTTGGTTTAAATTAATTTCCCCTTATTATAATCAAGAAATATGTTGACAAATATTACAGGTGCTAACATACACAAACACACACATGAACACACAAAAAGAGGAAGAAAGAAAGCAAAAACGATAGATATGAATAGATTGACAATAGATAGATGTATGAACATATTGTGATAGATAGATAGATAGATAGATAGATAGATAGATTAGAATGAGATCTCTAAATAGATATGAAGAGTTGAGAAGCATATGAACAGGCTGAAATATAGATAGATAGATATATAAATAGATAGACAGATATGAACAAACTGAGAATAGATAGATAGATATAAACAGCCTGAGACAGCTAGCTCCAAATATATATACAAACATATTGAGGCAGACAGATATATGAAGACAGATTGACATAGACAAATAGATAGATTACAATTAGATTGCTCGATTTTTTTTAATCATATCACCCCATGCAAAGTGGGAATGCCACTAGTACACAGTGGGGTTGCGGAGAGTGAAAGTGTGAAAAAAAAACTGGGTACTGAGAGGATTAAAAAAAGGATAAAAGATGAACAGGGTTCAAGACAACAGAAGATGGTGATTGACATTGCATTTAAATCTTTGAAGATTGTAGTTTTCAGGGAAGCAAGTAAACAGAAGGGAGTTCTACAGGTGGGAAGTGCGAGAAAAGGAACTGTTGGAGTAGAAGTGGTGATTGAATTTAGCTATTTCAACAGTAAAAGGGGTGGGCCTAGATGCCAATCTAGTAGCATGCTTAAATCCATGTAGAAGAGGCATCTGGGAAAAAATCTTGTCAGATAGATAGATAGGTATGAATTGTTCGAGAAAAATAAAAACAGACTGAAAGATAGACAGATAGATAGATATAAACCAACTGAGATAGCTAGCTCAATATATATATATATATATATATATATATATATATATATATATATATCAAGTATGTGGTGCAGTTCAATTTACATTACATGAATCATTCATACAAAAAGCAGATAGTGAAGTTAATGATATAAATGGCAAGAATCACTCTCGCAAACAATTTTTAATAAAATACATTAACCTCGAACCCGTTGATGAATGTTATGATCCCTGTTTATAAATTCCAGTTGTATAGGGTCTTTTTTTACTACAAGCTTTCGATTGTGCATACAATCATCCTCAGGTGTAGAAATAGATATGTCTTTTATACATCCAGGTAATAACAGGACAACGAAAGTTAAGATGTACTCCGAAATAGGTTTTTTTTAAATGTGTTATTGTTAACTGTGAAAAATGTTTTGGAGCGTGCGATCGCAACGCTCAGGTAGAATTTAAAAAAAAATTTTGAATTGTGTGTTTTTGTACTAATATAGTAATATGAGAATTCTTTTGTAGAGGTAGTTTTTTTCCAGTCAATATGGCATGAACTAAATTGTTCAATAAATAGAGGAATGTCACTGTTATTATAAGAAATTTGCACATTGGATCAGTTATTTTAATATCAAGTATGTGGTGCAGTTCAATTTATATATATATATATATATATATATATATATATATATACAAACAGATTGTATCAGACAGATATATAAAGATAGATTGAGATACTGAAATAGGTTAATAGTATCTAAATAGTATATATAGATAGTTTAGAATGAGTTAACTAGATAGATATGAAGAGTTTAAGAAAGATATGAATAGGCTGAAACATAAATAGATAAACAGATATAAATAGACTGACAATAGGTAGATAGATATAAACAGACTGATGCTGCTAACTGAGTATATATATATATATACAAACATATGAGAGACAGATATATAAAGACAGAATGAGATAGATAGATAGATTTGAATGAGATGGCTAGATAGATATGAAGTGTTTGAGAAACATACAAAGTGGCTGAAACATAGATAGATATAAACAGACTGTGAAAGCTAGCTCAATGTATATATATATATATATATATATATCGTGAGACATTTTTTATGTTTATATGTTCTTTTTATCGATACAAATATTTAAGTAAATGCTTTGTTTATAATAAACAGTATTAACAACATTTAGCAGCCTGAATGTCTGAGAAATTTTCATAGAAAATATTCATCCTCCGAAAGGAATCAAACCTGTATCCTATGTGGAACCGTCATATAGCTTGATGTGTTTTTACCGATTGAGCCACAGAGGAGCTTTTTGGTTTGCAAGGTTGATTTTACTGTTTAGTGTTTGTTGTGTGTGTGTATATATATATATATATATATATATATATATATATATATATATATATACATATATATCTATAGGCAGGATGTGTTTGTGTGTGTGTAACGAATGCACAGCCGCAATTTCTGACGGATTTGCACCAAAATTTACATGCACATGCTCCAAGTTAGCGGGAAGACTAATACCAAATTTGCATTTCCCAACTCCCATCGATAGTGGAAATAATCGATTTTTTCATGACTCTATGGCAGTTTTCATGTGGTTTGCAGCCATTTTCTACTGGCCAAATTGAGAGCCTATAGCTGGCTGCCACTAATAGGCAAGAAGATTCTATTGGCCAGCATGAGAGCCAACAGCTGACTGACACGAATGTTAACTAGCATGCTAGCCTGCAAAAAAAATCGATAGCTGCATTCGTCACAAGTGGGAAAAATTTAAATCTGCATGGCACTTTACTCCAATTGGCTCATTCGCTTGCTTAAAATCAACGTTGATTCTGATTCCGCTGAACTCGGTTGGGTGTGAAAAAGTATTTGTTGTTAACATTCTTTTTTCATTCGGTTTTTCCAGTTATGAGTCCTTTTTTAAAGCTGATCATTTTGTTTAGTTCTTTTTTCGTAACAGATTTAATGTTTAGAAAAAATTCGCAGTGTGAGATAGGCAAGAAGTAAGGCATGTAACATCAGCACGGCAAAGGGCACTCCTTTAAAGTCAAGGAAGGGCAAAAATATTTTAAGTCAAGTGATAGTGATTGCTGTATGAGTCGTATGATTTTTGAACCAAGCACGGGCAACGCCGGGCCATGCTTCTAGTATATATATATATATATATATATATATATATATATATATATATATATATATATATACATAAATATAGGTAACTATACTCGTGTTGAAAAACCTTCGAACTCTTGATTTAACAACAGCCAAATCAATCACGAAGGAAAAGAAGGTTTTAAAAAAAGAAAGAGCCAGGAACATGAAAGTCTGTCGAAAATAATCGCACAGATACAGGTTCAAGGCCCAAAGAAAAAACCCCGATACGAGTAAACAACTAACTAAAGAGCTCAATACAAGCGTAGAGCAAACCTAGTCAAACCTAATGAGCCAGACACACCTACCAAGGTTTCACTTAGGCAGATCGTCAGGGTCGGCTGGCGATCTGCCTAAGTGAAACCTTGGTAGGTGTGTCTGGCTCATTAGGTTTGACTATATATATACATATATATATATATATATATATATATACACACATACACAAACAGATTGTGACAAATATATAAATACAGATTAATATGCTGAAAGAGATAGATAGATAGATTATAATGAGATAGATAAATAGATATGAAAATTTTGAGAAAGATACAGAAATATATAAAGGGTGCAATGAATAAATTGTTGTGTAAGTTACGCAAAAAGGATAACACTGACATCTCATTTTAACAGATATATTTACCAAAATTACATAAAAATATCTTGAAATACTAAATCTATTTAATAAATATGCCATTGGCTTCACCCACAACCTCCAGATGACTTCGGAGTCTCCTGCATCTCTTCTGGGCAATCTCTTTGTTTAAGTTGTGGAATGCTGCCTTAATCCTTGCCTTCAGTTCATCTTTGGCATTACAAGGAGTTTTGTTTTATGAGCTGCTGTACCTTCGTAATCACCATTAGATTCATCCAACTCTTTTTTAATCTTCTGCACTATTCTCAGATCAGCATTCAAACACTCTAAAATGTTCATACTGGAACTTCTGGCATGAATGCCAAGCAGGACAGTATACCATTTCCAAATTTCTGGCAGAGTCAATTGCGTCATGGTGCTCTTTTCCAAACAGATATTGCCCAACTGACCCTACTATACTGTGCAATCGACAAAATAAATAACAGATAATACCCATGCACAAAATTAAAAATATAAAATGGTGACAATGTAGATAGATAGATATAAATAGACTGAAAATAGATAGATAGATATGAACAGGCTTAGATAGATAAATAGATAGATATGAACAGGCTTAGATAGATAGATACATAGATAGATAGATAGATAGATATGAATAGGCATAGATAGATAATTAGATAGATAAATATGAACAGGCTTATATATATATATATATATATATATATATATATATATATTTATATACATATATATATATATATATATATATATATATATATATATATAGATAGATAGATAGATAGATAGATAGATAGATAGATAGATTAGAATGAGATAGATATGAAAACTTTGAGAAATATTCGAACAGAAAGAAACATAGATATTGTAAATAAACAAATAATTTGCCAACATTTTGCTTTTCTTCATTATTCTTGGAAAATTAACTGTATCGAATTCTTTGATAAAATAAAAATTTCTATATCTTTCTGCATTTCCTTATTTTCTGTAATAAAATCATGCCCAAACCTTGTTGGCAGAATTGAATAATAGATCCACAATGTCTACTGAAAATGAATTGGTTTGGCAATGCATATGAATGAAGTAAGCCTTCTTTACGTATTGGTGCAACTTGAGATGAAAAGAAATGTCAGAACAAATACTAACTAATAAAACAAATTGGATCTCTAAATTTAAAGTAAAATTTCCAAGATTTTGACCTACCTCTAACCTATACGCAAATGCCAAGTTTTAGACAAACCAGCCCCACATCTGTAGCATTTCTTTAACATGGCAGGATAGCTGATCTGACACCGGTGGCCCTAATGCCTTGAATGTAAGCCAATACCAATAACTGTGCTTTCATAATTAAGTTGATGCTGGTTTACCTCTTTAATACAGAAGTTATTATTGGCATTTTCCAGTGGTCTAATTTATCATCAATACTGTTACATTTCCGAGGACATAAATAGATATGAATAAATTCAAAAGCCCACATATAAACACATGCATATATATATATATATATATATATATATGACTTGTTTAAAATCATTTCACCCCCCCAAGGAAGTTAATAAAGGCACTAAGAAGCAGGGGAGGTTACTGAGTGTGAAAGAATGTGAGAAGAAGATACACATTATTATGGAGTGAAAAAAAAGAAAAGGAAATAAAAAAGACAGAAGATAACGACTGACATTGCATTAAAACTTGAAAGCAAGAAGACAAAAGAGTATTTCGCAAGTGAGAATTGCAAGAGAAGAAACTGTTAGCATAGAACTTACAGTTACATCTAGCCATTTCAAATATAAAATGAAGAGACCTCTCTGTCAATCTAGTGATGTGCTTAATTTCATCAGTACAGTTACCATGAAAGTATTTATAGAAAAACCTACATTATGGAGGAGGGAAAGTGATAAAATCTGAGATGCTAGGTTAGGGCCAGTAACATTGCAGATTCTTCTTTGGATTTTTATGAAGTATCTCTAAATATATAGCAGGAACACCAGACCATATGTGACAACAATATTCAAAGCATGGATGAATGGTAGACTTATAAATATGTACGACAGATTCATGCAATAAAAATTATCTAGAACAACAAAGTGAACTAACTTTGCTGGCAGCAGACCTAGAACAGATTCAATATAATCGTTCCACTTCATGTCAGCAAAAACATTAGACCAAAAAGGTGAATCATTCTCCTGGAGGTTAGCATCAGCTATGTTGAGGGAAGACAGAAAGTGTTCTCTCAGATGATTAAAAGGGAGCCGTTTCATTTAGGAGGCGTTAAAAATTAACAAGCCATTCCTTGCTCCAGTTAACAACAGAATGTAGTTAACTTTTTTAGATTAACTATGAATATGATCTTATTGAACTTATCAGGTGTCATGTTAAGGCAAGAGTAAATACTCGTGATCAGCATAGATACCAAGCTGGGAATTGGTGAAAATCAGAAAGGTCAGTGATGAACATTAAGAACAATGTAGGCCCAAGGATAGAGCCCTGGGTGACATGGGCATTAATGCTAGATAGATCTAGAAGAGTGGCCATTTAAGATAACTTTCATGATTTGATAAAAAAATTTGTCCAGATATACCAGAATCTTTTAATTTGTGAAAAAGACCAGTATGGAGGTGTCTCTGTTTGAAGAAAATAAAGATTGTGCCATTATGATAATATTTTCATAGATTTTATATATTTTTTAAAATTTTGAAGTAATTTGCACAAAATGGCAAAATCAAAGCTTTAAGCATTGAGACGAGGGCACAAACTGAAGTTTTATTCAAAGAAGGCTAATCTCAAAGACAAACTGAGAAGTTGAAGATTTCTAGACCGGGGTGTAATATTCATTAAAAAGGCAGTCAGAAACAAGTATAGGGGGAAATGAAATTAAACATAGGACCAGAGGTAGTTTCATTCAATGCTGAACATTACCATAAAGCCAAAATATCAACGTGAAAGCTTGAGTCATGTTCTTAGTCAGATCATGACATTCATATGGATGCTATGCATGGTGCCAAAATTGACGCGGGTGGGTATAGCCATCAAGAAACCCTCATTATTGTAGGGGAATAAGCAGAAAAAACTGTTATTGGCACAAAGTATGAGAACTGGGATTTGAAAAAGTCGCAAAATGAATTGTGAACAGGTAAGTCAAAATTCAAACTTTTTGGCAGTGAGAATGTATGAGAGAAAAATCCAGGAGAAAGACTGAATGATTTTGTTTCCAACAGTTAAGCCTGGTTGTGGGTCTATAATGGTGTTTCAGTGTTTTGGGGAAGAGAAGGCTGGGGATCTGATTCAGGTCAAGGGAAACATGAAAGCAGAACAATATCATTTGATTTAGTAACGACATACTACACCATCTGATTCATGTACAACTGGAAAAGATTAACAATGTAACAATGCAAAAACACTCTTCTAAATTATATCAAAATTACCTCGAGTAAAAAAAAGGAACTATATATAAATGAAAAGGAAATATATAAAAACAATTCTAAAAATCTAACCTCTCCTCAGGTCATGCGCATATGTAGTCAACCAACATATTAGTTTGATGAAGGATGAAATGCATCCCAAGTAAACTTTTCCATTTTGTCTTATAATTTCTCCAATAGTGTTCTTGATATATACAAATATATATCATTATCTCATATATCAGGTCATCCCATAAGTTCTGTCCGAATTTTGAATAAAGAAAACAAGTGACCAAATGTGACATTTAATTACAGATTCAGTCAACAATGTATTTTCCCTGATTATCTATGACTTCCCTCCATCTATTAACAAGCTTACTAATTCCATTACTGTAAAATTCTTTTGGCTTTGATTCGAAGAACTCACAAATGTCAGTTTTAACCTCTTCCTGTGTTACAAAAGCTGTTTCTTCCAAATGATTCTGTAAGCTACGAAACAAATGGTAGTCTGAAGGAGCAAGTTTGGGAGAATAAGGTGGATGAGGAATTTTCTCCCAACCAAGTTCTTCGATCTTTTGTGACGTGATTCTTGCTGTGTGTGGTCGCGTATTGTCCTGATGAAACATCACTCGTTTTCGATTCACTAGAGCAGGTCTTTTTTTCCTTGAAGCTTGGTTCAAACGCTCTAATTGCTGACAGTATATTTGAGCATTAATTGTTGCATTAGGTGGTAAGAATTCAAAGTGGATTATTCCTTGGCAATGTGTATATGTATGCATGAGTGTATGTGTATAGATATATATATATATATATATCTGCACATGTATATGTATTTAAGTTCGAGTAGATTTAGATAAGTTGTTGTGTATATGTGTATCTACGTATGTGTTTTTGGTCATATAAATAGTAAGTCCTTACTCGATTAAATATTCATTTATTTTTATATCTTTATGTTAAATTTGTTACCTGTAGGTGATATTACTTGCTTTGTCAAATTTTCTTGATTACACATCAGTTCTCTTATAAATGCCCTTTGTTTATAGTTTTCACCCCCCATCCTTTTTTTCCCCTCTCTCTCTCATCTTCTAGATTTTATGTTTAGATCATATTGTTTTTTATTGTGCGTAGTGTCAGCACAAATGTATACACACATTTCCGGTGTCTGTTTTTAAAATTTAATTTAGGTCAGCAAATTGGTAGTGAATTATGCATCGAAAAATAATTCATATTTATCTGTATCTCACTCATTTAAACCATTATTTAACTCCTCTCTTTAAAACTTCTCTCTGTTAAATTTTAATCCCCACCTTCACCTGTTCTTTCTTCTGTTACCCCTCTCTATATCTTTCATACATTTCCCTCTTACACTTGTTTCCCACTCCCACACATACACTCTCAGTAAAATTTAGTTTTTTATACCTGGAGTTATATTTTCTGATTTCTTTTTGAATTTGTAGGTCTGATGAATTGGATTGTGATTATGATTCCAGCGTAATAAATTATAACCATGGAATATTAGTGTTTCAACCTTTTTTATTATATATATATATATATATATATATATATATATATATATATATATATATATCAAAATTTAAATTATCTGATGGTCAGTTATCAATCAGCACCTGAAGATTGTGTTATGCAACAGAGTCGTTCTACTGAAAAAACATATATTTATTATTAATATATAAATTATACCTCTGTTATCTATATCAGCACTATTTTATTAACACCAGCACTTAATGTGTGATATTATACAGGGTGTGATGGAGACATTTTTGTCTAAATTAAGCAAAAATAAAAATAATACTGGCATCTCATATTAACAGATATATTTCCCAAAATTACACAAAAATATCATGAAATACTAAAGACTAAAATTATTCAATTTAATCACCATTGGCTTCAACCTCAGCCTCCAGACAACTCTTCTGGATGGCCTCCTTGTTTAAGTTAAGGAATGCTGCCATAATCCTTGCCTTAAGTTCATCTTCAGTGTTACAAGGAGTTTTGTTGGTCTCTTACTCAACTGCACCTCACACATAATAATCAAGGGGTTGGCAGTCTAGGGAGTTAGGTGGACAGATGTAAGGGGTGATGCAGTCGCAGAAATTGTCCGATAGCCATGACTTGATTCTTCTGCTTGTGTCACATGGTCCTGTTGCCAGACATAGGATCTTCCAGCAGCCACCATCTTGGCCCAGAGTACAATCTGATGTAGGCATTGGGTCTGAGGGAAGATGAATTGAGGCATAATGTCACCATCACTAGTGATCACTCCAAACACCTTTGTAATCACCATGACACTCATCCAACTCTTTCCAAATCCTCTGCACTGTCCTCAGATTGACACCCAAACACTGACATGTTTGTATTGGAGCTTCCGATATGAATGCCAAGCTGTACAGCATACCATTTCCAAATTTCTGGCAGAAAGAATTGGATCATGGTGCTCATTTTCTCACAGATTGTGCTCAACTGACCCTAGTATACTGTGCCGTCGACAAAATCAAAAACAATGTGCATGCATGAAATTAAAAATATAAAATGGTAGCAATTTACTTATCATACCCTGTATAATCAAAGAATTTCAGGAAATTGTATACCTATTTAATAGGAAACTATATACCTCCTGTGCTGATTCTGTGCTGATCTCACAGCAACATATGACCACATTGATAGAGACATCATCTTATCTATCAGAAATCACCTTCCACTGAATTCATTGTAGAGAAACTTCATTGCACAACAAATCTTAGGTGTTTCATCCGGACTAAGAGAAGGAGGAAAGCTCTAGTTTATTGAATCTTATCCTTCATTTTGTGCTGTACATTTACAAGCACAGAGATGGATGAGGGTTAGAGTTACGGCTTAACCATCCTATATTACTTTGTTTTCTTTTTTTCTTTTTTTCAGTGATAGTGAGTTTTATGGCTTTATGGACCCAGTCAGTTTGGATGTTGAAATCTGACAAGATCTTAACTTGGTCATTTTTGATCACCATTGTGGTTTGTGGCATGACCATTTCTTGTTGACTTCAAGAAAGTCTACTGATACAACTTTTTCCATAACTGAGCAGAGTGCAACAAAGCAACTGATGGTGATCACAGAAAAATTTTATTTATTCATTTAATTTTTTTCATTATTTCACTGCAAGCAAGGCGAAAATACCACTAATACACAGGGTGTTACAGGGACTAAAAGTGAGGGAAAAGACTGAGTATAGGGAGGATTGAGGAAAGGACAAAAGATGAATGGGATTCAAGAAGATGGTGATTGACATTGCATTTAAAATATTGAAGACTGTATTTCTCAGGGAAGCAAGTAAACAGAAAGGAGTTCCACAGGTGGGAAGTGTGAGAAAAGAAACTGTTAGAGTAGAAGTCGTGTTTACATTTAACTATTTCCACAGTAAACTGGTGGATCCTATATGCCAATCTAGTAGGATGCTTAAATTCAAGTAGTTGGAGCACCAAGGAAAAAATCTTGTCAGAGCAGTTACCATGAAAATATTTATAGAAAAGACAGTGGGAAGCCACCTTTCATTGGTGAGAAAGTGACTGAAGTGAAGATGCCTAGTCAGGATTTATTACATTATAAATCCTTTTCTTGGATTTTGTCAAGAACTTTGAGATGAATAGAAGGAGCACCAGAAAGTAGGGTGAGTAGTAGAATAGTTATGTGAGTTCCAAAGAGAAATATGTTCAAAGAAACTAATTCAATCATTCTTCTTGGTAGGCTATCTTTTAGTTAATACTAAATGAGAAATTATATTTCTAAACAGATCATCTATGGCAAAAAGTACTTACAAGCAACAAAATAAGCATAATTCCAAACCATTTTTTGTATTTCTATCTAGTCTTGTAGCCAGAGTTTAAAAATTAATTCTCCAAGCAAATATCGATAACAACAAATTACATCACAGCTGACCAAATTCTAATCACCAAAATAATTTCTGCCACATTCTTTTCCTCTCCTTGAATTCTTGAACAGAATCAATGATTGAGATTTTCTTTAGAAATCATAGTTTTTTTTTTTTGGTTTTGTATGTTTCTGAAACTCTGCTTGCATCACTAGTTGCACTATATAGTTTTGACCCACTAATGTTATTACACTGCATTGCAGACTTTCCTTGCAGCGAAACATGTCCGATGATATTTCAATATTTCTCATTTGTGCATTGTTCTTTATTTTTTATGTTTCCAGATATTTGTTACAAGGTTTCCTATTGGTTATGAATATGCATGAAAACGTTTTTTCAACAGCATTAATATGTTAACTGAATATAAAGGTGGCATGATGTTTAGAAGTACAGGAAAAGAAATTAGCAAGACCAGTTCAAAACAAGTGTGACAGCTTTCGGTGTATCAAGTAGAACTGAGAAGCTGATTTCAAATCACGGTTGATATGGCGTAACAAGGTATCAGTGTATGACATGGAATTGAGGAGCTGATTTCAAATCACGGTTGATATGGCGTAACAAGGTATCAGTGTATGACATGGAATTGAGGAGCTGATTTCAAATCACGGTTGATATGGCGTAACAAGGTATCAGTGTATGACATGGAATTGAGGAGCTGATTTCAAATCACGGTTGATATGGCGTAACAAGGTATCAGTGTATGACATGGAATTGAGGAGCTGATTTCAAATCACGGTTGATATGGCGTAACAAGGTATAAGTGTTTTGACATGGAATTGAGGAGCTGATTTCAAATCACGGTTGATATGGCGTAACAAGGTATCAGTGTATGACATGGAATTGAGGAGCTGATTTCAGATCACGGTTGATATGGCGTAACAAGGTATCAGTGTATGACATGGAATTGAGGAGCTGATTTCAGATCACGGTTGATATGGCGTAACAAGGTATCAGTGTATGACATGGAATTGAGCAGCTGATTTCAGATCACGGTTGATATGGCGTAACAAGGTATCAGTGTATGACATGGAATTGAGGAGCTGATTTCAGATCACGGTTGATATGGCGTAACAAGGTATCAGTGTATGACATGGAATTGAGGTGCTGATTTCAGATCACGGTTGATATGGCGTAACAAGGTATAAGTGTATGACATGGAATTGAGGAGCTGATTTCAGATCACGGTTGATATGGCGTAACAAGGTATCAGTGTATGACATGGAATTGAGGTGCTGATTTCAAATCACGGTTGATATGGCGTAACAAGGTATCAGTGTATGATATGGAATTGAGGAGCTGATTTCAAATCACGGTTGATATGGCGTAACAAGGTATCAGTGTATGACATGGAATTGAGGAGCTGATTTCAAATCACGGTTGATATGGCGTAACAAGGTATCAGTGTATGACATGGAATTGAGGAGCTGATTTCAAATCACGGTTGATATGGCGTAACAAGGTATCAGTGTATGACATGGAATTGAGGAGCTGATTTCAAATCACGGTTGATATGGCGTAACAAGGTATCAGTGTATGACATGGAATTGAGGAGCTGATTTCAAATCACGGTTGATATGGCGTAACAAGGTATCAGTGTATGACATGGAATTGAGGTGCTGATTTCAGATCACGGTTGATATGGCGTAACAAGGTATAAGTGTATGACATGGAATTGAGGAGCTGATTTCAGATCACGGTTGATATGGCGTAACAAGGTATCAGTGTATGACATGGAATTGAGGTGCTGATTTCAAATCACGGTTGATATGGCGTAACAAGGTATCAGTGTATGATATGGAATTGAGGAGCTGATTTCAAATCACGGTTGATATGGCGTAACAAGGTATCAGTGTATGACATGGAATTGAGGAGCTGATTTCAAATCACGGTTGATATGGCGTAACAAGGTATCAGTGTATGACATGGAATTGAGGAGCTGATTTCAAATCACGGTTGATATGGCGTAACAAGGTATCAGTGTATGACATGGAATTGAGGAGCTGATTTCAAATCACGGTTGATATGGCGTAACAAGGTATCAGTGTATGACATGGAATTGAGGAGCTGATTTCAAATCACGGTTGATATGGCGTAACAAGGTATCAGTGTATGCCATGGAATTGAGGAGCTGATTTCAAATCACGGTTGATATGGCATAACAAGGTATCAGTGTATGACATGGAATTGAGGAGCTGATTTCAAATCACGGTTGATATGGCGTAACAAGGTATAAGTGTATGACATGGAATTGAGGAGCTGATTTCAAATCACGGTTGATATGGCGTAACAAGGTATCAGTGTATGACATGGAATTGAGGAGCTGATTTCAAATCACGGTTGATATGGCGTAACAAGGTATCAGTGTATGACATGGAATTGAGGAGCTGATTTCAAATCACGGTTGATATGGCGTAACAAGTTATCAGTGTATGACATGGAATTGAGGAGCTGATTTCAAATCACGGTTGATATGGCGTAACAAGGTATAAGTGTATGACATGGAATTGAGGAGCTGATTTCAAATCACGGTTGATATGGCGTAACAAGGTATCAGTGTATGACATGGAATTGAGGAGCTGATTTCAAATCACGGTTGATATGGCGTAACAAGGTATCAGTGTATGACATGGAATTGAGGAGCTGATTTCAAATCACGGTTGATATGGCGTAACAAGGTATCAGTGTATGACATGGAATTGAGGAGCTGATTTCAAATCACGGTTGATATGGCGTAACAAGGTATCAGTGTATGACATGGAATTGAGGAGCTGATTTCAAATCACGGTTGATATGGCGTAACAAGGTATCAGTGTATGACATGGAATTGAGGAGCTGATTTCAAATCACGGTTGATATGGCGTAACAAGGTATCAGTGTATGACATGGAATTGAGGAGCTGATTTCAAATCACGGTTGATATGGCGTAACAAGGTATCAGTGTATGACATGGAATTGAGGAGCTGATTTCAAATCACGGTTGATATGGCGTAACAAGGTATCAGTGTATGACATGGAATTGAGGAGCTGATTTCAAATCACGGTTGATATGGCGTAACAAGGTATCAGTGTATGACATGGAATTGAGGAGCTGATTTCAAATCACGGTTGATATGGCGTAACAAGGTATCAGTGTATGACATGGAATTGAGGAGCTGATTTCAAATCACGGTTGATATGGCGTAACAAGGTATCAGTGTATGACATGGAATTGAGGAGCTGATTTCAAATCACGGTTGATATGGCGTAACAAGGTATCAGTGTATGACATGGAATTGAGGCGCTGATTTCAAATCATGACATAATGGGTGTAATAGTAATTTGGAAGGCTGTGGGAATGTTTTAGACGTTATTTATTATAGATGAAGTTATACAGGTGTGTCAGATGATGAGTGCTGAGGCTTAGTTTGAACAGCTTACCAGATGTGGTTGTATGCCGATTAGTAACCCTGATGTATTTACATCAGAGAAATAGTCTGGTGGTATTGCTACAATGGGTATCAGTGTATCAAATAGAATTGACAAGATGAGTCCAAATCCTGGTTGATATAGTCTAACAGGTATCCATGTATAAAGTAGAATTGATGGGTGGAGTTCAGATCCTGGCTGATATTGTCTAACATTTATCAGTGTATAAAGTAGAATTGAGGAGCTGTGTTCAAATCCTGGTTGATACAGTGTGACAGGTATCAGTGTATAAAATATAATTGATGGGCTGAGTTCAAATACTGGTTCATATCGTATAACAGGTATCAATGTATGAAGTGGATTTGAGGAGCATAGCTCAAGTCCTGGTTGGTATGTTGTAATAGGTATCAATGTATAGTTTGACTGTGTTCAAATTCTAATCAATTCAGTTTCATTGTCTTTACACTAATGTCCTTGGAAGAACCAAGTGTCCATCCTCCTCAAGTGATGTGTTATATAACTAGCCAGAGCAGGCTTTGATGCCTTGTATGGCAACCATTCTAGGAGAAGAAACAGTTTTATTTCAAACCTGAGGATGACTCATTGGTGACTTTGAAGCATATTATTATCAGTTCTTCTAAAATGTACAGTTTAACCATAATGAAATCATATATGTGGTTAGTCTAGCAGTTCTGTTCAAAATGAACTGTTTGGCACTCATATTTCAAAATTCATGGGAGAGTTCAATACCCTTGCAAATGATAGGAATCTATTTCTTCCCACTACTAGTTAAGAGATAAATAATTAATAGTTGGCAACCAGGCTAAGTGAATGGCTACTCTAAATTCCATATCAAGGAGAAGGCCATATGAATCTTCTCAATTAACCTTCTCATGAATAAACATGGCTAGGAACATTGTGCAGATAATAAAATTAAAAGAAAGCTGGGGAGAGTCATAATAATCTACATCCTAAAAGTATATATAGCATTTAAAGAGAAAGAACAAGTTATGATAATTATGTGCATATTGTAACATGCTATATATATATATATATATATATAATATTTATTCAAATTATAACATATGCATGTTATAACATCACTACAAAAATTACAATTGTCTTATCAAGTTATGGTGTTGATTACAAAATAAAGGGTTTTAAGAGTTCAAAAACCAAACAAATCTCCAAAGAGGAAATATTGTTATGCAACCTATGATGACAATCAGAATACAAGTATATAGTAATTCAAAATAACGTGACAATATACCCTAAGTACAATCTAACATGACAATATACCCTAAGTACAACCTATTAATGCATTAAAATTGCAATTTTTGTAGTAATTTTATGACACGCTTATGTTATTAGTTTGAATAAATATTATTTGCTCTACTCGGTATTGAGCATTCTTAAGAATAGTGTTTTTGATTATTGGAATATTATTCCATCTGTACCAACCCTGTACTTATTTATATACAGTGTAACCCGGATATAAGAGAGTTGTCGGGACCGGGGAAGAAGTCTCTTATATCCGGGTTTCTCTTATATCAGGGTTTGGTCTATTATATATACATTAACACAGATTCTAATTTGGGACCAGATAAAATCTCTCTTATATCAGGGTTTCTCTTATATCCGGGTTACACTGAATATATATATATATATATATATATATATATATATATGTATATATATTGAGAGAGAGGGGGAGAAAGAGAGAGAGGGAGACTAGATATATACACTGTAACCCGGATATAAGAGACCCGGATATAAGAGAAACCCGGATATAAGATAGATTTTCTCTGGTCTCAAATTAGAGCCTGTGTTAATAAAACAAAAATTGACCAAACCTGGATATAAGATAAACCCGGATATAAGAGACTTCTTCTCCGGTCCCAACAACTCTCTTATATCCACATTACACTGTATATATAGAGAGATCAGTAAACTAAATAAATATGTTGTTTAATAAATAAACAGACCATCTAATAAAATACAGGTATCAGCTACAAATAACTTTTAAGTAATAAATTCTGTCAGATTAATCAATAAAAATCCATCACTTCTTTGTATATATATATATATATATATATAGAGAGAGAGAGAGAGAGAGAGGGAGGGAGAGAGAGAGAAAGAGAGAGAGAGAGAAAGAGAGAGTGAAAGAGACACCAGAGATATATAGAGAGAGAGAGACCAGTAAACAAAACTAAATATGTTGTTTAATATATAAACAGACCATCTACTAAAATACAGCTATCAGCTACAAATAACTTTTAAGTAATAAATTCTGTCAGATTAATCTATAAAAATCCATCACTTGTTTGTATATATATATATATATATATATATATATATATAATGACAAACACTTAAAAAACCTTAGGTGGAAAAATTTACTCTACATTTCCATACATTATATACTTACACAAGTGCACAAATTCACCTATAATAAATCCACATGTGCATTTATATACAAAAATATATATCCATACACATACATATCCACCACACACATATATATATATATCTATATATGTACACACACATCCAAATAAATATATATATCAAAACACATATATACCATCAGCTTCAATAAACATAATTATGTAAACATGTGCAACAGAATCAATCCAATGAAGATACACATTTGAAAGCATTAATATATGTTATGTCATATCAATCAATACATTAATATATGTTATGTCGTTATACAATCCAGGGGATGTGGTTCTTCTATATTTTAAGGTGATGTTTGTGTCTGCATTTGGATATGAGTGCTCTCCAAAGGTTCAGTAACAGTAAATGTATCCTCAATTGCCATTGTTCACAATCCGGATGTTAATTTAGGTCACCACAGGTCCTGATGACAGCTGATACAACTGTGATGATCTCACCTTCCTACATGATAATAACTTAACATTTTTCTTTCCCCCACTCTCTCAATATGAAATCACTATTCTTAATTTTTAAACATAGAGTAATTTTTCCGTTTTCATTTGGTATACAGGTCTGAAGATCTAAAACCGTTTTTTATTGACTTCAATAAAATAAATATCACCTATATTTTGTTAAATGTTTATTTGTCATCATATTATAATTTTTGCTCTGTCTTTTGACATAGAGCTCTCAACAGATCTATATCCACTTGGAAATTCCATACGGATTACCAATAATTTTATTATTAATATATATATATATATATATATATATGAATCCTCAGATGGACTTTATCAATGAAAATTTGTCTTGATAAAGACCCTCTGAAGACAAAATGTGTCAACTAAGATAAATTTTCTTTTTGTCTTTGTTCCTATTGTCCTTTTACAGATATATTCTCTCTCAAATTTTACATGTAAAATTGACCAACCAGCCAAGCCCAGAATTTTATAGAAGTTTTTCATCTCAAAAAAATTAGATTATTCATTTTTCGTTTTCTTTTTTAATTCAAATTTTATTTGTTCATTTTGTTTGCTTAATGACATGTCAACTACTTATGGGTCATTTAATGCTGAAATTTAATGTTGTGGAAGCTTTGATGTAATAAAAATAGGATATATGTCATTCTGCTTTCACAGTTGAATACATGGTAGATGATACTCAGATTTTATGCATAAACATGTTTATGTGGACATGATTACTAGAGACGGTGATATGTGTGTTTTATGTCATAGTTTTGCTGAAGTTATATTTTGGAATATAGTTTGATTCATCTATGAAATTATAAGATATTATATGAATTAAAATCATGAAAGAATTATTTCATGTTGATTGTTTTGTTGATTTTGTTTAGCAGCATATCAAACCCTATTGGTTATTTAATGCTGAAATCTAAATATTTTGAATGCAATTACATGCCTTCAACTACAGATTGAATGTATTGTTTGTCATTTTGCTATAAAATGTATTGATGGTCATTTTGCTATAAATAAGTATTTTTATACTTTCATAGTGTTTTATTTTCATTTGGCCATTCACTATTTTCCCATAGCTAGAACCCTAAAAGTTGCTACCACCACAGCTAAGGGTGGGCCTGAGTACAACAGCAAGTAAGAAGTGGTTTCATGCTTCTCAAAACCTTCAATCTCCTGATCAGATGTCTTGCTGCCAGATGTAGTTTATACATCATAGTCAAAATTTATGAAACTGGTGGAATTATTTGCAGAAACTAGTCTTTAGATACCTAGATATTCTTACTGAAGAATTTGAGGACTGTCTTTTCTATTCAAATATGCATTTTAATGGGGAAATGTAAACTTATTTACATTCAGACTTTAGAACACTAGGCTACAATAGCTTAGTAACTTAAAGTGTTGGTTTGTGAATTTGGTGGCACTGTAAATTGTGACTTCAATCCCTGATGAAGACTTACAATGAGTTGAAACAAGATGATTAATAAGCAAACAGTGCTAAATATGAGCAAGATGATATGTGTATGGGTTTAGGCATGTAAAAACAAAGAAATAAATGTCTTCAAATCTCTACAAATTTAAATCAATTTTAATATTGGGTATTAGTTTTCTTTCAAGTTGAAAGAAATAAAATAACAAAAATCTTTGCAAAATGGTCACACAAAAATATTTTTCATTTTTTTTACTATGCAACAGAATATTTGTGTTAGCATGATAGAAAAAAGAATCTGTCTATATATGAGAATGACTGTGTTACATATTTACATAGTTTTATGTATATGTGTATTTTTCTAGTAGCAGCAGTGTGACATCAGGCAAGGAAGCTGTGTTAATACTACTGCATACATTTGTAAACAAACTTAGTTCATATGTTTTATTGTGTTTTTTCACTCAAAATCACTAAGCTTTTTTTAAAAAATATATTATACATGAATAAATATGTGAAAAATATGAATAAATAATTAAGGTTTGAAAATTTCAGGTTTTATAACAAACAAAAGACAAAGGTTTATGGAAAAACTCCGTTTTTTGTGAACTAATACAACCACTTTTATAACCAAAACATCAGATCCAGAAAAGCTAAAAAAATTTTATACACACACACACACACACACACACACACACACACATATATATATATATATATATATATATATATATATATATATAATAATAATTTCAGCACTTGAAAAATGCTTTGGCATGAAACTCAGAGTTATGCAAATTAATAGAAAGATATTATGTATATTTCTTAATATATATATATATTAAATAACTCGGTTACTTAACATTGAGCATTGTTTTTTACTTACACTATAGAGTATTTATATGTATTTGTATATGATTGCTTGCTTGTATTCCTACCTATATTTACCTATTTGTTTTTATATATATATATATATATATATATATATATATATATATATATATATATATATATATATATATATATATATATATATATATATATACCCATTTGTTTGTGTATATATATATATATATATATGTATGCATTAGGATCAAATATGGATTAGGAACTGATAGAATGATAGGATAAGAAACAAACAAGAAACGTTTATAAATTCAACATGTTTCACTTTTATTAAAGGTTTATCAGAAAATGAAATATGGAGGAGAAAAAAGAATTCTGGGGGTTGTTTATTTTTATGTTGTTTGGTTTTCATTGGTTAAGCAGACCTCACATGCATCTTTTCTGTCAAGCAGCATTCATGTGTACAATTTATGTGTTGCCATGTAGACTAGGTTACAATTGTCATTCATGTACATTTGTAGCTAGTCTATCTTCAATGTTTAACTTGTGTAGTAGTGAGTTAAATGAGTAGTGCTCTGTTTGACAATGGCAGGACATGCGTATCATGAGTAGGTAGATATGATTTTTACATACAGCTGCACAAATGTTAATAGATGCGGGGCTGCATGCCTGTATCAAATTGTGTTGAAGTACAGAGATGGCCTTTTGGACTCATGTTCATATGGACAGTTTAGCTTGTTTTGGTGTCAAACACCTGCTCCCTAACATACTTTATGTCCTGAAAAGAAAACACTTATATAAACACAAGAGAAATTAAATAAAATGATCAATCATTGTACTTTGTCAGTCATCTTTAATTAAACTTGTATAAAAGAGGGATTACTGCCCAAATACACAATTATTAAATTATATGTATGTATATATATATATATATATATATATATATATATATATATATATATATATATATATATATATATATATATATATATATGGATATTACTACATTAAATATATATATATATATTTAATATTTAATAATATATATATATTTAATAGATAATATGTATATATATATAGATATGTATAAAAATTTAAATTATGTAATGGTCAGTTATCAATCAGCTAGCTGAAGATTGTATTGTGTAACAGAGTTGTTCTGCCAAAAAAATGAATATTTATCATTAATATATAAATTGTACCTCTGTTATCTACATCAGCCCTATTTAAATTAATAATTATATATATTATAATTATATATTCATAATTACACAGGGTGCGATGGATAAATTGTCATCTACCTTATGCAAAAATGAAAAAAACACTGATATCTCGTTTTAACAGATATATTTACCAAAATTGCACAAAAATATCTTGAAATACTAAAGAGTAAATTTATTCAATAAAATCAGCCGCCTGACAACTCTGGAATATTCCGTAACACTTCTGGATGGTCTCCTTCTTTATGCTGGTGAATGCTGCTATATTCTTTGTCATCATGTTACAAAGAGGTTTTCTTTCTCTTGCAACTGCTCTCCATTCATAATAAACAAGGGGGTTGCAGTGTGGGAAGCTTGGTGGCCAGATGTAAGGGGTGATGTGGTCACAGAAATTTTCTGATAACCATAACTGGGTTCTTCTGTTTGTGTGGCATGGTGCAGAGTTCCTTTGCCTCAGTTTCCATTTTAAATAGCCACATCTATGAATGTCCAATGAATAAAAAAAATACTACACCTGTCCCATAATAATTGTTACATTCTATTATGAAATTTACATGTAAATGTAACAACCATTATTGAACAACAATAGTAATTTGGATGAAATAAGAATTTAGAAAGAGTTGATTTGTTATTTCATTTACTTTTTCCGCATCATGTACAAAATTAAAATTGTAATACTTTTCTTGAATTCCTGGTCTTAAAAGATTTTTCCTTTCATTTTAATTCTTCCATCTTAATAACATTCAAAAGAATATGCCAGCATTTCCATTTTCCAGAAGACAGCATAACATCAAAATCATTCTTGTCAATATTAGAACCACTGACCTCCAAAATAGAATTCTTTGAAGAGTTGTTAAAACAAGATGTACAGAATATGTTTGTGTTGTGAACAGATTGCTGATGACCTTACCATCATTTGATGCATCCAAGGCAAAGGATTTTTATTCAGTCAATTTGTGCAACAGTTTAGACAAAAGAACATTATAAATAACTATAGAGTGAGAATTCAATATCCTTTCATCTGTGGGATGCAAGATTTTTCCTTTTTCAGTGGGTCGAAGATTGCATTCCAGTCGAGTTCATTATCTTCATTTATGTTCTAATACCCTTAGGAAAGGTATGAATCTAACTCTTCTCTCCCCAGCTATGAATAAATAGTAGGACAGATTGGGTTCTATATTCTTGGGGGACAAAATGGTCTAGGAAAGGAAAGGTTTGATGACTCTGACTAAAGCCAAATCCTTTTTAAAATCACTGCCTCTATATTTCTTGTTAAAATAAGATCTTGCTCAATAAACTGAGTGACAGCACTACATCAAACAATCACCCTGGGCAGAAATTTCAATAAACTTAAATAATGCCTAATGGTTATATCTGTGGTATATTCATATTTTTTTCTTGTAACCATCAATGGTCACCATAATTTTGTGGTGTATTCACTCATACTATAGGAGTAGTGGTAGTAGAATTTTAGGTTTGTTTTTATGAAGATAAAATCAGGAAAAGTAAATGTACACAATACAGATAAGTCACAGTAAATTGTATGGTAATTTCATACAATTTTATTTATGTATTTGCGTATGCGTATTTTACGTTACATTTGTGATAAAGTTTATGTTATAAAAGGGAGTAAATCACTTCATAGTATCACAAGTCCTATCATGGAGGGAAGTTATATATGTGTTGTCATCCTGAGATTTCTGAGATGAAGAGCTTGAATCTCACGTCTTTTGGCGAGATATTCATATTTCTGGCAGGAACAGTTTTCATTGCATGCTGAGAGTAATTTTATTATTTTTGTTTTTTATTTAATTTATTTCAAACAAGGTTTAAATATTATTCTTTTCTTTTATTTTATTTATAATTTTCCTTATTATTATTATTTTATTTATTTGTAACAGTAATAACATCCCTACATATCCATTTTGGCAGGAAGGGAGATAAGCTAGTGCCACTGCTTAGAACATGCCCATTAAGCTGAGGAGTGGGAGTCTAATAGCTTCAGAAACTTTTTAGCCAACGATGATGAGTTCAATCCTAGGTAGGACCACAATAGTCAGTATAGTTAACATTTCTCATTTAACTATGTAAGTTGGTATGGGGGCTGATGTAGTTAGGTCTCACTCACCAGAACCAGTGTAGAAAAGTCTAGATTTTTGCTAAAGAAAATGTGAGAGAAAGCTTGATTGTGTAGTGGTCCATGCGGTGTGTAAATGTGTGAAGAGAAGATGAGTTATCTCTAGGTTATGGCTTCCGCTGGCTGGTCCAGCTACATAAGGAATGTTGGACTATGATGGAGTCCAAAGAAACAAACAAGACCGATATATATGTACAAAACAAATATATATTAATACGTGAATTACAAATAGATTAAAACACAAGTTACAATACATTGAAGACATGAATAAAATGTTACAGTGTCTGTATGGAAAGTTGTGTGTGTGTTGTTTTGAATGTCCGTACGGGTGAATTTTGTTTTAGTGTGTTCCCAGAATATGGGAAACGCTGGTTGTGTATAAGAGTTCACATATTGGAAATTTTAAGAGGAAGTTTTGTACCTCACCTCACGTGCAAGGTTTCGGTCCGCAGCCGAAGTCGACATAGTTGCTCACACGTGCGTGTAAGCAGAGAGAAAGAGAGGAAGAGGCGAAAGGTCAACCAGTATTTATACTTCCGGAAGAGAGAGACCCCTGGTGACGGGTTAAGGAAATGAAGGGGAGCTAACTGCGGCAATTGCATTTCATGGCTATTGACAACTAACAAATAAACAGTGTCGCAAAACCAACAAAGACCATTAAAATTGTCAGTGAAGCAAAATTTGAAGAAAATCTTTTAAAAAATCTCAAAACACAAAAAAGGACATATTACTTGATGCAATTGTTTTTCTTTGCATTCCACTGAATTAAGAAAACATTTTTAGCATCAACTTCAGGCTTTGTGCAAAACCAGGACAAATATTTCAAAATATCAGACACACTGTTTTTAACATTTGGCAGGGGTGTGTTTAAGATGTTCAGTGCCAAGTTCAACTGTTGTAGTGTTTTAACATTTTCAAAAGAAAATTGGCCTAGGTTCCTTTATGTATTTTTTAAAAAATTTCTGTTGCATAAAATATCTTGGACAAAGTTTCCACACTGAATTATAAAAATCTAAAGAATCAAGAAAAGTTTTTAAAAGCATCTGTAAAAAATTTCAGTAAAAATGATTTTAAAAAAATTATATTTTTATTAGTTTAGTAGAGCATTGAAAACAAGGATCAACAAATCATTTCAAATTTTGGCCAAGATCTCTGTGTTCATTTTTGCACTATTTTTTTATATTTTGTCATTCAATTACCTACCATTAGTCTGATAGAAAGATTTTATATATCATATCTACTAAATAAGAATATACAAACTACATACAGGAAATATTTCTTGCGAGATAAATTTGTTTTTGACAAAATTATTAATCGATTGATTTGTTTTATGGCTTATCAAAACAGAAAATGTTTTTAGATTGTAATGATTTTTAGTGATAATAATGATTTACTGATACATGTGCTACTAATTAACCCATAGCTAGGGGGAGAAGTGATGGATTCATACCTTTCCCAAGGGTAATTGTGCATAATTGAATATAAAGAACCTGACTTGAATTCAAACTTCACTCTCTGCAAAGTTATTGAAAATTAAAAGCAATATATGGTAACATCTTACTATAATTCTGCATGTCCCTCTCTTCGCTAGCATGACCATTACGCCCTGCTAATTCCTCATAAACAATGGGCTGTTCCATTTTGAATGAAAGAAAGAAATAAGGGAATATAGGAATGTTTAATCTCTCCTGCCTATACTTCATAAATAATGGTCTATTCCATTTTGGTCATATGGAAAAATATATCAGAAGAGCTACTTGGTTTCAGTGAGAAAAGGGATGATAGAAAGAAAGAAGGGAACATAGCAGTGTTTAAAATCTGTTTCAGTGAAATAGAAAAACTTGTCAATTTTTATATCTTTTCATTTGTGATGTTGGGACATTATTATTATTATTAATAGATACAAATAAAATATAAACTGATAATAATAAAGAATATCATAAATAAAATAAAATAAAACAAGTAACATTAAACGTTAAATCAGATAAAAAAAAGAAAAAAGTTCTCCCAGAATGCAACAGAGACATTTCCTACTGAAAATGGACATTATGCCAAAAGACTCTGAATTCATTCTCTTTGCCATTGACTGCTGGAAGGTCAAGACGTTCGACTGTTCTCTCCAGGACATTGCTTGTCATAATACAAAGTGACTTCTTCCTCTTATCACATGCAACCGTAAAACAAAATACACACCCACCAGTAGACAAAAATAAATAAATTGTATGATTTTAATTTACAATTTAACATGCTTTAGTGTTATTTCTGTGTATGTTTTTATTCCTGTCGACACCAGGCTATTTCTGCTATTATGATGTGAGTAACCAAACACTGTCCCCTTACTTCATAATATAATGACCAAGATTCATATTTACGATTGTTATTGCAATATTTTGTCAAACTTGTTCTGTGCAAATATTTTACGATGGGATAGGGGAAGTTCTGTGGATATTTCCTTGTTGTAGAAGTCACCACAAGCATATTTAATCATTAACTTACGAAAAATTTTCACGGGTCTTTCTAGTATGCATATAATTGGATAAAAACAACATAGGTGAGAATATGTATCTGAAAGATTTACTGCATTTCAATGCTACTATTTAACAAAAAACAGCTCAGTATATTAAAGTGCTGGTTTGTGAATTTTGTAGGAGAATAATTGTGAGTTCAATCCCTGAGCCAGGCAGTGTATATTTGAACTTATTGGAAATAGGTCAAGCACTAACTGAACAATGTTAATTAAGAACTAGACAAGATAAGCCTAGAAATGGTCAGCGGTACAAGATATGAAGGTTATCTGGATAACCAAGCACTTGATGAAGGCCTGGGGTGGGGTATAGTATGATAGGTTCTTACCTGGCATCTCGGTTTCAGTCACTTTCTCACTGATATGACATGAATTCAATCTGTCTTTTCTACAAAAATTTTCATGGCAATTGTTCTGATGAAGTCTTTTTCCCTAGTGTCTTGACTACATGAATTTAAGGTGTTACTTGATTAGCAACTAGGTCTCACCATTTTACTGTTGAACTAATTAGATGAAACTGCTACTTTTATTCTAATAGTTTCTCTTCTTGCCTTTCTCACCTGTGGAACATCCTTTTGATTTCTTGTTTCCCTGACACCTAAAATCTTTAAGAATTTAAATCCAACGTCAATCATCATCTCCTATCTTACTCAACCCTATTCTTTTACTCATTTCTCCCACTAAAGTTTTCTCATTCTTCTTGATTCCAATCTCAGTGGGAATGACTGCAAAACACATTCCCCTACCCATTTCATAGACAAAAGCACACAAATTCATGCTGGGATTTTTTCCTAACCAATAAAACAGGCGGGTTCTTGGTTTCATCTGACTCAGTCCTGATCTGTCTTGACTTGAAGCCAGAATGCTATGTTCACTTGTTCAAACTTGCTTTTGTGTGTCAACCCTAATTCTTAATTTGTGAACTTTTTTGCTATATTACTGTTACTTTGCCTTATTACTGTTACTTTGCCTTATTACTGTTATTTTGCCTTATTACTGTTGCTTTGCTTTATTACTATTAATTTGCCTTGCATATATTGTTTGCTTGCTTTATATTAATTTTGCCCTGTTCTTTTCCTTGTCAGCGCATATTGCTAACTTTGTCAATTCTTTTTGTTAGACAGTACTCTTAATTATTTTGTATTTGACCATGGCTACCCACTCCACAGAAGGCCATTCTAATTCAGGTTTTATTTTCAGAATTTTCAGGAGAGTGATACTCCTTTGTATTATTTTTTGCCCTGTTCTTTTCTTTTTCTTTATATTGCTTATTGTAAACTTTGTTCTGTTATTTATTTCATATTTGACTGTGGCTAATAACTGCACAATTCTCTTTCCCTCCCCATAATCCCTTGCATCCTAGTAGCATTTTCTTCTTGATTCGAGTGAAATGATTAAAAAGAAAATCAGCTGAAACACAGGGATAGTGACCACAAAGATGAGAACAAATGCACTTAAATAATACAAATATTAAACAAAACAGAGATGAGGATGCCAGTCGGAAAAATAAACATTGATTGAACTTTCTTATTTTAAAAATAATTTTGATCTCACCATTTAGTCATGAAATTATTGCATCTTGTTAGGAACCAATTCGTCACACTGTATCAAACATAACAAATCATTTTTCTCTTTGCAAAGAAAATTTTTTTACAATTAATGCATTAAAGACAGAAAAAACCAATTACAGTTTCTCATCAACACTTAAGGTCATCATCTCAGGGAATGAAATTGATTGATTTTTCTCTGCAAAACATTAGCAATCATTATTTTTGCAAATTTCCACATATTTTTCTTCCCTGTTAAATAGAATTCTCACAAATGTGTAGGCATGAAATTGAATTTTCAAACATGTAAATTTCTTTTCTGAAAGTTAATGAATCTAGTGAGGGGTATCAAAAGTACATTCATTTTTTACAGATTTTACTCTTGGCTCATACATATATATATATATATATATATATGATGAAAAATATGGAAAAGACAAAACAAAATCCGAATATGCAAGTTTACTGTTTTAATGTTGTCTTACTGTTGACGTCAGATGTTTCGGTCTAGTAGACCATCTTCAGGACATGGTTATTAGAAACATACTTAGGATTAGACGATATTTATGTCAACATGAAGAGACAATAGACACAAGACTAGTCAGAAACAGAACAACTTAAATTCAAAAGTCAGCGTTCCCTTTTTTGGGATTTGGTCACGTTGGCGTCGTGGGGGCGATGCTGCGAAAACACGCTCCCAAAAAAGAGACTTTATCTTAAATGAAAAAGAGGAATTCTATTTGAATCTAAAGCTTATAAGTACGTTTGTCAAGCATTAATCTTGCCAGGAAAGGGGAGATGTTAAAGAAGCCGGGTCTAGTATTTACCGTACAGGAAATGGATATTATGCCTGCCTCATAAATCCGTCTAAGGTTTTTATTATGAATATATTTTTAAATCTTCACAGAGTCGAAATCGAAATTATGATCAGATTTAGTTAAGTGTACAAATAAAGCATTATTTAAATTACCGAGGCGAATATCTCGTTTATGTTCGGAAATACGAGATTTTAGAATTTCAGTTATTCTGTTTCTGATTAGTCTTGTGTCTATCGTCTTTTCATGTTGACTTAAATATCGTCTAATCCTAAGTATGTTTCTAATAACCATGTCAGACCGAAACGTCTGACGAAGACAGTAAAACAACATTAAAACAGTAAACTTGCAAATTTGGATTTTGTTTTGTCTTTTCCATATTTTTCATCATACCGTAGGATCTACATCCACATATTTGCTTACATATATATATATATATATATATATATATATATATATATATATATATATATATTATGAAATGAACTAAGTCTAACAACTATTTTAATATATTTATTGTTTATACATTATTTTTGTACATAAAATATTTAAGTAAATACTCTGTTTATAATAAACATTATTAACAACATTTACTGGCCTGAATGTCTGAAAAATTTCATAGAAAATATGTGTCCTCCAACAGGAATCAAACTTGTATCCTACATAGAACCATCATATAACCTGACGTGCTATATCATTTAGCTACAGAGGAATGATATAACACATCAGGCTATATGATGGTTCCGTGTACATTGAGAAGAAAAGTCACTATATAAAGATGTAAATGCTTCAAAGACTTATCATATGTTTGTTATTTGTTATATTATAGCTGTTGATCAATTGTTGATGATTTTATTATCTTATTATTGAAGTAAAAATGATTTCTGATTTTGCATAATAACTTCAGGCTGCAGTTTTTTATAATAAATCTAATAACTTTAATAAAACCTGTTAAAACTACCTAAAAATTTAACTCAGGTTTTGTTTCGATGTCTAAATTAATCAAGTAAATCTTGACAAAAGATTTTCAAAGCAGTTTTGAATTAGTGAGCTTTACATGATTTGCACATAATTAGTTTGGATGGACTATATATATATATATATATATATATATATACCTCCATGAAATCGGTAAAAAAATCAGCATACTGTGAGGAAAACATGCGCCAAATGTAAGGAAAAATATAGTTTAATTGTCAAAATCTTTGTTATTAAGAGGAAGGATCAAAGTATATTTTGAATATTTAATTAATTTTTTTACTCCTTTTTAGAAAATTTGAAAGTTTGATTAATAAAATTGTTTTTCTTTCATCAGTGGTTGTCCTAACTTTTAGCATAGAATATTTTAGCCTCTTTTTTGCAGTAACAAACATATTAATTTGAAAATTCTTGCAAAAATGAAATAATTGTTGAATTTTAATGAAATTTTCAGGACTTATTCACAAATGAATAGAATTATTTTTTTAATTTTTTATTAAAAAATTTTGGTAAAATACTTTTTTTACATGTGTTTTGACCCCCTTACTTAATTTTATGAAAATTTCAACATGATAATTTTTACTGATTACTTTAGTTATTAGTAGAATTCTTTGAAAAATTTAAATCACCATTTTTTTTTTGCAAAATCAGAACCGGGCTTACTAAAAAACTGTTCTGAATCAAAAAATAAGAAATGCAATATAACTAAGACATTATTTAATTAGAGTAACTTTTAATTGCTTCTATGAATAATATATATTAAACACAATATTGTCTGAAGGAAAAAACTTTCACTGAAAAACAAATTTTTACAAGATTTGTTTGCATTTCTTACAATTTTATAAAGTTTTTAAATCTTTTAAAATTCACTTTTAATGTGATAACTCTTAGGAAATATTACTAAGTAAAACTATATCTACTAATCATGTATCACAAAGCTCATTACTATCTGACGATCCCAAATAGTTTTAAAAGAATTTCACTCTGTTTTTGTATGTGTGTATACATGCAGAATTTCTGAAGACAACCAATAAATCTGTCAGTAATAGGTCATGTGTTTTAAGAGTTATCCCCCACTGATGGACTTTATCATCTGTTCCAGCGCATACTTACCAATGAACACATTCGGCAGTCAAATCGTCTGTCAATAACTCAATTAACACATCAATAAAACAAGACCCCGTGATCAGATTAATTTAACTTTCAATTTGCTAATTTTTCTCAAATAAGATTTCAGAAATATATATTTTATTTTTGCAAGATTTTTAAACTGAGAATTGTTTACAAATCTGCCATATTTGCTGATTTTTATCGATTTTACTGAAAAAAATCAATTGCAATCAGTATAATTTCTGTTTGAAATACACCACAGAGTATTTTTGCTGACTGGAAATAGTACATTTTAAATCCTTTAGCTTTCAATTAAAGCTAAAATGGAAACTTCAAGTACGTTTTTTTGTTTTTAAAAATTCATTTTAAACCTTATGTATACTGAATTATTGGAGTTACCTAATTTAATATATGTATAAAATAATAGTAATATTTTTTTTTTAATTCATTTCACTTCAATCAAAGCAATAAAACTTAAGACCAAGAGGTTAATGAGTGTGGGAGAATATGAGAAAAAGAAAACATTATTAAGGACTGAGAAAAATAAAGGAAGATGAATTTAAAAGACAGACGATAACAATTGACATCACATTTAAATTTTTGATGATCAAACTTGACTGGAAAGGGTGGAGCTGGAAGAGACTTCTACAAGCAAGAAATGTGAGAAAAGAAACTGTTAGCATGAACTTTACTTATGTAGTTATGTTATGACAGAACTTAATATACTTGATATGTTATTTTCTTGAATTTGAATTGAGGTGTTTCCAAAATATCAAGATCCTGGCAACATCCAGTTCTTAATAACAACTGAGATGGACAAAATTACTCAAACAAAAACAGAAAATAACATGGTCTTCAGGCAGTTTATACAGAATTTTGATCCTGAAGTATAACAGCTTCTTCATAAATTTGAATTTGTTGGCTGTTATAAATGCATTCTGGTGTTGATCAATTGTGGAGCCATATTCATAGTTAACCATCTTCACAGTCATGACAGCAGAGAAGTAAATATATAAACATGAACCCAAAAAAGGAGAAAAGGTAATCCTTTATTTGACCACATGAACATAGACTCATTAATCCCTTACTTTACCACATGAATGTAGACCCATTAATCACTTGCTTTACAACATGAACAAAGAGCCATTAACCCCTTACCTCACCACACGAGCATAGACCCATTAATTTCATACTTTGCAACATGAACATAGACTCATTAATCTCTTTACTTCATCACATATTATGGACTGCTCCACTATAATTATAGTCAGATATATACAGGATGTATCCAAAAAACTTTGGAGGTGGGTTCCTCTCTACTAATAACTACTGATAACATTATTGGAACATTCTAGAAAATTCTACTTGAGTATTAAAGCAATTTATAAGTTTTAAACTCTGAAATTTGCATTGTACAGATATTTTTTCGCACATTAAAATGGATTAATAGGATTTATTTCTATTAAATCAAATTTTATTTCTGTTTTTTTATGCATATTTATTTATTATGCATCTGTTTACAGTTAATTATATAGAAAGTATGTTTATTCATTAGTTGGAAATACAATAAATTAAAAATTTCTATGTGTACGAATAATATGTCGCCCTCCACTGTATATATATCAATAAGTCTTCAGTCTACTGAGGCAAAAAGCATTTATTTTGTACATGAAATATATATTTTTTCAACAAAATATTCTTTTTGTCAATAAACTTATTTAAGTACGAACTATTTATCCCACTGACCAAACCATAGTGAAAAATTCCGGTCAAAATTTAGCTCAATTGCAGGCTATGGATTTCTTGACATACAGGAATATGCTGAAGCTACAAACTCCAATACTATTCTCTGGTAAGAATTTATTTATTTATCACATTTTAAAAAGCAGAGGCAATTTGACGAATATTAATTTTTAATTGACCATGAATTACAGTCCACCATTAAAATTCCTAGATTAAAAAATTCAAGCTGAAAAACAAAACAGAAGAGTGACGTCTCCTCTCAGACAAGTGAACATAATAATAATTACAGTATAGTAAAGAGAGAGAGAGGGAGAGAGAGAGAGATTAAGACTATTTATAGAAAGAGAGTGAGAAATCTTATATATATAGAGAGAGAGAGAGAGTGGGAGAGAGAGAAAGATTATACATAGATATATATATATATATATATATATATATATATATAGCTAGCTAGATAGATAGAGAGAGAGAGAAAGACTATATATGTATTGAGAGAGAGATAGAGAATGAGAGAGAATGACTATTTAGAGAGTGAGAGAAAGACTATATATATATATATATATATAGAGAGAGAGAGATAAAGTGTGTTAGAGAACAAAAAACTATTTAGAGAGAGAGAAAGACTATATATAGAGAGAGAAAGTGAGAGAGAGAAAACAAAAATATATAGAGAGAGAGAGAAATAAAGATTATTTAGAGAGAGAGAGAAAGACTGTCTATTTAGAAACAGACAAAAAGAAAATTTATTTAGTGAGAGAATGTCTATATATATATATATATATATATATAGAGAGAGAGAGAGAGAGAGAGAGAGAGAGATGAAAACACACACATATATATATATATATATATATAGAGAGAGAGAGAGAGAGAGAGTGTGTGTGTGTGTGAGAGAGAGAAAATAAAGCCTATTTAGTATGAGAGAAAAAAGAATGGTGGAGTCTGTTTAGAAATAGGGGAGAAAAAGAAAGACCGTTTACAACTATAGATAGAAAAAGTCTATTTAGAAAGAGAGAGAGAGGGAGAGAAAAGAAAAGATTTATAGAGAAAGAGAAGGGAATAAAAATTGAAGTGAAGAAGGAAAGAATGATTATTTAGAGAGAGAGAAAGACAATTTGGAGAGAAAGATAACTTAGAGCGAAAGTTTACTAAGAGAAATAGAGGAAGAATGTCTAGAAGGAAAGAAACAAGTATCTTGAGAGAAAAATCCTTAGAAAGAGAGACTAGAGAGAAAGAGAGCGAATGTCTATCAAGAGAGAGAGAGAGAGTGAGAGAATGGCAGAGAAAAACTAGACAGTAAGTCTCTTTAGAGAGAGAGAGAGAGAGAGAGAGAGAGAGAGAAGGGTTATTTAGAGAGACAAGGACATTCAAGCAAGAAAGAGAAAGTCTTTATATAGAGAGAGACTACTTAGAGAGAAAGGCCACTTAGAAAGAGAGAGACTCTTTAGAAAGAGAGAGAAAGACTCTTTAGAAAGAGAGAAAGTGTATTTAGAGAGACAGTGACTATTAAACAAGAGAAAAGAGAAAGATTATTGTTTGGAGAGAAAAGCTACTTAGTGCAAAAAAAATTATTCCTGGAAAGAGAATGAAAGAGAAAAGGTCTAGAGAGAAAGACTACTTAGAGAGATAGAGAGATTCTTTAGAGTGAGAGAGGCACAAAGAGAGAAAAACTACTTAGAGGGTATTTAGAAAGTGAGAGAAAGATTATTTAGAGAGACAGGGACTATTAAGTGAGGGAAAGAGAAAATCTATTTCTGGGCACTGATTGACCAATGATATCTTCATATTGTTCCTATTTATAGATACTTTTGTGTTTTGTAAAAGCAGACAGTAATGGAAACCAACTTTTTAAAATGAAGAAATGTTGCTAAAGTAATAATAAATGGCTTGTTTAAAACATTTAATGGAAAAAATTGAATAAAAATGTTTGATTATTTTTTATACACAGAGTGCAGGTTAAAACTAAAGATTTTGCAAGCATAAAGTATTTATCATTTTCAGTTTTCACACGAGTAGTAAGAGAAAAACTTTCTTGAAGATCAAATGGATGTTGGTTTTCCTCTCAATGAGAGCTCAAATATTATCGCCTTGTGCCAAACAAAACTAGACTCTGTAAAATTTCACAGAAGGTACAATGAATATACCACTATTTAGGTAGAATATTTTTCGTATTGTATGTTTGGTAGTCATTGAGAGTCCTACTATTGTGATAGACCCACATAAACATTTGAAAATCATTCCAACTGTCACCCTTTTTTTTATCATTTTACCCCAAACAAGGTGGTAATGCCACTAGAAAACAGGGGGTTACATGGAGTGAAAGAGAATGAGAAGACTTTAGTGGGGAGGATTGCGGAAAGCACAATAAAGGAACAAGATTCAAGAAGACGGAAGATTGACATTGACATTACATTTAAAATTTTGAAGATTGTAGTTATCAGGGAAGTAAGAAATCAGAAGGGAGTTTCAGAGGTGTGAGGAAACTGTTAGAGTAGAAATGGCGGTTACATGTAGCTAGTTCATATGTAAAATGGTAAAACCTAATTGCCAATCTAGTAGCACACTTAAATTCCTGTAATCTGGGCACCAGGGGAAAAAAAGCTTGTCCGATCAGTTGCCATGAAAATATCTATAGAAAAGACAGAGTGAAGCCATGTTATGTAAGAGGTAAATCTTTTTGGGAACATTCCCAGTGTTTGAACAATTACTAACACAATTGTTACCTTTATGTTCTATAATTTCTTCAGTTCTCTGATGAGGTTCAGATACTTATTCAGCTTTTCATTTAACTCTTTGTCCTACTGGGCCAGCAACATCCACAATCTGACATATTTTTTTCTTTGTTCAAGATGATTGTATTCTAGTCTACTGGCCTAGATTGGGTGATCAGTTGGTAACTCAATTCTCTGAGGATTTTGTATTTTTCATCCTCTAAGACAGATTCTGGTCTGTATCATCCCAGTGGATCACCCTTCACACCCAATCCTGCCTCGTGCTGTACTCAGAATTAACTTGTTGCATTTACTTATTACATCAATTGTCTCTAGTACTGCATCATCTGCATCTACTATTCTCCCGTGTATTATTTATCTCAATCTTTATATATTTGCTTCTTATGGTGTAGTTCTTTGTTGCCATTAATATAAATTCAGTTTCTCTCTTTAGAATTCTCCTTATTACCATTATTTTCAATAATTTCAAATAGTTATATTCGAAAAGGAAGTTAAAATGTTGTTTTTGTTGAAAATGTTCTGAAAGATGTGATAATAGTTTAAATTTGGTAAACTTGGTTGGGAGAGTTCAAAATTCAACATTGGCTGCTTAGAGAAATTTAACAAATTTGCACAGTATCGTAAGGTCAGTTGGGCACTGTCTGCGAGAAAAAGAGCACCATGACCCAATTCACTCTGCCAGAAATTTGGAAACGGTATGATGTACTGCTTGGTATTCACACCAGAAGTTCCAATGCAAATATTTCAGAGTGTTTGGGTGTCAATCTGAGGATTCAGAAAGAGTCAGATGAGTCTAATGGTGATTACGAAGGTACAGCAGCTTGCAAAACTCACTCTGCTCGTTCTGGTAAAAAAAGAACTCACAAATTTTTAGTGAGATCCAACACGGAGGGTGACATTGTGCCTTGAGGAGGTAGTGCTTCCCTGGGCCAAGACAGTATCTGCTAGAATATCCTATGTCTGGCAACATGACTCTGCACCATGCCACACAAGCAAGTAAACCCAGTCATGACTGTCAGACAATTTTTGTGACCATATCACCTCTTACATTTGGCTACTTAACTTCCCAGACTGCAACAC
>OZ038505.1:36986633-37004133 GCA_964036315.1 Acanthosepion esculentum
CTTTTCCGAATTTAAATAACCACTGTGCCAATAAAAAAAAACTAAACCAGCTTGACAAAAAACATCTAAATCCCTCACCCTTTCTTTCGGCAAAATTTGTGGTATTTGTACCGATTTCTGCCATATGGAACACTCTTTGAAATTCCTAGCTCTCTGTGAATCTAATCTTGATTCTTCAATCATCTCCCCCGAATTCTCTGTTCTTGACTATCTTCTTCTCTTTAGGAAGGATCCTAGTGTCCACATGCACAGCCTTAGTGTTTGTATTCAGGAACATCTCCCACTGGCTAAGGAATCATGTCTCGAGTCTCCAGACCATTCTTACAAGTGCCACCGTCTTTCTCAACTAAACTCTGTCAATTATCTCTACTTTCTTTACCATTCCCTTTCCCCTCATGACTCTTGTGTGCTAGATAGTATTTCTGATAATTTTGATAAAGCCCTCTCCCTACACTCATTTGCAAATATCTTTGTGTTCGACGAATTCAATGCCCACCATGATAGGTAGCTTAGTCACCCTTTCCACTGACCTCACTGACATCCAAAGCTCATACTTTTCTATTACTCAATCTCTTACATAAAACTTCCTGTGTCTCTCCAGTGATTCTGATGGACATGCTTCTCTACTTGAAATCTTCTTTACCTTTGACTCATGTTGTACTCTGATGATCTGTCCTCTTGGCACCTCTGATCAAGCGGTAGTGTCTGTAGATATCTCTTTCTGCTTTCTCATCAGTCATGAACCTCCAACCAACAGAATATCTTTCCATTATCAATGCACAGACTGCGACTCATTCAGTGACATCTTATGCAATGACCTTAAATGTGCCACTGAGGTCCCTGATTGGATCAAACCTTTCACTCTTGCATGGAATTAACAAGTAAAAACACAAAGTTTGACTGTAACAGGCACCTCTTTGTCACTGCTCGTAATGAGTGCAAGCATGTTCTGAAAGGTTGTTAGTGTTTGCTGATAGAATGAAACAATGTCTGGCCTCTGACATGTCTGGTTCTAGAGTTTACTGGTGTCTCTGCAAGGCTGTGCTGAACAAAAGTAAATCATTAGTCCCTCCTCATTTCAATCAATTTGTAGTACAGCAGATAAGGTACAGTGCATTTCTCAGAAGTTCTCTTCCAACTTATCTAGGGTACCCCTGCCTAATCAGAGGCTTTACTGAATCATATGCACATAATCCCGTCACTGGTTGCAGACATTAAATTAGATCCCCACAAGGCAAGCAGATGTGATGATATATATATAAATTAAAAACATTTGGAAAGAATTAAGACATCGGGAATACGCAAAAGGCTATTTTAAAAAAAATGTCAGCTGAATCGTGAGAATGATGTAGCATTTCAGTAAGTGTACAAACACACAGCGAGAGAAGATTCTTGTGTATCACTGCTGTGAAAGATGTTTTGTCAACCCAGAGTGAACAACTAATCACCAGCCATGTGATGGACCCCTTGCCATTGTTAAGGCTTTTCAGTCCAGGTGCTCGAGGAAATAAAGAACACTATTGCCCACTCATCAGGAAGAAAAACAAAGGTCCTGTTCTTGCACTTTTGTGAATAAAACCTGTGTGATTACCCCACTTTGTCTACAAATGGACAACATTCAATTCCCACTAGATGGTGTAAACAGTGACAGTCCTTTGGCTGCTGACACCCTGGGCAAGCTGATCTTACAAGTACACACCCTTGTTTAAATTAATTGAAACAACCACTTAGTTTCCTTTCTTTCACTTTATAGTCAGCTTTAGATGCACTGGAGTGACAGGGTGTAATTGATTTCTATTTTTTCCTCAGATTAGGTCATTTGCAGTGGTGTGCAGTAATATGAATCTATTTTCAGGGTGTATGATGAAATTTGTTTGGCCTTGAAAAATATTGCATTATCCATGATTACATCAGATTTTTATCACACCCAGACACTTTTGTCTCAACTGTCAATTAGTTGTCCTAAGGCCATTTTCTGCAATGGACGTTACTCCAAGAAAAAATATGAAAACTGTAATGCTGCATGATCACATTGGCAAGCCTTAACTGTAAGCAAATCAAAGTAATATAGACTGGTTCGGAAACTCTCTTGATTTAAATCCTATTGAGAATCTGTGGTCAATTTGCAAGGAACAACTTTGTGGAATGGACAAAGTACTAACATGTGCACTGGGTCCTGTTTCATTTGTAATAATACAAAAAAAAAGTAAATAATAACAGTATTATTCAATTTGTTTCAATAAATTTGCATGAGGGTGTATAATTTTTGCAAATTATCACAAGGGAAAAAACTGAAAATGTAGAATAATAAGTTTATTATAATATAAAGAAATTATCCTCCCTAAAACATTTTTTCTAGCCTTTAGATCTGCAAATATTTTCATGGAACTTTCTACACCTATCTTCTTTACAATATCATTGTGAATATCTTAACTACATGTCCCAAGCAAACAAAATTAAATTGGCTTCATGCTGAAAAATAAAAGATTTTTTTATCAAAATTGGAAGTAGATATTCAAAGAGACGACCAATTTCATAAATGTTCACAAATGTGCACCTGTGACATGATATGTCAAGTTGGTAGTCCGACACCAGGCAAACATGCTGTAGCATGTGTTGCATAACATTTTCCTGTGCCTCAGTGATTCTCTGCTTAAGTTCTGCTAAAATTGTAGGAAGAAGGGAATATAAACATATCCTTTATCATAGTCCCAAAAAAAATCACAAGTTGTCAAGTTAGGTGAACATGGAGGATATTTCAACAGTACATTGCCATTATCACTTGTACGCCAAATCCATCTTCCCGGTAGATTCTTAATGAGATATATCTGCACAGTCAGCTTCCATTGAGGTGGAGCACCAGCCTGTTGAAAAATGTTCATGCTCATTAGCAAGGATGTCATCAAATAATAAGTTCTGAGGCATAAGACGATTCTTGGAACTTGTGCTGGACACATTCACTTTCGGCAAGTACCTCATGTGCTCAACTGTGTCATGGGGATTTTCTTAGCCCCAAATGTGAACATTATGCTTGTTGACTTTGCCATTCATATAAAATGTGGCCTCATCACTGAAATCAAGACATTTTTTGAACTCCTCATCTTTGTGTTTCTCTTGTATAGTGACAGAGAATTGCTTGCACTTTTCCCTGTCATCTGTGTTTAAGGCTTGAACTAACTGCAGGTTATAGGGTTTCATTTGCTAGCATTTCCTTACTGTATGCCAAAGTGTCCTATGAGGAATCTGGGTTTCTATAGATGCTCTACTTACAGACTTTCTGGGCTTTGCACAAATGTTTCTGAACTTGATTGACAATATTTTCCAATACTACTGGTTGACAAGATCCCTTTGCTCTGTGCAGACAGACTTTCTCTTTGAATTTTTTGTGTAATGTCCAAATCTTCTTTCCAGTTGGTACCTTTTGAATTTTCTTGAAAATGCATGCTGCATAATCTTGTTTGTTTTTTGAGCCTTTTCATTTCTAATGAATGTCATTCTTCAGCCTGGAAAAAATTTAAAACTTCACAATAATCTTAGTTAATCTAACAATAACCTAGTGGATTAAAGCTTAATCCATTAGAAATATTGTTACACTAATAAAGAGTGCACAAGAGCCAGAACATTGTGATACCAAGAACAAAGATAAGGACAATATTTTGTAGGTAAATAGTGTACATAAGGATTACTACTCATCACAGAAATTGAGACAAAAAATAATAATAATAATAATAATAATAATAATAATAATAATAATAATAATAATTATAACACACATGGACAGAACAATCAAAGCTAATCAGCCAGACATTGTAATCAAAAACCACAAAAACAGAATGTGCTTTCTTATTGATACGGCCGTTCCTGTAGACTGTAATGTATCTTTGAAGATCTTTGACGATCTTAAAAAAACTATCAAAACACAAGGATCTTGAAGTGAAAATCTAAAAAATGCATCACATGAGGATGTGAATAATTCCAGTTGTAGTTAGAGCCATTGGATTGATTGAAAAAGGTTCTGATAGACTCATTAAAGGCATGTCTGGTAACCTATACTTTAAAAAAATATCAAAAATTGTATTCACAAATACTACTCACACATTACAATGAGCTTTATCTATGGAAAATTTGTGTGAGCTTAGGTTTTTTTGTTTACAAACATGATCATAAAGCCATTTCTGACCTTAGGTCTCTGGCTGGGACGCAGTAGGAAATGTGTATACAACAGAAATCAAAGGAAATAATAATAATAATAATAATAATAATAATAATAATAATAATAAACAAGGACCTTGAAAGAGAAATCTCAAAAATGTGGCACATGGGAACATCAACAATCCCTGTTGTAGTCGGAGCCCTTGGACTGGTTGGAAAAGATTCCAGTAGACTAATTGAAGGGATCCCTGGAAGTCCATGTCTCAAAGAAATACAAAAAATTGTTCTGGCAAATACAGCCCACACTTTATGAAGAGCTTTATCTATGTAATTATTTTTTTTTTTTTGCAGTGGAAAGTGTCATGATGCCATTTCTAACCTTAGGTCCCTGGGCGGGACACGGAAAGAAATGTGTAAACGCCAGATATCAAAGGAAATAAAAATAATAATAATGATGATGATGACGATGATAGCTATCAGCTTCTTTCAAAGTACACCACTATTGTGGCTAGTTAATCACTTATACAGACACCTGTTCAGGTACATTTGTGTTTCTTTGACAGCCATAGAGCCAACCTGTCCAGCGCTTTATACTATAGTGAGCAGACCTTAATTACATTTTCTGAGAGAGAGTACATAATCTAATATGATCAATAATTTAACAAGGCCAGTACAAGCAAACCCTCAGTCATGATGACTTGTAACTTCATGCTCCCAATGAAATTCATAAACACATATATGATGACTGCTTTCTCAATTCTTATTATCATTTCTTATCATTTAACATTTTCACTAATATGATTTTTAAGTCCAGACAGGGAATCACATTATCTATGACATTGTTATTAACTTTTATTGAATTTGAATAACTTTTTCATGATTCAAAGACATCAGAAATCTTTTTAAACTGTGAAAAATAAAAACCTTGTGCTGGTCCAATCCAAAAAAGCAAAACTATTCTTAACCATTGATGGATAGCTCAGGAAAAGAAATTCTGCTTATTTATTTCCAAAGATATTACAACAGATACATTCTTCAAAAGCATAATTAAAATGTATTTAAAGCAGTTGCATTCAGATGGTATCTTTTCATGCTGACACGCCAGTAACATATAAAGACTTAAACTGGTTCACTTTCAAATTTCAAAGGTAGATCTATATTCAAATTGGGTATCTTTCTGGCTAGGCTTTATGTAATGTGTAACAATTGTCAAGCTATAAAATGACCTGGAGAAACAGACTGAATCTGTTGTTCAAACTGAAAGTGGCAAAGTTTTGCTTATCACATTTAATGGTGATAACTTGATAACCAGTAGAGTTATGCAATCATTCCTGAAAGCATAGGAAGTTATTTTATATTTTTTGGAGGTTGGGTATCCTTTATTGCTTGCTAGTTGTTGTCTGCTGCCAATAGACAATTTTCTGGAATGGTGTGACCATAAACACTGACTTTATTCTTTTTGAAAGGCAGCTTCTCAAAGTTGAATCTGATATTGTTTTTTTTTTTTGTTGTTTTCAGAAACTGAATGAACACTGTTTCTTCTTCAGTATTTCCAAAGATGAAGATATTTCAAACTGTTTCTAAAATTGCCGATCAGACTCAGCACTTTCACCAATCGTGATAAATGAAAGTTTCCTCAGGGATGCCACAGGCCATAAAATCCTTATTGGAGCTTAAACTCAACCCATATATATATATATATATATATATATATATATATATATATGTAGTCCATTGCTAAAGATACTGCAAAAATGGTTGGTTTACTGTACTTCTCCAGTAAGTACCTGGCATCTCTTGCTATCCTCTACCTTTACAAGAGTCAGATCAGGCCAAAAATTGGGTACTGCTGCCCAGTTTTGATAGAGTCCAAAAGCATCTCCCATCTTTTTGGTGATGAAGATTAAACACCACAACACTCTTGCTTATCTATTGCTATTTCCATGGAAAATGTTGAATTGAACAGCATTCTATAGTACCACCAGTCGTAACCATCACAGCTAAGACCTGCTATACCATGCACTTTGTATCAAACCAGCATCATTTACTTCATATGGTCTTGGCAATAGGTAAGTTCCACTTGAGCAGTTTCTTCCCACACACCATTGGTTAGTGGAACTGACTCCTAAGAGCATACTCATTACAATCTTAACCTATTCAAGTCTAGGGTTAACTGTTATCTTCCCCACATACCAACATATATGATGCCTCTTACACTGTCATTATCTACCTCGTGGGTTCTTGTACATGGTGAACAACATTGTAAAAAAATACATTAGGGATTCCTGGAAAGACTGCATTCAGCTTGTACTGGAAGACATCCTGGAATATTTCCAATCCAAATTAGACGTGCTTAAATGTGCCAAATGGTGTGTTGAAAATATAGAACAGACTTGATTTTCAATTCAGTTCTTTATAAGTGAGGTAATTTAATATTTGCTATACAGAAATCATTTTGGTTACAAAACTGGAAGATTGATTTTTTTATGGTTTATGTACTCTTTGTTGGTTATTTAAAATTCCATGGATAGTGAGACAGAGAAAAGGTAGAAATTTGGCCTGCATGAATATCAGAAGGATTTAATCAAAATGTATTTCTCCTTTCCGCCATAAGACATAAATGATGCGAAGAAAGACATGATGAAGGTTAACAATATTTACAGAACAAAATACAACAACAAACTTAAGTGAATTTATTCCCAGTGGATGTGAATGCAGTGTTATGAGATAATCTGCATGAGGATTTGTCTTCAGTGGATCAAGGTTCTCAGGGTTCATACTGATAATGTTAGAAATCATGCTCAAATTTAATCTTTAGTTGTTTTCAGCATGATTAGTTTGTGAGTTGTATGAAATTTTTGTTTGACTTCGTATCGTATGTCATATTTCTATGGTGCGGTAATTCATATGTATTCTTCCATCGTCTTCAGGATGATCTCTTCGTCTGACCGCAAAGATGGCAAAACATCATGCATTTATCTGTGTGTCTCTGTGTCTCTCTGTTTTTATGCTGCCTGGTCCTGTTCTTAAATAACCACGGGTAGGCTCCCAGACAGGATTTTGGATTGAAGTGGGAAGAAGTCTGTTGCGGTTAGTGGGTAGCAGAAATTTAGAAATTTGACCTGTATAAATATAAAAAGGATTTTGAACAAAATGTATTCTTTCCGCCATCCAACATAAATGGTGAGGAATGACATGCTGAAGTTAATAACATTTATTTACAGAAAGGAAATACAACAAGAAACCTAAGTGAATTTATTCACAGGGGATGTTAAGATATATATATATATATATATATATATATATATATATATATATATAGAGAGAGAGAGAGAGAGAGAGAGAGAGAGAGATCTTGTTTTACTTACCTGCATAATGATTTGTCTTCAGTAGGCTGAGATTTCAGGGTTCATACTGATGGTGTCAGAAAAATCATGCCAGGATTTAATCTTTGTTTGCTTTGAGTGTGTTTAGTTTCTGAGTTGTATGAAGTTGTTGTTTAACTTTGTATTCCATGTCGTATTACTAAGGTACTGGAGTATTCATATATATTCTGCAATTGTCTATGATATGGTCTCTCAGTCTGATCATAAAGATGGCAACAACATCATGTGCCTGTTTGCATATCTCTCTTTCTCTGACTGTCCTTCTCCTCTCTGAATCTATTCTTTAAATAATCCTCAGAATTTGGGATTTAAGTGGAAAAGTATGGACAAATGTCTGTTGCTATGCAGATATTGTACAAGCATTTGTGTGCATAATGACAAAAGTGGAAACATTTTGGATTGTAGGAGGTTTCTAAAAGTACCTGATATTCCCAAGTGGTCTCTCATCTAAGAGATCACTTAAGACTAGGTCAGCACTACTTAACTTCAGGTGTGTATATTGGATATCTGCAAGTTGGCCTCACTTGTGATTCAAATCCCAACCAGATGCTCCATTTTAGTGACATTATACTAAGAAAGGTCAATCATCTAAAGTTCCGTAGGTGATACACCCAGTGGAGAATAGTCTTGTGTTTGTTTGAACCATTGTACTAAGCCCAAGGAAACCATTATTTTCTATCATAACTCATTGTAAGAGGTCCAGTTTCTTTCTTTGAGATAACATGCAAGGTGGATTTGTTTTTGAAGTTACTTCTTCTAGATCTTAGGAAGCAGGCAGTTTGAATTCAGAGTTTTTGTTCTCTTAGATTTGTTGACAACCAAGTCTATAGGGCCCAAGTTGTCCTACTATTTACTCATAGCTGGGAGGAGAAGGGATGGATTTATACCATTTCCAAGGGCATTAGCATGTAAGTGAATACAATGAATTTCACTGGAATTAGAAATCAGCTCTCCTATTCCTCAATCTCCACCATGACTCATTTAGATTCTTACAAGAATGAAAAAAAAGAACTTATTTTCATTTACATATTTTTAAATGTCTAAAATAGAATAAAACCTATATAATAGAAAATGACCTATATTGAGTTTTCAGAATGTTGCCACCAACAAAATTCAAATCATTATTTAAAACTGCTGTTAAGCTGACACTTTAAGAATGTTTTCGTCGAATAACTTGTATCTCATATCTAAGAGTCTTACTAACCAAGTATCATATAAAGAAGGAGAAAATCTAGGTAGTCACAAGATGATTGTCTAAAGTGCTTTAGGTGATGTACCCATGGGTGAATTGTCTGAAATCAGAGATTTTCACAGCGCCATGTTGTGTCCCAGTCGTGTGATTGTTTAAACCATTTTACTAAGTCCAAGAAGTTCATTATTTTATGTCGCAGCTTGAAGTATGGAGTCAGTTTCTTTCCTCGAGATGACATGTGAGCTGGATTTGTTTTTGAAGTTACCTTCTTCCTGCATTTGCCTAAAGAGGCAGTACATACAAGGCAGAAGGTGGTTTGAAGTTTTCATTCTCCTAGACTGCTTGGCAACCAAGGCCCAGTCTATTCTGCTATTTACCCATAGCAGGAGGGAAAAGATGAGTTCATACCTTTCCCGAGGGTATTAGTACATAAGTGGATGCAATGATCTCGACTGTGTTTTGAACTCGGCTCTTCGATTCCTCAATCAAAGCTCCTTATCCATTACTCCACCATGCCTTCAGTAAAAAAGGTTAAGTTTAAATAAATAATTATATCTAGATAATTTTCTTTTTACCTTGTTTTTTCACATACTATATTCTCAAACCCCTTCTTCTTACAAGCCATTATTTCTCCTCCTTTTATTTTTTCCTCATTTCTTTCTCTATCTATTTTTTCTTTACTCATTCTTTTTGCTTTCTCCTTTTCTCCTTTTCCTTCTTTTATTCCTTCTTTTCTTCAAATATCTTTTATGCTTTCCTCCACTTCTTTTCTTTCTCCAGCCTTCGTTCCTTTCAACTTTCCTTCATTCTAAATTTTCTTTCTTCAAATATCATTCTTTCTTTCCCTTTCTTCTTACATTCCAAACTTCTTTCCCCTTTTTCTCATCCGTCTTCCCACCTTTCCTTTTCCCCTACAGACATCCTTCCATATTTATTTTTTCTTTCTTTTCTCTCCTCCCTCCCTCCCTTCCTTCCTTCCTTCCTTCCTTCCTTCTATCTTTATTTCCTTTTCTTTTTCCTTTCTTTCTTTCTTTCTTTTCCTTCCTTCTTTCCAAGCATCCTTCTATTTTTCTTTCTTTCTTTCTTTCTTTCTTTCTTTCTTTCTTTCTTCCAAGCATCCTGCAATCTTTATTTCCTCGTCTTTCTTCCCCTCCTTTCTTCCAAACATACTTGCACCTTTCTTTTTCTTCTTTCTTTATTTTCTTCCTCCTAATCTTCCTTCTCTCTTTCTTTCCACATTTTTCTCCCTTTCTTACAAACCAAATTTTATCTTTTTTCTTTCTTTCTTTCCTTCCTTCCTTCCTTCCTTCCTTCCTTCCTTCCTTCCTTCCTCTCTTCCTTTCTTCATTCCTTCCAAACATATTTACACCTTTCTTTTCCTTCTATCTTTCTTTCCTTTCAAATCCTTTAAAATTTCTTTTCCTTTTTTACTTTCTTTCTTCCAAACATCCTTCCAGCATTTGTCCTTCCTGCTTTCTTTCTTTCTTTCTTTCTTTCTTTCTTTCTTTCTTTCTTTCTTTCTTTGCTTCCATACATCTTTTAACATTCTTTCTTCTTTCCTTTTTCCTTCCTTCTAAATATCATTCAACCCTTCCTTCCTTCCTTCCTTCCTTCCTTCCTTCCTTCCTTCCTTCCTTCCTTCCTTCCTTCCTTCTTTTCACCTTCTTTCATCCTTTCACCTTCTTTTTTCTTCTTTTATTTCATTTTCCTTCTTTCTAAACATCATTCAAACTTTCTTTCTTTCTTTCTTATTTTCCAAACATCCTTTCACCTTCTTTCTAAAAAACATTCAACCTTCTTTTCTTTCCTTTTTCTTTCTTTCGAAACATTCTTTCACCTTCCTTTTCCTTCCTTCCTTCCTTCCTTCCTTTTTCTTCCTACTAAACATCCTTCAACCTTTCTTTCTTTCTTATTTTCCAAACATCCTTACACCTTCCTTTTCCTTCAAAACATCCTTCAGTCTTTTCCTTCCTTCTTTCTTTCTGTCTGTCTTTCCTTTCAAACATCCTTCAACCTTTCTTTTGCTTCCTTCCTTCTTTCCTTCTTTCTTTCTTTCTATTTTTCTTTTTTCTTTCTTTCAAACATTCTTTCACCTTCCTTCCTTCCTAACATCCTTCAACCTTTCTTTCTTTCTTTCTTTCTTTCTTTCTTTCTTTCTTTCTTTCTTTCCAAGGATACTTTCACCTTCCTTTTCCTTCCTTTCTTTTTTTCTTCCTTCCAAACATCCTGCCATCTTTAATTCTATCCATTTATTTTGTCCTACTTTTTTATCCTTTTCCTTCTCTGATTTTTAGCTGATCTTTTTTCTTTTCTTTTTTATAATCAATCTTTTTTTTCTTACATGCTCTTTATGAAGATTTTTTCATTCTATTTTTTCACATTACCATTTCTCTGACACAATGCATGGCAAAAAGGCCATGCAGTTCAGGAGAAAAAGTTTCATAAAATTTTTCTTGGCTTTGCAGATTTTTAGCAAAATTTTTAGCTTCAGACTTCAGACATCATCTGCCAATAGTAATTGATTTCACCATTAGTTTTCTGCTTTCTTATTTACCTATTCTCTGTTTGTACATATCTTTATCAAAGATTTAAGACTTTGTTTTCCTTTTATTGCCTCTTTGGCAATTCTTCATCATTGACGTTCTTCTTTCTCTCTCTTTCCAATATGGCTTATAGTCACATCTCATTGAAATACTGGTTCCTGTACATTCACAAAAGTTAAGCAACATTGAGACTGGTTCGTACCTAGATGGGTAGCCACATGAGAATACCAGGTGCTGTAATCTTTGATGTGTAGGTGGTTTAATGGATAATGGCTAGGAATTGTTAATCAGAGAGACAATTTCCAATTATCATTGGGTTTGTTATATTCACTTGTAATTATCAGTGGGAAACACATGAATCTTCCTCTTCTCTCCCTAGCTATGGATTAATTAGCAAGATTTATATCATTATTATCTCAAAAGAAATTCAACAGTTTTGGTTTTCTGTTAATTTTTCTATATTATATTTCCCTGATTATAACCCGTCAATTAGATTATTTAAAATTTTATATTCTTCCCTCAATAAAAAATAAATTTATTTTTCAATATTTAAAATTTGGACCTTTATACTTTCATTTAATTAACTTGGACTTGTTTATACTTTTTATTTTAGTTAATTTTATTTTTAAACTGTTAAGAGATCCCCTTCATGTTTGAAGCTCAAAATCTGCATGGTAAAATAAGGAATAATAATCAACATGTTTTGAAGAACTGTACATGTTTTGAAGTAAAGTCGTCTAAATGTTAAAATGAAAAATAACATGTTACATGTTTCTGAAGATGAATACATTACATGTTAAAATGGAAAGTAACATGCTACATGTTTTTTAACATGGATACGCTACATGTCAATGTATGTTTTTGAAGATGAATACTCTGCATGTCAATATGGAAAATATCAGGCTACATGGTTTTGAAGATGAATACTCTACATATCAATATGGAAAATAATATGCTGCATGTTTTTGAAACATAAACATCTACATGTTAAATTTTCTAAAGAGGAAAGATTTTTTATTTATTAATCAGATTTTTACCACTTTAAATGTCATTTTTAGTGAACACTCATAGTTGAGGAGACATTACATTTATTTTTAAACTGTATATTTATTTCAGTAGATAAAAATAAATATGCTGTTTAATATGTTTTAAAATAGAAAATAATATTCTCATGTGTCAGAGGTATAATGAGAGTTTATTATGTCAACATATTGATTATGTCATTATTATCCCTTTGAGTTACATGTGCTATCCATTTTAATTGTTGCTGCTGTTGGTAGTCCTCAAGTGATGTGGTTTCTCTTATTTGGTACAGTTCTTTATTTGAAGTAGTGCAGAACATTAATATCTTGATTATGTCATTATTTTCTCTTTGAGTTACATGTGCTATCCATTTTAATTGTTGCTGCTGTTGGTATTCCTCAAGTGATGTGGTTTCTGTTATTTGGTACAGTTCTTTATTTGAATTAGTGCAGAACATTAATATCTTGATTATGTCATTATTTTCTCTTTGAGTTACATGTGCTATCCATTTTAATTGTTGCTGCTGTTGGTAGTCCTCAAGTGATGTGGTTTCTGTTATTTGGTACAGTTCTTTATTTGAAGTAGTGCAGAACATTAATATCTTGATTATGTCATTATTTTCTCTTTGAGTTACATGTGCTATCCATTTTAATTGTTGCTGCTGTTGGTAGTCCTCAAGTGATGTGGTTTCTGTTATTTGGTACAGTTCTTTATTTGAAGTAGTGCAGAACATTGATATCTTGATTATGTCATTATTTTCTCTTTGAGTTACATGTGCTATCCATTTTAATTGTTGCTGCTGTTGGTAGTCCTCAAGTGATGTGGTTTCTGTTATTTGGTACAGTTTTTTATTTGAAGTAGTGCAGAACATTGATATCTTGATTATGTCATTATTTTCTTTTTGAGTTACATGTGCTATCCATTTTAATTGTTGCTGCTGTTGGTAGTCCTCAAGTGATGTGGTTTCTGTTATTTGGTACAGTTCTTTATTTGAAGTAGTGCAGAACATTAATATCTTGATTATGTCATTATTTTCTCTTTGAGTTACATGTGCTATCCATTTTAATTGTTGCTGCTGTTGGTAGTCCTCAAGTGATGTGGTTTCTGTTATTTGGTACAGTTCTTTATTTGAATTAGTGCAGAACATTAATATCTTGATTATGTCATTATTTTCTCTTTGAGTTACATGTGCTATCCATTTTAATTGTTGCTGCTGTTGGTAGTCCTCAAGTGATGTGGTTTCTGTTATTTGGTACAGTTCTTTATTTGAAGTAGTGCAGAACATTAATATCTTGATTATGTCATTATTTTCTCTTTGAGTTACATGTGCTATCCATTTTAATTGTTGCTGCTGTTGGTAGTCCTCAAGTGATGTGGTTTCTGTTATTTGGTACAGTTCTTTATTTGAAGTAGTGCAGAACATTGATATCTTGATTATGTCATTATTTTCTCTTTGAGTTACATGTGCTATCCATTTTAATTGTTGCTGCTGTTGGTAGTCCTCAAGTGATGTGGTTTCTGTTATTTGGTACAGTTCTTTATTTGAAGTAGTGCAGAACATTGATATCTTGATTATGTCATTATTTTCTTTTTGAGTTACATGTGCTATCCATTTTAATTGTTGCTGCTGTTGGTAGTCCTCAAGTGATGTGGTTTCTGTTATTTGGTACAGTTCTTTATTTGAAGTAGTGCAGAACATTAATATCTTGATTATGTCATTATTTTCTCTTTGAGTTACATGTGCTATCCATTTTAATTGTTGCTGCTGTTGGTAGTCCTCAAGTGATGTGGTTTCTGTTATTTGGTAGAGTTCTTTATTTGAAGTAGTGCAGAACATTGATATCTTGATTATGTCATTATTTTCTCTTTGAGTTACATGTGCTATCCATTTTAATTGTTGCTGCTGTTGGTAGTCCTCAAGTGATGTGGTTTCTCTTATTTGGTACAGTTCTTTATTTGAAGTAGTGCAGAACATTGATATCTTGATTATGTCATTATTTTCTCTTTGAGTTACATGTGCTATCCATTTTAATTGTTGCTGCTGTTGGTAGTCCTCAAGTGATGTGGTTTCTGTTATTTGGTACAGTTCTTTATTTGAAGTAGTGCAGAACATTGATATCTTGATTATGTCATTATTTTCTTTTTGAGTTACATGTGCTATCCATTTTAATTGTTGCTGCTGTTGGTAGTCCTCAAGTGATGTGGTTTCTCTTATTTGGTACAGTTCTTTATTTGAAGTAGTGCAGAACATTGATATCTTGATTATGTCATTATTTTCTCTTTGAGTTACATGTGCTATCCATTTTAATTGTTGCTGCTGTTGGTAGTCCTCAAGGGATGTGGTTTCTGTTATTTGGTACAGTTCTTTATTTGAAGTAGTGCAGAACATTGATATCTTGATTATGTCATTATTTTCTTTTTGAGTTACATGTGCTATACATTTTAATTGTTGCTGCTGTTGGTAGTCCTCAAGTGATGTGGTTTCTGTTATTTGGTACAGTTCTTTATTTGAAGTAGTGCAGAACATTGATATCTTGATTATGGCATTATTTTCTGTTTGAGTTACATGTGCTATCCATTTTAATTGTTGCTGCTGTTGGTAGTCCTCAAGTGATGTGGTTTCTGTTATTTGGTACAGTTCTTTCTTTGAAGGAGTGCAGAACATTGATATCTTGATTATGTCATTATTTTCTCTTTGAGTTACATGTGCTATCCATTTTAATTGTTGCAGCTTTTGGTAGTCCTCAAGTGATGTGGTTTCTGTTGTTTGGTACAGTTCTTTATTTGAAGTATTGCGGAACGTTGATATCTTGATTATGTCATTATTTTCTCTTTGAGTTACATGTCCTATCCATTTTAATTGTTGCTGCTGTTGGTATTCCTCAAGTGATGTGGTTTCTGTTATTTGGTACAGTTCTTTATTTGAAGTAGTGCAGAACATTGATATCTTGATTATGTCATTATTTTCTCTTTGAGTTACATGTGCTATCCATTTTAATTGTTGCTGCTGTTGGTAGTCCTCAAGTGATGTGGTTTCTGTTATTTGGTACAGTTCTTTCTTTGAAGGAGTGCAGAACATTGATATCTTGATTATGCCATTATTTTCTCTTTGAGTTACATGTGCTATCCATTTTAATTGTTGCAGCTTTTGGTAGTCCTCAAGTGATGTGGTTTCTGTTATTTGGTACAGTTCTTTATTTGAATTAGTGCAGAACATTAATATCTTGATTATGTCATTATTTTCTCTTTGAGTTACATGTGCTATCCATTTTAATTGTTGCTGCTGTTGGTAGTCCTCAAGTGATGTGGTTTCTGTTATTTGGTACAGTTCTTTATTTGAAGTAGTGCCGAACATTGATATCTTGATTATATCATTATTTTATCTTTGAGTTACATGTGCTATCCATTTTAATTGTTGCTGCTGTTGGTAGTCCTCAAGTGATGTGGTTTCTGTTATTTGGTACAGTTCTTTATTTGAAGTAGTGCAGAATGTTGATATCTTAATTATGTCATTATTTTCTCTTTGAGTTACATGTGCTATCCATTTTAATAGTTTCTGCTGTTGGTAGTCCTCAAGTGATATTAATCATAAAGCAGAAATGTTTCAATCTTTTGTGCAGTTCATCAAGTAATTTTAATTAGTCGTAGTAGCCTTTTCCTTATAAGCAAACATTCAGCACTTATACTTTATTCCACGGAATATCTTATGAAACAAAAATCTTCAAAAGCAAAAATCCTTTTGATAGATGCTATTTTCATATTTGTTCATAATATTGTTTTTGGATTTTGCTCCTTTAAATACTGTTTTTATGTCTCTTGTAATTTTAATTCTATTTAATTTCCTGGAAGTATTTATTAAATTTAATTTACTTTGGGGGAGGGAGAGCTTAACATTATTTATTTTTACTTAATTTTTCTTTGTTGCTGCTCATGTCTTTGTTAAATTCATTCAGCTGCTATTTAAAAAATAATTTATCAAGCGAACAGAAAAGAATGGTTAAAAGTTTAAACAGGATGCTATTTATTTTCGGACAGTTTTCTAAATACAATGGGCAAAAGTAACAAAAGAATTAATGGACCCTATTTTTACAAAACCTTCATTCCAAACAGGTCTTATATGTTTTATGGGTTTTCTTCCTAAAAATTTAAAATCAATTTATTTTTTAACAGCGATGAAAATTTAAATTTCTAACAAAATCTCCATTATTTTTCCTTCACTGTTTTCTTTATTTTTTAATTTTTTTTATTTCATTTTATCCTTTCCTTTTCTAAAACCTTCTCTTGTTATCCTATGATGGTACATCAATAAGTTTATAGCCTACTTATGAAAAAAGCACTTTTTTCATACAACAAATATTTATATTTCAACCTGATCTCTCTTCTTGTTGATGTACTTCATCCAATGGAGAATGTTAATCTCATACGATGAATATTATACACTGAAAGTTTCAGATCAAAATTCATCTATTAAATTTGTTAGGCTTCAGACTTATTGTTCTTCTTCAATTTTCTCCCAAGCTATGTGTGCTCTTTCTCTGTATATATCTTTCTTTCTTTTCTCTGTTATTCTCTTTCATTCATCTCTCTCTCTCTCACTCTCTCTCTCTCTCTCATTTTTTTGTTTTTTTTAATTTTTTCTCCGTTTGTTTCTGAACCATTGTCCTTAATTTATCTTTATCACTATCTGCTCTTTTTTCTCCCTTTTCTTTATCTCTCTATCTTTCTCTTTCTCAATCTTTGTCCTTTTCTCTCATTTTCTCTTTCTTGCTTTTTCACTTTCTGTTTTTCTCCTTTTTTCTTAGTCTTTCTCATAATCTCACTCTTTTTTATTTTCTCTTATTCCTTTTATATTGTCTTTCTCTGTTTCTCTTTCTCTTTCTATATTGTCTTTCTACTTTTCTTTCTGTTGTGATTTTTTTCCATTTTTTTTGTCTTTCTTTGATATCATTCTTTCTTTCTTTCTGTTGTTCTTTCTTCCGCATTATCTTTATATAGTGTCTTTCCTCCTTTCTATCTCTTTGTCCCTCTATAATGTCTTTCTTCATTTCTTTCTCTTTGTCCTTCTATAAAGTATCTTCCTTTCTTTCTCTTTGTCTTCCGATGATGTCATTCTCCTTTTCCTTCAACTCTCGCCATAGAGTATATTTCTTTTCTTTTTTCTTTGTCTTTCTATAGTTTCTTTCTTTCTTTTTCCTTTCTTTTTT
>OZ038505.1:37006633-37036633 GCA_964036315.1 Acanthosepion esculentum
ATATATATATGTTCTCTCTGCCTTGTCGCATCTCTGCCAATGTGCCTGACCCTCTGTCACTGTCTTACTTCTTTGAAATGTTTCTTCTTATCTCTTAATAATTAACTTCTTCCATTTGTTGCTTCATAGGTTAGAATATTGCACAAGATAGAATGAGGCTGCTTGTTCAGTTTTTATCCCAGCCTCTCTTCTAATATCAACCAACAAATTTATAACATATATTACCATATACCATATACACTACAGTTTAAAAGTTTGATGCCACCCCCAAAATTATCATGGGATGAACTTGACAGAAGAGTGAAAAATAAATGAAAAAGAGCTCTTGGAATCATTAAAAAGAGAATGCAATCAATTATTAAACTTATACTTTGAGAAACTTTTGCAACAAATGCCAAAGATTTGTGCTGTAGTAATCAAGGCTAAAGGAGGATATTTTGACGAGAGCAAAACTTAATCATAAAATGCTTTTTTTCTTTTTGTCATCATAAAATTTCTAATAAAAAATCATGTCTGACTTTTTTAACCATGTATAATAATTTTCTCTTATTTAAAGAACAAAACAACTAGTTTTTCAGCCAATTCAAAAAATTACCAGGTGTCACCTGAAACTTTTGAACTGTAGTGTATGTAATTGCCACTGTACATACCATATATAACCTTAGACCAAATACATAACTTCAGCTTTACAAACCATATAAAGTAATATACATAGCAACCTCGGTTCCCGAACATCTCAGATGTTGAACAAATTGGTTTTCAAACAGAAAATTTTGAGATGAAAATGCCTCGGTTCTCAAACAAAATTTTGGTTCTCAAACAACAATGCCAAACCAAGTTAATCTGAATGGAATCATTTCTGAGTCGACCACTGTTTTGTATACAGTTGTGTGTTTGGTTTTACATTTCATTTTTAATTTTATTGTACTGTAACTTTTTTTCTATATTGATTCCTACTGGAAAAATAGTTTTGGCTTACGAACGGCCTTCAGGGATTAATTAAATTCATGAACCAAGGTTCCACTGTACTACATATATAATTGCCACTGTACATACCATATATATAACCATAGACTAAATACATAATTGCAGCTTTACATACCATATAAAGTAATATGCTACATATATAATGGCCACCGTATATATAATCACAGTGAAATCATAAAATTATTTTGATGGATATTTTAAATCTGCTTCCAACTCTGCTGCAAAGGAAATAGGTTTTTTGCAGTATTCCAGATATTTTTTTAATTCATCATAAAATTTTGACTCATCTTTCTTTGTCATATTGTTGCTTTTTATCACAATGTTTTCAGTTGAATACATTACAACTGCTAAAATATTGGCTTTAATAATCATAGGATATTTAACCTTCAAAGTTGTGATAGAAAGCAATAAGTTGAAGAAATGCTGAACTAAACGTTAACTTCAAATGACCTAAACGAATTAGTAATTAATTATTAAACAAATATTATAGTGTGAATCAATGGAGAAGAAATATTGGAATATGACTATAAAATTGATATTTCTTCAGCTATAACCTACATGAAGTATAATGTTTCAAAGTTATAAATTTATATTAACGGTGTTGGAAGATTCAACAGTGCAAGTGGTGATAAAAATAAAATTGATGATAAACCAGTGAAAAATTAATAATGAAAATACTTCATCTCATAAGTAAGATAAATTAGAGCACTTCATCGTGGTATAACGGTTAGCGAGCTTGTCTTGCTAGATTAATTATGACCAAGAAGTGAGTTTAATTGTCATTGAATGCTCCATACTTTCAGTCTATCAGAGTATAGGGCCACAGACTCACCACAGTAGGTGTTACTGTGGTTTCCATCAAATCTATAGTGCCCAGTCTGTCTTACTATTTAAACCAACTTTCTACCCCAAATTCTGCTATGTATATAAAATCATTTGGGCACTTTGATGTAGTGTAATGGTTATCGAGCTTGTTTTCTAGATTCATTATAACTGAGTAATGATTTTGAACCTCATTGAGTACTCTATACTTTTGGCTTTGGGTCACATCTAAGTGACACGTATAAAATCATATGGACACTTTGACATGATGTAATGGTTAGCAAGCTATTGGCCCTGTGCTACATCTAAGCAATGCTTACAAAACCACTACAAGTAAAATTGATTTAATGCAAGTATATGATAAAAAGATGTGATTGTAGTGTAGCAGAATTTGGGGTAGAAGGTTGGTTTAAATAGTAAGACAGACTGGACATTATAGATTTGATGGAAACCACAGCTACACCTACTGTGGTGAGTCTGTGGCCCTATACTCTGATAGACGTGTCTATAGGATTAGCATGCAGTATGTTCACTTGATAAAAATAATTGTCCATTGCCAAAAGTATCGGCCTATTTTATGATATTTTATCTCAAAAGATTGACTTCTGTTTTCCTAAATCCTGTTCTTTTATTGCTCTTTTTCCCCCCAGTAAATTATTCTCCTTATCTTCCCCTCCCAGTAATCCTTTGCGTCTTAGTGGCATTATCACCTTGCTCAGGATGAAATGATAAAAAAATTAGAAATGAATAAAATGCTTATGGCCACACCATATTGAAACATTATTTCCTGTACAATTATTAAAGGTAAGCAACATTGAGCTTGGTCAGTACCTAGATGGGTGACCACTTGGGAATACCAGGTGCTGTAAGCTTGGATGATCAGTTGGGTAATGGATAATGGTTTGATAATGTTAAATGGATAGTCTAATTCCAACACAGAGAAATTACAATATATGCAACAATAAATGGAGGGAAAGAAAGAGGAACCTTATTTGTAATATTTCCAGAAGGGAAAACTGGAGTTACAGTGATTCCTCTGTCAACCAGATTAGCTCACATCATTTTTTCTGTAAGGCCTACCACTGTGGGCAAGTGGCGTCCTTCTTCTCTTGGATCTACATCACAACTGCCTTCGTCGATCTCCTGACATCACTCACCAGCCAACATGAGATCCTCGTGATTATCTCAAAGAAAAGGAGCAAATCACCATTTGTAACACAACAATGGGTTGTGTTTATATTTGAGCCTTGTAAAATGATGAAACCTAGCCTCCAATCTTGTACTGCCCTTAAATGTGTGAATTTGAGATACTGAAGAAGAATGCTTGTCAGAACAATGGAAATATTTATAGAAAAGACATAAGTATTCAATGTTATGACAATGAGAAAGTAATTGTAGCTGAGATGCCAGGTCAGAACTGATAACATTGCAGATTTTTCTTTGGACTTTGTCAAGAATCTCTAGATATATAGCAGCAGACCAGATATGTCAGCAATATTTAATGTATGGACAAATAGTAAACCTATAGATGGATGTGTAAGATTGATTCTATTTTTGAAGCCAAGATACCAGGTTAGGACAGATAACATTGCAGATTCTTCTTTGGATTTTGTCAAGAATCTCTAGATAGACAACAGAGGCACCAGAAAAGATGTCGCAGCAATATTCAATACATGGAAAATTTATTGACTTATAAGGACTATCGATTTGTGTCCATAAGCATCTATGGTAAAAATGAAAAATGACATCTGGAGTATGCAATGCAATTTTTAATTTCACTGGAAGCTATGTCTTTTTTCCTACAAAACTAATAGTTAGAGGGTATTTGACCTTGAAATGTGTGATAAAATGTAACAATAAACTATAACCTAATAATAATTAAGAAAAATATTTCAGCTCAGTTAAACAAATTTGTTGAATTAAGAAAAATGTTTCATAGGTTGTTCAGTTTTTTGACAGCTACCCAAATACAGCATTTTTATTCTTTACAACCAAGATGTAGCTGATCTGTGAGTCATCCATAAAAAGGGAGGTAACTCTTCTTTCCATTATCAACAGTTCACAAGTTATTAAAAACAAAGAAGTAAAAAAGAAAGACTTTTAAATGTTAAAAATAGAAAAATGGATTTTTATTTTTTGCTAATTCTTCATATCCATCATCAAGCAAGAAACGGCCACATTCCATTCTTCTTGGGAGAAAAATTCCATTTTGAAAATATCCCATGATGAAACTGTAATCCATTGCTGAAGGTTAAGTCTTTCAAAAGAAAAGTTTTCTCGTGACATGTTTTTATTATTTTTCATTTGATTCTTTAGATTTTCAAGCAGTTTATTTTTCAAATTTAATTTTGTCTTATTTGTGACTCTTGGAGAATTCTTCCCATATTCCATTTCAAAGAATTTTTCAAATTTAGACCAGCATCAAGGGATTACTACACCATCCAATTTCTACTAATGGAGAAAATTACTCCTTTTGTTAGAGCAATAGGCAGGAGTTCCTAAGGTTAAAATGGCGTAGTGATGGTTGGGGTATTGCTCAGACAATTTTTCATCTCAGATGCAGAGAGAATGTTTCATGAAAAAATTCTGAAATAGAAATATTAAAATCTTGAGATTATGCAAAGTCTCATCACTTCACAGTTAAATTGGCTTAGCACTAACCATAAATTCTATGCTAACAGTTTCTTTTCTCAGAACTTCTCACTTGTAGAACTCTCTTCTGGCTCCATGCTTTCCAACCAAATTTGATGTACAAAAATTTAAATTCAATGTCAGTCATTATCTACTACCTTCTTGATTACATAATAATGTTTCTCTTTTTTCTTATTCTTTCACGCTCACTAACCTCTCGTGATCTAGCAGCTTTACTACCTTGCATGGAGTGAAATGATGAAAAAAAAACATCCGAATCTCTGTGTGGGTAGCAAGGATGTTTTAAAGAAAGTATGCATATTGAAATTTCAGGCAGGCATAAGAAAAGAAGATCTAGAGAATTTAACACACAAAGGACATGCTGAAGACAAAAGAAGCATGGGAAAACAACCTATATAACAATTTTTCTTTGAATGGATGACAGAAGACGGACTAAATCAGATGGAACAGTTAAAACTTACTGAGAGCAACAGAATACAGGAAGTTGTGAAGTGCCATGATAACCCACTTTTTGATTATGATACTTTAGAATGCAAACTAGAAGAATATAAACACCTATAGAGAATTATATGAGATTCAAATAAAACAAAATATATTTAAAAATGATCTCCAATTTGATCTTCAGTGATTAAAATAATAATAATAAAGAATACTGAGGAGAGTGCTGAAGTATAAGAAGACTCTCTCCAATTTGATCTTCAGTGATTAAAATAATAATAAAGAATACTGAAGAGAGTGCTGAAGTATTGGAAGACTCTCTCCAATTTGATCTTCAGTGATTGAAATAATAATAAAGAATACTGAGGAGAGTGCTGAAGTATTGGAAGACTCTCTCCAATTTGATCTTCAGTGATTAAAATAATAATAAAGAATACTGAGGAGAGTGCTGAAGTATTGGAAGACTCTCTCCAATTTGATCTTCAGTGATTAAAATAATAATAAAGAATACTGAGGAGAGTTCTGGAGTATTGAGAAGATGTTCTCTTATTTGATCTTCAGTGAAAGCCAGCAGATATGACTTGTAGGAAAAGTCAATGATTAAAATATTAATAAAGAATACTGAAGGGAATGCTGGATTATTGAGAAGACTTGATCTCATTTGATCTCCAGGGAAAGTTGCCAAATATGACTGGTAGGAAAAGTCAATTTTTAAAATAATAATAAAGAATACTGAGGAGAGTGCAGGAGTATTGAGAAGACTTTCTCTCTTTTGATCTGTGAGATTCCACTGGATTAAAACTCATGAAGTATTGGTAATAATAAAGAATACTGGGGAATTTTGCTGTCACTTGATCTCAAGTAAATGTGTGCAGCTCCTTTTCTAGAAATATAAAATAATAACAAGTAAAATTCTAATGAGTTAAATAAAAGCCTTTTTTATTTCTTACATTTTGATTATTTTCTTTTGACAGCTTAAAAGATGGAAGAGAAGGAAATAATATCAACCAATGAAAAACGCTTTAATTTCTAATAATTTGCAGCCAGTGACCTCTACGTTTTTTTTCATCAAGCTCTTTTTAGCCAAAAGAAAATTCAAAAAATAATTTGGACACACAATATTCTTAAATATTTGATTTCTTCCAAGAATGGGCAAACTAATGAATTTTAAACTACAAAGATATGAATTTCAAAGAAGTAATTTGCATATTGGCAAAAATAAGCTCTTCTTCTTCTTCTTCTTCTTCTTCTTCTTCTTCTTCTTCTTCTTCTTCTTCTTCTTCTTCTTCTTCTTCTTCTTCCTCCTCCTTTTCTTCTTCTTCTTCTTAATTTTTGTATTGCAATCAAATGATATCTATTTTTTCTTAATTTCTCCTTTAGCATCCTCCCCTCTTCCTCTTCTTTCTTCTTCTTCTTCTTCTTCTTCTTCTTTCTCTTCTTCTTCTTCTTTCTCATTTTCTTCTTCTTAATTTTGTATTGTAATCAAATGATATCTACTTTTTCTTAATTTCTCCTTTAACATCATCCCCTCTTCCTTTTATTCTTTCTTCTTGTTCTTCCTCATCTTCCTCGTCTTCATCTTCTTCATCTTTCTCATTTTCTTCTCCTTAATTTCATAATGTAATCTAATAATATCTACTTTTTCTTCATTTTTCTTTAACATCATCCCTTTCACTTTTATTATTTCTTCTTCTTCTTCTTGTCCTCATTTTTAAACAATATCTTTTTAATTTTCACATTTCATCAATCTCCTATACAATAGGTGTCATTTTGGTCTCATTATTTTTAGGTTTTTGTTCAAATCAATGCTTCCCAGCATTTTATTGCTACTCTAATAATTACGTTCAACTCCAATGAAAGATAAATTGAGTTTGATTTTCATTTCAGCCACTTCATTCTACTGTTTTCTTCAGGTGTCCAATCTGCATGGAATGAAATGGTCTATTCTTAGTTTACCTTGTAAGACAAGTGATTTCATGTTTTTGTATACACATTGATTCTAATTCTTCTCGTTGTTATATTCTACTTCAAATCTAACACATCTCATCACCAACCAGACATGAACACCATAATGGCAAAATTACAAATAAAAAATTGGCCTTGTGAAGCTAGCTCTGTTTGCCACTTCTGATACACACAAAAAAAGTACATCATCCAATCATTGCTGCTGAAATCAAAGTGCAAAAACAGAACTCTGAGTTCAATCCCAGCAGCCGGCAGTTATTTATGGAGTTCACCATGGTGTCATTCCTCTCAATACTACACTAGGTGTAGACATGAAAAGACTTAACCCCAGTGGCGAATATCAGTGAGACACCCCTCTACATACATTTCAATAAAGAAAGATTGAGTTTTATAAGGCATTTCCTAAGCCACTTTTATTTTACTTAATTGTTCGTAGTTTCAGCAAGAGAATTTATTTTTAGAAGGTAACTATAAAAGTCCTTGCCATTTTTGATTGATTAGAAAAAAGGTATACAGCAAATTGAACATACCATTAGACCCCAAAGTAATCCCCTTCAGCATTCAAAATATTTTGGCTTGGCAGTAAAAATCTAGTGTCTTGGATGCAAAGAAGTCTGTGAGTCTTCATCATTTATGAAGGATTTCCTATAAAGGTGGTTGTCCAGAGAATGGAAGAGGTGGTAATCTATTGAAAACAAGGTCCAGGGAGTAAGGTGATTGGCACAGTGTCTCCCAGCCAAGTTGCCATATAATATCCCTGGCCACCCATGCCATATACGTCCAGGAATTTTCATGGAAGAACAGTACACACTTGTGATTAACCAATGCTGGCTCCTGATTCAGTGCCGGCTGCACACGTTAGACAGTTGAGAGTACATGTCTGCACTGATGGTTTGGCCCATTGGTAGCAGCTCATAGTGCATCACTTGTTGACTCATACACTAGATACAGAGCATGATCTTGCGTGGATGTGGATATGGTCTTGTGGTGTGAGGTACAGAGTCTTATAGTGACTACCAATGTCCATCATGCTAGGGAGTGTCATGCAGGACCCGCTTTTCATCACTGGTGAGCATTTGAACAAATATGGGTATGTTACGGTGCCTAGAAAGCAAAGAGAAACAGGCTGTCACTCATTGCTTGTTTGCTTCCAACAGTGTGTGAGGTACTCACTTGCTCATCGTGTACATCTCCCCTATGACATCACAGTGCAGGTGAATTCAAAATGTTTCATCTGAAACCTGGAAGCATTCAGCAAGCTCACCACAGGTTTTGCTGTTGTCCTCCTCTTCAGGGATTCATCATCCTGCCACTGTGAGATCTACTGATCTGAATTAGCAGTACATTCATGCACAGAATTATCCCCAAAGGCTTGACATATACAGCGACTTGATGCAGCTGTGGACAAACCCACCTAATGTCAGAAAGCAGACTCTCCCAAAAAAGCTGCTTTGACATCGCCATATTTCCTTGCCAATGCTTGAGTATGACTGATGTGTTTTTTTTTTCATTGCATCTGCATTGGTCAAGAGCAATACATCCAACCCCAACCCCACTACTTTCCCAGTATGTGACACACTCATTTGCATATCAGTGATTAGTTCTTACCACATCTCGTAAAAAATGGCAAAGACTTTTTTGGTTGCCTCATATTTCAAATTTTGTTTTCTTCTTTCTCTTCTCACCAACCAAGCCTTTTTTCTTATTGCCATATGCAGGTCTGTTTCCCCTACTATCTTTAACATCCACATAACTGACTAGCAATGGCCATTAGATGAAGCCCATTATAATCTACAGGTCGAACGTTCAATCTAATATGACCCTTAGTATATCATTGGTAGAAGATCCAACATTATAATTGGCCTAAAACCATAAACATTTTCATTACAACATTTAAGGTTAGGGCAGAGCATCATAACGACTTGTCCTTTAAATTTTTCCTTTCTTTTTTCTCTCATTTTTTATTACCAACTGTCATTTTCTCTCTCCTTTTCATCAAAAATCCTCCAAAACTTACCTATCTCTTACTCTTTGTTCTTTTTCATTTTTTCTCTCTCTTTTCAAATCATCAATATTCCACACCATTGCTCACTCCACTCTTTCTCTATTTTCTCTCTCTTTTCAAATCATCAATATTCTTATACCCTTGTTCTCTCTACACTCTTTCTTACTTTTTCTCTCCCTTTTCAAATCATCAGTGCTCTCTTCACTCTTTCTCCCTTTTTCTCTCTCTTTTCAAATCATCAATATTTTTATACCCTTGCTCTCTCTCCGATCTTTCTCACTTTTTCTCTCCCTTTTCAAATCATCAATATTTTCACACGCTTGCTCTCCCCACTCTATCTCTCTTTTTCTTTCTCCTTCCTTAACAGTATCCTCACACATTCACTCTCCATATAATCTACAGGTTGACCATCCAATCTAATACAACCTTCTCTATAACCTTGGTAGTGTATCCAACATAAAAACTGGAATTTTCATGACAACAATAAGTGCCATATCGTCATAACATACTTCACAAACAAATTAACATTATCTTGACATGTACATTTTTCCCTTTCTTTATGTTATTTGATCCCTTCAGGTATGATCCACTATACCCCCCATGTCTTTGGCTACTCAAATTTACTCTTAGACATTTACCATAATTTGGTAACATAATTTTTACATTAAAATGTCATGTGCTTTGTTTTTGCATTGTGAGAAGAATACAAACTTGTTACTTTCCTTTATTGTATTGCCATGTCCTCATTTGCATATATGATTTTTATTTTATAAACTGAACTCATCACACAACAGCTGAAAGAAGAAGAACCTCCAAAACAACCACTCATTTTTGCTTTTTTTATTTTATTTGATATTTCACTCATTTCAACCCTAATATTCCTGTCAGGTCACTCTTGGTTTGGTTGTTTTTGTTTAGTGGCACAATAACCTCTATGGGTTATTTAATTCTGAAATCTAAATATTTTTTTTGTAGACCATTTTATTTTAATCTTGGAGACAATAGTTGTTTAATGATAAAAGTCTTTGGGGAAGAAGTGGATTTGTACCTTTCCGAAAGGTATTTGTGTGCAAATGAATATAACGAACCCAACTGGAATTGGAACTCATCTCTCCAATTAACAATTCCAAGTCATTATCTATTATACCACCCACGCATCCATGCTTACAACACCTGGTATTCTCAAATGGTTACTCGTCTAGGTACTGACTAGTCTCAACGTTTCTTAACTTTGGTGATCGTACAAGAACCAATATTGTAATGCGATATGGCCATGAACCTCAGGTCACTCAACAAGAGCTACTGATATCATGTCACCCAATAAAAATTACTGCATGGTATGGTCATTGTGAGTAAACCAGTTCTACCTACCACTACGCTTTTCTGGCAAGGAGGGTAGCTAAACAGATTAAAAACCTGTTAAATGGTGGATAAAACATTCTTGTAGGGTCAACAGACATCTAGCACAATGAGGAAGACTAGGATCTTTCTAGTGACACAGCATCACCAGGCAAAGGGTTTCCTATACTGAAATCAATGACCAGAGTGCTATGTTCCCATAATTTGCCCAAGACATGTTGGGCATAAATAAATACATCCTTGACTCTCAACTCAGATATATGCAGAGAACAGGTCAGATGTTTAGTTGTGCAGCCCTGTCATGGAAGTGATGATGATGATGATGATGATGATGATGATGATGATGATGATGATGATGATGATGATGATTAGCCCTAATTTTTTCGTATGTACTTTCACTACCAATGAATGGTAAATGGTGACTATTTTACTAGTCATCAAATGGCATGGGACTTTACTATTGCTCCTCCTGCTGTCCAAGATCCAGATCAGGCCCCAAATAGTCTACTGCTGCCATATATGGGCAGTAGCTGCATAGTCTTCATTTCCCTGTCTCGATAGAGTCTAAAAGTGTCTCTGCAGCCTTGTGGGTGATGAATTATTTTCCACCCTACAACCCCTTTTCCTAAAGATGAAACATCGTAAGCCTCTCCCCACTCCATCACTATTTCCATGAAAAGTGTTGTGAGAAAATACATTCCTAAGTTCCACATTGTTGTGAAGAAGACCAGTATGCCAAACCCTGCCAAATGCCTTCGTGATATCCAAAGCAACAGCCCGAGTTTCACCATTCTTATCTAAAGTTTGATAGACACTTTCAGCAATAATTGTTAACATATCAGTAGTTGACCTTGAGAAGTGAAAGCCTTATGCCTTATCTGAAAGAAGACCATGTGATGTGAGATGCTTAACCAATTAGAGCTTTTAGTACATTGCCAAAAAGAGCTAGATATCTAATAAGCCAATAGTTAGAAGGATAAGATGGTTTGCCTGAGTTCTTAAAATTGGAACTACAGCAGAGGATTTCCAATAAGCAGGAAAGCAAAAAGCAGAAAAGCATTTATTGTACAGTCTAGAGAGAACAGGTGACAGTTCAGAAGAACATTTAATGACTATTACAGGGATGCCATCAAGTCCAAATGCTTTGTGAGGATCCAGTTTAGAGATGATAGCAGAAAGCATGGCTGGAGTTATATGTATATCATTCAATAAACACTCAGTTCTAAGTGGGAAGTCAGGCAAAGGTATTCCAGATGAGTCAAGAGTAGAATTTAAAATTTATGAGAAAAACATTCTGCTTTATCAGCAAATTAGGTGAAGAGAGGAAGGATAGAAGATTTACACTTATTTAAGACAATATTACAGAGCTGCCAGTAGTTGTGTGAAACAAATTTGTTAGAGGCTATATGGTGCCTCATTCTATTAGCAAACAGAGACTAGAAATAAAAGACAGAAAATAAATCTATTGAATTAAACATACATTTTTCACATCCGTTTATTTGAGAGTTGATCAATAATTTCTAGTCTGCAATGTAATTATTAACTAAATTTTAATCTGGAATTTTTAGTGAGAATTTACCAGCATTATTATTAATTGTGAAAACATTGACTTATATAAAAAAACGTCTAAGAGCATAAAATCTTAGAGTTTATCATCTTCAAACAACACTATTTTAAAATGATTAATTAAAATCATTTTAATCAGTTCTGGGTCAATATTGATCAATAAGAAGTGAAATAGCATGGAAAATATGAAGCAATGAAATCTGATATAATCAGAAGCAAAATGGATTGAGAAAGTAAATATATAAAGATGAATATATCCATCATGACAAACAAACTGATGAGGGTATGTCAATCACAAGCACCACTGTCAGATGTGTGTGATTTTTTTTTTTTTTTACTGTAAGATTCACCTTGTAAAAGGTACGGTGGCCACTCAAGGTAGAGAAGGCAATTTGTATGAATAGGTTGGGATGGTAATGGTTGACTTTAGACTTGAGCAGGTTAAGTTTGTAGTGATAGGGGAAACATCCTCTTGGAAGTCGGTTTCACAGAGCAATGGTTTGTGGGAAGAAGCTGTTCAAGTGGAACTTACTTCTCACTGATAGAATACAGAAGGAATGTAGATGGTTTGCTACTATGTAAGTGGTGAGGCAGGTCCTTGCTGTGAAGGTTAGGCAAGGCAAACCAAGGAATGTAGTTCATCTGAGCACTTTCCATGAAGATAATGACAGAGCAGCAAGAGGCTTGGCACATACTGCCTGTGACTAGTTTAGATAAAATCAACACATAAATTTGGAGTTGGGGCCCAATTAGCAATAACTCTAATTAAGTACCCAGTCCACTTAAACATTTTCCAACTGAGGTTCTAAGTACCCAGTCCACTTAAACATTTTCCAACTGAGTGTCTAAGTACCCAGTCCACTTAAACATTTTCCAACTGAGGGTCTAAGTACCCAGTCCACTTAAACATTTTCCAACTGAGGTTCTAAGTACCCAGTCCACTTAAACATTTTCCAACTGAGGTTCTAAGTACCCAGTCCACTTAAACATTTTCCAACTGAGGTTCTAAGTACCCAGTCCACTGAAACATTTTCCAACTGAGGTTCTAAGTACCCAGTCCACTTAAACATTTTCCAACTGAGTGTCTAAGTACCCAGTCCACTTAAACATTTTCCACTGAGGTTCTAAGTACCCAGTCCGCTTAAACATTTTCCAACTGAGGTTCTAAGTACCCAGTCCGCTTAAACATTTTCCAACTGAGTGTCTAAGTACCCAGTCCACTTAAACATTTTCCACTGAGGTTCTAAGTACCCAGTCCGCTTAAACATTTTCCAACTGAGGTTCTAAGTACCCAGTCCGCTTAAACATTTTCCAACTGAGTGTCTAAGTACCCAGTCCACTTAAACATTTTCCAACTGAGTGTCTAAGTACCCAGTCCACTTAAACATTTTCCACTGAGGTTCTAAGTACCCAGTCCGCTTAAACATTTTCCAACTGAGGTTCTAAGTACCCAGTCCGCTTAAACATTTTCCAACTGAGTGTCTAAGTACCCAGTCCACTTAAACATTTTCCAACTGAGGTTCTAAGTACCCAGTCCACTTAAACATTTTCCAACTGAGGTTCTAAGTACCCAGTCCACTTAAACATTTTCCACTGAGGTTCTAAGTACCCAGTCCGCTTAAACATTTTCCAACTGAGGTTCTAAGTACCCAGTCCGCTTAAACATTTTCCAACTGAGTGTCTAAGTACCCAGTCCACTTAAACATTTTCCAACTGAGGTTCTAAGTACCCAGTCCACTTAAACATTTTCCAACTGAGGTTCTAAGTACCCAGTCCACTTAAACATTTTCCACTGAGGTTCTAAGTACCCAGTCCGCTTAAACATTTTCCAACTGAGGTTCTAAGTACCCAGTCCGCTTAAACATTTTCCAACTGAGGTTCTAAGTACCCAGTCCGCTTAAACATTTTCCAACTGAGTGTCTAAGTACCCAGTCCACTTAAACATTTTCCAACTGAGGTTCTAAGTACCCAGTCCACTTAAACATTTTCCAACTGAGGTTCTAAGTACCCAGTCCACTTAAACATTTTCCAACTGAGGTTCTAAGTACCCAGTCCACTTAAACATTTTCCAACTGAGTGTCTAAGTACCCAGTCCACTTAAACATTTTCCAACTGAGTGTCTAAGTACCCAGTCCGCTTAAACATTTTCCAACTGAGTATGTAAGTATGTAAATGTAACTGTCAAGTTGCCTGGAATGTCTAATGTTGTTCCCCAACTATTCCTAATATGTTCAGGGATGTGCTCAGCATCAGCCTTTGAACTACAAACAAAATGAAGACTTGAGTAAAAATAATATGGCCAAGTTAATTTTTGTTAAAGAAAAGGCATCAACAAAAATAATGTAGCAGTGCACAAGGCAAAAAATATCTCAGCATGTTCATGTAGAGGATGAGAAGTGCATTGTTCTGTAATTAACAGTATTACTGTTTCTACAGAATGTGTTGTCCTGAAAAAAAGCAATTTTGTAGTTGCTGAAAAGCATTGTCCTGAAAAGATAGTTTTGTAGTCATTGAAGAACGTTGTCCTGAAAAGAAGAATGTTGTAGTTGTTGAAGAGGATTGCCCTGAATAGGTCAGTTTTATAGTCACTGAAAAGTGTTGTCCTGAAAAGTACAATTTTGTAGTCAGTGAAGACCATTGTCTTAAAAAGGATAGTTTTATCGTTGCTGAAGACTGTTGTCCAGAAAGGAAAGTTTTGTAGTTGCTGAAGAGCATTTTCCTGAAAAAATATATTGTCATGTTTATTGTCATTAAAAAATATACATCAACAAAACAATGCATGAGGCAAAAAATATCTCTGCATACTCATGAAGAGTTTGAGAAGAGCATTGTCCTGAGAAGGACTGTTTTTTAGTTGCTGAAGAAAGTTGTTCTGAAAAGGACAATTTATTGCACATTGTTGCTGCTGGTGAGGATGGCCTGCTATAGATCATGATGGCTGGAGCAATTGGTTGACTGTCAGCTATACTACACTTTGATCCTAGACATATTTGGTACGTTTTGATGATTTGAGGCCTTTTTATATCCTGGATCAGTTTTACAATGATTGCTGATTATGCTTTTTCTTCCGACTGTTTTTAAAGAATGTGGCATCCCCTCCGACTCTCAGATGATTTTTTGTTGCTTTTATTGGTATAATGGGGCATTATTCTGGGATGTTGGGTTTATTTTTTGTAATTTTTGTCTCACTAAACCAACATTGGTGATGAAATCTCAGCTCTTTCCACAAGCAAACATTTTATTTCTAACATACTTGAAACATCATCATTCCCTCTATATTCCATTTGCAAGAAGGAAGTTCCACTCAGGTAGCTTTTTTCCCATAACTGCTGCTTTGTAGAACAAACTTCCATATGGATGCTTCCTTGAATGTGACAATTTTAATCACTTCAAGGGTCAATTATTACCTTCCCCACTGATCCAGATAATTCTCACTTTCTACTTCCTACTCTTACAGTCATATCACACAGCTCATTCAGTAACCCTCTACTTTGAGTGGCTCCTGAGCCTTGTATTTGGTGAATATTAGTAAGAAAAAAAATTAAGCAATTCAGTTGCAAATTATAGTTTTGTTTGGATAATTTTGTTAAGAAACCTCATCAACTTTGCTGTGGAATTATTATTATCATTATTGTTGAAAATTATAGTTTTGTTTTGATAATTTTCGTAAGTAACTTTGTCAACCTGGCACATACAGTAGGATTATTATTATCATTATTGTTGAAAATTATAATGTAATATAGCTTTGTTAAGTGCCCTCATCAACATTGCAACTAGAATAATATTATTATTATTGAAAATTATAATTTTGTTTGGATACTTTTTTTAAGTACTCTCACCAACCTGGCACCCAGAAGCTCATATTAATCAGAAAATCAGATAATGTAAGTAAAGATTTCCTGTTAAATCTCTTCTTATTTTTAAATTTGAACACAGCTGAAATGTTTCTCTGACCTATTTCCTGAGACCTCTGATTTATTTTTGCATCAGACTTATTCTCTTCTGCTGAGCCAAAGATGTCAGAACAAGCTGACATTTCTCATTACATTGTTTTCTCTTGGCTTTTATTGGTGTAATTTTGTTTGTTTCAGCTGGTTGTAAAATTTCAACATCCTTTATTTAAATATTTCATTTTAAATAACAAATACACCGAATTATTTCATTCTTTCATTCAAAAAGAAACTGCAAAAAAAAAATCAGGTTTTATTCATTGTCTTCCTAAAATAATTTTAGCTTTAAATGTTATGATGAAAACTTTAGATTATGAATCAAAGAAATCATGCATTTGCAAATCAATGAGAAATGTGTGTGTATCTTGGTGTGTTCCACTATGTAAGTGTTAGCTGTATGTGTAGTGCAAATCTCAGTATAATGAATATGAACGTGTAATTTTGTGAAAAACAGATGCAATTATCTGTGCATACAATGTGACCATGAAATTAAAGCAATGAATTATTAGATTCTTTTATTTTACAATTATGTTCACCCTGTACAAGGCCCAAGAGCAACTCAAGGTAGATGGTTACAGAGTAAGTGTCACAGTTTATAGGGATATGTGGAGAAGATAATGGCTAACTCTAAATCAGTGTTTCCAATGTGGGTGCTAGTGCCCCCTTGTGGATTCTGTTATGCTGAAAGGGGACATTGGAAGTTTTTATTGCATTTTAGAGGTGGTGAAATTATTCAGGGCAATGGGCATTTAAACTATTTTTTCAAATTTTCAAAAATTATTCAATATTAGTGGCAAAATGACATTTCTGAAAGGTATCTAAGGATTTAAGATTTTCTTTTCGTCATTGCTTTTCCAACTTCCTATATGGCTTTATGTGATTTCAATGCAGTTACACATCTTCTTACTAAACAAAGAAACTGCCTTCAAATTGCAAAACAAGGAGATTTACTGTTACTTCTCAGCAAGATGGAACCTAGAATAAGAGCCTTAGCCAGTAATAGAAATGAAAACAATATTAAAATTATTTTTGCGCTAATACCTAAGTGATATCTTGCTATGAAAGATGAATTCAGTCGTGTAATGGATAGTGGCTCAGATTGAAGAATCGGAGAGCCGAGTTCGAATCCCAGTCGAATCCATTATATTCACTTACACACTAATACCCTTGGGAAAGGTATGAATCCTTTTCTTCTCTCTCTTGTTATGAGTAAATAGCAGGACAGACCGGGTTCTATAGCCTTGGATGGCAACTGGTCTACCTCAGAAAGAAATGGCAACCTACTGTGAGAAAAAAATCTGCCTATTCAGTCATGTATTGAAAGATACATGATTGCCTAAGCATTTATCACGCATGAAGCATAACTTAATTGATTCGAAATTTAATTTTACTGGGGGTGGCATTGAAAAAAATGTTTGTGTTCAAAGGTTGGGGTGATGGTTGCAAAATGGTTGTAAAACATTGCTCTAGACATTTTGCAAATCAATGAGAAATGTGAGTGAATCTTGAAGCATCCCAGTATGTAATTTAACTATATGTGTAGCACATATCTCAGTATAACAATGTGTAATTTGGGGAGAAACAGATGCAGTTATATATTTTTGAATTGGACATAGTCTGACAATTTATTTAAAGACATTTATATATATTATGTTTAAAGTTCTTTTTGTAGATACAAGTATTTAAGCAAATGCTCTGTTTTATAATAAACAGTATTGTCGGACTATGTCCAATTCAAAAATATATGACGTCATTTGTTTACATTTGATACACTAGAGCAAATATGAATAGAAGAGATTCATGGAAGATTTAAGTTTAAAGATAGTAAAATTGACCTTGCTAACCAGACGCTCCTCTGTGGCCGAACGGTTAAGGCACATCACGCGAAATGATGGTTCCGTATAGGATACAGGTTTGATTCCTGTCGGAGAGCGAAAATTTTCTATGAAAATTTCTCGGACATTCAGGCCGGTAAATGTTATTTAATACTGTTTATTATAAAACAGAGCATTTGCTTAAATACTTGTATCTATAAAAAGAACGTTAAACATAATATATATAAATGTCTTTAAATGCAGTTATATGTATATTCAATGTGGTCATGTAATTAAAATGAAGAATTATTAAGATCTTTTTTGTTTAAGGCTATAGACTTATTGATCTACACTTGAGAAAATAAATGAGAAGAAAAATCTATGTTTAATTCAATAAATTTATTTTTTGTCTTGAATTTCTTGGATGAGGAGTTATCATTATTTACATTATTTACATGCAAGTCTATTGTCCTCACCTTTCACTGGGCTGGGCAGCATGTACTTGGACTCAGTAGAAATAGGGTGAGGAGTACGGAACAGTATTTAGTCCTGGGTATGATGATAAACTACATCCAGCAGCAAGGTGTGTAAGAAAAATGTGTTAGTATTTTACAGGTTAAGAGGGGCAATAAATTAAATTGCATCCTCTGATTACCAGAAACCAGAATGTCTTTGTTTGTTTTATATACATATAGATTTTTGAATAGATTTTTTATTAATCTGACAGTTTATCACTTTAAATATTATTTTTAGTGGATATTGGTGTATTTATTTTTTAAACAGTATATTTATTTTCGTCTACTGGCATGAATGTTTGAGAAATCTTATTAAAGAAAAATTTGCACTCTTTTGGCAAAATTTGAACCTGCGTTCCCCATGCCTTAACCAACTTGGCTATCGATCAGGCTTGAAGGCACAAAATTTGGCCTTACTTGCTCTTCATGGCCAAGTTTAAGGTGTGCTGGGCTTAACAGTAGCTCTCTCTGCTCTGAGGGATGCAGGTTCAAATCCTACCAACACATTTTCTTTAACAGGATTTCTCTAACATGCAGGCCAGTAGATGAAAATAAATAAATGGAACGTCTACTCAAATATGAATATCCACTAAAAATAATGTTTAAAGTTATAAATTAACAATGAACTTTTGGTGGCCAAATACACCCAACACACACAGACATATGTATATATATATATTGTCATCCACAGGCAGACTGCTTTGCTGTATCACAGCTCTTCAGTGTGGCTAGACATTCAATTGCTTCAAGCTAGGATCAAAACCCGACCGATTTGGCATGTCAGATATTCTATTCCTAGGCTATCATTGCACAGCTGAGAGAAAGAGAAATTTTAACGTTTTTCTATATGAAATATGCTAGTGCCTCAGAGAGCTGAATTCAGTTCGGTTGAAGAGCAATGTGTTACTAGTATACATATAGTAGATGTAGTAATGTATATTGTATATTAAATCAGTCATTTTTTTCCCTATTATCTCATATACCGCATATTGTGCTGCAATTGTTTTTATGATGATATGTTTATAAGGTTATGGTCATAAGTTGATTTTCAAGAATTGTGAAATCAGTGCACTGTCTATGCATTTTCTTCTCAGTGAATACTTTTTCTTCTGATTAGATTGGCATTTATTAGGTCAAAATTGTGGTCAGATGTACTATGGTGAACCACCAATGCATTTAAAGTATTGTTATGCAGCATGTCTCTGCCATGTTTATATAAACATTCTTGAAGTTTCTGGATGTTTTGGTACAATATACTTTGTATATTCCTACCTCTGTTCTGTTCTTATTTCAATCTTGTTTGTTAATGACTATATCTCTTACTTCTTTAGAGGTTAGTTTCATGAATTTTAAGTTATTTTTGATGGTGACTCTTATTGACTTGTAAAGTAGTATTATGTGCCTAATTTTGCCATGTTTCTTGGGATTATTATTACTATTATTTGTGGATTTCTTATTTTTCTTTTGTGGATTTTGTATGCTTTGCATTGTACATGAAATACTACTTTTACATAACTGTCATGACCAAGTAAATGGTTGAAGAAATAACAAAACACATTACAGATATATCATATATTAAACAGTAAGTACAACAGAAGAGTATTACATCACTAGTGAGTGTGTTTTGGTTGACCCAGCGTTCAATCTATTCGACTGTTCCTCGAAAGCATTCTCTCCTACTAATCTTATAGTAAGCGGAAGAGTCCAGCATAGACTCTTTAGAAGGAGGACACCACAACGATAACTGGAATAGATAATTATCTAATGTTAGAAAAATGTATATAGCAAGATATACATGTGTATATATATATATATATATATATATATATATATATATATATATATATATATATATACATCCACAATGTTTGTATATATCAGCTTGTTGTGGAACATGTGTGGACCCATGAACCACTATATATATATATATATATATATATATATATATGTATCGATACACATAGTATTACTAATTATCTGTACATAGCATAACACTACCCAAGTGTGTATAGGTATTTATGCATACACATCATGTATATTTGAGACGGAATTTGTTCTTGGGAAATATATATCCATGCATCTGCGTTGGTGCCATTTATTGATGCAATTATCATTCTCCGTGAATTCACTACTTGTCTTTCTGAAAGAAAAGAAAAAATAACTGCAATACTATTGTTCTAACCAGAACCAGAATCGAATGGCAGATGGTTTCTCTGTAAGGCTGCCGCCAAACGCTTCCAAAAGATGTAGAGAATGGCAGCCATTTAAAGATTCAAGTCCAAATAGATTCCTTTATCTGAAACAATTCTTGTTAGATGCACAAATGTAAAATGCCCAGCAATTCAATACAAGACAGTTGATTCGTGCTTATCTGATTGAGCATTTAAGAGTAGATAAAATGTGTGGATAATGATAGCTATGAGTTAAGATATAACAAAGAATTATAGAGGCAGTGAATAAACTTAGAAAGACTGTGTTGCAACAACCACCCCCAAAGAAAAATTACTGCTTAGTTTAGTAACTTAAAAAAAACGATTTTGACTGGACTTGAATAGAACTTCTGATACCAAAGGAACTCAAATACAACCACACTCACTATATATATATTTATATATATTTTTGTCATCCACAGACAGACTGTTTCGCTGTTTCACAGCTCATCAGTGTGGCTAGACGTCCGGTTGCCTCTAGCTAGGATCAAAACCCGACTGAATTGGCATCAGTCGGAACTTCTACCACTAAGCCGTTGGCTCACGGCAGGGATGAAAGTGAATTTTAGCATGTTTATTTTTAGATTTAGATAAACACACAGTGACTGACAGTGACTCAATTCTGCCGAAGAGTATATATATATATATATATATATATATATATATATTCGTGTATTTAGGCAGCAAATTCTCTTTTAGACATGTCTGAGTGAATAAATTACAGACACTATGTCTGCTAATTTATAATAAAATCCGTTCATACTCACGAATAACCTTCGGTGTATTGATGTTAAAGGATGAGAGAAATGTGCTGTAGCTATTTAAATACCTTTTATTTTCATTTCTCAAGTACTTTCGATCTTCTCTCAAGATCATCTTCAGGGGTGCAAGTGGTAAAAAACTATATGTTGTTAATTAGTATAAGTATTTATAATAAGATGTGTGTTGTTTTCCATTACCGTAATTTTTTCATATATATAATTATATACATATATATATATATATATATATATATATATATATATATATATATATTGAATTTAGCATTGGTTAATCACAGCAAAGCCCACAATCTCATTTTTCTTTTAAAGTATTTTGCTTATGAAATTAAATTAATCTTTCACTTGCCAGTAGTTTAACATCACCCAAGGAGATACATTTATGGTGTTGAAACATAATTGCCATTATGTAGCGATTTTTAACATGTTTTAATATCCTAAAATAAATAATAGTTATGTCTACTCTGTACTGAGCCCTCTTTTAAATTAAATGTTATGTACAATGGTATTATACTCCATTTGTTCTCATTTTACCTGAATATATATGTATATATATATATATATATATATATATATATATATATATATATATATATATATATTAAGACCATGAATAAGTTCTCACTGTTTTCCATGTATGTAGTTTCAGATGATAATGCATCTATAAGGAAGTACTATTAGCAAGCTTTAAATTCAGTGTATGTCATTTTGCTGTAGTGTAAACAACTTTGTTTTTCATTGTGTTAAACATTTCGGATTTCCTGTCCCAAAAAAGTGTATTTGCAGGGAATTTTACTGCACTACTTTATTCAAAAGAAATCTGCAGCTTAAGCACAAAGAATTCTTGTTGAAACTTACAGTGACTGTGCTCTGTTGGAAACAACATGCAGAGATTGGTTTAGACACTTCAAAAATAATCATTTTGATGTTGAAGATAAAGTACAGTCTGGTGCACCGAAAACAAAGTATTGGAGGCATTACTTCATGAAGACTCATGTCAGGTGTAAGCTAAACTTGCAAAATTATTAGGAGTTTATCACACAACAGTTTTGAAATGTTTGAAAGCATTAGGAATGATTCAAAAGAAAGGAGATTAGGTGCTGTATGAGTTGAAGTCAAGAGACATTGAACAGTGTCTTGTCACATTTAAACAACTGCTTCAGTGGCAGAAAAGGAAAGGTTTTTTGCATCATATCTTGACCAGCAATAAAAAGTGGATACACTATGATAACCCTAAACATAGAATATCATGGGGTAAGCCTGACCATGGATCAACATTGGCGGCAAAGCTTCTGTGCTGAATTTGATAGGATCAGCTGGGTGTAGTTTATTATGAGCTGCTCAAACTGACCGAAACCATCACAGGAGATCATTATCGACTACAGTTGATGCATTTGAGCCAAGCATTGAAGGAAAAACAGCAGCTATATGAGCAGAAATACGATAAAGTGATTTTGCAACATGACAATGCTAGGCCACTTGTTGCAAAACAGATGAAAACCTACTTGGAAACGCTTAAATGGGAAGTCCTACCCCACTCGCCATATTTACCAGACATTGCTCCATCTGATTATTACTTGTTCTGATCTATGGTACATAGCCTGGCTGAGCAGTGCTTGAAGATGCCAAAAAATGGGCCGATTCGTGATTAGCCTCAAAAGACATGTCGTTTTTCTGACGTGGAATTCAAATGCTGCCAGAAAAATGGGAAAAAGTAGTGAATAGCAATGGACAATACTTTCAGTGACATGTTTCTTACTAATTTTCGAAATAAAACTTATTCAAATTCCTAATATATATACAAGCAGTCACCCATCTAGGTACTGACCAGGCTCAATGTTGCTTAACTTCAGTGATTGTACAAGGACCATCATTTCAACAAGATATGGTTATAAGCCCAAAATTATCCTGCTGATGCACAAATAGAATCCCCAAAGAATATCAAATTTTAAAATATTAGCTGCAATATAAAAATAGTATTTTGTAAAAAGTGACTATTACTGCTGGTGATGCAAGTCTCTTCATTAAAATGAATCAAGTTCTCCTAGTCACTGTCATGTTTATCTAAAAATAAATGTCTAAGTTCACCTTCATCCCTGCCATATGCCAATGGCTTAGGGGTAGGGTCTCTGGCTTATACCAAATCAGTCAAATGTACAATTTTGCAGTGGATATGTGCATGTTCTAATATAACACAGCATAAGATAAATATATATATATATATATATACATATATGCATGTTTCATTGAAAACAACAGACAAGGTACTATGGTTAAGCTTTTTATTTAATTTTTCTTGTGTTCAGACAAAAGCTTTCTTTTTTGTATACAGAGTGTGTAGAAACTGTCCAAATGTTCTACTATAAAACATTTAAGACAGGTAACCTTATCCTCAAAAATAACAACACCCCAGTTAATTCAAAATTTCAACGAATGAACATTAACTATGTGTTCAAATGCCCCTTAAGGAACTATGTTCCTGATCAAACCACACACATAATTAATTACATCAGTTACACAACTACATGCCTATCTGGATGCCTTATGTTACACCTATTTGAACAGAGTTCTATTAGAACCCATTTAAACACACACACAAACCTACTAGACTCCATTCAGAATATACTAGTAGAAAACACAAACATAATAATCTCATCCAGTTGTAAAAAAAGATTCAAATAATAGAAGCCCTAATAATAAAAAAGAAAAAACCAACTCTTAACAATATTAACTACGAACACGGCCACAATGTGCTGTGTTCAGAAAATAAAACATCTCTATAATACACTAAAAATATACACATAATGCACACACTCTATTAAAGAGAAAAATAAAATCATCCTTGATAATGGCTGAAAGTATAGACAAAAGCGTTCGGAACTATAGAACATTTGAACAGTTTTTACACACTCTGTGTTCAAAAAAGAAAGCTCTTGTTCGAACACAAAAAACTTAAATAAAAAGCTTAACTGTAGTACCTTGTTTGTTGTTTTAAATGAAACATGCATAAATGAAGGATTGCTGCCTAAATTCACAATTATATATATATATATATACTGTTGAAGAGAGTTGCATAAAATATCTATATTAACATGAAGATATGCTGTTTAGTGTTTTCCCTAAGCTCGTCATTTTTCAGAAAGGAAATATTGGAAAAATTTTACTTGTCTCCAGATAAAATCGATAACATTTAGGCAAAACTGCCTCCCCAACCAGTTTTATATATTCTTTGAAATCAGGCGACATTGATGTACTGCAAAGGGAAAATGTCGAGTACTTCACTATTAGCAATGGAAATTTTGTGCCGTTCTATCTTTTAGGCTTGTCAGCCAAGTTGAATATAGATGTGGGTCTGTTGGTGGAATGGAGAGAAAGGCAAACAGAAAAAGAGGTATGGCTGCTGGCTTTGTAACTGTTGACAATGGAAAGGAATGGATGTTTGATGGCTGGGTCTTTTGCTGGAGATGAAAATCGTGTGTGGGGTAGTTAGTTTGCTTAATCAATAAATATTTGGTAGATAGTACAAAAGTCTGATGGTCAGCAATGGTAGGCAAACAGCAATTTTAATGGTTGTTATCAATGAAGCAGAATCAAAGTTGATTCTTTTTACAATGTTAAGGAATGTTATCAGGTTCTTTTAATTGGTCTTTCTTAAAGCAATGAAAGCCTGTAAGAACTGAAACCAAAAATGTTCCTAAATTTCTTTCTGTCTATCTATCTATCTATCTATCTATCATGTTCTCTTATATGCATATACATAAGTAAAAACTTCAGACTGAGTATATCTGTAAAAGGACAATATGAATAATGGAAAAAGGAAAACCTATCTTAGCCAACTCATTTCGTCCACTGAGGGACTTTATTATTTACTTTGATATCTGTCTACCTATCTATCTATCAATCTCTTACATTCTCTTATGTAAATATATATGTAATGGAATAAGTGTGTATAAACGAAAAATTAAGTTAATCTTCAAACATGGATCTACAAATTTCAATAATTTTTATTTAATTGTGTATTATTTTCATTTCAAATTGAAAAAATGAATTACATAGATTCTTGGAAAATACAACTTCACACAAAATGTTTTGTGTATCATGTTTTACAGTACAACAGCATGAACTGCATTAGTATAGCATAAATAGGAAGTGTCTACATATGTGCAGATGTCTGTAACACAGAGTTCCATTGTTTTCACTTTGTGTATAAATTACAGCAGTAAGCCCCATGAAATAAAGGCAGGAAGTTAGTTGCTACTGTTGCCACATGTAAACAAGTTAGCAGAATGTCATCTCTACTGCTAAACATAATTTTTGTAATATTATGTAAAATAAATATGTGAAAGATGTGAGTAATTAATTGTTTGTGAGAATTTCCATTTCATTTGTGTAACAAATGATCAAACAAACACCCTGATCAAAGATTCACTGAAAGACTAGTTAACAAACAAAAATTGATCATATTTATAATAAAATAGTTAGCTCTGGATGAATCTAAAATTTAGATTTATTAATCTCAAGCTTATTGGCTAATATACATTTTCCCAATTTTTTAAATATTCCTTTTAAGGAAGAAAAATATTGTTGATCGTATTCTGACGTTGAGCCTTCAAAATTTCATTTTAAGATATCTTAGCATCCGCCAATTCAAAGAATACCATATATCCCATTTGATGTTGGGTTGGTTAATATATATGAATACAAAAATTCAAATAATTGGAGCTAGTTTTGTAAAAAAATTGAGTTACTTTCTGTGAGCTTGTCAATGTACAGAAAATGAGTTTTCAAGGACAGTACTTAAATCTATTAGCATTTTTCTACAATTCAGCAACGGTGTGCCACAAATATATGTAAAGACTTCAGAGAGAGTATATCAATGAAAGGACAATATGAATAAAAACCCAAAGTAAACTTATCTTAGCCAACACTTTTCTTCCTCTTAGGGACTTTATCATTTACCTTGACATCTATCTCCCCCTTTCTCTTACATATATATATATATATGTATGTAAACATTTCAGATAGAGTATATCTATAAAATGATGATATGAATAAAAACAAAAGGAAAACATATCTTAGCCAACATGTTTCATACTCAGAGAGTCTTTATCATTTGCCTTGATAAAGTACCACAGAGGACAAAAAGTTTCAGCAAAGATAAGTTTTCGTTTTATATTTATTCACCTACATATACAGCGTGTGATGGATACATTGTAGCCATTTTATATTTTTAATTTTGTGCATGCATGTTGTTTGTTTTTGATTTTGCTGACTGCACAGTAGAATAGTGTCAGTTGGGCACCGTGACGTAATTCACTCCACCAGAAATTTGGAAAAGGCATGCTGCACTGCTTGGCATTTGCACTGGAAGCTCCAATCCAAACATTTCAGAGTATTTGGGCATCAATCTGAGAACAGTGCAGAAAGAGTTGGATGAGTCTAATGGTAATTACAAAGGTGTTTGGAGTGATCACTAGTGATGGTAACATTATGCCTCCATTCATCTTTCCATAGGGCCTCAGACTCAGCACAGAGGCCTACATCAAGTGCTTTAGGAGGCAGTGCTGGCTACAGGAACCTGCACCATGTCACACAAGCAGGAGAACTCAGTCATGGCTGCCAACAATTTCTGCAACCACATCACTCCTTATATCTGGCCCCTAACTCCCCAGCAGACTGAAACCCACTTGATTATTATGTGTGGGGCACAGTTGAGCAAAAAACTACTTGGAACACCAAAGATGAACTGAAGGCAAGGATTATGGCATCATTCACCAAATTAAACAAGAAAACCACACCCAGAAGGCTTGGAGGAGATTCTGAAGTGGACTGAATATGTAATTTTACACACACACACACACACACACACACACACACACACACACACACATATATCCATATACATACATACATACATACATACATATATATATATATATATATATATATATATATATATATATACAACTTTCTTTAAAGTACTGCATTTAAGCTTTTTATTTAATTTTTCTTGAGTTTTTTCTTTTATGGACATGATCAAACCAAATTCATGAATAATTATATTGGGCATACCACTACATGTCTATCAAGAAGACACACATTACATCTCTCTGACCATAGGTCAATTAGGACTCATTTAAACACACATGGAAGCCTGCCAAACTCCATCTGCAACATAATCATAGAAAATACAACTATAATAACATTGTCCACATGTAAAAAAAGTCTAAAAATAATGGAAGCATTGATAAGAAAAAGAAAAATCCAATGCTCAATAATGTCAACTACAAACATGGGCACAATGTTCCGACTGTGTTTGGAAAATACAAAACACTCTGATAACTTTAGATACATCCATAAAAATTTACCCATTCAATATAATTATTCATGAATTTGGTTCCTTAAAGGACATGTGAATTCATAAATGATATTGAACAGATTGTACAAACTCTATGTCCAAAAAAGAAATCACTTATTTGAACACAAGAAAAAATTGAAAAAAAAAAAGCTTAATCACAGTGCTTGTCAATGCGAGGTAATTAAATGACAAAGTGGAAAAATTCTTTGTGACATGTTTTTTTCTCGAGAAAGACTTTATTGGAATTACGTATGTGTACGATAGGGGATATATATGTGTGAGTGTCAGTTATAAGTATTTACCAATGGAAAACACTTAAGATGGGATGCTGAATTTAAAATTTTTGTATATATTTATTTATTTTTTGTTTGGCATGTCTGAAAATACAGTCCAATCTCATTCAGTTTCCCTATGCTTTTGTTTTTATTGTTTGTTTGTTTTTTGTCTGGCATGTCTGAACACACAGTCTGGCCAATCTCATTCAGTTTCCCTATGCTTTTGTTTTATTGGGGTTGTTTTGTCTGGTATGTCTGAGCACATAGTCTGGCCAATCTCATTCAGTTTCCATATGCTTTTGTTTTTATTGTTTGTTTTTTGTCTGACATGTCTGAGCACACAGTCTGGCCAATCTGATTCAGTTTCCCTATGCTTTTGTTTTATTGGGGTTGTTTTGTCTGGCAGGTCTGAACACGCAGTCTGGCCAATCTCATTCAGTTTCCCTATGCTTTTGTTTTTATTTTTTGTTTTTTTTTGTCTGACATGTCTGAGCACGCAGTCTGGCCAATCTCATTCAGTTTCCCTATGCTTTTGTTTTATTGTGGTTGTTTTGTCTGGCATGTCTGAACACACAGTCTGGCCAATCTCATTCAGTTTCACTATGCTTTTGTTTTATTGGGGTTGTTTTGTCTGTCAATTCTGAACACACAGTCTGGCCAATCTCATTCAGTTTCACTATGCTTTTGTTTTATTGGGGTTGTTTTGTCTGGTATGTCTGAGCACATAGTCTGGCCAATCTCATTCAGTTTCCATATGCTTTTGTTTTTATTGTTTGTTTTTTGTCTGACATGTCTGAGCACACAGTCTGGCCAATCTGATTCAGTTTCCCTATGCTTTTGTTTTATTGGGGTTGTTTTGTCTGGCAGGTCTGAACACGCAGTCTGGCCAATCTCATTCAGTTTCCCTATGCTTTTGTTTTTATTTTTTGTTTTTTTTTGTCTGACATGTCTGAGCACGCAGTCTGGCCAATCTCATTCAGTTTCCCTATGCTTTTGTTTTATTGTGGTTGTTTTGTCTGGCAGGTCTGAACACGCAGTTTGGCCAATCTCATTCAGTTTCCCTATGCTTTTGTTTTATTGGGGTTGTTTTGTCTGGCAGGTCTGAACACGCAGTCTGGCCAATCTCATTCAGTTTCCCTATGCTTTTGTTTTTATTTTTTGTTTTTTTTTGTCTGACATGTCTGAGCACGCAGTCTGGCCAATCTCATTCAGTTTCCCTATGCTTTTGTTTTATTGTGGTTGTTTTGTCTGGCATGTCTGAACACACAGTCTGGCCAATCTCATTCAGTTTCCCTATGCTTTTGTTTTATTGGGGTTGTTTTGTCTGGCATGTCTGAACACACAGTCTAGCTGATCTCAGTTTCCCTATGCTTTTGTTTACACTGTTATGTTCAAACACAGAGTCTGGCTGATCTCATTTGGTTTCTCTATGCTTTTGTTCTTTTTGTTTTTATTGTTTTCAGAATCCACATTGTAGTAACAGAAGATCTGTTAAAAATGGCGAAATATTATTGATAACAAAAAGACAAAAAAAATTTCCTAATTTACTATGTTTTAGCAAGATATGAACAGAGTCATCTGGAAAATGTAATGTTTTAGCAAGACTTGTACATTGACATCTGGCACAACTACTGTCAGCAAGATTTGAATGTGGACATCTAGCAAATTTACAGTATGTCAGAAATTGTGAAAAGTAACAAACCTACCATGTGTGAGCAAGACATGAAGAATGATATTTGGAAAATCTTCTATCATCAGACTCTGACAGGGACATTTGGCAATCTACTGCTAGCCAGATATGAACGTGGACATTTGGTAACTCTGCTGAGCATCAGCAAGAATTAAATGGGACATATGTCAAGTTTACTAAATGGGAGCAAGACTTTTATAGGTACATAGGTAGCAAGATTACTGTATCACTGCAAGACATCAATATGGACACTTGGCAAATCAACTCTATGTCATCAAGCTTTAACTGCTATATCTCTCTGTTGGTAAGACGAATCTGAACTTCTGGCAAGGCAACTTATGTCAGCAAAGATTTAATGTTGATTTCTGGCAAGTCTACCATATAGAAGAAATCTTGAATGGAGATAACTATCAATTCTACCATATCTCAACAAAAATTGAATGGCCTCATCTACTTTGTCAGCAAGAAGTGAATGTGGGCATCTGTCATGTCTGCTGATTTTCAGCAAAATTGAACACAGACATCTGAGAAATCAGATGCAGAAAGTAAACTCTAACGATTCCTACAGAAGTTAGTGATGGAAAAAATGAAGAAAGGATTAAACATCAATTGCAA
>OZ038505.1:37041633-37044133 GCA_964036315.1 Acanthosepion esculentum
ATTATACATTTAATATATATATATGTATATATATATATATATATATGTATATATATATATATATATATATATATATATATATACATATATTATTTATTTTAGGATATCACTAGCTATATCTTTCAACACTAAAATTCATCTCCTCAGGTGATGTTAAACTAATGAGCCAGTAGTTTAACATTGCCTGAGGAGACACATTTGTAGTATTGAAACATAATTACCATTATGTACTGATTTTTAACATGTTTTAATATCCTACAATAAATAATCGTCTGTATTGAGCCCTTTTTTAAATTAAATGTTACATACAGTAGAATCATACTCCATTTGTTCTCATTTTACCTGGATATATATATATATATATATATATATATACATATTGTGTGTGTGTATATTTGTTTCAGTTGGTAGGATGGTTTTAGCATATGTCAACCCTTGTTATGTCATCTAATATGAATTAATGTTACTTTTCATATGCATGCACAAAAAATCATAATGAATTAATAAATTAATATTCTTCTTCATGCAAACCTCTGTTGTTCTCAATACACTCCATATACAATCTATCTATATATATATAGACAATATTAGTGATGAATATACACATACATATGCAATTATATATACACATACATATATGTATAAAAATAATTCCAAGAGGATATGATCCAGGTAGAACTCGATGTCCAGGACAGAGTAAGGATATAATAAAAAGACTTAAACACTAATATTCCATGGTCATAATTTATTCCATTGGAATCGTAAGAACAATCCAATTCATCAGACCTACAGATTCAAAAAGAAAACGGAACAATAACAACATATATATATATATTTATATAGATATATATATAGTGTGTGGGATATCCTGGATGATGATATAACTAAACACCATCATCACTCTACGATCTCCACCACTTCGGTCTCATATTACTTCTTGACATTATTTCTCCTTTCTTATTCTTTTTTTCTATTTTATGTCAGTCCTTTTACACCTTCTTTTTCAATTTTTCTTTCTATTTTCTCTTTCTTTTATTTCTTCATCATAATTCTTGTACTCTCCTATTCATTACTTTCAAACCCAGCCTACATCAGCTGCAGATAATCCCTTTAAATCGGAAATATATAAAATCCTTCAGAGTGCAAATCTTTGGATGGATTAAAAAAATGTCAGTAAAAACAAATTCTGAGAATTAAAAAAAAATACTTCCAGATTATTTTTACTCATGAGAAAAAAATTTAAATTTTCAGTGAATAAACAATTTAACCCCTTAACAATATGTCCAATTTTTAAGATAGATAGTTCGATAGACAGGTAGATATGTCTATTCAATATCACAGTATATTCACATCTATCTACCTATTTATAAACATTGTCCAAAGTTCAGACAGACTAATCAATAGATAGATAGATAGATAGGTAGATATATCTATGCAGTATCACAGTACATTTACATCTATCTACCTATTTATAAACATTTTCCATTCAGACAGACTGATAGATAGATAGATAGATAGATCATGAACAGACAAAGATAGATAAGTATATATGAACATACTGATATTCAATATATATACATATATACATGCATTCCCCCCCACCTATATACACACATATATAAAGCATGTATGAAAAATACTTTTACAAACTTTGGTGGCAGGTTCATCACACCAAAACAAGGACAAAAGTCTATAAAAACATGTTCGTAAATCCTTTGTTTTTTAGTTTAAAGTTGATAGTCAACAGCCTGTTGAATGTCATATTTGTCAAGCATACAAGCGGATCTCGATCTTCCTCAATCCATAGTTTGTAGTACCCTGGATCCTGTCAGAGCAATCTGAGGATAAACAGCAGCAAATGTTGCAGGATTCGGCTGGCTTTGGTCTAGAAACACAGTCTGATATAGCCATGCAGCATCAAGTCCATTACCATTCACAGGGCTGTATGTATAAAATCATATCTGCCTGCTTACGATATGAATATCCTGCCATTGTTAAATGGAATATTTCTCACGTAACTGAATATGACACAAGTTAAACATTGAAACCAGACTAGCCATAAATGTACACAAATGACAAATGTAACCATGTCTACATGGCAACACAGTGTCATCTACCATAAACATACTTTAAACTTAATAACTCAAAAATGAAGGATTTATGGACATATGTTTATATGGACTTTATATGTACTTTTGTCCTAGTTTTGGGGTGAGAGACACTGCCAATGTTTGTAAAAGTATTTTTGATACACACTGTATATATATATTATATATATATATATATATATATATATGTAAGAGATTATTTTGGGGATTTAGGCTAATCATATAGTAATTCATTTAGCCTAGAATAATCGTCAACAGAATGCAGAAAGCACCAGATGGCTGTTTCATCCTATCTGGGTCTCATCAGCAGTTCACATCCACTACTGAGAATCGAACCTGGACCATTTCAATACAAAGCAAACGTCATGATGTTTGTGTTGTATCGAAATGGT
>OZ038505.1:37046633-37114133 GCA_964036315.1 Acanthosepion esculentum
TAGATAGATAGATAGATAGATAGATCTGAATTCTGATGTCAACATACATTATCCGTTAAATACATTTATATCAGTTTTTCACATTTCCTCAACTTTATTCTCATAAAGATTTCCTTTTTGCAGTCACGTCTTTAGAAATATTAATTGATTGATTAGTTTTTCATGGCTTATCAATCTCTTGCAGAAGGATAAAATATTTTCATATTGTAAGAATCTTTTGAAGATAATAATGATTTATAACTACAAAAGCTACTAATTAACCCATAGCTGGGGAGAGAAGAGTTGCATAAGTGAATATAACAAACCCAAGTGGAACTAGAACTTGATTCTCTGATTTACTCTTCTGAGCCTTTACCTATTACACCACCTGTACATACAAGTCCTACTAATTAAACCATAGCTGAAGGGAGATGAGTTTGACTCACATGTTTCCCAATAGTATTTGTGTGTTAGCGAATATAACTGTAATTGGAGCTCAGCTTTCAAATTTCTACTTTTGTGTTGCTAACCATTGCACCCTCTGCATGTACAAGTAGTCACTCCTCTTGGTATTGACATTTCTAAATATGTTAATATTAGTAAATAAATTGTGTAGAAGCTTCTGATGGACAAACTGATATCCCCTAAGTTATTTAGCGTTGTACCAAGAGATATATATTAATGCTGACTGTCAAAATATTTATTGATATTGTAAAATCAAAAGAATTCAGCTAAGACCTCAACAAATCTGGTTCATTCTTTATATACCTAAAAGTATTGAATATAACTGTGGGCAAGTATGAGACATGCCGCCATTATGCCCCTCAGAATTTCGGTATGAAAAGCGCAAATCAATGCCATATCAAGAACAAATAACAGAAAACGCTGTTCCACAGCTGCCATAAAAGGACAAATTTTACTTTGGTCTCCTGAAAACAGATATTGGACTGTTTGGCCATAATGGCCATTGTTATGTTTTAACAAAAAAAGTGATAAACTTATAGGCCAAACAACATCTTCCCAACAATAAAGTAAAGGAAGCAACATTTTGTGGGAGAGTTTGCTGAAGAAGTGAGTGGTGTGCTTCACAAAATTAATGTCATCATGGGGAAGGAGATTTTTTTTTTTGATCGGTTTCAGCCCAAGGAAGACAGTAAAGCCACTAAGACACAAAGGGTTACAGGCTGTGGAAGAATTAGGAACAGAAACATTAATAATGAGCAAGAAGAGAAAAGAGTAATCAGGAGGACAAAAGATAGCAATTGACATTGAATTTAAATTTTTGCGCATTAAAGTTGGCTTGAAAGCATGGGGACGGAAGGGAGTTCCATATGTGAGAAGTGCAAGAAAAGAAAATGTTAGCATAGCCAGCTCATCTGTAATTGATTAGATCTAGATGCCAGTCTAGTATTGTGCTTAAATTCAAATTCTAGGTACGAAAGCAAAGAGTTCATCTGAACAATTACCATGTAAGTATTTATAGAAAAGACACAGTGAGGCAACCTTATGGTGATGGGAAAGTAACTGAAGATGAGCAGCTAGATCAGGACCAATAATATTGCTGATTCTTCTTTGGATTTTAACAAAGAGCTCAAGGTAAATAGCAGGGGCAGCTGACCATATGTGGCAGCAATATACTAAGCATGGGGGAACGGTAGACTTTTAGATGTTAGATTGATTCTGAAAAGAAAAATCATCTTGCACGATACAGCAAACCAACTTTCTTAGCAGCTGACCTAGCAATGGATTCAATATAGTCTTTCCACTTGATGTCAGCTGAGAATGTTAGCCCATGAAGACACAATGACTTACTTTCCTGGAGATTTTTTGGAGACATTAAAATTAACAAGCAATCTCTTGCCCTTGTTAAGGACAGACTTGAAGTCATTTTGGACATCATCTGCTATTTTGACCCTGTCTTACTGATCAGTCGTACCATCGAAGCAGGAGTAAATGGTTGTGTCATCAGTGTAGATAACAAGTTGAAAGCTGATGTCATTGGGAAGGTCATTAATGAAAATTAAAAACATTGTAGGACCAAAGATGGTGTGCTGTTGGACATCTGCATTAGCACAAAAGGATCAAGACGAGTGGTCATTCGGGATAACTTTCATTTCACAATTTGATAGGAAAGATGGGATCAGTTCAAAAAATGTCCAGAGACACCATAAGTTTTCAGCTTGTGGAGAAGACCTGTATGCCAAACCCTGTGAAAGGATTTTGAGTTGTCCAATGCTACAACCTGGGTTTCACTGTTTTTCCACAATTATTGTCAGTGCATCAGCAGTTGATCTGGAGAAATTCAAGCCATATTGCTTGTCTGAAAAAAGACTCTGTAATGACAGATGATGAACCAATTTGGTATTAATTAGGGCCTCTAGGAGTTTCCCCAAAGCAGGTAGATGTCTAATAGGCCAAATGTTGGAAGAGCCAGAGTTCTTAAAAACTAGAACAACTGATGATGACTTCCAGCAGCCAGGAAAGCAGGAGGCAGTAAGGGATACAGCCTAGAGAAAACAGTTTGGGAGCACACTTCTTAAAGACTATTACAGGGATACCCCTGGGTCAACATGCTTTGAGGGGGATTTAGGTTAGTGATGATAGCAGAAACGATGAAAGGAGTTATATGCAATATCACTCAACAGAGACTCAATTCTAAGTGAGTACTTCAGCAGGGATACTCCAGATGAGTCAAGAGTAGATTTTAAATTAAAGGGCAAAGCAGTAGATGATAACTCCTTAAATTGATTAAAAAGAGGAAGAATAGAGACCTTGTACTAATTTAATGCTCTATTACAGCGCCACCAGTAAATGGGAGAGCCAAAGTTTTAGAGACTATTCAGTGACTCATTCTCTCAGCAAATAGGGACTAAGCTCCTTTGAGAACTCACTCACATTTATTACGAGCAGTAGTGAATGGGCACCTGTTGTGACGAGAGCTGTCACGCTGGTATAGCCGAAAAAATAATGGTTCCTGTGTGCTATAGCATTCTGACGTGAACCATGGAGTGGATTCAGGTTTCACATGGTATTTCCAAACTGGGATGAAAACATCCATGCTGGATTTGCTGGTCCACATATTTTGTGGGGATCCAGGTTAGAGATGATAGCAGAAACCATGGATAGGGTTATATGCACATCACTCAACAGAGATTCATTTTTAAATGGGAAGTTAGCCAGGGATACTCCAGCGGAGTCAAGTGAAGAAAAGAGTTTGAGGAGTATTTATGGTCAAAGCATTCAGCTTTATCAGCAGAAGATGATAACACTTCAAATTGATTGAATAGGGGAGGAATAGAGACCTTAAAATTATTTAATACCCTATTACAGAGCTGCCAGTAATCACAAGAGCCAAAAATGTCCAGATATATTGAATTGACATTTCAAGACATCACTGAAGAATTTAAAGAGTAATGGTAAGGGTTACAATAATGTTGAATTAACCGTTTCCATACAGGAAACAGCAGCAATCAGCAACTGAATAGTTATAATTACTGGTGTTTTAAATTTATAAAGTCATTCTCTGAAAGCAGTTTTTACAAAAAAATAGGTTTCTTAAGTCCACTAGCTGTAATTGCTCTTTCTAATATTAATGAGGGTGTTTCCTCTCTAACCTTCTATTTGAAGTGGTGTGGAATGTTAATGTCTTCATTATGTAATTATGTTTTCTTCATTCCCAAACTGTTGTTTTAATGAGAATTTAAATAATGAGAATTTATTGATTTTTTAGTAATTTTAAAAGTATGTTAGCCAAAAAAAAAAGAAACAACAATAAAAATGAATTGCAAAAATACACTAGAGAATTAATTTAACTCTTTTAGAAAATGACATTTAGGAATATGAGTCTTTTGAGACCTTCTATGATAAGGAAATAAAAAAGGGTAATTAATATAAAAATGCTTTTATTTGAGATGTTAATTTACTAATATGTTTTATTTATATATAAAATAACCATTTTAATTTTATAATCTTATTTACATATATATATATATATATATATATATATATATATATATATATATATAATAAAAAGACTTAAACACTAATATTCCATGGTCATAATTTATTCCATTGGAATCGTAAAAACGATCCAAGTCATCAGACCTACAGATTCAAAAAGAGCTTTTTTTACGATAACAATGGAATAAATTATGACCATGGAATATTAGTGTTTAAGTTATATATATATATATATATATATATATATATATATATATATATATATATATATATATATATATATATATGTATGTATGTATATATATATATATATAGATAGATAGATGTGTGTATCTGTGTGTGTGTGTTTGTCTGTGCATCTATGTTTGATTATGTGCTTTTGTATGTGTGTCTTCTTGTCTGTGTGTCAAAATTAGTTGTTTGCATACAGGAAACATTTGGTATTCATTGACCAAAAGTGTGGACATTAATGTCAGTTGAAATTTATAAAATATTTCTCTTAAAACAATATTGTAGGAAAATAGGTTTCTCAAGTTCACCAGCTGTTATCAATCAATTTAACACTGACGAGCACTTTCTTAAACTTTTGTTTGAAGTACTATGGAATGTCAACATCTATCTATTTATCTACCTCAGCCTCTTTATCACTGTCAATCTATTTGCATAAATATAAACAGGATGTGATTGATTGATATAAAGATGCATAGATAGATAGATAGATAGATAGATAGATATGAACAGGCTAAGATAGATAAATAGATAGGAACAAACTGTAATACGAAGATACACACACATATACATATATATATATATATATATATATATATATATATATATATAGATGTGTGTGTGTGTATACATATATATATATATTTATATATATATATATATATATATATAGATAGATAGATAGATAGATAGATAGATATAAACAGTCTTATATAGATAGATAGATAGATAGATAGATACATACATACATACATACATACATACATACATAGATACATAGATAGATAGATGGATTGAAAAAATATATGAACTGACTGTGATAGATAAATAGATAAATATGAACAGACAGTGATACAAAGATATATATATATATATATATATATATATATATTTAGAGAGAGAGAGAGAGAGAGAGTGATAGATAGATAGATAGATAGATAGATAGATATGAACAGATTGAGATAAATGAATGAATATATATATATAGATATGAACATAGTCAGCTAGATAAATATATATGAACAGGCTGAGATATATAAATATCAACAGAGATAGATAGATAGAAAGACAGATAGATATGAACAAGCTGAGATAGTTAAATAGACTGTAATACAAGGATAAATATATATATATAAATGTATATATATGCATATATATATATATATATATAAAGAGAGAGAGAGGGAGGGTGATAGATAGATACATACATACATACATAGATACATAGATAGATAGATATGAACAGGCTGATATAGATAGAGATAGGAACAAGATAGATAGATAGATAGATATGAACAGGCTGATATAGATAAATAGATAGAAACACAATGAAATAGATGGATGGATAGATAGATAGATATGAACAGGCTGAGATAGATAAACAATGAAATGACATAGATAGATAAATAGAGAGATAGATAGATGTATGACACTATATCTTCCAATCGATGAGATCTTTATGTTGGAATCAAGTACCATTTCTATTGAATTCCATTTTATTTAGACACACCAATGGACGGTTACACTTAAGTATATTTTAACAGCTAAATGTGGTAATTATCTGCAGAGTAAGTGCAAAACTGAATTGGCACAGAAGAGTTTACCACTTAGTAAACATTGGTTACCCACTGTTGTCTACCCCAAAGCTACTGTCTACACTCATGTCAGCCCATATCTTTAGAATAAAAAGTCTCAGGAATTCATAACGATTATCATAATGTAATAAATCTCAGCACCGAAGACATTTTATGTCATATTCAAACTCCCAGTAAATGGTAGCATTATTTTTTTTTCTTTATGTCTTTCATTTGTTCTCTGGGTGCAGGAAGCAATGGAGTATTTTTATGAGTCGGCAATGATATTTTATGAAGATTCTATACATTTGCATATGACACACACACAGTTTTAGTCATGTGTAATCTCCTATTGACTTGCGAGGCACTTAAACCAGAATAAAATCTTTATTACTCTCTTTACTGTTATTATTAATAATAACAATGATATTTCTAGAACCTGAACTATCCAAAACTATCTGCTTTTTTATTATCCAGCTTTAAAGACAATCAAGAGAATAAAGGCAAAACTGAATCTAATAAAGTCGATTATTATATCACGTTTCCTATCGTATAACACACACCTGCATATAACACACTCTCAGAAAAATAATTTGTCTATATTTATATGTTCTTCTTTAGTGGGCCATGCACCTTCAGGACGTGGGTGATAATTGCCCTCCACAGCTCTCTATCCCATGTAGCTCTTTAAAGACAAGAGAATAAAGGCAAAACTGTATCTAATAATGTCAATTATTATATCATGTTTCCTATTGTATAACACACTCCTGCATATAACACATTCTCAGAAAAATAATTTGTCTATATTTATATGTTCTGCTTTAGTGGGCCATGCACCTTCAGGACGTGGATGATAATTGCTCTCCACAGCTCTCTATCCCATGTAGCTTTGAAACATGTTTGTTTTTTACTATCCCTCTTACTCAATTTTCTGACATATGTTTACAGAAGCTCATTAGGTCAAGCTGTGTCAGTGTCTAGATGGGTGACTGCTTGACACTAACATGTGCTATAAACTTGGATGTCCAGGTTGTGTAATAGATAAAAACTCGGAATTGGAAATTGGAGAGCCAAGTTCCAATTCCTGTTGGGTTCGTTATATTCACTTATGCACAAATACCCTTAAGAAAGGTATGAACCCATCTTTTCTCCCCTATCTATGGGTTAATGTGTAGAACTTGTATCATTAAAAATTGTTTTATCCCAAAATAAATACTCAGAATCTAAAAATATTTGCTGTCTTTTAATGACCTCCAAAAGGTTGATAAGCCATAAAAAAAAATCAATCAAGCCTAGACAACTCTGGCAATGAAAAAATTATGAAAACAAAATATAGGCCAGTGGAGACATAGCACAACAAATACCTTTGAGAAAGGTATGAATCCACCTTTTCCAGTTATGGGTTAATTAGTAAGACTTTTAACAGGATATCATTGTCATCTCCCCAAAATTCTTACAATCTAAATATATTTCTGATTTTAAATAACCTGCAAAAAGCCATAAAAATCAAATAAATCAGTCAGTTTTTGTCTTCAGTACATCTTGTGAGTATTAATGTCTTCAAACCCTCTTTTCTCATTACCCATCCCAGAAATTTCTCCTATATCTTTCAAATTATTCTAATAGTTGCTTTTCTCACCTGTGGAACTCCCTCCCAAATTTTAGCTTCCCTGGCACCAACAATCTTCAAAAATTTAATTGCAATGCCAATTGTCGTTTTCCTAAAACCTGTTCTGTTATTGTCTTTACTCCTCACAAATGTCTTTTCATTCTCTTTGATTCCCAGTAACCCCTTGTGTCTTAGTGGCATTATTCCCTTGCTTGGGTTGAAGGGGTTAAAATACAAAACAGAAAGAAATTGTACTTTTCTTTTCTATTTGGCTTGAAACTTTCTGGCTGCTCACATGCTCAGGCCATACTATTCTCATCATCCTTCTGTAGCGTTACATTTCTTCCCTTAAGTCACTTCTTCATCTGCACAGAAATTGCCCAGAATTTACTGTCATATAATGACGATTGTTATTACATAGAATTTCAGCACTCTTTCTTTTTCTTTGTTATGAATGAACTTTTCCTGTTTCCTAAAGTTTTTACTCTACTTGCTTCAATTCAGAGATCAAAATTCCCAACAGACATGAATTCTATTTATAACAAGTGATGAGTATTCCTTTTTTTTACCATCCTAGGAAATATTTCCATATCTGCCATGAACACTGCCATCTGAATTGATAAGACCATGTTTGGCAATAATATATCCTGATAGGACATCTTGTTCTATCAGGATGTGATGGTTAAATAAATCTGCTAACAGATCCTTTTTTTTTCAACACTTTCTATTTATATACATTTGCTCAGTTAAGGGGGAAAATGGATGACAAAGTGGAAAAGTCTTATTAGTAATGAATTTTGTCCTTCAGGACTTCATCAGACTAAATTTGTTATTTTGGTAGGACTAAACATGTGCATGAACGATGGAAGCTGGGAATTTAAAATTTAATTTTTCTTTAAAATAGCGGATTTCATTTAGAGTCCTTTTCTTTTCTTTCCATCACTTTTGTTCGTAGATATCCCACATTGTGATAGTAGAAGAGGAATGGTGAAATGTAAGAGCCTGGGTGCAAGTTTACTGGAGATGACCTTGTGATCAAAGCAATTTTTTCATAGTGAATTTTTTTCTCCTTTGATCTAAGTAGCATTTTGTATGTCAAAATTATAATCAGTTTCCTTATGTTAGGCAACCAAAACATTTGATGTATTTTTTTTGTAAAATGTCTCTTTTGAGTTCATATAAACTTTTATTCAGATTCCTTGAGGTTTCGCCTATGTATTTTTTGTGACAATTATTACAGGTGATCGAGTATATTCCTCCTTCAAGTTTTAGCTTGTTGTTTTGTTTAGTATTGACTAAGTCTTTTATTGTTTTTTTTTAATTGGGAAAGGCAGTAAAGCCACAGAGATTCAAGGGGTCAATGGGTGTGCAAGAGTTAGAAACAGGAACATTGCAAAGGAGCAGGAACAGAGGAAGAGTAATCAGGAGGACAGGAAATAGCGATTGGCATTGCATTTAAATTTTTGCAGATTAATTTTGGCTGGAAAGCATGGAACCAGAAGAGAGTTCCACAAGTGAGAAGTACAAAAAAAGAAACTGTTAGCATATAGTTACATCTAGCAAGCTCATCTGCAAATTGGTGAGACCTTGTTACTAGTCAAGTACTGCACTTAAATTCAAAGAGTTTAAGTACCATAGCGAAGAGCTCATGCAAACCATTACCATGAAAGTATTTATATAAAAAGCACAGAGAGGTAACCTTATTACAATGGCAAAGTGACTGAATATCAGCTACCAGATCAGGACCAATAATATTGCTGATTCTTCTTTGGATTTTATCAAAAGAGCTCAAGGTAAATAGCAGGGGCAGCTGACCATATGTGGCAGCAATATACTAAGCATGGAGGAACGGTAGACTTTTAGATGTTAGATTGATTCTGAAAAGAAAAAACATCTTGCACGATACAGCATACCAACTATCTTAGCAGCTGACCTAGCAATGGATTCAATATAGTCTTTCCACTTGATGTCAGCTGAGAATGTTAGCCCATGAAGACACAATGACTTACTTTCCTGGAGATTTTTTTGGAGACATTAAAATTAACAAGCAATCTCTTGCCCTTGTTAAGGACAGACTTGAAGTCATTTTGGACATCATCTGCCATTTTGACCCTGTCGGACTGATCAGCCGTACCATCGAAGCAGGAGTAAATGGTTGTGTCATCAGTGTAGATAACAAGTTGAAAGCTGATGTCATTAGGAAGGTCATTAATGAAAATTAAAAACATTGTAGGACCAAGGATGGTGTGCTGTTGGACATCTGCATTAGCACAAAAGGATCAAGATGAGTGGTCATTCGGGATAACTTTCATTTCACAATTTGAGAGGAAAGATGGGATTAGTCTAGTACTGTGCTTAAATTGAAATTCTAGGTACCAAAGCAAAGAGTTCCTCTGAACAATTACCAAGAAAGTATTTATAGAAAAGACACAGTGAGGCAACCTTATGTCGATGGAAAAGTGACTGAAGATGAGCAGCCAGATCAGGACCAATAATATTGCTGATTTTTCTTTGGATTTTATCAAAGAGCTCAAGGTAAATAGCAGGGGCACCTGACCACATGTGGCAGCAATATTCTAAGCATGGGTGAATGGCAGACTTATAGATATGCAAGATTCTGGAGAGAAAGATCATTTTGCATGATACAGCGAAACAACTTTCTTAGCGGCTGACTTAGCAATGGATTCAATATAGTCTTTCCACTTGATGTCAGCTGAGGATGCTAGCCCATGAAGACACAATGACTTACTTTCCTGGAGATTTTTTTGGAGACATTAAAATTAACAAGCAATCTCTTGGCCTTGTTAAGGACAGACTTGAAGTCATTTTGGACATCATCTGCCATTTTGACCCTGTCGGACTGATCAGCTGTACCATCAAAGCAGGAGTAAATGGTTGTGTCCTGATATTGTGCAGCAACTTACTTTTCTGGAAGTTAATATCAGCCATGCTGCTGGAAGGCAGAGAGGGCTTTCTCAGATGATTAATGGATTAACGGAGAGAAGTTTAGTTTTTGAGGTGCTAAAATTAACAAACCATCCTTTGAATTAATTTTCTTTGAAACTTCTTTCCCTGTTCATTTGTACCTTTTTTATTTTTATGTCTCATTTGATTAATTCATTGTCGATCTATGTGATGTCTCATTGAAATCCTAGACTCCAAAAAGGTTATTCTCCAGATTATATCCCAGTGTTTGTTCTTAAGAACCTCAGCCCAGATTTACCTCCAGTATTGTCGAACCTGAATGAGAAGTGTTTCCTACAGGTGTGACGGAAAGTGTGAGCTGCTTACCTTGTCTTCAAAAAATTTTTGGGAGAGCTTATTCTTATCTCAATACTGGCCCATCAACCTCCTTAATGGCACCAGTAAACTCTGAAGCTATCATCAACAAGACAGTATTTTGGGCAGTTTAACAGAAACAACCTCCAGTTGTATATATAGTAATGGTAATATTAGCCATCTCCTTATAAGGAAACATTTGGCATTCATTGAATAAGCAGCCAGTACTGCTTTCAACTGAAATTTATATAATCTTAAAACAATTTTTCAGGAGAAAGAGTTTTTCAAGTTCACTGTCATTGCCCTTTACAGTATTGACAGTGGTTTCCTTTTCAGTCTTTTATCTGAAGTAGTGTGGAAAGTTAACATCTTGATTGAGTCATTGTTTTCTCCTCAAGCTACACGTGTTATCCATTTGAGTTGTTGCTGCTCTTTGTAGTTCTCAAATGTTAATATATATATTTTTGTTTGGTCTGGGCAATCTAGGCTTCAAGCACTTTACTGAATAAAGTAAAACACAAGTAAGGTAAGTTTGCTTTCAGGGCTTTTTTTGCTTTCTTTTTTCACTATTGTTGTCTTTATTCAAGACTGTATCTGGATAAGAATTTAAGTTTTGGCAAGCTGTCCCTTGGCTCCACCAACAGGTTTTGTTTACTTTAAGATATATATGTATATATATATATATATATATATATATATATATGGTGAGATAAATAGATAGATAGATAGATAGACAGATAACGCTGCTGAATCAAACTTCAGCATTTGAAATTTACAATTTTACATCAGCTTGAATGCCAACATTTGGCATCAGTTGGCCATATGCTAATTACAAGTCAAGGGAAGACAAGTTAGTTTCAAATAACTAAAAAGTTTAACAATCATACATCAACTCTAACTTTTAACAAATAATAGAATAAAAATAAATTTCCTTATAGACAGTTGTTTGTTAGACTGATCAACACCAAAGAGGTTTGGTTAAATATGGAGAGTTGGGTAGAAACTGTGCACAAAATGTTTTATAAAATCCGCAGAAAATGGTTAATGTCGCAATTTTGCAGGAAACCATTTTCTTGCTTTTAATTACTGACTAAAACACTGCACAAAAATTAGTGATGCCAAAAACGATGGGGAGCAATCCTCATATTTACAATGCCCACCATTTAAAAAGCAGTTCATTAACGAAGCCAGTGAAAAAAAGAAACTAATTTGATTTTATAAAGTGCATCAAGCTCTCATTAATTAAGCTTATCTTGCAATGTTCTGTTTGATGAAGATTCTGCAATTGGCAGATAACTCTTTCTTTCTACAAAGAAAAAATTAAAAAGGAAAAAAACAATGTTTCTTCATTAGGATTCTTTTTAATGATTTCATTTTTTAACTGTGAGAATAAAAATAATTTATACATTTTAATAATACAGAAAAAATACATTTGCATTAGTCATAACTTCACTATATTATTGTTATTATTATTATCAATATTATTATTATTATTACACTTATTGTTATTATCGTCATTACCTATTAAGATGTATCAAAAGTATTTTCATTTTTTACAGCCTTTTACTCAAAGTCTTATTTCATGTATATAGTAAACGATCATCTATAACTTCAGTATATGATTATTACTATTAGTAGAAGTAATAACTTTATGAGTAATAGTAGTAGTACCTATTAGGATGTATCAAAAGTATTTTCCTTTTATTTACAGATATTTACTCCAAAGTTTCTTTCATGTACGCATCTAACATCTGTTATAAAATAATTAAATTCAAAATGGGGAAATTTTTGCAACAATATTAAAATGAACATCCAATAAATAATCCAATTTGTGTTTCATATTTTACCAGAGATTTTTTCACAGTAGTCAGCAAAATGCATTTAGATTATTACCATATGTGAGTTCTTGAGACCATTTATATTAAGTCTAAGCAGCCTTCCCTCTATAAGCAAAAGGAATGGTTACCCTGTTTAAATGTAATCTGTCTGGGAGTTATACTACTGTGAATAGTAATAACAGTTAACAATTTTCAGTTATTTCTTTTTTGTTATATTTGTCAGTTCATCACTTCTTGGTAAGTAAAAATATTTTTGCATATCTTTTCAATTTATTCCACTTTGCTTTAATATATTTGTATGTATTTATATATATATATTTAAAATGTCCATTTTTAAAGCCATAAATATACATAACTAGCATCAAAAAGAGAAAGAAATACCAAAATGAAGGATCATATGTTCAATGTATAAGGTTGAAAAATTTATTTATTCTTCACAAAATGATGTATTAAAGAAAAAAGATATGAGGTTGTCAGTGGGCAAAAATTAATGCAAGTTTCACTGAAAAATAGGACATATATATATATATATATATATATATATATATATATATATATATATATATATATATATATATATATATATATGTACAACCTAAGGCCTTTACTAGAGAAATGCAATGAAAATCTGAAAGCATCACTTCCCAATTAGGCATTTATGTTGATGATACAGCTATTTACTCATCTTTAAAATAAGTTCAATAGGGTTGATAAAGTAAAACTTGCTGTTGATTCTGATAAATGACCTCCAATCAGTTGTTAACTAAGGCAAGAAATGGCTTATAAATTTTGACACCTCCTAAAAGAAACTGCTATCCTTTAATCATCATAGAGAACCATTTTTGCCTTCCATCAATATGGTTGATGCTAACCTTCAAGAAACAACTCCTTGTGTTTTCTTGGCTTTACTTCCTCTACTGACAATGGACAAGATTATATTAAATCAATTGTTGAGTCAGTTGCTACGAAAGTTGGTTTACGATGTTGTGCCTGAAATTTTTTCTTGTCAGAACCCAACTTATACATTTATAAATCTACTCATCATGCATTGAATATTGCTACCATATTTGGTCCAGTGCTCCAGCAATATACCTCAAGATTTTCAACAAAATCCAAAGAAGGGTCTGTAATGTAATCTGTCCTGACCAGATATCTCAACTTCAGTTACTTTCCCACCAACATAACGTGGCTTCTCTCTGTCATTTCTGTTAATAATTTTTGTGGCAGTTGTTCTAATAAGCTGTCCATCTTGGTAACTCAACCACATGAATTTAAACATATTACTAGATTGGCAGCTAGGTCTCATTATTTTACTGTTGAAATAGAATAGAACTTACAGTTACATCTAGCTAACAGTCTCTTTTCTCACCCTTCTCACCTGAGGAATTCTCTTCTGTTTTGTTGCTTCTCTGCTGCCTACAACTCAAAACATCCCTGTTCTTTTATTGTCCTTTCTCTTAACTATGGTTTTCTCATTCTCTTTCACTCCCAGTAACCCTCTGCATCTTAGTGACATTAATACCTTGCTGGGAGAGAAATGATTAAATAATGTTAAAAAAAATAATTGTCAGTAGTTTGGAATGAATGCTAGAATTACTGACCAAACAAGATATGTTTTCTACAACCTTTTTAGGGTGTTCAGTAATAATTCCATTTTCCCTGAAAGGTCCCTACCATCTGGATGGTAAGGCTTCTCTTCTTGATCTATGTTTTACCTCCATCTCCGAGTCTTGTAGCTCTGCCCTCTTGGCAACTCTGATCATGCTGTAGTATCTGTCAACATCTCCTTCAACTCCACCCCTGCAAAGAACCTTCTACCACGAGAACATTATTCTGCTATCACCGTGCAGACTGGGACTCATTCTGGGATTTCATTTGCAACGTGCCCTGGATGTTGTCTTCACACTCCCTGTTCAAGAATGTGTTTCTGAGGTCTACTCCTGGGTTAAAGCTGGAATCAAGGCTTTCATCCCCTCAAGGAAATATAAGGTCAAATTGTGCTCCTCCCCCTGGTTCTCTGCTGCTTGCTCAGCTGCTATTGCCCATAGGAATCACTTTTTCCACCTTTATTGTAGCGACATCTCTGATTGCAATAGATGTCTCTTTGTCTCTGCCCGTAACGTGTGTAAGAGTGTCCTCCATGAAGCAAAGTCTCTATATGCTGCTCGAATGAAAGAATGTATTGCATCTTGCAAATTCAGCTCCAAGGATTATTGGCGTCTCTGCAAGAGTGTACTTAACAATAGCAAACCCTCTATACCTCCTTTGTTCAACCAGTTTGAGGTTGTGACCTCTTCTGCCGACAAGACTGAATGCTTTGCTCGGAAATTATCATTCAATTCAACACTCGACTCTTCCGGTGTACCTACACCCGATTTCCCCCTTAGAACTGAAGCTCAATTGAGCAACTTGCACATAACCCTGTCAGCGGTTCTGGGCATCATCTCTAAATTAGACCCCTACAAGGCTAGTGGTGAAGATGATGGGATACCAGCCATTGTCCTGAAGAAATGTGCGCCTGAACTGATCAATTACGACTAAGTAGTGAGTTCGATCCTCACTGGGTGCCCCATACTTTCGGCCTTGTGCCATATCTAAGCCGGGCTTAGAAAATCACTATATCTAGCCATTTCATCAGTGAATTTATGAGACCTAACTGCCAAATGTGCTTGAATTTTTGGATTCAAGGGACCAAAGAGGAAAGATCATCTGAAAGAATATTTGCAAAAGATGCAGAAGAAAGCTATTTTATGGTGTTGGCTTTGTTTCTGAACGTTCTGTGACTTATGAAATATTCTAGTGATCAAAATAAATGAAAATCTGTAGCTAATAAATATGGAAGAAGCACCCATCCATATATCTGTAGTGACAGTCCTTCAAGGAGTTCTGTAGATGGTGTTCTTGTTTTAGCCTTGGCACTGATTTTTTCTTTTTTGGATAACCATTATCTTTTTAATTATTTTCTTGACTTGCAAAACCCATTTTTCATCATCTGTAGCGATTCAATGTAAAAATGAAAAGTTGGCATTCCTGACTGCTGCAGATGATGGAAACTTGTGCACATTTCTGATGCGAAAGGTCATAAGGAATCCAAATTAGTTGTTTGGAAGTGGTCATAGCAAGAAAAGGTTGCACAAACGTGCATGCCAAATAGGGAAAAAGACAAGAAAATTCAGTTTTTTTAACAAGTACTTTTAAATATTGTTTTCACTTTAATTATATCCAAAAACTAAAATAAAATATGTTTTTTCCTCTTTTAGATTACCAGAATGAAGAAAAGAGTGAAAAAACAAATATTAAGTTCCTAAATTGAATATTTTCTAACAGCCTGATACTCTTTGAAGCATTCCATGTGCAGTGGAGTTCTGAATTCTTTACACCAAGTTGTCACTATTTTCCCCTCTTTTTCTCTTCAAGAAGTATGCATTTAAGCATAGCCCTGTCTTTGGCTTGATCTTCCTGTTTTATCTTGCAAGCAAATACTCCAGGAAATGCCATAACCTAACGAATCTTGGTAAATAGAAATATGAATCCTAGAGGTGTCAGTTAGTCATTTAGACAAGTGATTCTTCTGGGACGAAGAAATAATAAAGTTGGTTTGGAGACACCAGGAGCAGTTTAGTCATTAGTCAGGATTTATATTTCTTATTACATTTTGCTTTTGTTAATAAACTGTATTTCCTGTTATGATGGAATTTTTATTTGTCCTTATGTAAGCCTGAAATTATCTTGACACCAAAAATGGGGGCCACAAGGAGGAAGTGAGTGAGTGTTGTATAGAAGTAAAATGTCACTGCTTACACTGTAGTTTGAACATAGATCACCAGATAGCAAACAGAGGTGATCCTATTTTGAATAAATAGATCACGTGATAGTAAAGGAAATATATATATATGGGAAGTAGCATGACATCTAAAGGATCACTCTTTCTATTCTATCCTCTGTTACTATACAGATCATTATTTCTACTCTATCCTCTATTACTATAAGGATATTTCTCTATATTATTCACTATATTATTTCTCTATACTGATTTATATGGATTACTATTCAGTGGTTACTTTCTAAGCGAGTGTTATCGAGCAAGTACTATTAGTGCAAGTGTTATTCAAAGGTATTGTTTAACAGTGTTACTATAGTTGTATCTGCAATTACAAAGTCTCTACTACAATGAGCATTACAAAAGTGGCAACGAGTTTTCAATGATGTCACAAAATTGAGAAACACTGATTTAGGCCCCAGTCATGAATGAATGACACCTGCATAATAGGAAAATTTTTCAATCATAACTTGATGATATCTGTTAATCTTCAATTGAATATCAGTTGATAACCCCTGCTGTTTACTATTTACATTATTCAGACTATTGTCCTCATCTTTGTTGCCATATTTATTACAACATTTTGACCGTAGTACGCTCCGGATTTTGTCAGGTGGTTGGAATGTCGAACTGAGCCCTTTATTCCACTTGCTGGGGTAGACTGTTCTAGTTCCATGTGACATGTTTAATGGATGTCAGTTATCAGTTATCTCCTGTTAATTCCCCCCTCCAAGTTCTCCACTGCCTTAACCAGGTATTGAACTCACAATCTTTGGGTCCTGTCACTGGATCTAACCAACACCTTTATCCACATGGCACGTGGAACTAGAACAGTCTACCCCAGTGAGCGAAATAAAGGGTTCAGTTCTACATTCCAACTACCTGAAGAAGGCCGGAGTGTACAACGGCTGGAACATTGTAATAAACATGGCAACAAACACGAGGACAATAGTCCGAATAATGTAAATAGTGTACATAATACCTCATCTCAGAAATATAGACAGCCCCAGCTGTTTAAGGGTTAAACTCTGAAATGTACAATAATCATCGCTCTCTTGGATAGAAGAGAAGATAAACCAATTCTAGACACAATTTCCTACCACTGAGTGAGTATCAAATTTTCCAGGACTTCTTTCCTCATTATGTGCCCTAGAAATTTCAACTTTCTCTTCCGCTTTGTCTGTCTCTTTAGCACAAGTTCCATTTTCTCTAAAACTTCATCATTGCTCACATATTTGGCCCATGGTATTCTCAGCATCCTTCTGTAGAACCACATTTCTATTGCTTCAAGTCTCTTCTCCATCTTTGAGGATTTGTAATTTGCTCATTGGATTGTTGTTTCTGCTATCAACCATGCTTCTGGCAATTGATGTTTAGTACTTTCTTCTCTCTTTCCATCACTTCATTCTGTATGAGGTACTGTAGTTTCCTTAATGTACTTTTAATTTTTGCTTATGATGTTTAATATAGAATGCAGTGAAAAGAAAGGAAAATATATTGTCAGTGGTTAAAATTTTATTTTACTATAGAAATGTATTGGAAATCAAGCCAAAAAGAATTGCCAAACATAGGAATTAGTGCAAATGTTACTAATTGAATAAGGCTATTATTTCTATAATGTAAATCCATTATAGAAATAAACTGAAAATCAGGAAGAAAGTAGTTATCCATTAATGCAGCCATCACAAACATCTTCTTCGTACATCAGGATATGGAAAATCGTTGCTCACAATTCTTATCCCTTTTCACCTCTTATTATTTTTTACAATGATGTTCAACCTGTACAAGGCCAAAGAGCCGCTAGCAATAGATTCTTAAAGAGTTAGTGGCACAGTTCTATGGGAAGGTGTATTAATCTCACAGTGAGTATATATATATATATATATATATATATATATATATATATATATTTATATATATATATATATATATTTAATATATATATATATAAATATATATATATATATATATATATATATATATATAACTGATTAATTGAATTTTTATGCACAAGCCATTTCTAAAATGAGTAAGCACAACATCTGAATTGATTTTGTTATCACTTTTTTGAATGATTTGAAAAACTTTCACATATATATATATATATATATATATATATAACCGGTTAAGGCAGTGGAGAACTTGGAGGGGGGAATTAACAGGAGATAACTGATAACTGACATCCATTAAACATTGCACGTGGAACTAGAACAGTCTACCTCAGTGAGCGAAATAAATGGTTCAGTTCTACATTCTGACCACCTGAAGAAGGCCAGAGCGTACAATGGCCGAAACATTGTAATAAATATGGCGACAAAGATGAGGACAATAGTCCGAATAATGTAAATAGTGTACATAATACCTCATCTCAGAAATATAGACAGTTAGTAATATTTGTATATTTACTTTCATTCCCACTGTCTGTTCTTTTGAACTTCCTTCTTGCTCACATGCTCTGTCCATTGTCTACTCAGCATCTTTCTGTAGGACCACATCTCTGTGAATGAGTGAGAATAGCTACCTACAAACTTGTAACCCTCATTGTTATCCTTGACATATTTTTTAAACCTTACCTATTCAAACAATTTTATTTTATTTTTTTTTTCTGCTTCTCATTTGCTATTTCTAGTGTCACTCTTCATTAAGAAAATCATCATGACGGCCAGCATCTTCTGCTGAAAGCTGCTAGAAAAAAAAGGTGAAGCAATTCTGCCAATGAAAGAAATGCTAATATGGTCAATATTTCCTTGAAAGTTGGACAATCGGTGCCAGTTATATATATTTGGCTATCTTGGTACATCTGCCTGAAGTAGACATCCCTCCAAAAATGGATGACCTTTCCATTCAATGTTAGTTCATAATTATATTGATGTTTGACCTATAAGTAACATAAATGTGTGTATAGGAGCGTGTGTATGTAGGTGCATTATGTCGATGAAAGAAATTTGTAAAAGACATAATTGTGATGATGATGATGATAATAATAATAATAATAATAATAGTTGTTGTTGCTGTTGCTGTTATTATTTTTTTTTTCTACGCCAATATGTAAATTAAAAACCTGACAAGAGAAATGTTAAAAATCAGAATTTTGAATGATTCTTTTCTCAGTGAAAGTTAGATGAAAATGGATACTTTTGTGTACAAAAACATTTAAAGACGGTTGTGTTGCACATTTGTAGACTTTAAAACGTGTGACCATTATTTTGTTAGTTTATACTGTTTTAATACAGGGAATGTTAGGTAATTGTTTTTTGGAATTTTTATATAGTTTCCCAAACACTTCCTTGTTAGATTAAATAGACTCCGTTTCTCTGGTTGGGGGAATTTTTGTATTCATTAATGTGTCTGAATGCATGTGGGATCGTATCAAAATCTCTGTGAGAAAATTATATCAATTTATGATATATTTCACATCTCAGGTGCATTAGAATAATGCTTGAATATATATTTGTGTCTGTTGGATGAATAATACTATCCAAAACAAAAGCGAAGACAATGAGACAAAGTGGAAAATCTATAAACGAAGTGTTAAAGGTATGCATACATGTGTATATGTATGCACAGGTATATATGAGTGGGTATGTATAGATGCATATGTGTGTACAAGTATATATAAAAAAAGAAAAATACTCTAATATGACTGCGTAGGTGTTTTATATATATATATATTTTTAAGATATTTATGATATGTTTAACGTTCTTTTTATAGATACAAGTATTTAAGCAAATGCTCTGTTTTTATAATAAACAGTATTAAATAACATTTACCGGCCTGAATCTCAGAGAAATTTTCATAGAAAATTTTCGTTCTCCGACAGGAATCGAACCTGTATTCTATACAGAACCGTCGTTTCGCGTGACGTGCCTTAACTGTTCAGCCACGAAGAAGTGTCCGGTTAGCAAGGTCGATTTTACTATCTTTAAACTTAAATCTTCCATGAATCTCTTCTATTCATATCTGCTCTAGCGTATCAAATGTAAACAAATGACGTCATATATTATTGAATTATTATTTCAATTCAATAATATATATATATATATATATACATATATATATATATATATATATATATATATATATATATATATATATATATATATATACACACAAATTTCATTGAATACGACAGACAAGGTGCTTTGATTTATTTTTATATACAATTGCTCATGTGATCTTATAATTTTTCTTTTCAGATGATAAATTATATAAAAACTGTACAATTGTTCTTTTTATCCGAGCACTTTTGGCTATACATTTAGCCATTGTCAATGTTGAATTATATTGTTAACAAGAAATAGATTGTTGCATGTATGTATTTACATAATGTTTTCATTTTCAAAACACAGTCAAGATATTGTGTCCATGTTCATAGTTGATATTACTGAGTGTTGGTTTTTTTGTTTTTATTAATAAGGCTTCCATTATTATTTAGCCATTTTTTGCATGTAGTTGTTGCTATTATATTTATGTTGTTAACAAGTATGTTACGAATAGGGTCCAGTAGGTCTCCATGAGTATTTAAATGAGACCTAATTGAGCTATGATCAGAAAGATGTAGTGTGGCCTACATAATTGTTTATGAATTTTGATTGATCACGAATACAATTCCTAAACGGACATTTAAATTTGTAAATAATATTTGTCCTATTTAATTTTGTTCTAAGAAGTGAAATATTATTTTTACCTATAAGTTTAGAGGTTTTAAATTTTTTGTAATAAACAATTAATCTAATTTTTTTGCTATTGTCAACTGGTAGTGTGCATTTTTCATAATATTCTTAATTCTAGTTTCATCTTGTTTGCAATTTTTGTTCATTTGATTCTTATAAAAAATATTAATGTTATTGTTTATGTTTCTATTCTCGTCATTGCTATTAGCGACCTTAGACAATAAAAAGCCTAATATGGAAATCCAACAAAATAATTAGGAAAGCTGTTATTAATAAGTGTTTGTTTTATGTTATTTAATTCTTTACAGAAAGCATGTGAGAGGATGAATTCTCGTATGCTCTCTTGAGGAAATTTTTAATAGCAATTATTTTATATCTAAAAGGGCATTTAACAGAGAAATTAAGGGTCTGAAAATGAACATTCTAACCACTCAGCCATAGTTGATATGTCATGAAGAATACATTCTGATATTATCGATCTGGAGTGGGAGGGGGTATCCCAGCATGAGACACCTATTGAAAATGCCTGAAAATCACACTATGCCATGAGTGAAACTGGACAGACGGAACATTTGGGGTCCATCGATAGCTGTGTTAGCACAAAGTCACAATTCATCGTGACTGAGGGTTTGAGTGTTTAGGTTGTTGATCATGCAAGATAACACGTTCTTTCTCAGAAACTGTAACTAAGGTCTGCTCAGTATAGTTGCAGTATAAATGAGAGGTTTGCTCTGTGGATGTTGAACAAAAACAAAAATGCCTGAGTGAGCATCTGCAGTAGGGTTTGGTTAGCTGCCCTAGTAGACGGGTATCCTTGATTAATAATAGCCAGCTATTATTTATATATATATATATATATATATATATATATATATATATATATATATATATATATATATATATATATGTACTAGTATATACATAAAACACTCCCTAGTTTCAGTGGACTGATTTAATATACAACAGATACAAAACATGTCTTATATATATATAAAATATATATATATATATATATATATATATATATATATTAAAAGAAACAAAACTCTTAATGTAATCAACTGACAACTTGCCATAACCTAAAACTCTTATCTAGAGACTTGAATAAAAATGACAAAACTGAAAAAAGAAAGAGAGAAAAAGGCCTAAAATCAAACTTACCTACTAAAAGTAAAGTGCTTGAAGCCTACATTGCCTAGACTGAGCAAAAACTTGCTAAGATTAGATCTTATGAAAGGATGGCTCTAGTTTTATGCTAACACTATCTTCATATGACTTGAACATCATTTAATATATATATATATATATATATATATATATATATATATATATATATATATATATATAAAATAAACATAAAAAATGTGGACAGATAGTTTTTGGGGTTTGGTCATCAGATGTGATAAAGTGATTTGATTTATGATCCCCTCTTATCCCCAGAGATCCCAACATATTTTTCCTTACAAGAAGCTAGAAGGAACAGGAATTCTCATTTTCCACTTTGTTTCTTTATCTTCACACACACACACACACACACACACACACACACACACACACACACACACACACACACACACACACACACACACACACACACAATCTCCTAAATTTCTTTAAAATAAAATCCAGAATAATCGACGAATTCTAGTAAAGAACATGCAAAATTTGCCGTCCTTTTATCTAAACTCAACATAAAATTTCTCACAACTACATCTAAAACAATAAATACAAAAGAAAATAATAAGCTAAAACTTGAAAGAGGAATTTACTCTATTACCTGTAATGATTGCCACAAGGAATATATCGCCGAAACTTCAAGGAATTTAAAGAAAAGATTATATGAACACAAAAAGAATCTTTTATAAAACAATACATTAAATGCATTAATTACTCACCATAACGAGACTGATCATAATTTTGATTTAAAAATGCTACTCTAATTAAAAGAGAAAACAATTTACTAAGATGAAAATGTTTCGAAACTGCTTTAATCACTAGTTCATCCACAGAAACTTTGTGTCCAGGTTCTTACAATGTTTCACCATTCTTGGTAGATATTCTACTATCACATTGTGGGGTATTTAATGACAAAAGTGATGGAAACAAAAATAAAAAGAATCTAAATGAAAAGGACATAAATAGGTTTGGACTCATATATTATTGGTAATAATGTTTGTCATAGATAGGTTTTATAAAATTCATATAAATATTCTAAAATTTATATTTTATTTATTTTTAATTTTTAATGCAATGTTTAGCATAGTTAATTTGTTATTTTGTATGCCTAATGTTTTTACTTCTTAAAGTGCCTTTTATTTACATACTATGTTTAATTTTGTTAAATAACATGTTGGTTTCTTTCAAAACGCTAAACAAAATTAACTGATAGCTTGTATCTAAAATATTTTGTCTACTCTGTTGCAATCACATCCGGTAAAATTTGAATCTTTCTGTACGACTTTTATCTCAATATTAACGTTTTTTTCATTGGTTGAACAACTTCTCTCGTTTTACTTTCTTCTTTTCCTTTTCTTTTTTTCCTTTTCATTTCCTTTTCTTCATATTAGTTCATTTTTCACCTCTTCTTCTTTCCTTTTTCTCTTCCTTTTCTTCTGAGAAGGGAGGTTTTTCTAGCTTCTCGCTTCTTAACTTTTTCTGCTTTAACCTTCATATTTTTTTTATTTTCCTTTCATGGAAATTTTTATATATTTCTTTCTTTTCCTTTTATGGAAATTCTTCTTATGTCTCCCTAAATTTTGACAAGATGCTTATGTCTAGGCATCGAAACAAATATGCATCTTTTTAATTCTGACATTGAGTTTTCTCACCACCCCCTATTTTTTTTCGGAAAATAGTTAACAGTTTGTTTTTGAAATTTTCTGAAGAGACACAACCTAGAGTCAAAATACAAAAGTTATTGTCTAGCGATTTCAATATGTTTTTTTTTTGTTATAATCTCTTATAATAAGAATAAAAATAATATATATATATATATATATATATATATATATATATATATATATATATATATATATATATGCAGAAATATAGTCTTAAAGTGTGCTATATTTATGGGGTAAAGTGCTCAATATCAGAGATAGAGCGTGTGTAAATATAAAAGTGGACATGGAAGTCAGCACTTAGAGGCGACAGTCTGTTTCATGCTAGTGCAATCGTCAGGCGACTAGTGCTGTTATTTTTCTCGGCTGTTTATATAAGGGTCAGTGGTGCATTATGGGTAGTATATTTTGGCGGGTACTAATGCACCACTGACCCTTATATAAACAGCCGAGAAAAATAACAGCACTAGTCGCCTGACGATTGCACTAGCATGAAACAGACTGTCGCCTCTAAGTGCTGACTTCCATGTCCACTTTTATATTTATATATATATATATATATATATATATATATATATATATATGTCGGAGTTAGCTCCTCCTCAGTTCCTTAATCCTTCAACAGGGGTCTCTCTCGCCTGACTATAAATACTGGCTGACCCTTCTCTCTCTCTCTCTCTTTTTCGATTCAGGTCTTGGGTCGCTACCTCGCGCGGAGACAAGTTAAAATCGTTCTTTTTCCACTGACACCAATATGTGACCTCTCACAGATACAGCGTTTCCCAAATTCCGGGAACGCACTAAAAACAATACACGTACGTACGAACACTTACAACACACACATAATTTCTCCATACAAACTGGTCATGTCTTTGTGTAACTCGTTATTAATATATATTTGTTTACCCATATATATCGGTCTTGTTTGTTTTCTTTGGACTTAATGTCTGAATTTCGCATGTAGCTGGACCGGCCAGCAGAAAAGTTTAACCTTCTGATATCTCTTCACATCTTCACCCCCACGGTCCGCTACATATATATATATATATATATATATATATATATATATATATATATATATATATACATACATACACAAACACACACAAATGTAGTGAGAACAAAAAGAATATAAATTCAAACGTTCATAACATTACTTAACTGCTAGATTGTATCTAAAATATTCTCTACTCTGTTGCAATCACATCCGGTTAGATTTTGAACCTTTCTATATGACTTCTATCTCAGTGCTAACATTTTTTCATTGACTGAATTGTTATCAACAACTTCTCTTCCTTTCTTTCTCTTTTTTCTTTTTCTTTCCTTTTCTTTGTATTAATAAATTTTGATATATTACGCCTCTTCGTTTTCTCTTCTTTTCTTCAGAGAAGGGATGATATTAATGCTTTTTTTCCTTAACTCTTTCTATTTCCTTTTCTTTTTTCTTTTTCCTTTTATAGATTTCTTATCCTTGTCTATTTTTTCTGCTTTCCTGTTTAATTTTTTCCTTTCATGGAAATTTTTATATATTTCTTTCTTTTCCTTTTCTGGAAATTCTTCTTATGTCTTCCTACATTTTTAAAAAGACGTGATGTTTCATAAGTAGCATTTTTAAATAAAATCATTTATAACCATCTTTGTTCACCATCTGATGAGATGCTTATGTCGAGGCATCAAAACAAATATGCATTGTTTTAGTAATTACTTGTAAATTACAAATAATATATATATATATATATATATATATATATATATATATATATATATATATTTTAAGCTTTTCGCCCCAAGCAAGGCTGGAAGCCACTAGCATGCAAGGGGTTACAGAAGGTTTGGAGGAAGAGCAGATAGGAGTGGTAAAGGAGGGGATGTGGAGAAAGATAGTGGATCGATCAAGGCAAAGGGGTTACAGAAGATTTGGGGCGAGAGCAGATAGGAATAAAAGGGGAAAGGATGTGGAGAAGGGAAGTGGATAGATCAAGGCAGATGGAGATGTCGATTGATGTTACAATTAAATAGTTGGAGATTATATTTGTCAGGGAAACAGGAATAAGGAAGGCGAGATGTGCGAGACATGAAGCTATTGGAGTAGAAGAGACGTCTACATCTAACAGTTTCAACGGTGAAGGGGTGGGAACGGGATGCCAGCCTCGTAGGACGCTTAAATTCTTGATGCCTGGGAACCAGCGAAAGCAGCTCATCGGAGCAATTACCATGAAAGTATTTGTAAAAAAGACAGAGCGAGGCAACGGCACGTCTGTGAGAGAGTGACTGCAGACGAGATGACAGATCAGGGCCAATTACATTGCATATCCATCTCTGGATCTTATCAAGAACCCTGAGGCAAACAGCAGGGGCTCCAGACCATATATGACAGCAATACTCCATGCAAGGGAGAATGGTTGATTTATAGATTTGGAGGATCGATTCCAGGGAGAAAAATTTCCTGACCCGGCACAGGGAGCCAACTTTCCTAGCGGTGGATGAAGCAATTGACTCGATGTATTTGTTCCATCTCAGGTCAGCGGACAGCGTGAGACCGAGCAGCCGCAGAGAGGAGCTCTCGAGAAGTTGGGCTTCAGACATTCTGATGTGATGCAGGGATGGATCCTTGTGGTGGTGGTTAATAGAGAGCAGTTTTGTTTTAGAGGCGTTAAAGTTAACCAACCAATTCTTGCCCCAGTTCACAACCAATTGTAGGTCCTTTTCGAGATGAACTGCCAGGTTAATTTTGTCAGCATCACTAGAGAGAGAGAGAGAGGGAGTGAGAACGGCCGAGAGAATATAGGCCGGCTCGATAATTCCCATTGCAGACACCTGCTTGGGCACATGTTTATTCAATACTCTAGTTTATACAGTAACTATGCTGAACAGACTCTAGTTACAGTTTCTGGGAAAGTGCACATTATCTGATATGATCAACATTTTGTGAACAAGGACAGTAGACTCAACCCTCAGTCATGATGACTGATGACTCCATTCTAGCACAACCATTGACAGCTTTTGAATAGTCTTGTGTGTTTATATATATATATATATATATATATATATATATATATATATATATATACCGATGTATACACACTTCAGGAAAGGAAAAACTTGTCATTCATAGTTTTTATACTTTTACATATGGGGGACTCTAAAGGATGTTGTCTATCACAGAAAAAGTGGCAGCCGTTTTTCAAGAAATGAAAAATGCACATGCAGCAATCCCACTGGACTCCTTGGCCATCATTGTCATACTAATAAATGTCTGGAAGCTAAAGGTCACCATTTTAAACATCTCTTGTGATTGTACATTCCAAAGGTAACTGGTAGTAACCTTGTAATGTTTAAATAAATTTAGTATTACTATATCTACACAAGATTTTCCTATCCTGTATCTATATATTTTTGTTGGACCTCCTCTCTCTCTCTCTCTCTCTCACTCTCTCTCTCTCTCTCTCACTCTCTCTCTCTCTCTCTCTCTCTCTATATATATATATATATATATATATATATACATATATATATATATATATATAATCATTTCACTCAAAGAAAGGCACTAAAACCACTAAGATGAAGTGTGTGTATATATATATATATATATATATATATATATATATATATATATAGGTGTGTATGTATACTAAACTATGTAATAAGCTAATCTATGTCTAGTTCATATTAGGTCATTATAAAAACTCAGTCACCCAAGTTCAAGTGAACTTTTAATTTCCCCATTTACTTTGTTAATTACTCGATGTTAATCAAATGTTTGATACATTGGATGTGAGCCAGATTCAACAAGTGGTGAAGAAACAAGAGAGCTGTCCCAGGAAATGGCTGGATTCTAAACATCATTTCCAGTCTTACTTGGCTGGAGACTATGGATTCCATCCACTGTTAACCACAAGAATTCAGCGGATATTTCACTTGTCCACTTGACAGAATTTCCTGCAAGACTGATGCAATGAAATTTATTGGGAAAGATTCAGATAGAATTGACATATTTTTGTCAAAGTCTGTTATTGTGGCAAACCCAACTTGTCTGGATTATTGCCAAGGAAAAGCTACCCTGACTTCAGCCCATCTTTTACGTTTTCTTGCCAGATATGTTCAAAAACACTTGATTTTTTTATCCACTGATTTATTTGGAATGGAGCCCAGAGTGGGTCGTAAAGGTATGAAATCTATAACATTTATTAGGTTGGGCATAAATAATTTCTGTTTAATTTCTCAACTTTATTCTTCAAAACATTTATTAGGTTGATTCATAAATAATTTCTGTTAAATTTCTCAACTTTATTCTTCAAAACATCTATTGCATTTATTAGGTTGAGTCATAAATAATTTGTTTTATTTATCAACTTTATTCTTCAAAGCATCTATAGCACTTATTAGATTGAGTGATAAATAATTTTTGTTTACTTTCTCACCTTTATTCTTCAAAAAATAAAATAAAATTACATTTTATTCAATTATATACTTATCATAATTTGCTATGGGTTCCATATTCGGCATACTACCATAACTCATAAATTACATCCATTAGCAATTCCTCTGATCAGGAGATTGGATATTTTTTAGGAGTGTAGAACCACCTCTTAATTGCTGTTATTCCCAGGTCCCCTCTGACCCGGGGTGAAAGTACCTGTTAGGATCCCTGCTATGGGCAGATAGTGAACCCCACAATCAAAAACAAAACACTATGAAAGTATAAAAACACCAGCAATACCTATTCCCATATCCCATAACCCATTTGTATATCCTAAAAAAGGAAGATCCTCCAGTATGTGTGACAGACTGAGAGCTATTCACCATAAAACACATACTGATAAAATGTAGCAATTTTAAATCAAACAGTTAAAAATTCTACCAAACAAGAAACATAAAAGAACTTTTAAAAAATACTGATTCATTTTACATATTTTAGTTCCAAAAAGAAATTATACTGATTTCAAAAATATAATTAAAAAAAAAACCATAACTGTTGCCTTACTATTTAAAATATTTTTTGACTGTTTAAATAAGACTTTATTTAATACCATACTACCATAAGCCATTTGTATATCCTAAAAAAGGAAGATCTTCTGTTATGTGTGACATGCCAAGAGCCATTCACCATAAAACACATACTGATAACAGACAGCAATTTTAATTCAATCTGCTTAAAATTCTACCAAACAACAAACTTAAAAGAACTTTTAAAAATATTGATTTACTTTTACATTTTTCAGTTCTAAAGAGAAATTAAACTAATTTAAAAAAATATAATGAAAAAAAAATGGCCATAACAAACCATAGTTTTACTATTTAAAAAACATTAAATTTTGGCATTAAATGACCCAATGGGTGATATGCCATAAAATAAACAAAACCAAACCATTATCTGCTATGAAGTCTATAACATTTATTATGTCATTTTCTATGGATTATCAACCCTTTGCAGGTTATTTAAATCCAGAAAATATTTTTTAGATTTTAAGAATTGTTTTTTAAAAATAATAATGGTTTTAGTGTTACAAGTCTTATTATTAACCCATAGGTGGGGAGAGAATAGTTGGAGTTTTACCTTTCCCTAGGTTAATTACATGTAAGTGAATATAACGGACCCAACAGAAATTGTAACACAGCTCTCCAATGAACATTTCCAGTCCATTATATATAGAGACTGTAGATAGTAATGACACATAGCAAAAAGATCCCTTGTGTTTTATGATTAAGAGTTACCATTTAGTTTGATTCCTATGCTCAAACTGCCTATCTCTTGTTTTCCCTTTACCTCTATCTCTCTACACACACGCAAACATATATCTCTATCTATAAAAGGCAGGATGTGTGTGTGTGTGTGTAACGAATGCATGGCCGCAATTTTCGACGGATTTACACCAAAATTTACATGCACATGCTCCAAGACAGTGCAAAGGCCAAAACCGATGTTGCATTTCCCAACTCCCATCGATAGTGGAAATAATCGATTTTTTCATGCTTCTACGGCAGTTTTCATGTAGTTTGCAGCCATTTTCTACTGGTCAGAGTGAGAGCCTATAACTGGCTGCCACGAATAGGCAGGAAGATTCTATTGGCCAGCGTTAGAGCCAACAGCTGAATGATATGAATGTATGCTAGCAAGCAAAAAAAATCGATAGCTGCATTCGTCACAAGTGGGAAAAATTTAAATCTGCATGGCACTTCAATCCAATTGGCTCATTCGCTTGTTTAAACTCAACGTTGATTCTGATTCCGCAGAACTGGGTTGGGTGTGAAAAAGTATTTGTTGTTAACATTCTTTTTTCATTCGTTTTTTCCAGTTACGAGTCTTTTTTTAAAGCTGATCGTTTTGTGTTCATTTTGTTTAGTTCTTTTTTCGTAACAGATTTAATGTTTAGTATAGAGCTTAGAATAAATGCGTAGTGTGAGATAGGCAAGAAGTAAGGCATGTAGCAACATCAGCACGGCAAAGGGCACTCCTTTAAAGGCAAGGAAGGGCAAAAATATTTTAAGTCAAGTGATAGCGATTGCTGTATGAGTCGTACGATTTTTGAATCAAGCACGAACAACACCAGGCCATGCTGCTAGTATATATATATATATATATATATATATATATATGTAAGCAAATGTGTGGATGTAGATCTGACAGGTTTTCGTAGCGCCGCCCACGTGACACCAGCGTATCCGACTCCAAGAAAGAATACTCTGACTTTAGAATTTCAGTTTTTCTGTTTCTGACCAGTCCTGTATATATCGTCTCTTCATCTAACTTAAATCTAATATAAATATGTCTCCATTAACCATGTCCTGAAGAAGGTCTATTTGACCGAAACGTCTGACGTCGACAGAATAACAAAAACAAAAACAAAATAAAAAATACAGTAAACTCACATATTTGGATTTTGCTCTGTCTTTTCCACATTTTCATCATATATATAGATATATATATTAGGTTGGTGCAAAAATAATGTCGTTTTCTCACATGAAGTTGTACGTCAAAAAAACGACATTATTTTTGCACCAACCTAATATATATATATATATGTTGGGATCAAATACAGATCAAATATGGATATCTGACTGAATGATATTTAAAGATCAAATAGGAAATGTTTATCAATCTACCATGTCTCCTTTTTATTGAAGCTTTATATCTCACTCTCTGCTTGAGCAATTTGGCATGGTATAATGGTTGGCAAGCTTGTCTTGCTAGGTCAATTATGACTGAATAGTGAGTTTGATCTTCACTCGGTGCTCCATACATTCAGCCTTGTGCCAAATCTAAGCTACACTTAAAAAAATCAATATATCTCAGTTTTGATGAAGCTTTAATAAAAGTGAAACATGTTAGAATGATAAATGTTTCCTATTTTTCTTTATCTTATCATATACACACACATATATATATATATATATATAAGTGTGTGTGTGTGTACAATTTTCATTAAAACAACTGCCAAGGTACAGCAGTAAAGTATTTTATCTACGTTTTCATGTGGTCTGATAATTTTCTTCTTATCTGAATGTAAATTATGTACAAATTTTCCAAATATTTTGTATACACAATATATATATAATTGATGACACGACATTAAAGAATCATTCAGGCAGAAATCTCCTAGAAATACAAGAAACAGCTACAAGAGCCACTCGACTTGAGAAAACTATTTTTTTTCTTTTTAAAGAAAGATTTAATTACGTGATATATATTCTTGAAACTATATACATAAAACAGTTGAAACCTAACCTGAACAAAATAAACTATGAAATCCCCACAAATATTCTTAAATGGCTACAGTTGATAACAGAAGCCATTGGTTTATACCAACGGCTTCCAATACTTAATACTTCTCGTTTTCACTCTCACGTGGTCATGTGTGACGTCACGAGCTGCAACGTGATTTTCACTTTTGCGTCTCATATACACGAGTTTGTTGTTGCTTTGAAATTTTTATGGAACTAAAACAGACTATCATTATTGTTTCGTCCGTGTTTTCTTTGATATATTGAAATGTAATTGTCATCTTTGATAATGGCTTATGTAAGCCGAAAGCTTAGATTGGATTTAAACATTTATCAATATGGTGATTTCCTTTTGTCTTTCAATGATAATATTATTAAGCTCATCAGACAATATGAAAGGAACTTACTTGAAATAAATAGACAAAACTTGTCTATATTATTTAATGAAACATGCATTCAATATATATATATATATATATATATATATATATATATATATATATATATATATATATATATATATAATTATTAAATTAGGCATAAAAACATTCAATAGGTCAATGCAGTGTTTCAGAATTTTTCAATCACTTATCAGAACTATTGACAAGAATTTAATTTAGGGATTTTAATTAATTTCTTTATTAAATTGAATTAATTCAAGAATTAAGGATTGAATTCTAATTTCTTAATTATTATCACTCTAGTCCTAACATATTATGCAATTTATTGACAGTAAATCTGTTAAATTTTATATACCTTAAATTATAAGAATTTATGTATATTATTTGCTAGTATTAATTGCTGGCATTTTTTAAATTTTTATTTTATATAGACTCCCACCACACACACATATTTTATCACTTTAAATGTTACTTTTGTGTATAAAATCTGTTGGATTAATAAACACAAAATATTCATTACTTTATATATATATATATATATATATATATATATATATATATATATATATTGTCTACTAGACTGAATTTGCAAGAAATTTGCATCCCTGTAGGAGAAACCATTATTAGATCTGACATACTGTTAACTGACATGAAGAGCAGAAAGAAAGACTACTTACTCAATAGATTATCTCAACATAGCCAAAAACACTTCATACTGTGAACTCTAATCAAAAAACAGCCCAAGTTGTTACTCGAGTTTCATACTTTTGCAAAGTTTAAATGACTAGAATGCAATATGTATACAAAAATTGTAAGCAAATACACTTGGGCACAAATACCCTTGCATCTGTGAATGCAAGAGAGACCTACATTGGGATAAACTCACTTGTAATACACAAGAACAGGACTGGCCACAACTTTGATTTTAGAAATGCCACCCTACTTAAAAAGAACATAATTCATTATACTGAAAATAGTTTGAGGGAGTCCTGATAAAAACTTAAGATAAGATCAAGGATATTTTGAAATAGCTTTAAATGTGGATTGAGTGGGTAGTGTGAATCCTATCTCTCTCTCTCTCTCTCTCTCTCTCTCTCTCTCTCTCTCTCTCTCTCTCTCTCACTATATATATATGGCCATCATCAGGAGACAAATTTATGCTTGCTGGTAGCAGTGAACTACAGAACTGAATGTCTTGATGGAGAAAATTAACTTTTAATTCAACAGTAAAAGGGTGGGGCCTAAATGCCAATCTAGTAGCACACTTAAATTCATGTAGTTGGGGCACTAGGGGAAAAAAGGTTGTCAGAGAAGTTGCTATGAAAATATTTGTAGAAAAGAAAGAGGGAAACCATGTTACATCAAGGAGAAAGTGACTGAAGTTGAGATGTCTGCTCAGGATCAATTACATTGCAGATCCTTCTTTGGATTTTGCAATAATTATATACCTGGTGTAACAGCAAAATTGTCCAAATCATGTAACAGCATAATAGTCCATCCAACAGAATGTTTAATATCTAAAAACCACTAAACCAATTGAGTTTCTTTTTTCCAAGTTCAGTCATCTTGACACCATTTATGATAAGAATCACTGAAAAACCCTTTGAGCTATCCAGCTAAAAATAGAACAGGTTAAAATTGTTTTGTGTCAGCACCACTGTCTTCCCAAAAGAGCAATGGTCAGAGGAAAAAATCATTGAGGCTTTCAGTAATCATACCAACATTCATACTCTGGCTTCCATCTTCAAAGTCCATTCAAGAACCATCAAGAGAATGCTGAATAAGTATAAAAAAGAGGGAACAGTAGAGAGGAAAACTGGGTCAGGCAGTCACAATAAGAAGAAGGATCACCATTTCAGTTTAGAGCTAAAAAGATCAATTAGAAAAGATCCAACTCAATCCATAAGACATTTGGCATGTGCAAAAGGAATTTCATCTATGACTGTTCAAAGAGCAGTGAAAAAAGACTTGAAAATGAAATCGTATATGAAACATGTGAAGCAAGTTGTTACTCCAGGACAGAAAGTTAGACGTTTATAGTGGGTGGAAGGTCATCTTAAATAAGTTGGAAAATGATTCTGGAATAATATATATATATATATTTTAACTTTATTTCAATCCTTCATGAGTTTCCAATTCTTAGCTATTATTAATTAATGATGAAGATGTCATTTTCATTTATGATTGATTTCATCACAATTATTATGTTAAGCTTGGAGAATAATTATGCATTTTAAATACTCAAAGTACTCAGAGTCCAAGAGTGTTATAAAAACCTCAGAGAATTCCAGTAAGATATCTTTAATTATTTCTAAGTTACAACAGTTCAAAGCTTAATCTAACATTTTTGCTGTTACACCAGGTATATAACGCTCTTCAGTAAAATGAATGGAGCACTTTGGCTGATTGGCATTTGTTTACATTTGTAATAACAATACACTAGATTTAGTTATGTAACTCTACCGAGTGAAGATAGCTCTGGCTGACACCAAATCAGTTGTGTTTCAATCCTGGCTTGAGGCATTCATAAGTCTAGTCGCACTGAGGAGCTGTGATACAGCGAAACAGTACTGTCTGTGAATGACATATATATATATATATATATATATATATATATATATATGTATATGAATATAAGGAAGATGATAAAAGCTTGGAATCTTGACAGTGCTTTTTATTTATTAGTTTTCCCTTAATTAATTTGCATATCTAATAAAAAGAAAAGATAAGAAGGATTTTGCTAATAATTATTCATTTCTAATTATTTTTCTAATATGTCAAATAGAAGGTAAAACATAAAGTAATTGTGAGTATTCATAAACAAGCTGAGAACTGTAAGTGATATTGATCCCTATTATTGATAAAAAGATTTATTGATCAATCAGGACATTTTAAATGTGAAAATGGCTTGGTAAATTTGTTTTCACATAACAGAAAACATCTCTCACCTGTTCAAACGTTAGCAATGCACTTTGCTACACAGACCTGAGCTGACAAGAATTGGAGTCATCGGTTGAACAAACAAGGACAATTACTGGAAAGAAAAGATCAAATCAACAATTTTTCTAAACTATATATTCCTTAACTGTTGAGTCAATATGGTAGTTTTTCAGGTGTATGCTATTTCCTTTTGGTTTTTTATCAGGTCTGAACACAAAAGAACACATAAAGATCGGTTTTTAAAGAGAAATATATAAAAGAGAAACAGAAAGAAAGGTAATTGGTCAAACTTATGTCCAGAATTACTAGTCAGAAAAGATCTTGGAAAACAAGACAAAATTTAGAAACTTAACTTGAAATAAGCTTATTTCTATTTACTCAATTTATATAGTTCTGACTGTTGTCCTCATCTTTAATGTCATATTCACAATGTTTTGGCCATTCTATGATATGGCCTTCTTCAGGATATGTCTATATTTTTAGATGTGATACACTATTTACATAGTTTTCACTTGTGTCCTAATTTTCATTGTCATATTCACAAAGTTTCAGCCATTGGATGCTTTGGCCTTCTTTAGGATCTGTCTATATTTTTGAGATGATGTAACTATTTACATTATTTTCATCATTCTGACTGTTGTCCTGATCTTTATTCTCATATTCACATTTCAGCTGTTATACGTTTTGGCTTTCTTCAGGATGTGTCTATATTTCTGAGATGAGGTATTGTAACTATTTACACTATTTACATTGTTTGAACTGTTGTCCTCATCCTTATTGTCATATTCACGACGTTTCGGAATTTATATGATCCGGTCTTCTTCTGGTTATATATGTTGGAACCAAACCCCTTATTTTGTCCTCTGGTGTAGATTGTTCTATTGCCACAGGTATTGAATTCACAACTCTTTGGATCAAGTCACTAGGTTACTTCAACCAATGCTTTTATCCACTGAGTGATGTGGAATATCAGTGTGTCTTGGTGTGTGTCCAGATCATACAGAGGCTTGTGCCTCTGTATGGTCTGGACACACAGAGAGAACTGGTGCACAGTATACCACAAGGTCCCCAAACAACCCTCCGCAGGTCTTGAATTCAAGGTTGACTGTCTCCTAAACTGTTCACCAACCAAATCTATAGGACCCATTCTGTCCTGATAATTGTTTGCGGGAGGGGGATGAAGAGATGGATTCATACCTTTCCTAAGTACGTAAGTGAATTTAATGAGCTTGACTGGAATTTGAGCTCAGTTCCCCGATTTCTCAATTTCATTCGCTATCAATTACTCCACTCTGCCTCAACACACACACACGCACGCACACACACATACAAATATATATATATATATATATATATATATATATATATATATATATATATATAAATATATATACATATATATATGTATATATATTATATGTATATATATATATATATTTCACTACAGAATTAATAATTATCGCAATCGAATTAAGTCGACTCCCCATGAAAAATTATTACCTGTAGAACAACATTTCCACATAGAAAAACACGACTTCAAAACCTGTGCCAAATTCACTATAATTGAGAGAATAGTAAAGCCCAAAGCAGATAACATTAGAAAGATTTTAGAGTTCCATGAAAATAAGTGGATATGACGTTTACATACGCTGTTTCCAGCCGGGCTAAACCATAAATTTAACAATAGAGATAATAGTAATACATAACGCTACAAATCAAAACCACCCACATTTCACACCCATACAAAACAGACATGCTTACGGAGGTGTTGAGGACTCACACTTGTACACACACCCACACGAATGTACACATTTACACACATCATACTTACTCACTTTTCTAATGAGCCAAATGATAACACACAACCATAGCAATATACAAGCTAACACATATCATACTCACTCACTCCCTAAAAACTAAATAACACACACACACACACACACTTACCGGAGACTAAATAACTAAATAACACACACACTAAACTAAATAACACACACACACACTTACCGGAGACTAAATAACTAAATAACACACACACTAAACTAAATAACACACACACACACTTACCATGCCCTCTCCAGGTACCAATAAAACTGCCGAACTGACCAAGGGAATTCAAACTAGCATGAATCCATCCAGCTCTTATCTCAAATGACAACTTAAAAGAGACTGTTTGACCAACACAAGGAATGTTAATAAACTCATGTTAAAAAGATAAGAAACAAATAAAAAACAAATGAAAACTGCAGACAAAAGTTCATTTTCTCCATCAAGACATTCATTTCTGTAGTTTACTGCTACCAGCAAGCAGAAACATTGTTGTCTCCCAATGATGGCCATGTTGGCCAAAACTAGTCGAGGAATATAAATGAAATAATAATAATAAAAACATAAGAATATTAATCTACAACCCAGTATGTCTGAAGATTTTAATTAATTTTTATTGTTCAAAATACATATATATATATATATATATATATATATATATATATAATTGTGCATTGGGGCAGCAATCACTAATTCATACAAATACAGTGGTTAAGTCATCCATTTGACTTGATAAACAATGTTAGTATAATTTATTTTAAATTAATTGTTAAACTAGTCAAATGCATAATTAACTAATGAAAATCAGAAACCAAAAATAAAAATACCAGAATGTCTTTCTTCTTTATCTCTGTATAACATTATCTGTAGGAGCTTTAGTAAAAATGAAACATGTTAGACTGTTAGATAGATAAATGTTTCCTATTTGTTATTTATCCTATCATACTGTAAAATTCCAATTCATATTTGATCTGTATTTGAACCCAACACATGATGCATATTCATTTTTATTGCAAGTACTTTTGACATTAGCATAATGTTATCATCAGGTCTAGTTTTTTCTAAGAAAAAACATTGTTGTGTTCATAATTTTTCTCAGACAAAATGTTTTGTGTGCAAATACCAAGGGAGGTAACTAAGTTTGCCCTGGTTCTAGTGGGATAAAATTTTAAAATTGTACAGTACATAACCTTAACGTTTTTCACTTCACATGTAAAAATTTAATTTTCAGATGAACACAATAATTTTGTCTTAGAAAAATGATGAGCACAACAATTTTTGGTCTTAGGAAAAACAAGACTATTAAGTCAGCATTGTGCAAATGTCAAAATTTCTTGTAATGAAATGAATATGGTAATTTTCTTTCTTCCTTGAATTAGGATATTAATTTTATTGTCGTTTTGTTTATTTATTTATTTTATTTTAATTTTTTCAGTTTTCAATTTTTAAGTAACGTAGTAAAAATTTGTTTTCATGTCTGCATTTTGAGATGAGCTTGGATCGTTTATTTAATAATTTATTTTGGTCTGGGAATGATAGCTATTTTTTCCTCCAAGCAAAGTTTGCAAGTTTTGGATTGGTTGTTGTAGGCTGATGATCTTTTCCTTATTTTCCAAGATATTTTTGGTGTGATGTGCATTTTGTTTTTAATTTTCCAGATATACTTAGAAAGCATTTTGCTGTTCATGTATTTGCTATTTGTGAAAGATGTTTTGTGGGCATGAATTCTTTGTTTCCAGGCTCCTTCAGTTACTCCTATGTATACTTTTTCTTCATTATCTGGTGATTTTATCGTGGCTTAGTATATTACGTTTTTTGTAAGCAATTACTGTTTAAGGGACATTCGTTCTTTATTCTGCAGTTACACATGGGTTTAATTTGTTTGTGTGGTTTGTTGATAGTTTTCCAGTTGTGCTTTTTTATTATTTGTGCCATGTTCTTGGTACAACTGTAGCTGATTTTTACTGTGTTTTTGTTGAATATTTTGTGTAGAGTGCTTGATTCCGGGAAGTGTTTGTGTAAAAGTTTGAAGAATATTTTTCCTACGTTTGTTTTTACATTTTTCCTGTATGATATTTATTTTTCTGTTGGCCGTTTTTGTGTTCTGTGGTGAGTATGTGTGTCTTTCTGTGAATCCACTATCTTTTAGGGCTGTTTTGTAGTCTTTCTTAGCTTTGTTAAATATGGATTCATTGGCGGAATTGTTGGAAAGCCTGTAATTAATCGATTTTGGTATTGGTTTGATTATAAAAGGCAGGTGATTGGAAGATATGTGTACATAGAGTGGTCTATCATTGGGTTTTTTGTATGGTTTAAATGTGCCTTTTATTAGGTTGAAGGTAACATCTAGAAAATCTACTTCGTTTAGATTAGTTTTTATATCTATGGCAAATCCGTTATTTTTGAAAATCTTTATTATTGCATTTCTAGTTTTGTCTGTGTTTTGTTTGTTACAGTTTCTTAAGATTATGAGACCATCATCCTTGTAGAGTTCTCTGTCATTTCTATCTGTTATTTTGTTTAGTTCATTTTGTAAGTATATACCTATGATTTTGCAGGTCCATGCACCATCAAAGCTTCCCATTGTAGTGTCAAAGATCCCATCTTTCTTTATCTATGCTTATTCATTGTGAAATAGTAATGATTTATGGGAGTGTTTAATGATGTAGATTTCATTTGGTTTTATTATTATTTGTTCCTGAGCTAAGTTGATGGCCTTATCTAGCATGGGTTCTGTTATGGATGGGTAAAATTCTTTTATGTCTAATTGTAGGAATTGGCAATTTTGTTTGTTATTTATGCTGTGGAACCAGTCAATAGTTGCTTTTGTATTTTTCCACTGGTTTACTCCTGACTTCTTCCTAAGTTCAGAATTAATTCTTTCTAGTATTGTTTTACTTATTTTACCTAGTTCGCTTTTTGGCTGGGTTTAGGAGTCTGCATGCAGGGTTGGTTTTGAAATTTTCTTTGTGGTCTTTTAGTGTGATAAAGGCTTGCGTCTTGCTCATGCAACTTATTCGGTCATCTAGGTCTAATTTTTGAGCGATTGCTTTAGCTTCCTTATTGATATTGTGTTCTATTGTTTTTGGTGCTTTTTTGTATGTTTTGGTTACAAATTAACAAACCATTATGACCAAAATATTAGTTAGACTATAAAAATCAAACTAAAAATCGAATGAAAAACATAGTTATAACTTATATAATGATGAAAAAAATACTACGTTACTTAAAAATTGAAAACCGAAAAGATTAAATAAAAATATACAGTATAATAAATAAATAATAAAAACAAGTAAAATAAATTAATCTAAATTAAACCAAATAAATAAATAAATAAAAAAACTAACAAACCGATCCCAATAAAATAACCATTAGAAAAAACAAATAAAAATAATCAATCCAAATAAATAAATGATGTAATAAACAAATTAAAAACTGCTCCCGCGAAAATAATAGTTACAATAAACTTCAGCAATCAACCCCAAAATTGAATAAATAGCTTTAATTATTTTCCCAAACCAAAACAAAACTATTAAATAAGCGATATAAACAAATTTTTACTACATTAATAAAACACTGATTAAAATAAAAAAATTAAAAAAATATATATAAGATAAGAAATAAAAATAAATAAAAACAAGCAAAATAATTTAACCAAAATAAATAAATAAATAAATAAACAACTTCCGGCAAAATAACCACCAAAATAGACTACCCACAATACACCACTGACCTGTATATATAAATAGCTGAGAAAAAAAAACAACATTCATGGCCTGATGATTGCGTCAAGCATGAAACAGCCTGTGTTGACTTCAATGTTCACTTTTATATATATATATATATATATATATATATATATATATATATATATATATATATATATATAATTGGGATCAAATACAGATCAACGTCGGTGTGTGAGTGTGTATGTGTCCCTAAAGAAAAAGTTTAGGACATTTAAGATAAAAATGGCTTGTGTAATATGAGAAAAATTCAGAGATATTAGGTTCCATTCATGCTTCATGCTGGAGTTATTTCATATTGCTATTTCTATGACATATTTTTAGAAACAGCATATTCCTTAATTCCAACAATTCAGAGATTTACTGCTAAGACTCACCATGCCACTTTCCCAGGATTGATTCATCCTAATTCCCTTTGTATTCCATTAGTAAAGAGGAATTCCACTTAGAAACCTTCTTCCCCAGAACTGTTTCTTTGTGGAACAGACTCCAAAGAGGATGCATCCCTGTTCCCTACAATGTTAACCACATCAAATCGAGGGTCAGTTGTTTTCTATCCTACATATCCTCATAATATGCACTTCTTATTTCCTATCTTTATGCAATTACAACAATCTCATTCAATAACTCTCTACCTTGAGTGGCTCTAGGGCCTTGTATTGGGTGAACAATACAAGACCTAAGACACTAGTTAGAAAAAAGATGAAAATTTTGTGAAGTCACAGGAAATTTTTGGTAGTATGAGAGACAACCAAACTGATCAGACTGGCCAGATTTGCGAAATGTTGTTGTTGCATTCTATATAGGATCCTGAGAAGATCCTGGTTTTAATGCCTATTTATCCATAAACCCAACTTTGATGAAATTGTCATTCATTTTTATTTAATTTTTTTCTTTTTTCTTTTCATTCATTCATTTTCTTTCAATTCTTTCATGAATGAATTTTACAGTACTTTTTTACTTTTCAGCCTTTTATTTCTTTCTACTGATTTTTCTTTTTGAAATTATTCATTTATCTATTTATTCATTCTTCATTTCATTCATTCTTCATTCTAGATTCCTTCTCTCTACTAGCTCGGACACTTTAACTAGCATTTTCACTCTTCTAATGGTTGTTTCAATCTTTATTCCTTCCCTCTTCTTCTAACTTCTTTCCTTCTTGCTTTTTCTCATTCCACATTTTTTTGCTTCTTTTACTTTACTCTTTTTCCTTCTTGTATTCATTCACCCCCCTATTCTTTGTTTCATTATTTATTCCTTTTCTCATTTACACCTTTGAGCATCTTTCATTCTTCTTTCTTTCCTACTTTTTCTCCTTCCATCTTTCATTGTATTATTATTTTTTATTTTACTCTTTTTCCTTCTTAAATTCATTCAATCTTCTATTATTCGGTTTATTCTTTATTCCTTTTCTCCTTTACACCTTTGAGCATCTTTCATTCTTCTTTCTTTCCTACTTTTTCTCCTTCCATCTTTCATTGTATTATTATTTTTTATTTTACTCTTTTTCCTTCTTAAATTCATGCACCTGCCTAAATGCCATCTTTATTCCTTCCTTCTTGTTCTAGCTTGGACAATTTTTCTGGCATCCTTCATTTTTCCCTTCATACTTTTTCAGTTTGTCATTCACTGCATTTCTTCGATTTTAATTCTTCTCCTTCTTGCATTCATTCACTCTCCTACTGTTTAATTTATTTCTTCTTTATTCCTTCTCACTTCTTTTTTCTTCTTCTAGCTTCTTTCCTTCCTGCTTTTTCTCATTTCATCATTCGTTGTATTTTTGTCATTTCTACTTTCTCTCATTCACTTTCCTATTCTTTTATTCATTCTTCATTCCTTCTCATTCATTCTAGCTTAGACATTTATTTCATTCTTTTTTTCCTTCCCTTTTGATCTCATTCCATCTTTCATCCTATTTTCCTTTTTTTCCACTTTATCATGTTTCCTTTTTGCATTCATTCACTCTCCCATTCTTTCATTCATCTTTTACTATATCCCTCTTTCTTTTAGTTTTCTTTCTTCCCTTTTCTTTTAGAATTCTTCTTTACCTCTACTTGCTTCTTCTTTCCTTCCTACTTTTTCTCATTCCATCTTTCATTCTATTTTTTATCATTCCAATGTACACATTTTCTTTCTTGTATTCATTCATTCTCCTACTGTTTGCTTCATTCATTGTTTATTCTTTCCCTCTTATTCTAACTTCTTCATTTCCTCTTCTAGCTTTTTCTTTCCTTCCTGCTTTTTCTCATTCCATCTTGTATTCTTTTTTTTGTTCTTTTTCTATTGCCATCTTATGTAAGCAATACAGATTTATTGATTCCCCAATTTTCAGCCATGATACCATTTGTTTGTGTAACAAATTGTTAACCTGAGTTGCTAGCATTAACCGGGTTTCAATAACACCACCGAATACAGAAATTAAAAAAATGAGTAAGTGCTGGAGACTTCTAAAAAAAAAAAAGGAAAAGTCTTTACCAATTCTTTGTCCAAATGAAAACAATCATTTTGTTTAAAATACACACTCAGTTCCTTCGTTTTCATTCATTATCACAGAACAATGCACCTTGAAAGGTAAACGATTAAAATACACACATACATATATAAATATGTCTGCTTGTATATAAATATCTATTAAGCCAAAGATAGCAAACAAAAACTGATAACTAATTGCCTCTTAATTACTTCTAAATGAATGAAGAAACTTTGTGACACTGAAAAAGACAAAATGAAACAATACTTCATTGTTGTTACTCTGTGTTGATGTTGAACAATGAAGGCGCTGCTGATCTGGACACTGCTATCAAAGAATGAAAATACCATACAGATATCTCTTATTACTAACAGAAGAATGTGTTGTTAAAGTGATCGATTTTTTTAAATACAAAAAATAAATCCAGCAAACAGTAAAATAAAAAAAAAATACTGCCACCCCTTTGACAATTGAAAAAAAAAAAATCATGTTTTTATCTGGCGAACATTCTGCAAAAGAAATTTCTATTCTACCTAAAAAAGATGTCATTTTTGTCTTATTTTGAGAATTGGTTATCAATACTATTTGCTCTGTGATCCATCACTGTCTCTGCAAATCAATCAGGTATCTAGAGATCAATACTTAATCTTTTATTAGAAATATACTGCAATGATTCAATCAAACCTGTTAACTCAGTGAACCAAATGTAACTTCTCTTCATCCTCTCACAAAAAAAAGCATCTTATATCTACAAAATCCCTTCAGAATCAGAGCTCTCTGCAAGTTCTTAGCCTTCATAGATCTAAGCAATGTTTGTCTCGTTACTATCTCACATAGTCCCTTTCCTGGCTTCCATTTACAGAAACTTATTTTTCTATTCCTCTTACCTTCAATATACACTGTGAGTCTCAAATTTTCCAAGCCCTCTTTCCTCGTTACATGTCCCAGAAAATTTAACTATCATTTTAGCAAAGGAAATTCTGAAGTCAAAACATAAATAAAATATAACACTTCTTTTATGTGCCATGTCATTTCAGGACTTGGGTTATCATAGCTCTCCACAACTTCCTATTCTTAATTGCTCTAAGCAATTCTTTTTTTCTAATAATCCCTCCCAATACATTTTCTGCCATAGGGCCTTGTATTGGGTGAACAATACAAGACCTAAGACACTAGTTAGAAAAAAGATGAAAATTTTGTGAAGTCACAGGAAATTTTCGGTAGTATGAGAGACAACCAAACTGATTAGACTGGCCAGATTTGCGAAATGTTGTTGTTGCATTCTATATAGGATCCTGAGAAGATCCTGGTTTTAATGCCTATTTATCTATAACCCCAACTTTGATGAAATTGTCATTCATTTTTATTTAATTTTTTTCTTTTTTCTTTTCATTCATCCATTTTCTTTCAATTCTTTCATGAATGAATTTTACAGTACTTTTTTACTTTTCAGCCTTTTATTTCTTTCTACTGATTTTTCTTTTTGAAATTATTCATTTATCTATTTATTCATTCTTCATTTCATTCATTCTTCATTCTAGATTCCTTCTCTCTACTAGCAATTTATTTAATTTTTTTTCTTTTTTGTTTTCATTCATTCATTTTCTTTCAATTCTTTCATGAATGAATTTTGCGGTACTTTTTTAATGTTCCTTAGCTAAATTATCACTGTTTCCCTCTGCCTCTCTTGCCTTCAGTATATCCTGTAAGTGTCAAATTTTCAAGCCCTCTTTCCTCATTACATATCCCAGAAAATTCAACTATCATTTTAGCAAAGAAGATTCTGAAGGGATCACTAAATAGTAACACTTCTTTTATGTACCATGTCCCTCAGAACTTGGGCGATCATAGCTCTCCACAACTTCCTATCTTTCATAGCACTAAGCAATGTTTTCTCCTCATTATCCCTCCTAGTCCATGTTCTGCCATCCATTTACACAAGCTTCTTTGCAGTTTTTATCTGTCCCACTTGTTTTCAGTATGCCCTGTGAGTGGCAAATTCGCCAAGACCTTTTTTCTCATTATGTGTTCCAGAAATTTCAACTGTTTCTTTCTAATTCTCAGTATAAGCATAATTTCATTTTCCTCATTGTTACTCACATGTTCAATCCGTGGTACTCTCCTTCTATAGAACAACATTTCAGTTGCCTCAAGTCTCTTCGTCATCTGTGAGGAGATTGTCCAGCATTCACTACCAGATAGGAGGACCAATATTACATAAGAGTTTAGCATTATTTTTTTTTTTATCTCTAATGAAATTTTTCTCTTTCTTAATATTTTGCTTAGTTTTGGAAAGGCATCTTTCACTATTATAATGTGTCTTATGATCTCAGTAACACATTAACCATCCTCTATTAAAACACTTCTCAGATATTTAAATTTATTTACTTGCTGTATGTTGATATCCCCAGTTATTGTTTGCATCATAAGATGTGCCCCTTTTGCTAACAACCATACATTCTTTCTTCTTACAGTTCATGTTTAGTCTTCTGTTCTCATTTTATATTACTACTGGATACTTGCCCTGAGTAGGACCTTTTTTCAGTTAATATTAAACAGCTAAGTATTTTGTAAACAGACCTAATATAAAAAAAATGTGAGTAATAATGAAATATTAGTAAAAACCTCTTCCAAGATTTTGTACAACGTATATTTTGGAATCAAATTTGAGTAAGGGAAGAAATATTTGAATTGATTAAAAATTTGTTTATATAAAGCACAATTAAATATTTTCCAACAAAAATAATTCTATGATTTTGTAACCAAAAATGTGTGCAACATATAATGCTGGAATCGGTATGTTGAGAACAAATTTTGGCCAAGTGTGTTGCATTCATTTTCACAGAAGTAACCTTGGAAAAGTTATGAATTTTTCACTAATCACCCATTTATGCTTAAATAACAAGGTGTTTTGGGGCTTTCCAGCATTGGTTAGCAAACAATCCAAGAGAAAGACAACTCTGAATTCAAAACTGGTTTAGAATAGAGTTTGTGACTCCACCCTGTAAAGGTTTACTTGTTACATTAGCAACACCTAGTGCAGTGTGACTGTGGCAGGAAACAGGAGAGCCATAGTAACCTATGATCTGAAGGAATACTGAACACAGAAGAAAAATAATGAGCTTGAGGACATGGATGGCAAAACAGGGTTTAGAAGAGATAACAAAAAGACCACATTTATTAAGAGATACAAAGGATTGGCTATTGTGGAGAGCCATTGTAACCTATGTTCTGAAGGAATATTGTATATAGAAGAAAAAGAATGAACTTGAAGAAATGGATTGCAAAACAGAGTTTAGAAGAGATACAAAAATATAACATTTATTAAGGGCTACCAAGTACTGGCAATTGTGAAGAGCATTATTCACCTATGTTCTTCAGGGATACAGTATATAGGAGAAGAATGAATTTGAGGAAATGGATGGCCAAAAAGGTTTAGGAAAAATGACAATAAGACAATGGACATAGCACATAGAACAAGAAGAAGAATGTGGTTTTGTTTGCAAACCGGCTAAAACATTCCACAATCTGCAATCGTCTTTTAACCAGGAATGCGAAACTGTCATTTTTCCATTGTCATGATTAAACATATGATTGGCATGTCAACAGAAAAGAAAAAAGAATAGTGATTATCACCAAATAATAAGCCAGTACCAACACCAAACCAGGAAACTATCTACAGAAGTACTTGCTTTATGTCTGGTGGAATGTGAAAGGTGTTATCCATTATGAGCAACTGTAAGATGGAAGGACCATCACTGCAATGTAGATGTAACATTACATGAAAAATGTGCTGCTTTGGTAAACAGAAAAGGTATTATTCTCCAGCATGACACTGCAAGTTCCCATTCTGCAAAACAAAACCTAGGATATATGAGTTTGTTATGTGGGGATGTTCTTCTGTATCATCCATTCTCATCAAATTTAGCCCTTACTGTTTGTTGCAACCACAAGAATATTTTATGAATTCACAGAAGTTTTTGCTGTGTGCCAAGTGTAATATGAATGATGTTATGCATTACAAGCTATTGAAACATGGAAGGGTCATCTATGAAGATGTTTATTGCTAACAACTTTCTTGAGATAACAATACTTATTACATTGAAAGTGTCCTGCCTTACCTGTTATTCTTCAGCATGCCAATGCAAGAGACAAAAGCCAAGAAAAAATAAGATCATTCAGAGTTAATATTCTGTCATGTCCTCCATACTCACCAGACTTAGTATCTCTTCAATTTAATTTATTTTGATCAACACATATATGGTTGGACATTCAAAGACAAAGAAAAGAAACTGAAAACAGTCTTCCAAAATCTTTGGTTGGCGGTAGGTGGGAGCCAAATGTCTTTAAACGTAGAATCAAAACTTTGAACCACCTTTGGATTGCTGTCATTGAAAATGAAGATGATTACATTTTTTATAAATAAATTCTGTTGAATCTATCTTACATATTTATAAGTCTACCATTTGCCTATATTGCTGCCACATATGATCCAGTACCGCTACTATTTACCTTGAACTCCTTAATAAAATCCAAAGAAGAATCAGCAATATTATTGGTCCTGAACTGGTGGCTCAGCTTTAGTCACCATAAGCTTAACTCTTTGTGTCTTTTCTATAAATACTCTCATGGTAATTGTTCAGATAGTTTGGATAGAGAGCGTGAGCAAAAGAAGACTATACATCTACCAACAAGACCCTGCACCATCTCATAGGCCAAGACTACACAAGAATAGATGAATTCCAATCTTCATGATGACATCATTCAAAACATATGGTCGCCTAGATTTCCAGACCTGAATCCATTTGATTATTACATCATGAGGCATAGTCAAGAGGGAAGATAGTAAATACCCTCATGATGCTATAAAACCTCTGAAGCCCGCCATAACTAGCACAATGCCCAAAATAGATAAAGATCATCTGATTCAGGCATTTGAGACCTGATATTGAATGAATCATCAATAAAAACAGACGTACCTTGAAATTTATAGACTATTCCTATTTTTGTAAGGTGCCAAACTCAGAAAATCAGCAGGGGATGAAATACTTATTTTCCCCACTATATACATATATATATATATATGTGGTTGATGATATCCTCCAGGAAAGTGATTCATTGCACAAAGATGGATGGCACCAAGTACAGGAAAATCTTGAGTGAAAACTTCCTTGCCTCAACCAGGACACTGAAGATGGGTCGTGAATGGATGTTCTAGCATAACAATGACCCAAAGCATATGGCTAAGGCAACAAAGGAGTGGCTCAAGAAGAAGCCCATTAAGGTACTGGGGTGGCCTAGTCAGTCTCTGGGCCTTAATTCTTTAGAGAAGCTGTGGAGGGGGCTGAAGTTTTGAGTTGCCCAATGACAACCTACAAAACTTAAGGATTTGAAGAGGATCTGCAAAGAGGAGTGGGCCAAAATCCCACCCTCCGATCTGTAAAAACTTGGTAAGCATTTACAGGAAATATCTGGCTGCTGTGCCTGCCAACAAAGGTTTCTTCACCAAATACTGAATTATTTTTTGCTACGGGGTGAAATACTTATTTTTTTCAATAATAAAGAAATAAATGTTCAAAAATTAATATAATGTAATTTTCCAGAAGTTTTTTTAGATTCTGTCTCTCGCTTTCAAGACAGACCTAACCTGAAAATTATAGACCGTTCCTATTTTTGTAAGGTGGCAAACTTAGAAAATCAGCAGGGGGTGATGGTATTTTCCCTACTGTAATGGTTGCTCTACAAAGGTACTGTACAAACGCAGAAAAGCAATCATCTGTCCAGTTTACAAAAAATATGACCATCATTGCACAAACTACAGGCATTATATTGTTTATACTAATTTGTGATCACGGAAACAAATACATATTAGTCTTAAAACTACATACATGAATAAATATTACTTCATAAATGTATTTATTAATATCTATATATCACTTTTCAAATAAAAAGTATATGTAAAAATAAAAATACATGCAGTAGTATTTTCTGAAGTTTATCATATGTGGCTCTTGCATTAAGTAATTTTGGCCACCCCTGACACATACTATCATCTGGAGGGAACAGTAGAAAGAAAATATGTTAGAGCCATATGTGAAATATTATGTATACGATGGTGGCAGAGTTGATTTGCTTAATAACATAGATATGCTTTTTCCTTCATCTTCAGGGCATCAGCGTACAGTGGCAATGGAAAAAAATTGCTAAACAAAATGAAACAAAAAAGTAAAGAAGCAAACTCAAAAACTCACATCAAAATAAATGACATGATACTTTCCATTTTGTTTTCATTGCACTTTCCTATATATATATATATATATATATATATATATATATATATATATATGCACATATAAATGTGTGTTGTGTGCATATGTAGTTATGTATATATTTATACATATATGTATGTCTGTATTTATCCATCAGCTAGAAAATACTAATTGATGAAACAAATAGCTAACATGTCTGGACACGAGAGATTTTCACTGTCGAGAAAGATTATGGTTTATATGGGCAAACATCTTGTAGCCCGGTCATGGAACCATCCATGGCTGACCACTTTTGTGAGATGCAGACAAAAATTGTTGAAATGCAAATGATGTGGGATGGAAAATGTCAATCCAAAAATATTAAGAGATGTATGATATAATAAGGCGGGATTTTCTTTTTTAGAAGTATTATGTTTTTTTTTTATTTTTGAAATTCATGATATTCTGAATTTTTGAAAAGACAATTTCTTGAGTTAAAAATATATATGAATAATTAAAAATAATAATTTTGTATTTTCGATTCAGTAAATGGTAATGGTAATAGTGAGAAGAGCCGTATCCATACAGGAAACATTGCACATTTATTCGCCAAACAATTAGCACACCATCAATTGCTCAATTGATTAACCAATTCCTATTTTGCTACTGGTTAATGTTTTTTTAATCATTTCACCCCAAGCAAGGCAAAAATCCATTAAGACACAGAAAAGAAAAACATTATTAAGGAGAGAGAACAATAAAAGAAAAGAAATTAAGAGGACAGCAACTAAGGATTAAAATTGCATTTAAACTTTTGAAAATCAACATTGGCTGGAGAACAAGAAGCTGGAAGAGAATTTTACAATCAAGTAGCATAGATAGGAAAAGAAACTGTTAGCATAAAACATATTATTACTAAATAATACAACATATCTCCCTTAATAGAACTCTCTGGAAGTAGGAGCAATTAACTCCCTTAGTCACTAACAGGACTAACCCTCTTTCTTCTGTTAATCATCATGGAATAAACACGTGTAGCTATATCTTGTATTACTTAGTAATCTCCCTTAATAGACACATGTATTTATATCGTGTTGTATTACTTAGTAGTCTCCCTTAATAGAACTCTCTGGAAGTAGGAGCAATTAACTCCCTCGGTCACTAACAGGACTAACCCTCTTTCTTCTGTTGATCATCATGGAATAAACACGTGTACATCTTTGTTCGACGTCTTGTCTCTGTGTTATAAGGGAACCCCAGAAACTGAAACATATCTAGCCATTTCAACTGTAAAATGATGAGACCTTGGCAATTGTTCAATTGCTTTTCTTTATCATTTCACTCCAGACAATGCAATAATGCAATTAAGACTCAAGGAGTTTATTGTTTGTTAGAAAATATGAGAAAAATATGCTATTAAGTAGAGAAAACAATAAAAGAATGAGAATTAAGAAGACAGAATATAATGATTGATACTGCTTTGAAATTTTTGAAGATCAAAGATGACTCGAATGCAAGAAGCCAGAGTTTCACTAGCAAGAAGTACAATAAAAGAAATTGTTCACAAAGAACTTATGGTTTCATCTAGACAATTCAAATGTATAAATCAGACCTTGACGCAATCTAATATTGTGCTTAAATTTACAGAGTAGAAGTACCATAGATTAAAAAGTTCATCAAAATAACTGCCATGAATCTATTTATAGAAAAGACACAGAGAAACAACATAATGGCAATGAGAAAGGGAGTGAAGCTAAGATGCCAGGTCAGGACCAATAACATTGCAGATACTTTGGATTTTATGAAGAATTTTTGAATATATAGCAGGAGCCAACAGACCATATGTGGCACAAATAAGCTAGATTTGGGCAAGAAATATTGTAAGAGCTGAAAAACATTTGAACTGGGGGCATATGATGGAGTCAGTCCCACTGTACTGCACAGATTAGTCTGAAATAATGGTAACATTACCAGTTTCCTTATAAGGAAACATTTTGCATTCATAAACTGAGCAGCCAGTGCTAAATTCAGTTGAAATTTATAAAAATCTTTCTTTTAAAATAATTTTTCATGAAAATAGGAAAATGTGTGTGTGTGTGTGTTTTTAACATATTGATTTGGGTATGTTTTTACATTCATTCTGTTTGTTGTAGATAAACATATATTAGATTCATTAAAGTTACTAATAAACATTATCAATTGAATCCTAAAAAAACAAACAAGAATTATTATATACTTACATGCATTAAGCAATATTTATGTTTTTTTTTCAGGTGGGCTTGGAATTCATTAATTTCTTGAATCTTTGGATCGATGAGTTATCTCCTCTTGAATCCAGAATGCCACAAATTATGCTAATGTTGGTTTATAAAGTTAAATACATGTGAAACATAATTACCCAATGAAAATCAATCAACACAAAAATAAAAATATCAGAATTTCTACCTTCTTTTTGCTTTTTGCCATATATCATTCTCATTCTCTCATGAAGCTCCTATCAAACAGAAAAATGTGAGAACACTAAGAGAAAAACTAGATAAAAAATCAATTAAATTTTCCTTTCATATTTAATAAAATCTTTCATATTTAACAAAAGATGTTTAACAGAAAGGTTGCTCCCCAAATATACATTAGTCAATATATATATATATATATATATATATATATATATATATATATATATATAAGTAATTACAGTGTATTTGGTTTTATTTTTCATTCTTTTTCCAGTATCCTCTTACTACCAAAATGCTCATATTTGGATTTTGCTAACTTATGAATATTTTGTATGATAAACATTACCAAAATTGTGGTCAGTCTCATTATGGTTAAACAACTAATGCATTTTTTTTTGTAAAATATCCCTTTTGTGTTCATACAAACTTTTATTTAAACTTCTTGAGGTTTCTCCAATGTATTATTTCTGGCAATCATCATGATAGATTAAACTTTAAGTTTTAGCTTATTGTTTTGTTTTGAATTGATTAAGTCTTTTATTGTTTAAATGTGGTTGTGACATATTTTAATGTTGAGTTTAAATAAATACTATATATTATAATAAAAAGAAAGAACAGTAAGACATATAATCCGGTGTTCTTATTGATATTTTTATTTTTACAAGACAGTGCTCAATGTAAATTTACAGAGCATAAATATTATAAATTAACTGATTTAAAATATGGTTTCTTCACTACACAGGAATTACCATTTTCAAGGTATTTTGGGGTAATTTTAGTAAATATATCTTTTAAAATGCGATGTCAGTGTTATTTTCATTTTGGCATAAATTAGATAACCGTTTATTGTACCCTGTATATATACCAAAAGACACATAAAAATAAAAAAATTAAACTTAAAATTCACAATGTCTCTCATTTGTGTGCATGATGATGTCTGAATAACAATGACGCAACTAAATTCATTGTACGAAAACTTTTTCCACTTTGTCATACACCTTTCCCAAAAATTGTTCTTCATATATAAAAACTAGCAGCAAGGCCCAGCATTGCCCGTGCTTGATTCAAAAATCGTACGACTCATACAGCAACCGCTATCAGTTGACTTAAAATATTTTTGCCCTTCCTAATATATATATACATATATATATATATATATATAATATATATATATATCTATATATATATACTAGCAGCATGGCCTGGCGTTGTTCGTGCTTGATTAAAAAATTGTACGACTCATACAGCAATCGCTATCACTTGACTTAAAATATGTTTGCCCTTCCTTGCCTTTAAAGGAGTGCCCTTTGCCGTGCTGATGTTGCTACATGCCTTACTTCTTGCCTATCTCACACTGTGAATTTTTTCTAAGCTCTATACTAAACATTAAATCTGTTACGAAAAAAGAACTAAACAAAATGAACACAAAACGATCAGCTTTAAAGAAAAGGACTCGTAACTGGAAAAACTGAATGAAAAAGAACGTTAACAACAAATGCATTTTCACACCCAACCCAGTTCTGCAGAATCAGAATCAAATGTTGAGTTTAAGCAAGCGAATGAGCCAATTGTAGTAAAGTGCCATGCAGATTTAAATTTTTTCCCACTTGTGACGAATGCAGCTAGCCAATTTTTTTTGCATGCTAGTTAACATTCATGTCAGTCAGCTGTTGGCTCTCATGCTGGCCAATAGAATCTTCCTGCCTATTCGTGGCAGCCAGCTATAGGCTCTCACTCTGGCCAGTAGAAAATGGCTGCAAACTACATGAAAACTGCCATAGAAGCATGAAAAAATCGATTATTTCCACTATCGATGGGAGTTGGAAAATGCAAAGTTGGTCTTGGCCTTTTCACTGTCTTGGAGCATGTGCAGGTAAATTTTGGTGCAAATCCGTCAAAAATTGCGGCAGTGCATTCGTTACACACACACACACACACATTCTGCCTTTTATAGATAGAGATTGATATATTGTTATCCAATATATATATGTGTGCATGTGTGTGTGTTTTCCTTAGAAAAAAGGGAAAATGGATCTTTGCTTGCTGTGATTTCCAAGCAGTCAAATATACTGGATCAAACAGGGATTTCCCTGACAAAGGGCATGCAGGTGAGATCCTTGCCACGGAATGCTTTTATTTTATTGAGATTTCTCAAATGTGCAGGCCAATAGATATAATACACACTGTTTAATAAATAAAAATGGGGCATCTGTTTCAAATACGAGTATCCACTATGATAATGTTTGATGTAATAAAACTGTCAGAACAAAAATAAACTCGTTAATTCTTTAGAAAGATATATATGGGGGGGGGCGTTGACTTTTGTCAGAGTTCCGGTCATACGAAGTGTAATAACATAATTTTCCATGATTAAGCACACACACATCAACAGTCCAGTATGATGTACAACTGGGAACTGACCTACTCTGTTTTCCTCATTCTAGCGCAGTATGACAATGTATTCTTCCACCACGTATTCTTCCACTGCACCATTTTTACAAGGTAAACATCATAAGTCGAATCAAGGTCAATGGAGATTACATCGTAAACATGAATTGTCATAAGTCAGGATTGTTATGACTGGGGAGGAGAGTTAGTGTATATATATATATATATATATATATATATATATTTATATATATATATATATATAGTTAGAGAGAGAGATAGTCTATATATAGTACTCAGTAATGGTCCTTCTACGATATTGAGCACCATTTCTCAATATATATATATATATATATATATATATATATATATGTATGCAGGTATGCAGTGAAATAGGAAAGAACACGTTAGTTAATCCGGCTCGGCTCTCGCTTTTGAAACATGAGAACTCTTATGTAGCGGAGGAATCATATTTTTAAAAACTAAAAATATTATTATATTATATATATATATATATATATATATATATATTTATATATATATATAGTTAGAGAGAGAGATAGTCTATATATAGTACTCAGTAATGGTCCTTCTACGATATTGAGCACCATTTCTCAATATATATATATATATATATATATATATATATATATGTATGCAGGTATGCAGTGAAATAGGAAAGAACACGTTAGTTAATCCGGCTCGGCTCTCGCTTTTGAAACATGAGAACTCTTATGTAGCGGAGGAATCATATTTTTAAAAACTAAAAATATTATTATATTATATATATATATATATATATATATATATATATATATTTATATATATATATAGTTAGAGAGAGAGATAGTCTATATATAGTACTCAGTAATGGTCCTTCTACGATATTGAGCACCATTTCTCAATATATATATATATATATATATATATATATATATATATATATATATATATATATATATATATAATATATATGGAGAGAGAGAGAGAGAGAGAAAGAGAGAGAATTTTTTATCCTTCTATTCCTCTTTTTAAAATATTTTGGAGCTAAAACGTCAAGAGTCCGAATGTCATGTAGACCAGGGTTCTGCTTGAAAAGTAAATTTCAATGCCTAATGGCTGTTAAGTCAGAAAATCTCTCAAGCCTCGGAAATCAAATTCAGAATACCTTACAGAGAAATTTCACTGACATTTTTATTTTCATATTTACCATAAATGTAACAAAAAAGATTCTCTTCAGATAAATTCCAATAATGCGAACATGTCAAAAAGACAATTACTTCAAGCCAGTTTGAGAATAAACTGAATTCGATGCAATTTACCCTGAGAGACTAGCAGCTTAAATATTCAGGATCAGAAACATTTTACGACAAGTGAAGCCAATTTTTTTTTCATATTTAAAGTTATCATCAGTCCTGCAATATATATATAAAAATATTGTTTGCAGAAATGATGTGAAGTTGACACAGAGTTCATGCAGGTTATTTAAGTTTAAGATGAGTTTTATTTTTTTATTTTCTAGAGAACAATAATACAAAAGAATGGAAATGGAAAAACAAACAGAAAATTCATGATCAGAAAAATTAATAAACTCTAAAAACAAATGCACAGGGGCAAGAGCTGATTCAAAAAGTATTAAAATAGTTTTCACAGAGTGTGAACAGTGAGACACTGGCAACGGTGTAAACATTTTCAATTTGACCATGTGAAGAAAAAGAATCAGAAACACAAATCAGAAGCAAACAAATTACAGAAATGTTAATGATTAAAATAATAATAATCAATACTGAGGAGAGTGCTGGAGTATTGAGAAGAATTGCTGACATTTGTTCTGCAGTGAAAGCCAGCAGATATTACTGATAGGAAAAGTCAATGATTAAAATACTAATAAAGAATACTGAGGAGAGTGCTGGATTATTGAGAAGACTTACTCGCATTTAATCTTCAGTGAATGCCACCAGATACAATTGGTTGAAAAAGTCAATGATTAAAATAATAATAAAGAATACTGAGGAGAGTGCTGAAGTATTGGAAGACTCTCTCCAATTTGATCTTCAGTCATTAAAATAATAATAAAGAATACTGAGGAGAGTGCTGGATTATTGGGAAAATTTACTCTCATTTAATCTTCAGTGAATGCCACCAGATACAATTGGTTGAAAAAGTCAATGATTAAAATAATAATAAAGAATACTGAGGAGAGTGCTGGATTATTGGGAAAATTTACTCTCATTTAATCTTCAGTGAATGCCACCAGATACAATTGGTTGAAAAAGTCAATGATTAAAATAATAATAAAGAATACTGAGGAGAGTGCCAGAGTATTGAGAAGACTTGGTTTCATTTGATCTTCAGTGAAACCACCAGATATGGTGCTGGATTATTGAGAAGACTTTCTCCTATTTGATCTTAAGTGATTAAAATAATAATAAAGAATACTGATGAGAGTGCTGGAGTATTGGAAGACTCTCTCCAATTTGATCTTCAGTGATTAAAATAATAATAAAGAATACTGAGGAGAGTGCCAGAGTATCGAGAAGACATGCTCTCATTTAATCTTCAGTGAAAGCCACCAGATACGATTGGTTAAAAAAGTCAATGATTAAAATAATGATAAATAATACTGAAGAGATTGCTAGAGAATTGAGAAGACATGCTCTTATTTGATTTCCAGTGAAAGCCACCAGATACGATTGGTTAAAAAAGTCAATGATTAAAATAATGATAAATAATACTGAGGGAGATTGCTAGAGAATTGAGAAGACATGCTCTTATTTGATTTTCAGTGAAAGCCACCAGATACGATTGGTTAAAAAAGTCAATGATTAAAATAATGATAAATAATACTGAAGAGATTGCTAGAGAATTGAGAAGACATGCTCTTATTTGATTTCCAGTGAAAGCCACCAGATACGATTGGTTAAAAAAGTCAATGATTAAAATAATGATAAATAATACTGAAGAGATTGCTAGAGAATTGAGAAGACATGCTCTTATTTGATTTTCAGTGAAAGCCACCAGATACGATTGGTTAAAAAAGTCAATGATTAAAATAATGATAAATAATACTGAAGAGATTGCTAGAGAATTGAGAAGACATGCTCTTATTTGATTTTCAGTGAAAGCCACCAGATACGATTGGTTAAAAAAGTCAATGATTAAAATAATGATAAATAATACTGAGGGAGATTGCTAGAGAATTGAGAAGACATGCTCTTATTTGATTTTCAGTGAAAGCCACCAGATACGATTGGTTAAAAAAGTCAATGATTAAAATAATGATAAATAATACTGAAGAGATTGCTAGAGAATTGAGAAGACATGCTCTTATTTGATTTTCAGTGAAAGCCACCAGATACGATTGGTTAAAAAAGTCAATGATTAAAATAATGATAAATAATACTGAGGGAGATTGCTAGAGAATTGAGAAGACATGCTCTTATTTGATTTTCAGTGAAAGCCACCAGATACGATTGGTTAAAAAAGTCAATGATTAAAATAATGATAAATAATACTGAAGAGATTGCTAGAGAATTGAGAAGACATGCTCTTATTTGATTTTCAGTGAAAGCCACCAGATACGATTGGTTAAAAAAGTCAATGATTAAAATAATGATAAATAATACTGAAGAGATTGCTAGAGAATTGAGAAGACATGCTCTTATTTGATTTTCAGTGAAAGCCACCAGATACGATTGGTTAAAAAAGTCAATGATTAAAATAATGATAAATAATACTGAAGAGATTGCTAGAGAATTGAGAAGACATGCTCTTATTTGATTTCCAGTGAAAGCCACCAGATACGATTGGTTAAAAAAGTCAATGATTAAAATAATGATAAATAATACTGAAGAGATTGCTAGAGAATTGAGAAGACATGCTCTTATTTGATTTTCAGTGAAAGCCACCAGATACGATTGGTTAAAAAAGTCAATGATTAAAATAATGATAAATAATACTGAGGGAGATTGCTAGAGAATTGAGAAGACATGCTCTTATTTGATTTTCAGTGAAAGCCACCAGATACGATTGGTTAAAAAAGTCAATGATTAAAATAATGATAAATAATACTGAAGAGATTGCTAGAGAATTGAGAAGACATGCTCTTATTTGATTTTCAGTGAAAGCCACCAGATACGATTGGTTAAAAAAGTCAATGATTAAAATAATGATAAATAATACTGAGGGAGATTGCTAGAGAATTGAGAAGACATGCTCTTATTTGATTTTCAGTGAAAGCCACCAGATACGATTGGTTAAAAAAGTCAATGATTAAAATAATGATAAATAATACTGAGGGAGATTGCTAGAGAATTGAGAAGACATGCTCTTATTTGATTTCCAGTGAAAGCCACCAGATACGATTGGTTAAAAAAGTCAATGATTAAAATAATGATAAATAATACTGAAGAGATTGCTAGAGAATTGAGAAGACATGCTCTTATTTGATTTTCAGTGAAAGCCACCAGATACGATTGGTTAAAAAAGTCAATGATTAAAATAATGATAAATAATACTGAGGGAGATTGCTAGAGAATTGAGAAGACATGCTCTTATTTGATTTTCAGTGAAAGCCACCAGATACGATTGGTTAAAAAAGTCAATGATTAAAATAATGATAAATAATACTGAAGAGATTGCTAGAGAATTGAGAAGACATGCTCTTATTTGATTTTCAGTGAAAGCCACCAGATACGATTGGTTAAAAAAGTCAATGATTAAAATAATGATAAATAATACTGAAGAGATTGCTAGAGAATTGAGAAGACATGCTCTTATTTGATTTCCAGTGAAAGCCACCAGATACGATTGGTTAAAAAAGTCAATGATTAAAATAATGATAAATAATACTGAAGAGATTGCTAGAGAATTGAGAAGACATGCTCTTATTTGATTTCCAGTGAAAGCCACCAGATACGATTGGTTAAAAAAGTCAATGATTAAAATAATGATAAATAATACTGAGGGAGATTGCTAGAGAATTGAGAAGACATGCTCTTATTTGATTTTCAGTGAAAGCCACCAGATACGATTGGTTAAAAAAGTCAATGATTAAAATAATGATAAATAATACTGAAGAGATTGCTAGAGAATTGAGAAGACATGCTCTTATTTGATTTTCAGTGAAAGCCACCAGATACGATTGGTTAAAAAAGTCAATGATTAAAATAATGATAAATAATACTGAAGAGATTGCTAGAGAATTGAGAAGACATGCTCTTATTTGATTTTCAGTGAAAGCCACCAGATACGATTGGTTAAAAAAGTCAATGATTAAAATAATGATAAATAATACTGAAGAGATTGCTAGAGAATTGAGAAGACATGCTCTTATTTGATTTCCAGTGAAAGCCACCAGATACGATTGGTTAAAAAAGTCAATGATTAAAATAATGATAAATAATACTGAAGAGATTGCTAGAGAATTGAGAAGACATGCTCTTATTTGATTTTCAGTGAAAGCCACCAGATACGATTGGTTAAAAAAGTCAATGATTAAAATAATGATAAATAATACTGAAGAGATTGCTAGAGAATTGAGAAGACATGCTCTTATTTGATTTCCAGTGAAAGCCACCAGATACGATTGGTTAAAAAAGTCAATGATTAAAATAATGATAAATAATACTGAAGAGATTGCTAGAGAATTGAGAAGACATGCTCTTATTTGATTTTCAGTGAAAGCCACCAGATACGATTGGTTAAAAAAGTCAATGATTAAAATAATGATAAATAATACTGAAGAGATTGCTAGAGAATTGAGAAGACATGCTCTTATTTGATTTTCAGTGAAAGCCACCAGATACGATTGGTTAAAAAAGTCAATGATTAAAATAATGATAAATAATACTGAAGAGATTGCTAGAGAATTGAGAAGACATGCTCTTATTTGATTTCCAGTGAAAGCCACCAGATACGATTGGTTAAAAAAGTCAATGATTAAAATAATGATAAATAATACTGAAGAGATTGCTAGAGAATTGAGAAGACATGCTCTTATTTGATTTTCAGTGAAAGCCACCAGATACGATTGGTTAAAAAAGTCAATGATTAAAATAATAATAAATAATACTGAGGGAGATTGCTAGAGAATTGAGAAGACATGCTCTTATTTGATTTTCAGTGAAAGCCACCAGATACGATTGGTTAAAAAAGTCAATGATTAAAATAATGATAAATAATACTGAAGAGATTGCTAGAGAATTGAGAAGACATGCTCTTATTTGATTTTCAGTGAAAGCCACCAGATACGATTGGTTAAAAAAGTCAATGATTAAAATAATGATAAATAATACTGAAGAGATTGCTAGAGAATTGAGAAGACATGCTCTTATTTGATTTTCAGTGAAAGCCACCAGATACGATTGGTTAAAAAAGTCAATGATTAAAATAATGATAAATAATACTGAAGAGATTGCTAGAGAATTGAGAAGACATGCTCTTATTTGATTTCCAGTGAAAGCCACCAGATACGATTGGTTAAAAAAGTCAATGATTAAAATAATGATAAATAATACTGAAGAGATTGCTAGAGAATTGAGAAGACATGCTCTTATTTGATTTTCAGTGAAAGCCACCAGATACGATTGGTTAAAAAAGTCAATGATTAAAATAATGATAAATAATACTGAAGAGATTGCTAGAGAATTGAGAAGACATGCTCTTATTTGATTTTCAGTGAAAGCCACCAGATTATACTTATAAGGTAAGTTAATGATTAAATTAATGATAAATATTACTGAGAAGCATTAAGAACACTTGCTCTCATTTGATCCTAACTGAGAAGATTTACTTTCATTTGATTATAATAATGAAATATGGTGCCTGATTGAATAATATGAGGACTTACTGTCACTTGATCTTCAAAAAGTGCCTTTTGGTGTGAAACCTGCATGTGTTAAATAGAATAATATAATCTGGTTATTATTATTGCTATTATTACTACTACTTTGACTACTTTGACTACTAGTACAGGTATTAATAAAGGGAGATAAAAGAAGATAAAAACATCTATTTGCAGAGATTCATTGCCTTTCCATTTCCTGGCAGATAGAATGGTGAAATCTTAGAAGGCATCGTATTCACCTGTCACCTAAGGAAGCATTTTTACTCAACAATTGTCAAGCCTTATTCTTTCAGCATCTCAGGAATGATGTCTTCAAAAGGAATCTGATATTGTGCAGTCTCCATGGTAACAGCACAAGTCTTGTATTATATGACATTGTCAGACAATGATGTACTTGTTTGTGTCATTATTCCTCTCCATGTACATTATTATTATGAATATTATTATCATTATTATTATCATTACTATTATTATTATTATTTCTACATACTCTCTCCCGCTCTCATTATATATATATATATATATATATATATATATATATATATATATATATATACCAGAAGTATAACTGCAACAGTTACTATAATAATGAAAAGTTTCCTATTGGTAACTGTAAACACAATGCTGCTTTCTTTTGATGCATATACTTAATATTACATGTTGCCAATGTCATTATGGACATATATATTCTCATATAAATATACAATGCTATATATATATATATATATATATATATATATATATATATATATATATATACATACATATATATATATATATATATATATATATATATATATATATATATACATACATATATATATATATATATATATATACATACATATATATATATATATATATATATATATATATATATATATATATACAATTTTCATTAAAAAAGACTTACAAGGTACTATGCTTAAGTTTTTTATATAATATTTTGGTGCTAATAATTTTCTTCTTTTCCGTACATAAATTATATAGAAATTGTCAAAATGTTCCGTATGTCTTTGCTGTACTTTTAGCCTTATCAAGGATGATTTTATTTTTCCTTTTACCTGAATGTATGAATTGTTTTATACATGTATGAAGAGTTAGAGGAATGTTTTAGTCTGAGGGGGAGACAACTATGGCTACCTTCACTACAGAAACCTGTCATAAAGACTGAGATTAATCAATTTTTGCTTTAAAGATAAAATATAAACATACAACTGGGGCCCCAAACAGTCCTTCACAAGATAAATCCTCTCATATTCTGTTTTGGTGTGAACAAAACCTGTCGAATGTCCAGTATATGTTCAACAAAGAAACAGAAAGTGAAAATAAAAAAAATACCACAACAGAAACAAAGATCTTCATTAACATTTACTAAATATAAGAAATCGTATTTGAAATAGTTTGACATGTAAATCACAACTGAAGAAGTAATTACAATAACTTTATATGAAAAAAAAGGTTTTTGAGCAATCCCATATATAAAAAGTGTTTTGTTGGTAAACCCCAAAATAACCATTTATTTGTCATAATTAAAATACAGATCACAACCACAATTCATAAACAGGTCATTATTATGCATCTTTTCATAAACTGAAATTGTGAATAATGAAGAAGTAATCAACATTGATTTATATATAAAATATTTTTAGTGTGCCCAGGCCTAAAAATCTTTCCACATCAATAATTATAATTAAAATACAGCTCACACCAATAGTCCAGAAATAGAACAGTATGATGCAACTTGCTGTGAACTTAAATGACATGAAATGAAAAAGTAATTACTATTATATATATATATATATATATATATATATATATATATATATATAAAACATGAAATTATGAATAAATTACCCAAGTTAATGTTTTATTTATTCATAATTTCAATCACGGTGCACAAAACAACATTTGAAAATTTGAAAAATATAGTAATCAGTTGATTAGACAGACGTTGGTTTTGTTTAAGACATGCTTGGATATATATATATATATATATAGATATATATATATATATTCATATATATATATATATATATATATGTATGCAAGTTTCATTAAAAACGACAGACAAGGTACTACAGTTAAGTTTTTTATTTAATTTTTCTTGTCTACGAACAAGAGCTTTCTTTGCTGGACAAAGGGTGTGTAAGAACTGTCCAATGTTTTATTTTTCCGAGCGCTTTTGGCTATATCTTTAGCCATGTGGTTGTGTGACTGATGTAAATAATTACATTGGTCACACAACCACATGCTTATCCAGACGTATTATGTTACACCTATCCGATCACAGCTCCATTAGAACTTATTTAAACACACATACAAACTTACCAGACTCCATTAGAAATATACTAGTAGAAAACACAAATATATTAATTGCTTCTACCTGTAAAAAAAGGTTAAAAATAATGGAGGCTTTAATAATAAAAAAGAAAAAGCCAACTCTTAACAATATTAACTACGAACAAAGCTACAACGTGCTAACCGTATTTGGAAATTAAAACACCACTACTACACACTAAGACATATACATAATGCACACACTCAATTAAGCTGAAAAATCAAATCATCCTTGATAGTGGCTAAAGATATAGCCGAAAGCGCTTGGGAATATAAAAAATTTGGACAGTTCTTACACACCCTTTGTCCAGCAAAGAAAGCTCTTGTTCGTACACAAGAAAAATTAAATAAAAAACTTAACCGTTGTACCTTGTCTGTCATTTTTAATGAAACTTGCATAAAAGAAGGATTGCTGCCTAAATATACAACTATATATATATATATATATATATATATATATATATATAATAGGTATTATGTATATTTGATTTCATAACTCTGAGTTTCATACACCACTTGAAAATTGCATCATCATGAAACTCAGAGTTGTGAAATCAATGTAAGGTATTATGTATGTTTCTTAATAGAAAGAGTTATTTAATATTGCCCACTGTTTTCTTTCTTACACTATAGAGTATTTATATATATTTGTATGTGATCGCTCGCTCATACATCTGCCTATTTTTACCTATTTTGTTATATATATATATATATATATATATATATATATTCTCCCTTGTGCAAATTAATTGAAACAAAATGAAACAAAATTAATAATTCCATTATGTGGTGCCTCATATATATATATATATATATATGAAAGTGGACATTGAATGCAACACCCAGAGGTGCCAGTTGCCTCTGGGTGTTGACTTCAATGTCCACATAAACACTATTCCTGATATTGTGCACTTTAACCCATAAATATAGCCTACCGCAAACTACATTTCTACATATATATATATATATATATATATATGAGGCACCACCATTAACCATGGTGTGCTATAAACGTTTAGCTGCAGATGACTTCCAGTTAAGCAATGTTCGAATTAATGCTTTTAAACACACACTTTCACCAATCTTTCTTAATATATATATATATATATATATATATATATATATATATATATATATATATATATACAAATAAAGCGAAAGAACAAATAGATTTTATCATATATACAGTGGTGAAAATAAGTATTTCATCCCCTGCTGATTTTCTGAGTTTACCACTTTACAAACATGGGAACAGTCTATAATTTTCAGGGTAGATCTGTCTTGAAAGTGTGAGATAGAATATAAAAAAAATTCTTTGCTTTGTCTCTTTTTCCCTCTATCTGCCCTGTATTAGATTCTCCAAGCTCTCCTTTCTCATTACAGCTGCCTCTTCCCGATGTTAAGTACAAGCTTCCTTCTTGTTTGCATCTTCTTCGAAACCTCATCGTTGCTCACATTTTCAGTCCATGGTATCCTTAGCATCCTTCTGTAGAACCATACTTCCATTGCCTCAAGTCTCCGCTTCATCTTTGAGGAGACTGTTCAACATTCATTGCCATAAAGGAGGACAGATATCACATAGCAGTTCAATACCCTTTTCTTTGTTACCAATGAAATCCTCCTGTCTTATAAGACTCTACCTAGCTTTTGGAATGTGTCATTGGCCATCCCAATACATTTTTGAATCACAGTGTCACACTTACCATCCTCTGTCAGAACACTTCCAAGATATTTAAATTTCTGTACCTGTCCAACCTGTAAATCACATTTCAGGCTTATCTTTTTACTGATGACCAAGCATTTTGTCTTCTTGTGGTTTGTGCTTAGTCCCTTCTTCTCGCTCTCCTTCGCTACCTTCTGTAGGAGGTTTTTTTAATTTCATTTCTGTGACTGACTGCTATCAATTAAATAAAGGATTAATTCAGAATTTCCTATAGGTTACCTGGATTGATATACACCTGAGGAGGTCACAATGGCCAAAACGTCATCATAACAACAACAAAAATGAGGATAATAGTCTGCATGTAAACAGTGTAAATAAGGTGTGTAACATGATCAAAAGTGTGGATAAACTCTCCATTGTTCACAATGAGTTCTTGTTTTGTTTAATTACTTTTGACTGTCTCAGTCATTTTCAAGAACCAATGTGGAATCTGTGTGGTAGGCAGAATTCCTTCATCTACATCATGGTATTCTTTGAAAAGCTGAATGTTTGAATTTGTCTATGGTGATGTCATGTGTAGTGGTAACTGGAAGCAAGGCTGCACCAAAAAGAACATGTGTATATATATATATATATATATATATATATATATATATATATATATATATATATATATATGTTCCTAGCAGTTAAAACAGTAATTGGCCAGCTAAGTTCAAATTTCGGCTGAGATTGCATTTGTCCCCTTATGGCACTTGTCACTATCTCGAAGTTCCAAAGAAAGCATAATGTCATAAAACTGTAACTTACAATTACTCTTTTTTCTTTTTACTTGTTTTAGTTTTCACTGATATATTTTACTGCAGTAATAGGTACCACCCTAAAATAGTGGAATGAGGCACATGCCATTCACTTATCCACAAAATGTACCAATAAGTGAAAAAATGGAGTTGGAATAAGATCTCTCCCCATCTCTCATTTCACTCTCACTTTCAACATATATATATATATATATAATATATATATATATATATATATATATATATATATATATATATATATATATATATAATGACAACTAATTTCCAAGATGCCTAAGATTAAGGGATGTATGATCTCTTGTAGGAATTACTTTATAATTAGATTTATGTAGGGTGTACATGACTGAACAAACCCCCACCAAACAAAAAAAGGAAAAAACCTTTGAACATAAATTATTTGTTCTTGACGTAAGGGGTTTCTTCAGTTACAAGTTCGTGGTTTAGTTTCAATGATACAGATGGCCAAAAAATTAACAGTAGGAAAAAAATGGAATCATCAATTTGAATTCTTTTATTCTTCTCTCATCTTAATAAAGGTTTTTTTTCTCACATTCTTTCACTCTGCATGACCACTTGTGTTTTAGTGGCTTTATTGCTCTGCTTGGGGTAAAATGTTTAAAATATATGTGTGTGTGTGTTTGAATGCATATATATTTTTTTTTCTATTATTGTAGATGTTGGTTTCAATCCATATAGGAATGACTACAAAATACAAGCTGGGATTTCTTCCTAGCCAATAAAATAGGAGGTTCTTTGTTTCATCTGACTCAGTCCCGGTTTGTCTCGTCTTGAAGTCAGAATGCTACATTCACTTATCTGAATTTGTTCTTTTGTGTCAACCTCAATTTTTAGTTTGTAAACTTTTTGCCATATTACTGTTGGTTTGCCTTTTTACTGTTAATTTGTCTTGAATATATTATTTGCTTGATTTATATTAATTTTTGCCCTGTTCTTTTTCTTGTTATTGTAATTGTTTATTTCAAACTTTGTCAATTCTGTTTGTTGGGCAGTTCTGCCATTTATTTACATTTAACCATGGCCACCCACTCTACATATTTTTTTTCTAAAATTGTAAACATTATGTATTTTAATGGATACACGTGTTTGAGTAGACCCCCTGTTTTTTTTTTTTTTAAACTGCAATAAGTGCATCTACTGGCTTTTCATTCAAATAAACTTAATAAATAACATGAATTCTTCAGCAGTTACAAGAACCCATGTATTTGGGGGAAAACACCATCTGCTTTACACCATTTGGATTTAATTCAAGAAGATTAAGAAGCCAGGTTTTTATTATCTTGAAGACGTGCAAGTGTCTTCTTTTCTTGAATTAATGCTTGGGGTGGAATGACAAAAAATATAATTACCTCAGCATCTTAAAGTCAAACTTAAGCTGCTTACTCATATAGGGATGCAAAAAGGGAATACTTCCCATTGGTTGAGATGAGACTTAGTGACATCAGTACATAGAGTGACAAAAGTGGTGGGGTCATTTAGTTCACTTTCTGAAGTCAAGAGGAGCAAGTAGATTTCTTAGCACGGGGAGGCAAAACCCCTGCCTGGGCCAGCACACAAACCCATAGCACAATTTTCACATTTGGAAATATGTCCTCACCAGAGACATAAAAATACATCTGGCCCACCCAAATTATCTTTGGCTTGCAGACTTCTCATCAGGAAATACCCTTGATTCACTATTTTCCCATTGGGTAATGTGTCCTCATCAGAATCATAGAAGATATATTTGGCATTCTCAATTTCCCATTGGAAAATAAAAATATAGCATTTCCAGAAACATAGAAGAACCCTTTAACAGCTAGATTTCCC
>OZ038505.1:37119133-37171633 GCA_964036315.1 Acanthosepion esculentum
CCAACAATACTTTTTATATAAAAAACGGACCAACAATACATTTTTATATAAAGAAAGACCCACAATATATTTTTATATAGAAAAAGACCAATGATGCATTTTTATACAAAAAAGACCAACAGTACATTTTTATATAAAAATGACCAACAATACATTTTTAAAGCAAAATAACCAGCAATACATTTTATTTGTAGTTGAAAGTATAAAATTGCGTTCAAAATATATTTATTTGAAACGATAAAATTGTGTTCAGATTTAGATTTCAATATTTAATATCCCACAGAGTTTGTTATGTCGCTAGATAAATCCAAACAAACAACCAACATGAAAGAACTTTTATAATATTAATCCATATAACATCCTACAATTTCTTAAAGAAATCAAACTGTATTCCAAAATATAACTTCAACAAAACTAAAACATAAAACACACATACCACTACCTCTAATAATAATATCCACACAAACATGTATATGCACAAAAGTTGAGTATCATCTACCATGTACTTAACTGTGAAAGCAGAATAAGATATATCTTATTTTTATTACTTCAAACCTCCCAATTAAATTAAATTTTGGCATTAAATTACCCATTAAGAGTCGATATGGCATTAAACAAACAAATCAGCCAATCAATCAGTTCCTCTCCTGTCCATATTATTTATAGAGATCTTTACTCCTATAATTTTTGTTAAAGGATGAATGACAGAAGGTTTTCACGATATACAACTAAATTCTCAAATAATTTATACTATGTGATATTCTATGAGTAAGGTGTGCTGATAGTGTGGTGATTATTGGTATGGAATGTGGAATTGGCAAGTCAAGTTAAATTTTCATCTCTCTTTTTGCATTCAATTTTACACCAAAAAAGCTTGCAAAAAATATAAATACATTTATTTTCCTCCCAGCTATTAGTTAATTAGCAGGCTAGATTTGATTCTCAAGCTTTTTGCGGTAATCAGTCTAGGAGAATTACAACTCTTTCGCAAGAAGTAATATCTTTCTCAATTCACAGATACAAAGAAAAAAGAATTTGTAGAAAGCAATGATCACCTACATCCTGAAGGAACATGACATTTTAAAAAAAATATCTGGTGACACTTAATAGAGAAGAAGTCCATTTTAAATTGCATCATTCACCCTTATATTAAAGGATCATTATCTTACATTTTATTATATGAAATTTTGTGGAGTTGTGGGGGGCGTTCTAGGGGTTCATTGACCACAAGTCATGGTGAAGTGATAAGTGAAAAAAAGTGAAAATGAAAAATAATAAAAGTGAAGTAATAAGAACTGAGAAAATATTAATTTTGTATTTTTCCAAAAATCAAAAAATTAAAAGAAATTAAAATGAAAAAAAGCAAAATCATTGAAAAAATTAAAAATTTAAAATGATGTAAGAAATGAAAAATACAAATTGAAAATGAAAAAATTGATGAAGCAAAAAATGAAAATTGGAAAGATAAAAGAATGAAAAAAATGATGTAACAAAAAAATAAAAAATGTGAAACAAAGCAGAGGGAATAAATTTAAATAAAAAACAAAACAAAAAGTAAAAAAATGAAAAAGAACAAAGAAAAAATAAAAAGCAAACTATGAGAGAAATAATAAAATTCATTCAAAATAAATAAATTTAAGATCTGGTAAATAAATGCAATACTTGAAAAGTGAAAAAAAACATGAAAAATGAATAGAAAATAGAACAAAAATTCTGTAGCAAAAATAAATGGAAAATAAAAATATGAACATTTAATCAAAATAGCCAGCAAACATTTTGTATATTTTCTATAAAAAATCATAAAATTTCAGTTAAAGAACGACCAGCCAGAAACTGGAAGCAAAATAATTTTCCCAGTTGGAGAATTTGTTGACAGTCTGTTCAGACACTGTTTGAAATTTTCAATTTGAATATTCTTCAACATGCAAACGAATTTATGTCTGTGGCTTCCAAGTGGGACCACTGTATATAACAAAAATGATTTTGTCATTAAACAAATTTAACCTTTTCCATTATTTTCCTCTGAAAAATTTTGGCTTCTTTGAATAAAGTGTTTAACATTGTTACTTTTGTTTTGGTTTTCTTCGTAAAATGTTTATCTTTGTAACTCGAATCTAAATTTTTTTGTATCTTTTTTTGTTCATTCTTTTCTGTCTTTTTTCTAGTTTTTTCTTTTTCTTTTTATTTCTTTTTCTTCTTTTTCTTCTTTTTCTCTTTTCTCTTTCATTTCCTTCTTTCTTCACTTTCCAGCATTTAATTTCTTCTTTTTATTTTCATTTATATTTTTGCTTTTCTCTTTCATTTTCTTTTCCTTTATCTTATTCCCTTTTCTTTTTCTCCCTTTTCTTTTCTATTTCTTTTCATTTTTCTCTTACATTTCCTTCTTTTTTACTTTATCTTATTTCTTTTTCTTATCTTTATTTTATTTTGCTTTTCTTTTCATTTTCTTCTTTTTCTTTTTTATTTCTTTCTCTTCCTTTCTTTTTCTTTTCACATTTTCTTTTTTGTGCAATATCTTCCGTTTTCTTCTTTATTATCTTCTTTATTTTTCTTGTTTTTCTTTTCTTTTTTTTTTCACTTTTATCTTTCATTTTCTTCTTTAGCTTATTTTTTCTTTTCTCTTTCATGTTCTTTTTCCTTTCCCCTTTCTTTTTTTTTCTCTACTTGCTTTTCTTTTTTATTTTCTTGGAGACTATCCTTGTTTTTGTTTCCTCCAGTTAGTACAGAATCCTCAATGACATAACATTGGGGGTGGGGTCTATATTTCTGAGAGATACAATGGGCTGTCCAACTTTTTGTTGAAGACTTTGTGGAGGAACAAGAGGCAGTTCCTGTCAAATGAGAGACAACTGACTCAAAAAACTTAACGATAACAATAAAAAAAATATAAGAATGAAAATTTAATCCTCTTAGGGGATCTGCTGCACTTAATCTTTGGAACAAGAATGCCTTTCTCAGAGAACAACTGGTATTTTTTGTAATTTGACCCCACTATTTATATTTAAAACAGCAAAAAAGATATCAAGTGTAATCTGAGAAATTTTAGGCTTCTGGCTGAAAACATTTTCCAGAGTTGCAAGAAATCTTACAAACAAATGACTTAAAAATCAAGTTTTAGCCCATCTAAAAAATCTATTTCAGTCCAGAACTGACTTCTGATGTCTCCTAATTACTTTTTCTGTCCAAATTACACCCACATACCAATTTACTGTCAAGACTTCTTACCAACATTTCCTTTCATATTCTATTGGTCGGGAGGAAATTTCATTCAGACAGTTTTTTTTCCCCCCAGAACTGGTATTTTGTGGAACAGACTTCCAACAGGATGCTCCCTGATCATTACAATCCTGACATCTTCAATTCTAAGGTCATCCATTATCAATTGTATATATCCTCCTAATTTGCACCTTTTACTCACTCCTTGAACTCACTTACAGCAACCTGTGAGTAAATACTAAACATTTCAAATACCTCAGTTTATGGATCACTTATAACAAATTTATTATCAGAGATAAGGAAATTGAACATACAATAGGCTGCAATATGGATAATTTCCCACAATACTGCAAGTTGCTACAAAACCAAAATACTAGACTAAAATCTCCAGTCATGTTCTTAAATAATCTCCGAAGATCAAGATTATGTCATTATTTTCTCTTCAAATTATATGTGCCATCAATTTTTGTTGTTGCTGTTGTTGAAAGTCCTCAAGTAATGTGGTTTCCGTTATTTGGTACAGTTCTTTGTTTGTGATTCTATAACACCAGTCTAGAATGTTCAAAGAAGTATGATATTTGCCAAGACCCTCAGGCTTCCCTTGCTCAAAGACTTTTTTCACCATTGATCTTGAGAAGCGGTTCTATAGAATTGAGAGAGTTTAGATATTTATGAACGGGGTTGGCATTATGTATAACATCCATATGAATGTTTTGATCTGATGAGGCTATTTAAGAACATAACTCATTTTCAGGTTGATGTTTTTTGTTTTGTAGCAGTTTGCAGCATTGGCTGAAGTGACATCTGCCGCAGCCTGTTCTATGTTCAATTTCTTTTCCTCCTATACTTAATTTCTTACAAAGGATCCATACACTGAAGTGTTTATCATTTACTAATTATATATATATATATATATATATATATATATATATATATATATATATATATATATATGAGCTGTAGTTCTGTCATCTTATCCAATAATGAATACTTAAGATGGATTTTCCTGGAATCTCATTTATCTACACAAGTTTCATCCTCACTAGGTGGTGCTTTTTTGCCTTGTGGCAGATTAAGCTCTGTATGTAAATGAGATTGGTTTGTAGAATTCCAAATCAGGAAAATCAGGTGATTGTTGGAAGAGGTGAAATAGCCTTCACCTTTCCAAGGAAAATCTGAGAACAGTCACTCAGCTGTAATTTAGAAATTTTTAGAGGATTTCTTTCAAATTCTAATTCAGATTAAGCAAATCCTTAATCCCTGCTGGTCACATCAACTAATGAAATACATAACTTTTGTTCACACCAATCATTGTGTACATTAATACTAAATTCAGATGAACAAAATAAGCAGATAGGAACATTCTTCACTGTATGGAGAGATAATCAGGATATAATAACAATGGAATATTAATTTATTTAGAATATTATACAAATATACTAGAATCTTTTAATGTTGGGAATATGTCTTCACTGTTTGGGGTAATATCCAGTTTGGCCATACATACTTCAGCTATTTCCTGAGAGACTCATAAATGTATGCAGGCTTTCATAACATATGGATAATGGAAACTAAAAATACGTTTTTAGCTTATAAAGCAATTAATATTAGATTTGATATTCAAAAAGCTGATTATTTAATATTTATCCACATTCTACTAAAAAACTTATATCAAATATTAACAACAAAAGAAATATATTTGAAAAGTACATTTTATCCTTTGTCGAACAAGAATTTGTATTTTCAGTTTGGTGAAAAATTATTCATCGTTAATTACTCCAAGTTGATTAAATTTATAATGACAATAATAATTTTACCTTCATCATTTATATTTGTTTTCTCAATCATTTTAATGTATTACTCTAAAATTTAATAAAATGCATATTATATATATATATATATATATATATATATATATATATATATAAGTGAATATAAAAATAGTGAAATGATACAGACTATTAAGAATATTTACTAAAGACATGGAAGCAACCTTTAAGTAAATATTATTAAAAAAAAAAGAGTAAATTTGTTGAAAAAGTACATGGAAACTGATTTCTTAGTCACAATTTCTAGTGATAAATAAAGCTAGTTTAGATGGACTTGATGGCTGTGTAGGAATTTGGGCCCTTCAGTGAAACAGACAACATAAAATAGTAATTGTTTGTAAATAAAACACCTGATCTTTTTGATGACTTGAGTTTAGTGAAAAATTAGTTACCATTAATTAGTCCAAGTTTATTAAACTTACAATGACAATAATAATTTTGTCTTCCTCATTTACATTTGGCTTCTCAATTACTCATGTGTAGTGCAAGTTTTTATAATCTGTATTTTACACAAACTTATGTAAAGGTTGTGATGGTTGTTCCAACTTTAATTGAAGCCTGTTGGGAAAAACACCAAACAGTTTAAAAGAGTTGGGGCACTAAATTGGTTTTTGAAGAGCTTCTTATAGACATTTTCAAATTGTTTTGAATACCTGGTATGGTGTTGATTTATTTGTAGAGTTGAATCCCTTTATGTGAATTGAGGAACTCATTTCTCTTCTGAAAGAAACTAAAGTGTTTGGAACAATGTCGGTTGAATTTTACAGCTGATCCTCTTTTGGGATCTGTTCCTTGATTTCATCAAATACATCATTCTTTGGAGCAATAATCTCTCATTCAAAGTATATTCTTTGTTTAGTTTCTCTAATCTGGGGACCTTTTTATACATTTAAAGTAGCTGAAAAATATCATATTTTTATTTTGTTTGAAAATGTGTTTCAATCTTACACAAATTTTTTTCTAATTTTCTTTTATTAATTATTATTATTATTAAATATTTTTATTTTATTTTAACTATTTTAGTTCTTTCTTTCGATTTAAAAAGATTAATATCTGGTGATCTCAAGAGGTGAATTTGACCATAACAACCCCAACATCTGTTGGACACTTTTCTCAATAACATGTAAGAGAAGCTACTTGACAGATAAATAAGTTTCATTGCATAACTTTAGTGGAGTGTCAATGTTGATATGTACGGAGTGTGATGTTTATCCCAACTTTAATTGAAGTCTGTAGGGAAATACACCAAACAGCTGAAAAAAGTGGGGCCACTAAATTGTTTTTAAAGAGCTTCTGTTATACCTGGACTTGTGTTAATGTATTTGTACAAATGAATCCCTTTATGCTACCCTAAACACTACAAATTTAACCTATTCAAGTCTAGGGTCAATTATTATCTATCCTTCATATCCTAATAATCTTCTCTTTTTACTCTGTTCTCTTATGTTCATATCACACACCCCAATCAGTAATACTCTAGATTGAGTGCATCTTGGGCATTCTATTGGGTAATAATTAATAAAAATGAAACACTGGTTTACAGATGAGTAAGTTTCATTTAACAACTTTTTGGAGTGTCTTGATATGTAAGGGGTGTAATAGTTGTTCGAACTTTAATTGAAGCCTGTTGGGAAAAATACCAAACAGTTTACAAGAGTTGCAGCACTGAATTGGTTTTTGAAGAGCTTCTGATAGACATTTTCAAATTGTTTCGAATACCTGGTATGGTGTTGATTTATTTGTAGAGCTGAATCCCTTTATGTGAATTGAAGAACTCATTTCTGTTCTGAAAGGAAACTAAAGTGCCTGGAATCATGTCAGCTGAGTTGTACAGCTGATCCTCTTTAGGGATCTGTTCCTTGATTTCATTAAATACATCATTCTTTGGAGCAATAATCTCTCATTCTAAGTATATTCTCTGTTTAGTTTCTCTAATCTGGGGACCTGTTTATACATTTAAAACAGCTGAAAAATCCCAGAAAGCTTTTTTGTTTGATAATGTTTTTTCAAGCTTAGACAATATTTTTGAAAAGTTTTTGGGTTATTATTTAGCATTTCTTTTTATTTGTAATGTTTTAGCTCTTTTTCTGTTGAGTTAGAAAAATGGATTTTAATTAAAAATTGACATCTACTGATCTCTATTGACTTTGGAGGTTAGCCCCACATATCTCATCATCTTTCTCTATGCAAGTTATCTTCATAGAATTTTATCTCCAAGAATGTAATTGCATGGCCACAACACTAATCCGAAAGGCAACAAAGTAATTCTCCCGTTCATGACCTCTAGTGATTTCAGGATTTAAATCTGACCTTTTCTACCCTCCCTGTTTTTGAGATCATATAAATGTTTTTTCTACTTCATAGCCAACTCGCAATATCTCTCTCCATTTTGCATGAAATTGCTTCATTTTGCAAAAATTGCATACCATGTTCTTTGACAACCCCTGGTAACATTTAAAGATTTCAAAAGTCAACCACACATGTACTATGTTATTATATAACCTGGGACCTTTCATTCAACCTTCATATCTGAATAAACATGCATACACGCACACATACACACACACACACACACACATACACACACACAAACAAGCACACACACATGGACATAGCCCAGGTTAGTAGCATAAATTTACATTACAATATTTTGTGCATTTTTATTGGATACAGAATACTATCCAATCAAAGGTGGAGAAATTAAATAAAATTTTAAAATAATAAGTGTTGATATATACATATATTTTTTTTGTGGGGAGGAGGGAGGTCTTGGGTATGACTTAAAACTACATCCAACAATGGAGTCTCAATTAGGGGACAGAATTAGGGTACCCCAAACCATTGTTACCTACGGTGACCCCTGGCTAAGATCTAGCACCTGTTTGCCCTCCTACAAGGGTTACGGTATTTAGTTTGTTTTTTTAGATGTGTGTATTGGGGTGTGTTTGTGGCAGCATTGATATGCGTGTGCATGTGTGTGTAACTCACATAGGCGGAGGATTAAGGAGAAAAGGAAAAAAAAAGTGGGAAGGAGGAAAAGGAAATAATTTTTTTTTCTTTTAAAAATTAACATGAATGAAAATGGGATAGGTGTAAGCGGAATATGATGCTTGAGTGTGTTTCTCTGTGTGCATGTGTGTGTGTGTATATATGTCTCAGTGGGTGGAATCAAATTGGTGCTTACCACTTCAAGCCATTACGTTGCCATATTCCAGAACAGATAGGAATTCTGACCCTATTTGCTTCCTTTTTATGGAAGGGCGCACATTGCGGGTGACCCAGAAGTCATCCAGGATTGGACAATAAATTGCCAAGAAGAGTCGTATAGTGTGTACTTCGGAAAAAATTTAGCTGATGGAAGATACACAAATCAATACCCGATCAGTATCGGCTGGGTCACTTGTGGAGAGGTGGTATGATGTTGAAAGACCCAAAACCCCTAATGAACCTTGGCTAGAAACATCACTGATGATGTGTATTAAAGCATCCAATAGATGTATTTTATGAAATACTTGAGCTCTTAGAATCTGTAGTCCATGATTCCTGTCTGAAGAAGAAAAATAAATTGAAAACACTTTCAAACTTCTTCAATACCTGAATTGTTCTCCATATAATGCCAAACACAAAGCATACAAAACCAACAAATGAAAAATAGAAAAATCCACAGAAAATAATATTCCCAACAACCCTGAGAAAATTCTACTTACCAACTTCGTAACAGCCACCAAAAAAAATAACTTATCAAGCCTTGATCTAAAATTCATCAACACTATCTCTAAAACAATAAATGAATATAATTAGCACCAAACAAAATAGCAACAACAACAGAGACAGGAATCTACAAAATAATTGTACAAAATGCTCAATGATGTACATTGGTGAAACATCTGGAAATGTAAAAAAAACGACATTATGAGCTTTACAAAGCTATGCTGCATAACAACACATTGAATGTACTTGTAATTCACCATAAAACATCTGGCCACAATTTTGACTTAATAAATACCAATCTGATTGGGAGAGAAAAGCATTCACTAAGAAGAAAATGCACTGAGAGTGAACTGATCTCACAATTCTCAGTGATAAACCTAAGACCAGGCTCATACATAATATCAAAGCAATAGCAGCACAATACACTTATGATATGAGTTAACAGAGAGAATAACGGAGATCTACTCAGAAAGTAGATCTACTCTTATTTCAAATCCAACAGACATTAATGGCTTTAATACAAAAGACACACACTTTTGTCTTACATTCTGACCTGAAGATGCAGACCAGGCACTGAAAGGTGAAACACACTTAGTCTCATTTCTGCACAATACAACCATGTGTATAATGTGATCCCCTATTTTGTATGCAAAATAAATAAAGATATTTTATTTTTATGTAGTTTTCATGTCTAGTAGTGTATAGCTGGTCACTTGTATTTGAGGATACCCATCTACTAGTGCAGCTAGCCAATCCCTATTGCAGACGCTTGCTCAGGCGCATTTGTGTTTATTCAACACCCACAGAGCCCACCTGTGGTTTATACTGCAACTATGCTGAGCAGACCTTAGTTACAGTTTCTGGGAGAGAGCGTGTTATCTAGTGTGATCAATAATTTAAACAAGGCCAGCATGCTCAAGCCCTCAGCCACAATGACTTGTTACTTTGTGCTAGCACAGCTATCTACAGCGCCCAAGGGTTCCATCTACCCAATTTCACACACAAGGCTTGCGTCAACCCATGGTATGGTTTTCAGGCACTTTTCAAAGGTGCCGCACACTGGGATCAACCCCCTCCAGTCCAATAACATCAGGAGGTCTCCTTCCCAACAAATTGACTATTGAACCTGGGTCTCATGGTCAGAATGCGAACGTTCTAACCACTCGGCCATGTGCCCATTACTGTTTCATGTACTACTTTAATGTACTCATTGTTTTGTTTGCTCTGTGACTTTTGAAAACAGTGTAAACTATGGATACTTTAAGGCTTTAAATCATATTTATTTATGAAAGGAGTTATTTTAAATTTAGATGACTGTATGCAGTAGTTCATCTGGAGAGAAATGGTCTACCATCAGTCTGCTTTATTCAAGACGTACCATGATGAAAGAATACTTCCAGAGAGAGAAAGTTGGTATAGTGATTAGCTGTACAACGCCCCTCATGGAACTGGTGATGATGATGTGGTTGATGTTGAAGTTAATTCATTGTTACTACTACTTCCATATATCATATTCATTCAGGACATGGGCGATTAGGGCTTTCCTCAACATCTCATCCTTTGTAACACTTAGAAGTGTTTATCTTTTTATTAATGCTCCTCCTCCTTGTTCTATTTTCACAAAATTATTACGTAGGTTACTTGCTGTTTACCTCTGCTTCTCTTATCTTCAATATGCCCAAAAGTGTTGAATTTTCAAAGCCTACCTCTTTCTGATTCTAACTACAGGTTTTCTTTTGGTTTCCATTTTCATTAACAATGGAAAATGGCCGGGAATTGTTATTCAGAAAGCAGAGTTCCAATTCCTATTTGGTTCCATTTTCCTTATAACTTCCTTGTAATTTTGCATCGTCTCCCATGATATTCTCACCATCTTTTGTGATTTCAACGAATACTCATTGCTATTTTTGTGATGTCAATGAATACTCATTGCCATTTTTGTAATGTCAACGAATACTCATTGTCACTTTCATAATGCTCATTGTAGTAGAGACTTTGTAATCGCAGCTATAACTATAGTAATGCCGTTGAACAATATTGGTGCCAGCCACCTTCAAATAGCTCTCATGCTAATAGTACTTGCTCAATAATACTTGCTCAAATACTAATTTGTATAGTGATCTGAATAGAGAAATAGTATAGGGAATAGAGTAGAGAATAGCAGTCTGTATAGTAATAGAGACTAGAGTAGAAATAACGAGCAATTAGACATCACCCTATTTATACATTTCCTCTATGGTCATGTGGTCTACTTAATTCAATAATGGGATCGCCTGTGTTTGCTCACTGGCGATCTATGTTCAAACTCAAGTGTCAGCAGTGACACTTTATTCCTATATAACACCATCTTTCTTCAGAACTACATCCCTGTTGCCTCAAGTTTATTATATAGCAGTTCAGCTCTCTTGGCTTTGTTTCCAATAAAATTTTCCTTTCTCTTACTAATTCAAGCCAAGTTCCAATTCCACTCAGGTTTGTTATAGTCACTCATGTGCAAATACACATAGGAAAGATATGAATCCATTTCTTCTCCACCCAGTAGTGGGTTAACTAGTAAAAATTGTATCACTAAAATCATTTTTATCTCACTAAGATTCTCACAATCTATCTAGAAATATTTTCAAGCATTAAATAACCTGAAAAAAGTGGATAAACCTTAAAAAAATTAATTGTACTTCATTTAGTTTTTTGGAAGGCATTTTTTGCTATTCCAAAGTGCTACTGGATTTTGGTATCACATTTTTCTTCTTCTGATAGCATTTTCTGATTCTAGCATTATTTTTATTTACATTATCCTTAAAACATTATTCTTACTCATATTTCAGTCCATGATATTCCCAGTATCCTTCTGTAGAACCACGTTTCTAATTCTTCAATTAATTTTTTTATCTGTGAAGAAATTGTCTAGCATTCATAGCCACACCGGAGAACTAGTATTTACATATCAGTAGAGCACATATTTCTTTCTTGCTAATGAAATTTTCCTGTTTCTTAATATTATGCTAAGCTTTTAGAAGGCTTTTTCACTCTGATTTCAGTGTCACCTTTTCCATTCTCTGTTCCAAGACTTTTCAGATATTTAAATTTCTCATACTTGCTTGATTTGACATATCCAATTGCATGCTGTCTACTTTTAATTGATGTTTATTCCTTTCTTCTCTCTTTTCTTTACTACCTTTTTTAGGAGACCCAGTAGTTTTCTTTCTGTGTCTGCCATCAATGCTGTGTCATCGGCATATCTTACGTTGTTAAGATTATGCCCACCATTAATATAGTGCTTGGATATTTTCAGAGAGAATCTTAATATATGAAATTTTTCAGTCTAACTTGATATAATGCGGCAACCAACATGAAAGAACCTTACTGCACATTCATCAATAGAGACTCTCTTGTGGGGTTATGCATTCAAAAAAGATATATCTTTGAATATCCATCAATTTTTCCTTCATCCGCAGAAAAGTAATTTTGGTGACTTAAAAATGTTTACCCTTTATAAGGCACAAGAGCCATTTGAGGTAGAGTATTATAGAGTAAGAGGCATAGTTTATGGGGATATCTGAGGAAGAAAATGGTTAATCCTAGACTTTTAAAGGTTAAGATTGAATTGATTGGAGAAACATCCTATTGAAAGTTAGTACCACAAAGCAGTGGTTTGTCAGAAGAAGCTACTCAAGTGAAACTTACATCTCACTAATGGCATATGAAGGGAATGAGGGTCATTTGCTATAATTTGCCGGGCAGGTCTTAGTCATCAATGTGAGAACTGATGGAACTAAGGAATATAGTTTGTCTGAACATTTTTCATGGAAATAGCGATAGATCATATAGAGGCTCACAACATTTCATCTGTGCAAATTGGTGGAAAATAATTCATCACCCAGAAGGACACAGTGACACTTTTCGACTTTATCCTGACTGGAAAGTGAAGACTGTGAGTACTCCATTTTTGGCGGGACCTTGTTCTTGTAAAAGTAAAGGATACCAGGACGAGTCAGGTACTGGAGCAGTATATAGAACCGGTCAATTTCCAGTATTCTTAGTGATGTATCATATGTATGACATCCATTTGAGGTCTTGGTCGTGCTGGACTCCCAATTGATCTTCATGGCATGGGGCCTCTCCGGGGGAATACCTGTTCATCATTATAGGTGATAGTACAAGTAATGCTCGGTAATGATGAAACAAAATCAGTTTGGTTTTCGTAGCATCGAATGTGACCAGTCAGTTATTCCCCCGATGAGCTGGTCAGCTGACAGGCTCTGGTGTACCTATATATTATTGTATCATCAGCATAAATTTTCACAAAAGACCTGAATATACTCTTAGGTAGTTTCTGTATGTACAGTAGAAAGATTGTTAGAGCGAGAAGTGAACCTTGGAAGATGCCTACATATGGAGGACAGTCCATTAATAACTACCTTCAGGGAATTCCCCGCTAGGAAGGACTTGATAATTAGAGTAGACTCTTTTAGGGATACCATAGCTAGAGAGTTTGTGCAGTTATCATCTACACTACACTTTGTCTAAGGCTTTTGTAATAGTTAAATTGATCGTACTTGAGATATATTAATACCTAATGTGGTCATATGTCATTTATATTTATTGTCTAGTGCACACAAAGGGAACCTTTTCTGATTAGTCGGCCACATGAGATATGGCTTTAAAGTGGGCTGCACTAACAAAGAAATTTCAAGTAATTTTTTGTTGGAAGTAAAGTGGCCATTTTCCCTACAAATGATCATACACATAAGCATCAGCCTTAGAAATGGGGAAAAATTCTTTATTTCGAGAAATGATGTTTTTCCGATTTACAAACTGAAGATTTTTTTATAATATTAGCACTGATGACATTGGGATTAACTCATGTTGCTCTGTGTGATTTGTTTTTAATTTTTTAATTTGAAAATGCTAAAAATATCTTATTAAAAGAAAAAATATATTTCTTTAGCAGAGAAAAAAAATAATATGAAAGTTTCTCATTTCCAAAGCAAAATGTTTTTACATGTATGATTTTTTTTAATGAAAATCGACAATGGTTTAAAATGCTGAGAATGCAACCCATAATGAAAGGTTTCAAAACCCAAGAAACATTATACTTAATTATTGTTATACATATGGTTTAGTTGAACTGTCCTCATGACCCAACAGGCATTAATAAGTAAGGGAGATTACTCAGGCATTTCATAGTTATTTCCCTTTGGCACAAAATTCTCTCAACTACTTTGCATGAGAGAAAATGTAAGTGAGTAAGTGATAATGAAAGAAAGCAAAATTTTAATAAACTTTATTTTCCTCATTAAATTAGATATGACATTCAGAAGCCCAAATCAGCCACTTGTGGCTTGCAGAGCACAGTTTTCCCTTGACTGGTCTAGTGCCTCACCGGTTCTCTAAATAATGAAAGTATATCAGCAGTGAACCATTCTGATCAAAATCCATACTGCTTGTTGCTCAAGAAGTTGTCCATATTGGGATGATCAGAATTCTTGAATTACGGTTAAAGCAGTTCCCAGTTGAATCATCATTTTTGCTTTGAGTTGTCAAGATTGTCATGGTATAATTTTGTTTCTCACTTTCTTTTCCAAAGAACACCTCAAGAAATCAATCTTTGAACAAAAACAGGAAATAGTAGTGCTCTACAGAACACAGTCGAAGACGAAAATTGAGCTATATTGATACCCTGAACATAATAACGGTTCAACAATTCATATTTAATGCTAAACCCCATTCGCATTGTTTTGTCTTGTATTGCAGAATTGGTTGGGTGAGGGAGAGGGCTGTTTGGGATGAACAAAGAGAGAGAGAGAAAAGTGTATTTCGGTTGGCAGCAAACTGTTTGCAAGAATGGTTGGGGGAAACTTTTCAGGTCGATATTAAAAATAGATAACGACGATGGATATCAATCATTTTGCACTAAAATGATGATTTATTGATTGTGTTATTGATTTTTATTAATCATTCTGTTGATATGAGGTCAGGAAAATCTTGGAAACATGTCAGAATTTATAGAAAAGTGTGATAGGTAGGGGAGTAAATATGTATTGTATAGGAGTGTATCAATATCTGTTATGAATCTACCTATATATACACACACACTCACACACACACACATGTATATGTATTTGTATGAAACTTGAAAACTTCAGACTTCCTATAAATACTAAATGTTAAAACTGATTCACAAAGAGCTCTCGATGTTTATTTTCATTAAACAGAGCAAATTCTTTCTTACAATTGAAGTTGAGATACCATTAGTTAATGATCATTTTCACCTGTGTATTTTAAATTTAAAATTTGCAAGATTTTTCAAACTGTTTATGGTGTCAGTTTGTAGAAGAGGACTGGTTAGTTGTGGGAAGAAAGCGAGAGAGAATGTCAAAGGGGACAGAGAGGAGGAAATGACAGAAGATGGCATAGTTACAGGAAGTAATGTGGGGTATTATATTATAGAGTTAGAAGTGGTTAACCTCCATAATATAATTATAATATAATGGATTAATTAACATAATATAATATAATAAAGTAATTAACCTCTTCTCTCTCTCTCTCTCTCTCTCTATATATATATATATATATATATATGTCAATAATAAATATAAATTTTTTCGTCACTGGTAGCATAACTCTGAGTTTAATGAACTATGAACTTGTGGGCTTTTTTTTTTATAAACAAACCCTGCAAATAATATGGACTGATCCACTGTCATTATCATCTGGTTTATATATCAAAATTTAAATTATGTAATGGCCAGTTTTTAATCATCACCTGATAATTGCATTATGCATATGACTCAGAGTTGAGTTGTGCTGCTGGTGATGAAAAAATGTGTATTTATTATTAACTTATAATTTATAGCTCTGTTATTCTACATTGAGCACTATTTTATTGACACCATCATCCAATGTGTGTTATTATATATATATATATATATATATATATATATATATATATATATATATATATATATATATATATATACCGGGTGTATCAGTAAAACTGTTCAAATCATGTAACAACATGGAATAATTGTCCATTTCACAAATGTTTAATATCGAAAGAAACCACTAAACTAATTGAGTTTCTTTTTTCCAGGTTTTCAGATAAGACGTTTAGCCATCGACACCATTTGTCATAACAATCAATAAAAATCCCTTTGAGTTATTCAACTACAAAGAAAACAGGTTAAAATCAGTTCCAAACTGAGCAATGTGAGAGGAAAAAGATCATGCAAGCCTTCAGTAATGGTAACAATATTCATACTCTGGCTTCCAATTTCAAAATCCATTCAAGAACCATCAAGAGAACGGTGAATAAATTTAAAAAAAGGAGGAAACAGTAGAGAGGAAAACTGGATAAGGTCACAACAGGATGAGGGATTGTCATTTTAACTTAGAGCTAAATATATTCTTATTGCTTAAAGTAGAGTCCAATAGTGTTATATAAACTTTGGAGAATTCCAGTAAGATATCTTTAATCATTTTTGAAGATATAATGGTTCAAAGCTTAATCTAACAATTGGGCAATATATATATATACACATACACACACACACACATACACACACACACACACACATATATATATATATGTGTGTAATTTGGCAGCAACTTTTCTTTTAAAAAAATTGTGTTGAATGTCAAAGACAACATAATCCTGCATATTCTCTTTTGAATTTTCTCATATTTTCTAATGAGACTTTTTATTTGAAAATTATATTGAAATAAATATTGTCCGTAAGATAACCGAGTACTTTCGAACATCATTGTTCATCCTCAGGGTCAAAATTTTTTAACAATGTCTTATATATATGTAGAGTCAAATTTTTTAAAACATTTGCAAATTGTCTTGTAGCGGAATCATGTTGCTACATTTTATTTTTTACAAACTAAATAAACTAAAATGTAGCAACATGATTCCCGCTACAAGACAATTTGCAAATGTTTTAAAAAAAACTCTACATATATATAAGACATTGTTAAAAAATTTTGACCCTGAAGATGAACAATGATGTTCGAAAGTACTCGGTTATCTTACGGACAATATTTATTTCAATATAATTTTCAAATAAAAAGTCTCATTAGAAAATATGAGAAAATTCAAAAGAGAATATGCAGGACTATGTTGTCTTTGACATTCAACACAACATGTTTAATATATATATATATATATATATATATATATATATATATATATTAAGTGTCATTCCAAATTTGGAGAAATTTAAGATTGGAAACAACTTCCTCAAGAAAAGGAAAAATTTGACGAAAATGAGTTTCTTTATATAACTGAAATATAATGAAATAGTTTCAAGAGATGGGTGAAATGTATTGTAAGTCTTGTGGTTTGGTTTGGTTTATTTTCTTTTACAGCATATCAAAACCTCAATGGGTTATATGTATGGGACCTTCTCAGTGAATACTTGACAATCTTGTTACAAATGAAGAAAAGACTTCCAACAACAGAAATGTGGTTTGATAAAAGGATACAGAGAACATGACAAAGTTTTAGGGGAATTGAAAACAAAATGGACACTGATACTTAGCATCAGAAAATCATTATTGAAAATTATTATTGAAAATTGAAATTTCTAGGGCACATAATGAGGAAAGGTGGGTGTAGAAAATTTGAAACCCACAGGATATTTTATATATATATATATATATATATATATATATATATATATATATATATATATATAGCCTACCTGTTTAAATGGAGGCAGAACAGCAATTAGTAGTTATAACAAAAAGACAAACTTTACTAAGAGCTACAAAGTACAGGAAATTGTGGAGAGCCATCTTCACCAATGTCCTGAAGGGGCGTGACACATAGAAGAATAAAGATACGAAAAATGCCTTCTTGGGCTAATGTTCTCAGCTGATATAAAGTTGAAAGACCATATTGAATCAATTGCTAGGTCAGCTGCTAAGAAATTTGGTTCACTGTATCATGTAAGACAATTTCTCTCTCCGGAATCTATCTTACATATCTATGTCTACCATTCACCCATGCTTAGAATATTGCTACTACATATAGTCTGGTGTTCCTGCTATTTATCTAGAACTCTTAGGTAAAATCCAAAGAAGAATCAGAAATATTATTGGCCCTGATCTAGTGTTTTGGTTTCAGTTATGTTCCTACCTTTGCCTTTTCTATAGATACTTTCATGGTAATTGTTAAGAGTTCTTTGCTATGGTACATATTTTCCTTTTCTTGTGGAAGTTGTTTCCAATCTTAATTTAAGCACAGTACTAGACGTGTGAAGATTTCATCAATCAATAGTGGAATTGGCTAGATGTAACCTTAAGTTCTATGCTAACCGTTTCTTTTGCCACATTTATTGCTTGTGGAATTCACTTCCAACACCATACTTTCCAGCTAATTTTAATCTGCAAAAATTTAAATGCAATGCCAATACCTATCTACTGTCCTCCTGATTACTCTTTTTGTTCCTGTTCATTAGGAATGTTTATGTTGCTAATTTTTCCACACCCAGTAACCTCTTATGTTTTAGCGTCTTTACTGGCTTGCTTGGGGGTGAACTTGATTAATCGGTTTGGTTTGTTTTGTTTTACGTCATATCAACCTCAATGAGTTAATTAATGCTGGCGACAATGTATTGCTGGTAATAATTTTCTACAAAGCATTTCTGGTATTAAAACCCACATCCACACCATCACAGTGCCCCAACCCCAGCCTGGTGATCAACCACCCACCCATAGCTAGGACCCCAACAGGTGCCACCACCTTGGGCCAGGGTAGACCCAGGGATGCCAGCAAACAAGAGGTGGTTCCATGCTCCTCAAAATCTTCTGATCAGAGGCCTTGCTGTTGGATGTAGTTTATCGTCTTTCCCAGAACTTGATTAAAATTTGAAAATGAAAAGAAAGGATAGCACAAAAACAAACCTTGCTAAGAGCTACAAGGGATAGGAAACCGTGGAGAACCATAATCATCCACATCCTGAAGGAACATGGCACATAGTAGAATAAGGAGGGAGAGCTCAAAAATAAATCTTGCTAAGCACTATAAAGGATAGGCGGTTTGGAGTCACATGATTGCTCATGGGCTGAAGGAGTATGGTATATAGGAAAAGGTTAGTTGGGTTACATTTTCTCATTTTGATTTTAGAAGGAAGCTTTTAAAACAAAAATTTGGTAATAATCTTGAGGAATTTTGATTTGAAGAAAATGGTCTTTGTTGTGGAATGATTGATTCATTCATTTTTTACAGCTTATCAACCCTTTAATTAACCTTATTTAAAAACAGAAAATATTTTGTAAGAATTTCTTATTTTTTGGAGATAATAGTGATTTAGAGATACAAGTCTTACTAATTAACCCATAGATGTGGGGAGAAGTGGTGGATTCATACCTTTCTCAAGAGTATTTGTGTGGAAGTGAATATAATGAACCCAACAGGAATTAGAACTTGGCTCTCTTATTTAAAAGTCTGAGCCATTATCCATTACACCACCCACACAACCAAACTTACCACACCTAGATAGGCTATCGCTTCGGTGTATACCCAAGTGGTAGCCCATCTAGGTACTGACCAAGCTTAACATTGTTTATCTTTGATGGTCGTATAAGAACCAGTGTTCCAATTTAATGTGACTGTAAGTTTATTGTGGAATGAAAGAAACATAATATCCTAAATTGACGACAGAATCACATCAAAAATTCACAAACAAATAGATCAAAAAGGCAACTTTGTAGCTAATAAAAGAAAATTATTACTCACAAAAGAATTCTTCTTCTATATGCTGTGCCTCTTAAGGACGTTGGTGATCACAGCTCTCCACACTTTCCTGTCCTTTGTAGTTTTTAATTACTTATACAAAAGAATTATATTTTATATAAATTCTACATTAATCAGATTGTCTGTCCGTTTCCTTCTTGTCTCATTTCTTTACTCCTTTTCCCTCACTTCTCATTTTTTCTTCTTCTTTAGCATTGACTCTATCTCTTTCTTTTTCACTTTTCATCCCTTTCTTTTATCCTTTTTTTTTCTTTTTCATTTACAGTTCCAACCTCTTATCCCTTCTCTCATATTTTTCATTTTTCTTTTCTCTCTCTCTTTCATTTACTTTTTCAGTCCCTTTTCTCTTCTTTTCATTTTTTCTTTCCTTTTTTATCACTCATTTACTTTCCCTTATTCCTTCTCTCTCTCTCTCTCTCTTTTCCTTTTTCTTTTCTATCTCTCATTTAATTTGCCACTCCCTTTCACCTACTCTGTTTTCTTTTCTTTTTCCCAATCATTTATTTTTCAGTCCTTTTCATCCTCTCTCTCTCTCTCTCTCTCTTTCTTTCTCGTTTATTTTCAGTCTCATTCACTCTCTACTTTTTTCTTTTGTTTTCTCTCTCTCAATTAATTTTTCAGTCTTTACTCTGCTCTCATTTTTATTTTTATTTTTTTCTCTCTCTCTTACTTACTTTTTCAGTCCCTTACTCATCTCACCTTCTCTTTCTTTTTTCTTTTCATTTTTCCTCTCTTTCTTTCACTCTTTCTCTCACACACACACACACATTATCATTTTCAATTCTTATCCTTCTGTCTCTTTTTAATGTTGTTCTTCTGTCTTTAACTTTCACTCTTTTACCCCTCTCTTTCTTTTCTTTACTCTCTTTTTACTTTTTATGTCCCTTTCAGCCTCACTCTCCCTTTCTCTTTCGCTTTGTCTTTTTATCTCATTTGTTTATTTTTTCAATGCCTTTTTCTGTCTTTCTTTTCTTTCCTTCTTTTTTCTTTATTAATCATCTGTGCTTTTATTCTTTTTGTTTCCTTCTCTTTATTTTTCTCTTTTCTTTTTCTCTGCTTTTTATTCATTTTATTTCTCTTTTCACTCTCATTATTTCCACCATTTTCTTCTTCTCTATCTATCATTTCCTATTTCTCTCATTCCTTTTCTTTTTGTTTCTTTTCTGTTTTGTTTTTATCAATCCTTTTCTCATTTTCCCTTTCTATTTCTCTCTGCTTTTCATTCCCAATCTTCATTTCTTATTTCTCTCTCTCTTTTATGTTTCTTTTCTCTTTCTTTCTCGGTTCTTCTTTTTCCTTCCTTTACTCTCCCTTTTCTCTTTTTTCTCTTTTGTTTTCTACATTTTCATTTTTCTCTTTTTCGTTTATCTATTTTAGATTAATTCTCTCTATTTTTATTCCCTTATTTCTCTCTCTCTTGTTTTCTTCCTTTTTCTTTTTTCTTTCAAATTTTTTCTCTTCTTTTCTTTTTTTTCTTTTCTTTTTCCCTTCACTTTTCTCTATCTGCCACTCTTTTCTTTTTTGTTCTTCTTCACTTATTTCTTTTCTCCTCCTCTCTTTTTTCACTCCACTGTTTCTCTCTTTCTCTTTTTCTTTTTTCCCTTCTGCTTTTATATTCTTCTTTTTTCTTTTTTCTCCCTAACCTCTCACTTTCTCTTCTTTTCTTTTTCTTTCTCCCCCCTCACTGACTCTTTTGGTTTAATTTATGGCATTTCTTTTTCTCATTTACACACTCTTTCCCAAGCATTTCTTTTTCATTTCCTAATTCTATGTTAAATTTCCCTTTCACTTCTCTCTCCCTTCTTCTTTCTATATAAGAAGAAATTTCGCAGACTCTTTCACTTACTCTCTAATTTCACTCTCTATCAAGTCTCTTTCTCTTCTTCCACCATTCTTCACTCACATTCTCTCTCTTTTACTAACCTCTCTTTTCCACTTTCTATTTCAAGCTTCAACTTCCTTTTCACTTCTCTCTCTCTCCCCCATTCCTTCTGTATTAGAAGATTAATTCTCTCCTCTCTTAATCAGACATATATCTTTATATCTCCACACATTTCATTGTTTCTTTCTTGTAAATTTCTTTTTCTTTGTCTTCTACAAACTGTATTACCCATAAATCCACTGACCCATATCATTGATGATGGGGTCTGAAATTTCTAAGCTGGGTGGGGCCCAGATATGGATTATAGATTTCACAGTTATAGGTTTAATTTGTACTGAAAGCATTTATACTTTGGCTGATGTAAAATCTAAATTAATTGAAAAAGAAAGAAAGAAAGAAAATAATGAAAAATAAAAGGAAAGAAAGAGAAAGAAAAAGTAAATAAATAGACAAAGAAATGAAATAAAAGAAAAAACGAAAGAAAGAAATGGAGAAATAAGTAAAGGAAAGAAAGAAAAATAAATGAAGAGATAAAGAATGAATGAAGGAAAGAAAGAACGAAAGGAAAAAGAAGTAAATGAAAAGAGAGAAGTAAAAAAGAAATAACAAAGACAGAATTTTTTTTTAATCATTTCACCCAAGAAAGGTGATAATGCTGCTAAAATGCAAGGGTTTACTGCGAATGAAAGAGAAAATACTTTAGAAGAAACCAGAAACCTAATCCTAAACAGTAAACAAGGGATAAACCTCTACTCCTGTTCAGTAGATGGCAAAGGAATGCAAACATGGCCTTTTTTATTTTTTATTTTTGCAATGATGTTAACCCTGAACAAGTCCTGGGAGACATTCAAGGTAGAGGTTTACAGATTAAGAGGCACAGTTTATAAGGATATGTGGAGAAGATAATGGTTGACCCTAGAATTGAACAGGTACAAAAAAAAGGAAATGAAGAAAAAGAATGAAGGAAAGTAAGAAAGAAAAAAAAGTAAAAAGAGAGAAAAAATAAAATCAAAAGAAAGAAAAACTAAAATGAAAAAAAGAAAGAAATAAGGAAAAAGAACAGGAAGCAAGAAAAAGATAAAAGGAAAAAGAAACAGAATGAAAAAGAAAAAAAAACAGGAACAAAAAAGAAACAGAAAGAACTAAAAAGAAAGGAAAAGGAAACAAAAAAAGAAACAGAAATGAAAGAACAAAAGAGAAACAGAAACAGAAACAGAAAGAACAAAAAAAGAAAGGAAAAGTAAACAAAAAAGAAACAGAAATAAAACAATTGAAAAAGAAAGAAAAAGTAAACAAAAAAGAAACAGAAATAAAACAATTGAAAAAGAAAGAAAAAGTAAACAAAAAAGAAACAGAAGCAGAAAGGATGAAAAAGAAAGAAAAAAGAAAGAAAAAAGAAAGCTTAAAGAAAATACTCACATGAAGTAAAAAATAAAAAATAAATAAAAATGAACAAAAAGTATTAAAAAACATAAAGAATAAATAAAATAAACGCATTTATGCCAACACAAATACACATACATACACTTATATAGATGTACAATCATATTCACTAATGCACATTAGAATATATGCGCATACTCATAGACACACACAACCAAGCATATACATACACACAGACATGAACGAATGTGCATGCATATGCAAATAAACATACATTGTCCCCACCCACAACACACAAAAGAAATCCCCAGTCACAACAAAAAACAAAAACAATATTAAGCAAAAAATCATTCATAAAATCAAGTAAAAAAAATCAGTATTAGTCAGAAATTAGTTTTTGAGGATTTCATTTTTTCATATTTTATTATTGAAAATGGTCTTAGGCTTTTAATTCTAACATTTTCCGCTGCATTTAAATAAGTTTTATCCTGAAACTGACATTATCTTTCATGAATGTCTATCATTCAAACAACATGGAATAGAATCATTCCGCCCCCTTAAATATCCATATTTCTGATATTTAATCTATCTATCTATCTATCTATCTATCTATCTATCTATCTATCTATCTATCTCTTTCTCTTCATTTTCTATCAATCTATCTATGTATCTATCTCAGTCTCTTCACTACCCATCTCTCTCTATCTGTTTCTGTTTCTTCACTTTGCATATATATATATATATATATATATATATATCAGTCTTTTCATTATCTGTCTATCTATCCATCACAATCTCTTCACTATCTCTATATTTCTCTCTCTCTCTCTCTATCTGTCTCTGTCTTTTTATCTATCTATCTATCTATCTATCTATCTATCTATCTATTTCAGTCTCTTCACTCTCTCTCTCTCTCTCAGTCTCTTCATTATCAATCTGTCTATCTATATATCTATCTATTGCAGTAACTTTATATATATTTTAGTCTGTTTATCCATCTCAGTCTCTTCATTATCTATCTACCTCTGTCTCTTCACTTTCTACTTATCTAAATGTCTAATTCAGTCTTTTCATTATCTATCTATCTATCTATCTCAGTCTCTTCACTCTCTCTCTCTCTCTCTCTCAGTCTCTTCATTATCTATCTATGTATCTATCTATCTATCTATCTATCTATCTCAGTTTCTTCCCTATCTATCTCTCTATCTTGCTCTCTTTCTCTATCTAAGTAACTTTATATCAATTTCAGTTTGTTCTTATCTATCTATCTATCTATCTATCTATCTATCTATCTCTCCATGCCTTTGTCTATTTCTGTCTGATACCTGTCATTACTCTACACCTATTTCCATTGCAAATGTTCAGATGTGCTTCATTTTTAGCTTCAATTCAGAAAATTCTTTTGTCACTTTCACTGTGTACCAAAAGTAGGGAGAACAATCCACCCAGAAAGCCTTTTTTCCAAGCAGTGTCACTTTCTGAAACAGACTCCCATGTCAGTGCTTCCCTGATCACTAAAATCCTAACCTCTTCCAGAGTCAATTGATCCTTTTTATCACCATACTCTTTACATCCTAAGGCCTTCTCTTTCGTCCATATTATGACTATCATTCAGTAACACTGTTAATGTAGAGTTTTTTTATTCCTTTATATATTTACCATTATTTGCAGACTTGCTGCCATTTAGGCAAATCTTTGATGCCTTTTGAGTGAAATTCCATAGGTTTTGACTTGAAAAAGTTCAATCTGGTTCTCATTAAAGTTATTATTCTCCCATCAAGGCATTTTCTTCATTCACTGGTTTAATCATTGAGATCTCTTGCAAATGTCTTCCATAATTGGGGTCTTTGGGGTTATTCTGGGTCCTTGTTTTCAATTTTGCCGCCAAAGTTTGGCTCTACCAGGAGTTTAGACCTTTCAGAGTCATTGGACCAAATAAATGTCTCCACCATGACAAGGAGCAACAATCAGAGGATTTGGAGCCTATATTGAGAACAAACGCCCTCTATGCAAATAGATTACAAATTAAGTGCATACACCAAAATAGAAAAAGGAGTGTGACATGAATGTGTTTTCTCACCACATTTGTTTAATTTGTTTGGTGAGAATCTAAGAGAATGTGTGAGGATTTATTATTGGTATACTTTATGATTTACCTTTATGATTTAAAATAGACATATGGCACTGTGTTAATCAGATTCAAAAAGACAATTAAAAACACTCTTTATCATATTAATCAGATGCTTAGAAACTTATTAAAAATTCAGTCATATATTTACTGGCACATTTCATAAGAAGAAATGTGTATGTACAGTTGTAAAAAAACTGTAGCGGACAATGGAGTGAAGATGTGAAGAGATATCAGAAGGTTAAAATTTCCTTCTAGCCGGTCCAGCTACACGAGAATGTTGGACTTTAATTAAGTCCAAAGAAGACAAAGAAAACAAACAAGACCGATATACATGGGTAAACAAATATATATTAATAACAAGTTAAACAAAGACATGGACAGTTACATAGTGTATGTGTGGAGAAATTATGTGTGTGTGGTGTAGTGAGTGTTCATACGTACGTGTATATTTCTTAGCGTGTTCCCAGAATTTGGGAAACGCTGCATCTGTAAGAGGTCACATATTGGTGTTAGTTGAAAAGAGAGATTTACCTCACCTCCGTGCGAGGTAACGACCCAAATTCTAAGTCGAAATAGAGAAATCGAAGCAAAGGGTCAGCCAGTATTTATAGCCAGGGGAGAGAGAGACCCCTGTTGAAGGATTAAGAAACTGAGGAGGAGCTAACTCCGACAAAACTGCTAGACTGCAATGATTAGAGATCTATATTGGGAACAACTGTGCTGTATGCAAACAGATTACAAGTTATATATATACATAACAATAGATAGAGGAGTGCAACACGGATGCCTCGGCTAAATCAAAAATAATTTCCGTTTTTTTTATTATCAGCTTTATTCTTAAAAAAAAAACTACAATTACGTTTTATTCCTTTATATATTCACCATTATTTGAAGCGACTTGCTGCCAAATTATCAGGCAGAACTTTGATACATTTTGAGTAAAATTCCACAGGTTTTGAGGGGAACAAAATTTTCAGCAAACTCTTTAATCTGATTTTTTATTTGAGAAAGCTCACCCCATTAAATCATTTTGAAGTGATTAAAAAAGGTCATATTCGGTTGGTGAAAGGTCAGATAAATATGGCAGGTTGTGGTAGAACAAACAAAGATTTTTTTTCCCTGTGTTATTTTTGTTTTATATGGCCTTGTATTGTCATGGAGATGAACAACATTTTCCCTAATGGGGACATGTTGTAGCTACTTCAAATATAATTGAGCATTTTGTGTTTCCTTGCATTTTTAAGAATTCTAAATGAATAATAGCCCAATGATCCTACCACATGCACAACATTATCTTTATTAAATGCATCTTGGCTTTAGGGGTTAGTTGTGGAGAATTATCCTCACCAGTCCACTACTTCTTATGCTGAACATTGTTGTATATAACCCAATTTTTATCACCTGTTATGATATATTTAATGATCTGTTAGTGTTATAAGAAGAGAAGGTACAGTGGAGTCATGGATAGTGGCTTGGATTGAGGAATCGGAGACCCGAGTTCAAATTCCACTCAAATCCATTACATTTACTTACGTGCTAATACCCTTGGGAAAGGTATGAATACTCTTCTTCTTCACCCAGCTATGGGCAAATAGCAGGACAGACTGGGTTCTATAGCCTTGGATGGCAACTGGTCTACCACAGAAAGAAATGGCAACCTACTACAGAAAATAGTTGTGTGAAAAGGTGATAAAATTATTGATATGGTAAGGGAAGCAATTAGCTATAAGGGTGTTGTCAGCAAGATTTTGAGTTGATGTGTTTGTTGGTTTGGTTGAACAAGGTCTCAGTTAGGTCAGAAGAGAGTCCTGGAGTGAATTAGTGAAGCTGTGTGATGCGTAAGTGGGGTGTTGTTGGTGGGGTTGATCCATCTATCTTCAAGGTTGAAATTGACATCAGTGTAGTGTGTGGATGGGCCTGCAGTCTTTTGACATGGTCAATGTGTTAAAGTGAACTGCTAGTTGTTGATAAGGTAGTAATTTATATCTGTTGTTTAACAGATGCAGGTTCTCAGGCTCATTCTTTTTTTAATTTTTTTGTGGCAATGTTTGTGATTGGTTATTGCTTTTGTAAGTTTTGCAGGGATTTGTTCTGTGGACTGGATATGATCCTCGGAGCCTCTATGCTAAAGACAATTTTTTATTTTATTTTGGGCTTTGCTTTCTTATCTCTCACATACGGCTGAAATATCTAGTGAATTTGTGAATCAGAAAATGATCTTGGCTAAAGTAGTATCACATTGGGATGATTTGAACAGCATTACAATTTTGGCTCCTCCGAATGAAAATTACTTATGACTCAAGTTTATATAACATTAACATACCTTTTGGATTTACTTCACTGTTTGTCTAATAAGAATACTTTTTGGAGCCATGTTGTTTTCCTTTTTGCTCAAAACTGTTGTGTTAGCAACAGTAAATTTATGAAGAAGTGTTTTTTTGACTTTTCTTTTTCTATGTTAATAACATTTCTCAAAGTATAGACAATCTTTTCTGCATATTGTTTTGAACTCATGCAGGTTTAATTCATGGTTCTTGTCTGGTAAACTTCCCAACTTATCAAATATGCCATCTTTTTGATCCAAATCCTTATTCTTTTTTCCAAACTTTTCACTATGGTACAAATGTCAAGATCTCATTAATTTAGCACAGAACTGGAAGAATACAATTTATTGGAATTGTCTGAGATTAATTTGGTCTTGTCAATGCTAATTTTACATAATTTTGGCAATTGTTTTTTGCTTTTCTTATTTTTATTTTCCAGATGGACAGATTTTTGAAGCAAATATATTTGCTGCCTTTCAGTATGTCTCATGTTTTTTCATTTTCCTTTCATTACTGATTGTACGTTCAACTCTATTTTTTCTCCTTTTTCCTGATTTATTTTTTACGTTTGAACACAGGCTAAATTGGGTACGCAAAAAGAGAAACTTAGTTTCCATAAGATAAACATTGTTTTATTGTTTTTTTTATTCTCATTTTCTCTTGCTTTGTTCTTTATATATGCATTTTTTTGCCTCTCTTCACATCGGCCATTTTGTTTCTATCTTTTCGTCCTCTTTTGCTGTGCCTTGAAGAATTGCAAAATAAAAATATTCCAGTCTGCAGTTAACAGAAAATATTTTAAGAGCTATGAAAGAAGAAAGTAAAAGTATGAATAAATAAAACCTTGCCTGAGATTATCTTTAAAAAAACAAAAATGAAAGCTTGAAATATACAATGTGGTGCAGAAAAGTTGGCAGCTGAACTAAGAAAGGATCCCCACCCCCAATACTGCCACCACTATCACCAAAAAAAAAATATGGTGTTTGGTCTTTTGTTAAGATTTTTGGAAGTAATTTTGACTGAAAAAATTTTCAGCACCTCATCTATACACATTGTAGTGTAGAGAGAAAATTATATTAACTTCCTTAATATCTAAGCTAAAACAATGAACATTGCTAGGAGAAGCCAAAAAATATAAATAAAAACATTATCCAAAGATTCTTCTATAAGCCATACCCCTTCAGTATGTGGGCAATCATGGGTTCCCTCAACTTCTGATCATTTGTGACTCTTAGTAAGGTTCATCATTTATTTTGCGATCTCCAATCCATGTTCTGCCAACCAATTAGACAAGATTTTTAAGTATATTACTCAATGCATTTCTCTCTAACTCTTGCCTTCAATAGGTCCTCATTGTACCCTAGAAATTTCTCTATATATTTGTGTTCTTTTTGCTTCCAATTTCCCTAAAACTTCCTCATTATTCATAAGTTCCACCCATGGTATTCTCAACATTTTAGTTGACTCAATTCTTTTGTTCATCTTTGAGGAGATTTCCAGCATCTGCTGCCATATAGGAAGACTGATATTACATAAGAGTTCAGGGCTCTTTTCTTTGTTTCTAAACACAATTTTCTTGTTTCTGAATACTTTACTTATATTTTGGAGGGCATATTTCACTATTACAATATGCCTTCATATTTTGCTGTTGAATTTTCTGTCCTATGTTAAAACAATTCCTAGATATTTAAACTTTTCTACTTGCCTGATTTTGGTATCTCCAATTTGTAATTTGCATCTTGGACAGTTCCTTTTGCTGACAATCCTACAATGTCTTCTTACAATTGATGTTTAGTCCTTTCTTTAAGCATTCTTTTACTACCTCCTGTAGAAGTTTCAATAGTTACTTTTCCGTGTCCACTAATAACCTTTTAAAAAAATATCAAAACTATTTAGACTATTTACATTGTTCAGACCATTGTCCTCGTCTTTATTGTTTTATTGACGGCATTTCAGCTGTTGTATGCTCCAGCCTTCTTCAAGTGATATATGCTAGAATTTCAAATGAACCTTTTATTTTGGGTAGATTGTTCTAGATCCATGTACCATGACTTTTCTGGATATCTCAGCTTCAGTTATCTTCATTTAGTAATTCAACTCTTCAAGTTTTGTTCACCTCTGCTGTGGCCTGGTATTGAACTCACAACTCTTTGGTGTCAAGTCACTAGATTACTTCAAACAATGCTTTTATCTACAGGGCCTAGTGGATAAAAGCATTGGTTGAAGTGATTAACTGATTTTTTATAATATATTCTATTAATTAATAAGTTACAGACAAAATAAAAATGTTTTTTCATTAAAAAATATTAATTACAAGCTATATCCTAACTAACTTAAATTAAAGTTTAATTAACTTATAATTCATGGGAAAATATAATATTTACACAGAATTTAAGATATTTATCAACTTATTAATTTTGAAATTTTTACATTTAAGTTATTGTTATGGGAACTTACCCATAAGAATGGACTATTTTGTACCTCATAAATACTGCACCTCAAGAGGAAGCAGCAGTGAGTCGGTGAGTCAGGCAGTCGGCCAGTCAGTCAGAGACAGAGTCGTGTCAGACGATTACAGTAAGACATTGGAATAGTGATACTTTGAGACAACAGAGTTCTCTCTAACCTAACCTGATTGCTATTACTAACACTTTCTACTTCTTTGTACATATTTCAATTTGTAATATTTCTGTGTTATTCCATACCTGTGTTCGAGTTATTCTTCATTGGTTCTACCGTCGGACCATCACTGTGGTACAAGGAACTTGGACCATAACAGTTATTAAGTTATAAGAAAAGTTATATTCTTTGAGTAACACATTTTCAAATTTAGCTGAGCATTTTCTCTTGTAAATATTTACATGCATGTAGTGTCTACTATTATTTCCACCCATGAGGTACAAATAAAAGGAGAATGCATGAAGTAGTCAGTTCAGATGATAGCCTGAGTAGTAGCTGGATGTAACAGTCTGAGTCAAAGTTGTTGATAAATATATAATCTATGAAAACTGTACAAAAACAATTTTTGCAAATCACTGCATTTCTATTTCTGGAATATAAAGTTTTATATTTACACTATCTGCTTTCTGTTTTTACAAGACTAAATTTTCATATTCTCAACTTAAAATCAGGGCTTTTAGTAAATATGGTATATATCTATCTTTTCTTTTCATTCTGTGAAGGTTTTTGAATATTTCCTTCAGATTTTTGCCAAATGTTCAGTTATTATGATTTAGAAAAAAAAATGCACATTTTTAAAGACAGCATAAAAAGCAGTAATCAAAAAGAGACAATTGAAATTTCTAGAGCACATAATGAGGAAAACAGGCTTGGAGAATTTGTCACACACAGGGCCAACAGAAGGCAAAAAGGATAGAGGAAAATAGCAAATAACTGACCTAAGGAGCTTGTATAATTGATTGGCAGAACAGCAATCTGAAGAGATAGCAAAATAACAAATTTTACTAAGAGCCACAAAGGACAGCAGTTGTGGAGAGCCATGATCGCCCACATCCTGAAATGGACATGGCACATAGAAGAATCTTTGGCAAAGGTTTTCATTTAGTCATGTTTTTTGTTTCTTTTTCCATTTTTCTTTGTTTAAACTTAGAGGTAACTTATCATATGCCACTTTACTAAACGTAGTTTAGATGTGGCACAAGGCCGAAAGTATTGAGCACCCAGTGAGGATCAAACTCACTACTCAGTTGTAATTGATATAGTGATACATCATGTCAAAGTCCCCCTTGATTTACTAAGCATATCTTAGATGTGACACCAGGCCGAATGTAGAGAGCACCTAGTTATAATAGATATAGCAAGACAAGCTTGTTAATCATTACACCATGTAGAAGTGTAACACAATTATTTACTGTGTAGCTTAGATGTGGCATAAGGCCGAATGTAGGTGCCACTCAGTGGGAATCAAACTCACTACACAGTCGTAATTGGTCTAGCAGGACAAGATTGCAAATCATTACACCATGTAGATGTCCCCTAGTGAACTTAAAGGTATGATTTTTACCTACACTACAATGTGGATAGAGGGGGTGCTGAAAATTTTTCAGCCCAAATCACTTCCCTAAATCTGAATAAATCACCAAACATCTGATTTAGGGGGGGGATCCTTTCTTAACATATTGTTATATTTTTTGTATTGTATTTATTTTAGAAATAAATAAAAGAATTAATAAGGCATAATATACACTAATTCTTTGTAAAAAGAATTCTATGGTTCCAATACAAAGAATTTAATTTGGATATTTATATTCCCTTATGAAAAACAATCTGAGGAATGAAAATAACATTGTTTTTTTTCCTATTATTATGAACTTATTCAACCGATACAGTCAGGCACTACTGAGAGAATTATAAGTTCTACAAGGAATTATTATTGGCAGTCACAATCTTAACAACATAAAAGATGCAGATAACACAGTGATGATAGTAGACACAGAAAGGGAACCCCAAAATATCCTTCAGAAGATAGTGAAGGAAAGTGAGAAGCCTAAAGATATTTTATTGTGGTTAAATGAAAGCAGTTTTGTTTTGGAGGCATTAAAATTTACAAGCGATTTACTGCCCAGTTATATTTTTAAAGAATTAATGGATTTATTTTTAATCTTAAATTTCTATTCAGAAGATTTATGATGGATACTTATAGAGAATACATATATATATATATATATATATATATATACGAGGGTCATTCAATAAATAAGGTGAATTTTTCGGTATAAGAACTTCTAATACAGATAGAAGCTTACTTTTTATTTTATTTTTCAACGTAATCTCCCAGCACTGTCACACAGTTTTCCCATCTGTGCAAAAGTTTCCGTATTCCCTCAGCGTAAAAATCTTTGGACTGATGTCTCAGCCAGTCGCTCACAACACTTTTGACTTCATCATCACTTTTAAACTTTGTGTCTCTCGTGAACGCTTTCAAGGGACCAAACAGGTGAAAGTCTGAAGAGTCAAGGTTTGGGCTGTAAGGGGGATGAGGGAGCAGTTCCCAGCCAAGCTCGTTGATGGTCTGCACTGTTTGGGCTGCTGTGTGAGGCCTTGTGTTGTCATGATGCAAGATGACTCCTTCTGAGTGATGACCCCTGCGTTTGTCCCAACAGATAAGCTCAAAGTCCTTGCAATGTCATCCACTGTCACCCTTCTGTCAGACTGAATAAGGTCATTGACTGATTCGACCACCTCAAGAGACCTCACTTCTGTAGGCCTCCCAGGCCTGTCTTCATCCTCAACACTGTTCCATCCTTCTTTAAACAATTTAGCCCACTTGTAGACATTTTTTGGCTGAAACATGTGGCACCATACACAGTTGACATTCTCCTATGAATTTCAATTGGTTTGAACCCTTCAGCAACCTAAAACTTGATAACTGACCGCTGTTCAATCCTGGAGCATGCTTCTTGGTTGGCCATCTTTGTTAATCACCAAAACTCTCAAAGTTTTTTTTAATCTGCAAAAGAAATTAAATCCATGTGAAAAAGAAGTAAAACAAAAAAAAATAAAAAAGTGTAAGTTTCTATCTGTATTAGAAGTCCTTATACCGAAAAATTCACCTTATTTATTGAATGACCCTCGTATATATATATATATATATATATATATATATATATATATAATTAAACATATATCTAAATATATAATAAAATATAAAAGACAATATGAATAAAAACAAAAGAAAAATATAAGTTATTTATAATATATAATGGATAAATTAATTTTTCAAGCTAAAATAATATAAAAAATAATATAAAAAAATTCAACAATAGCAATTTTTACATGCTTTTATTTATTAAACATTAAATTACATCACTTAGCATCCTCCATAGTTTACCTTGACTTTCAGTAAGACTTCTTTTAGCACCACCTGTTTATGACCCTTAAACCCCACTCGTTTTTACCCTTCTTTTGACCTTCACCTGCTTATAACCCTTATTTATACCCCACAGGTTTTTAACCTTTTTTTGACCCCAACTATTTATGACACTTATTTTGATCCCACATGCTTTTAACCTACTTTTGACCCCGCCTTCTTATGATGCTTATTTTGAATCCACTCGTTTTTTACTCTTCTTTTGACACCACCTGTTTATAACCTTTATTTTAACCCCACTCGGTTTTAACCCGCTTTTGAACTTTTGACACCACTGGTTTGTGACCCTTGTTTTGATCTCACCCCTTTATAATACTTCCTTTGACCTCACCTGTTTATGACCTTGAAAAACTCACAACATTTTTGTTCCTGTTTATAAATATTTGGTGCAAAATAAAATCCTTACATTCACCTTGATAATAATCCAGCCACGGAGGAAACGCACTGGCTAAGAAAAGGTTTCCTTTTGTCTTTATTCATATTAATCATATTTGGTTAAAGACAAATCAAAGCTTTTAGTTTAACATTTTTTCTCCTGGTTTTTCATAAGGCATTACTAAAAAATGATTTGTGGGTGTGTCTTTTTTGAGTATCAGCACAGTATGTGTCAGTGGGCGTGGTGTTGTTTTTTTTTTTCAAGTATCATATCTAGTATCAAAAAATTGGAAAATTGGACACTCACAAGACATATTGAAGGCAAGAGGGACAGAGGAGAATAGTGCATAACCTATATAACAAACAAAAAACTAAGTTTATTAAGAGCAACAAAAGACAGGAAATTGTGGTAAACAATCCTGAAGTGATATGTTGTAAAGAGAAAGGAAATTAAGGAGGGTGATGATCAGTAATGTCCCGAATGGACACAGTACATAGAAGAATATCCATCTGAAGAGATTAAGCTGTAATCATGAACATGTACTAGAATCATCCTTCCAACAATGTTTTTTTCATTGCACTCACCTGAGATCATAGTTATTTTTGGTTAGTGAAGTTTGAACATAAATGTTCCAATGTCTGCTAAGTGCATTCAGCTTTCATAAGGCATTACTAAAAAATGATTTGTGGGTGTGTCTTTTTTGAGTATCAGCACAGTATGTGTCAGTGGGCGCGGTGTTGTTTTTTTTTTTTCAAGTATCATATCTAGTATCACTTCACACTGTCCCATCATTTGTTTTAGCTGTGAAACATTTTAAAAATTCCTTCAATTTAGGAATATATAGATCAAAATATTACAAGATTAAATAAAAATCTTGTGTAGGACCCTTGTTTTGAACCCTACTCTTTACTTACCCTTCTTTTAACCCAATTTGTTTATTAGCCTTATTTTGATCCCAGTAGCTTTTTTAATCTTCTTTTGACCCCATCTTTTTATGACCCTCCTTTTGAGCCCACTCATTTTTAACCTTCTTTTGACACCAATCGTTTATGACCCTTCTTTTGACGCCACGTGTTTATGACATTTATTTTGACCCCACTCATTTTTTACCCCTCTTTTGGCCCTAACCGTTTGTAACCCTTATTTTAACCCCACACGTTTTTAACCATCTTTTGACACCACCCTTTTATTATCTTTATTTTGACCCCACTTGTTTTTTACGTCTTTTGACCCCAACCATTTACAACCCTTTTTTGTCCCCACTCGTTTTTTACTCTTATTTTGACCCCACCATTTTATGCTCCTTATTTTGACCCCACTTGTTTTTAACACCTTTTGACCCCACTCATTTGTGACTCTTATTTTGATCCCACCCGTTTATGACCCCTCTTTTGACCCCAACCATTTACAATCCTTTTTTGTCTCCACTCGTTTTTTCCACTTCTTTTCACCCCACCCTTTTATGATCCTTATTTTGACCCCACTTGTTTTTAACACCTTTTGACCCCACTCATTTGGGACTCTTTTTTTGATTCCACCTGTCTATGACCCTTTTTTTGACCCCACCCATTTACAACCCTTTTTTTCCCCCACTCGTGTTTTACTCTTCTTTTGACCCCCACCCATTTATAATCCTTATTTTGATCCCACTTGTATTTTCAACCTTCTTTTGACCTCATTTATTTATGACCCTTATTTGGTTCACACATATTTTACCCTTTTTTATTTATCATTCTGTAATGAATCTTCTTTCTGACCCCTTCTTTTTGACCCCTTCTTTATTTCTCCTCTTTTTATCATTCTTATTTTGCCCCTATGTTTATGAACGTAATCTCTTTTTCTGGAATAATCTACCCCATCAATTGTGCAAATTTTTAAAGTAGTGATACTCTCTGCTTTTTCTGCACTAATATGTTTTGTCAGTGTTTAATTCTCTAAGCCTTCCTTCCTCTTCATGTACTGTTTTTTATCTGTCTTTTTCTGATTGCCATTACCAATTTCTTTGTAATTTCGTTTCTCTGTAAAAATTCCTTAATTTTATATGCATTGCTCATCAACAACAAAAATGGATTCCCAACTGTATCTCAGTGTTAATACAGTAGCTGATTATTAACTCAGTTGGAAGGAAAATAAGAATTATTAAAGATTGATTGAAGTTCAAGAGTGAGCAACCAGAGATGCTGTCACAATAAAATACAGCATGAAGCAGGCAACAGAAAATTACTCTGCTATCTCTCCTAAGATTTATCATAAAATTCACAATGAGATGCAGTGAAAAATGAGGTCCTTGAATCTGATAATTCCTTAAATCTGACAGTGTTTTGAATCTGATAGTTCCTTAAATCTGATGATATCTTAAATCAGATAGTTTCGTGTATCTGATAGTACCTTAAATCAGATAGATCCTTGTATCTAATAGTTCCTTGAATCCGATAGTGCCTTAAATCAGATAGATCCTCGAAACTGATATTTCCTTAAATTTGATAGTTCCTTGAAATTGATAATTCCTTAAATTCAACAATTCCATAAATATGATAGTTCCTGGAATCCTTTAATGTGATATAGTGATTTTTTAAGCCCGGGTTAGAAGTGGCACAAGGCCGAAAGCATGGGGCACTCAGTGAGGAGCAAACTCACTACTCAGTCATAATCGATCTAGCAAGACAAGCTTTCTAACCATTACACCATGTGTGCCCAAATCCTTTAATCTGATATATCCATTATTTTGTAAAGAAGAAGCAAGTTCTGTTAACCATAATGTTTAATGGATGCCATTTTGTTAAATACAAGCCAGAACAAAAATGACCAATGGTTAACTAAAATTGTATAAAATATCAAATAAAACAATCATGCATACATTTGTCTTGCTCATATCGAGAGGATTTTTGGAAGTGATGGTACAGATGTAATCTGAACTGTAATATACATTGTACTCGTTAGTGAGACTTAGAAAAAAAACAGGAATGTATGTAGACAGACACTGTGTAAAAAATTTGATAAAATTTTAAAATTCAGCAAAGTAAATACAAAATATAAAAACAAAAACAGTTCACACCATTCTTAAAACAAGATTTACAAACGACACTTGATATCTAAAAAAGAACCCAATATAAATAATTTGATGATGATGATGATGATGATGATGATGATGATGATGATGACTCAAAATAACATGTTGACATTTTCTACGGCAAATAATGAGCACACAGAGCTTGGAAAATTAGACACTCACAAGACATATTGAAGGCAAGAGGGACAGAGGAGAATAGTGCATAACCGATATAACAAACAATAGACTAAGTTTATTAAGAGCAACAAAGGGCAGGAAATTGTGGTAAACAATCCTGAAGTGATATGTTGTAAAGAGAAAGGAAATTAAGGAGAGTGATGATCACTAATGTCCCGAATGGACACAGTACATAGAAGAATATCCATCTGAAGAATTAAGCTGTAATCATGAACATGTACTAGAATCATCCTTCCAACAATGTTTTTTTCATTGCACTCACCTGAGATCATAGTTATTTGCAAAAAAATTAAACAACCTGATACAGTAATATAGGTGTTTGTTTCCTGTTCTCTCTGTCACACATATACACACTGTTGCCAGTGGGCTTTGTTATCTGTAGTGAAAACTGTCTTTAAAAATAGCTGAAATATTCAATAATTTATACCAAAAATCATGGCAATATCTGATTTAAATCAAATTTTGAGAAGTTATTGATGGTCTACTGAATAAGTTATTTTATTAGAAAACTTTGCTGGAATGTTTTTTTGGTGGGACAAGGATGGTTGCAATTACTTCTCGGCCATTTCGATACATCATGAATACTTTTAAAATTTAATGATAAATATTTTTAGTTTTATGAAGAAAAATCCCTAAAGACATTTCAGTAAAAATCTTTGCACTATCAAATCCGAAAATTTGTCTTGAAACCTTATAAAAATAATTCAATAAAAATAAAAAGTGACTTGTTATGGCCCACTTAATCTACAAGCAGTCCTTAAATCTGATGGCTTACCACCTTATCACATTGAAACACTGTATGATCACCAAAGTTAAGCAATGTCATGCATGATCAGTATCTAGAAGGGTGACTGTTTGGGAATATCAAGTGCTGTGAGCTTGGTTGTGTGGGTGGTGTAATGAATAATGACTCAGAATTAGAAATAGTAAAGCTGAGTTCCAATTTCAGTTGGGTTTAATATATTTATTTATGCACAGATACCCTTTTGAAAGATATGAATCTGCATCTTCTCCCTACAGCTATGGGTTAATTAGTAAGACTGGTATGAGTAAGTCATTACTGTCTCCCAGACATTCTTTCAATCTAAAAATATTTTCTTGCTTTCAATAACGGTTGATAAGTTGAAAAACAAATCAACCGTGAATCCAATATTCCTTAAATTCAATATTCCTTAAATCAAGGAATGTTAAATCATGGTTTTACTGCAGATTCTTTTTTCAAAAATGTCCAAGAACCACTTGAGATAGAGGTTATAAAGTAAGCAGTAATGGGCAGTTAACTCTAAACTTGAACAGGTTAAGATTATAGTGATCAGTGAAGAATCCTCTTAGGAGTTTGAGAGAAGAAGCTCTTTGAGTAGAACTTATAGTTCATCAATGGAATACAAAGGTAATGAGTGTAGTTCATTACAATATACTTGGCATGGTGAGTTTTAATTGTGAAGTTTAGAATTGGTGGAAATAATGGAACACTATTCAGGGAAATAGTGGTAGAGTAGCAAGAGGTTTGCCACATTTCATCTGTGTGAAAGAATTTATTTATAGGGTGGAAAATAATTAATCACCGACAAGGTCTATATATATTTATTAAACTGATTCTTCCAACCTTTCTTGAGGGAATTGAACTGATTCCATCACGTATATGCCCACTTGAGTAACTACTGAGCTACAATTGGGTCCATAATGAGATAAATTGACACAGTAACAACTTTACCGTATTCACTTTTTACAGTTTTTATTATTCTTTTACCCATTGGCTTTCAATCATATTTTTTGACAGCTAAGATTACATTATACAAAATACACTCTCCCAATCAGTTACAAAACACACTATTCTGATATATTCAATGGATATAAATGGCAATTCAATTACCCACAATTCCTTTCCTTCATTTTCATTGGCGTCCATCTTTCCCTATTTGCTAAAGGTATGGTTTACTATTATACTTTAATTAGTAGAATGTTAATGAATGTTCTAATGACAACAAATTGTCATTCTCCTGTTCGATATTGTTCTTGGGAACATCTTTCATTGAAAAACGTTTTATTCAGATTGGCTTATTTAACAGAAAACAAAAGAAAATCTCTAGGCAATATTGGTTTCTTGCATTTTGTTTTGTAAGAATTCATTATCATCAGATTCTTGATTAGTGTCATTTGTTTAAAAGTAAATTTTCAAATTCTTAAAGAATTTTAAGGGAAAGAAAAACAGAATTCAATGAATATTGTTTTGCAGAGAAATGTGGTAAAATGAAGCCTGTAGCAACAGATTGTCTCTGAGAACTTGTTACACTAATACCATTGGCATATGCAAACATGTTGGCTTTTGTCTGTGTGTTCTCTTAAACATCAGGATTGGACAAAAGATCTGAATCTTTCAACAAAGTCCTTTAAATAAGTTATTCCACTGTTTATAAGCATTCAAAATATTTTCCACAAACCAAGACCATTGGTTAACCAACCTTCATGAGAAAATTATCACCATACAGATTTTATTATTATTATTATCAGTAAGAAAGAAAGGATTGTCAGGAAGAGGTAAAAGTCTTACAGAATAACAAAACAAGGCTAATATATGTAAAGGGTGTTCCAATAACTTGGACCAGTTTCAAATGTGAATTAAGTTTAAGTGTCTAATGATGTTTTTCTTTTTCTTTCAGATTTAACAACTTAAGTCTTTGGCAATTTCAACCCTGGAAAGATTAACAATCAAACAATATATTAAAGTTTCAAGAGTGCAATTGGAAAAATTGTTCATAAATTCAAACAAACTGGGTCGGTGGCAGATGTGAAAACACCATTGCGTACTCATTTATGACATTCAGCTGGAAACATTGCTGCAGTGCATGAGAATGTGGCTGAAAATCCAGACACCTTTATTCATCATTTCGTGCAGGAAATGAACCTCTCCACAACAACATTACATCGTTTTCAATTGCACTCTCGGTTGGTTGATTATGTTGACCAAAAAAGTTGCAAAGTGCATGAAATGCATTTCGGTTTGAACATCCATTTTTATAATAGGCTTTGATAAATTCGAGTGTGAACATGATGATTGATGAAATTATCTCTTCCTATTATGGAAAAAGCAAATAAATAAAAATAGATAAATAAATAGTAAATAAAGTTTCAAATTTTAGGCAGATGTTAGATGTATAAAGTGAAAGTAAACTTTAGAAAGAACACAATCCTAAACAGAAAACAAAGGATAAAACTCTACTCCTGTTCAAAGGACAGGGAAGAGTGTATATTCTAACTTTTTGTGGTGGATTTCAAAATTTTACTTGCATATAAGGAAGAAAAGTATTATATAATTTGAGCTTAACTACGATAATAATAACTATTGCAAAAAATGGAATTCAGACTCTTGTACAGAGAACCCATGCTGTTATTAACTTCCTTCTAAAAATAAGTATGGAGAAACATTGAAAGATTATATTCTGGGCAGACATATTGGAATCAATTCTGGTTGGTTATATATGGATGGAAAAAGTGGTCATCAATCCCTGTTTTATGGAGTTAAAATAAAATATGAAAAATATGAATTAAAAAAAGACTGAAAGAATCAGTGTATATGTTATGCAGGATGACCGAGGAGATATTGCCAGGTAAGAATTTAAGAAAATGTTCTTGAGTGTGTTTAGTGATCTTGTGAATTCTATTTCAACTCTATACTTCTAATATCTTGGTCTTAACACTGAAATTTTATATACTAATGTTTTTTCTCTGTCTTCTTTATTGCCTAGTTCCCAATTCTCCCTGATTTTTTTAACAGAAATAGAGGTTTATGCCTTTTTGCTTGTTTAGAAAATATCAAAAACAATTAAAGGTAATAATCAAAAGTAAACTTTACACATTTGGTTATGGAGGCAAGAAGGCCAATAATTTTGTCTGATGTTAAATGTTTGTTTTATGTCTTGTGATATTATTGAGATTAAAATGATATTTTATTGTGGGCATAAGAAAATTGCTGCAATATGTATAATGACTGAAATCCTGAGTACAATTAACAATGTCAAGAACATTAAGAAAGTTCCTGGCAGTCCCTGATTAGAAGGTATTCAAAAACATTGTGCATGTGGAACTACTCAGCTACTCAGGAGAATAATATGTAAAAAAATAGTAACACCAGACAGAAAGGAACAGAATGCTAAAGAATATAATAATGATAATAATAATAATAATAATAATAATAATAATAATAATAATAACAATAAAAATTCTTTGCCAAAGACGACAATGAGTTGAAGGGCCTCCTCAATATTGTAAAATACTTCAGTGACGACATAGGTATGGACTTCGGATTAGATAAATGTGCAAAAGGTACATTCAAGAAAGGTAGAATTACAGAAGCACCCTTAATAGATTTAGATTTTGTCACAAAGATTAGGGAACTGGAGCATGATGAAGCTTATAAGTACCTAGGAATTAGCAAAGGAGATGGCATACAATACCCCCAAATGAAGGAGAAGGTAAGAAAGGAGTACTACAGGTGTGTATGTCTGGTACTAAATACCGAGCTAAACTCAAAAAAACAGAATATCACCCATAAACACCTTGGCTGTCCATGTGGTGCAATACAGCTTTAACGTCCATAACTGGACTATAGCTGAAATTAAGCGAATGGACGCCAAAACGAGAAAGCTCCTCACTTGCTACCGCATGCATCATCCCAAAGCTGATATTGATCACCTGTATGTGCCCAGATCTGAAGTAGGCAGACGATTAGTTCAACTAGAACTGTCCTACAAAACTACAACAATTGGCCTCCAAAGATACTTGGAAACTACAGAACATTGGATGATGGTATGTGTCAAGGAACATGAAAGTAGTAAGTGTCTTTACTCCATAATTAAGGAAGCCAACAAATTCAAAATGGAGTTTCAAATGGGCGCAGAAATACAAGTACAGCACGTTAAACCGGCTGAAGCTGCAAAATACTTAAAAAAGAAAGCAAAGACAGATGCAACCGACCAGATACAGAAACAATGGCAAGATAAACCACTTCATAGCCAACACTCTGTCCGTACCAAACAAGCTGACGTAGACAAAAATCGCACCCATCAGTGGCTACGTAGTGCAGGGTTGAAAGCTGAAACTGAAGGTTTTATCATTGCTGCACAAGACCAATGCTTGTTAACTAGGAATTATCAAGTACATATACTAAAATATTGTGTTAGCCCAAAATGAAGATTCTGTGATAAATATCCAGAAACCATTGATCATCTTGTATCAGGTTGCACGATATTGGCACCCACTGAATATAAAAACCGGCATGACAGAGTGGGCCAATATCTGCACTGGAAAATTTGCAACTTCTATGGGAAGGAAACTGAAAGAAACTGGTACGAACACCACCCAGGCCCGCTTACGGAGATAGGACCTGTTACAATTCTATAGGACTACACAATACACACTGACAGAACAATCAAAGCCAACCGCCCAGATATTGTTATTAAAGACCACAAACAAAAAAAATGCCTCCTTATTGATATGGCAGTACCTGCAGACTGCAATGTATCTTTGAAGATATTTGAAAAGCTGTCAAAATACAAGGACCTTGAAATAGAAATCTCAAAAATGTGGCACATGGGAACATCAACAATCCCTGTCATAGTTGGAGCCTTAGGATTGGTTGGAAAAGATTCCAGTAGACTAATTGAAGAGATCCCTGGAAGTACATGCCTCAAAGAGATACAACAAATTATTCTGACAAGTATAGCCCTCGCTGTACGAAAGGGCTTTATCTATGTAATATTTTTTTTCTTTTTGCAGTGGAAAGTGTCATGATACCATTTCTAACCTTAGGTCCCTGGGCGCGACTGGGAAAGAAATGTGTAAACGGAAGATATCAAAGGAAATAAAAATAATAATCATAAGAAGAAGAAGAAGAAGAAGATCTCAAACCAAAGATGACAATAAATTGAAGGGTCTTCTCACTACTGTAAAATGTTTCAGTGACAAGATAGGTATGGATTTCAGATGAGATAAATGTGCAAAAGCACACTCAAGAAAAGGAGAATTACAGAAACACATTCAACAGAGTTAGATTTTATCACAAAGATTAGGGAACTGAAAGAAGAAGCCTATATGTACCTAGGAATTAGCAAAGGAAATGGAATACAGAATATCCAAAATGAAGGATATCAGCCATAAACACCTTGTTTGTACCTATGCTTCAATACACTTTCAACATCCTGAACAGGGCCATAGTTGACATTAAATGAATAGACACCAAAACAAGAAAGTTTCTCACATCCTTGCATGCCTTATCCCAAGGCTGATGTTGATCATCTGTATGTATCCCTATCTGAAAGAGGCAGAGGATTATTTCAACTAGAACTGTCTTACAAAACCACAGCAATCATCCTTCAAAGATACCTGGAAACTACAGAAGACTGGATGATGACTTGTATCAAAAAACATGAAATAAGTAAGAGACTTTATTCAGTAAAAAAGAAAGCTAACAAATTCAAAAGGGAATTTCAAGTGAGTGAAGAAGTGCAAATAAGCCATAAGATATCTAATTACAGCATCAAAGAACCTAAAAAAGGAAAGCAAAAGCAAATGCAATGTACAAAATGCAGAAACGATGGAAAGATAAGCCTCTTCATGAAGGCATGTACCGAACAAGCTGATGTAGACAAACTCCATACCCATTAATGGTTATGTAGTGCAGGGTTAAAAGCTGAAACCAAAGGTTTTATTCTTGCTGCACAAGAACAATGTTTGCTAACTAGAAATTACCAAGCACATATAGCATCCTGGGTATGATGATAAACTGCATCCGTGTCCTGGGTAAGACGATAAACTACATCCAGCAGCAAGGCCTTCGATCAGGAGGTTTTGAGGAGCGTGGAACCACCTCTTAATTGCTGGTGTTCCCAGGTCCACCCTGACCAAGGGTGTTAGAACCTGTTAGGGTTCCAGCTATGGGCAAATATTTGACCCCACAACCTGACTCAAAACACTATGAAAGTGTAAAAATAGATTTTAATACCAGAAATACTTTTAAAAAAATTAGTATCAGCAATAAATATTTGAAAAAAGAAAATATTACCAGAAATAAAAAATCTTGTCAGCATTAAATAACCCATTGAGGTTAATGTGCCACAAAACAAAACAAACCAAACTATACATTTTTAAAAAACAATATTACCAGCTATACATTTTTGGAAAAAAAAGTAAATTTTTTCATAATTAAATAACCCATTATGGTTGGTATGTCGTAAAACAAAACAAAATAAACAAACAAACGAGCACATATACTGAAAAATTGTGTATGCCCAAAATGTTGATTCTGTGATAAACCAACAGAAACAATTGACCATCTTGTATCAGGTTGCACAGTGATACTGACTGAATATAAAACTCATCATGATAGATTGGCACTAGAAAATATGCAACTGTTATGGGAAGGAAACTGCAAGAAACTGGTATGAATATCACCGAGACCTGGTTAAAGACATAGGACCTGTAACATTTTATGGGACTTTACAATACACACAGACAGAATAATCAAAGCTAATCACTCAAACAGCATGATCAGGGACCACATAAACAGAATGTGCTCTCTTATTGAGATAGCATTCCCTGCAGATTGAAGATCTTGAACAGAAAATCTCAAAAATGCGGCACATGAGGACATCAATAATTCCAGTTGTAGCCCTCAATTTGATTGTAGATGGTTCTGACAGACTCATTGAAAGGATCCCTGGTAGCCCAAGCCTTAAAGAAATACAAAAAACAATTGCACTCACAAATACAGCTTACACATTACAAGTCTTTAAAATGGGTGTGATCTTAGTTTTTTTTTGTTTTTTTTACAAAATCATAAGTGGAAAATGTCATGAAGCCATTTTGATTTGATGGCATTTGTTTTTTGGAAAACACAAAACATATATATATAAATATATATATATATATATATATATATATATATACAATAAAATTGTTTTGACATACAAGGTTTACACTTGCAGTAGTGGAAAAGGTTAGTGTTTGTAATATTTTAGATTTTATGTATTTATGTATATACAGTGGGGAACATAAGTATTTCATCCCCTGCTGATTTTCTGAGTTTGCCACCTTACAAAAATAGGAATGGTTGATAATTTTCAGGGTAGGTCCATCTTGAAAGTGAGAGATAGAATATAAAAAAATTCTAGAAAATCACATTATATTAATTTTTGAACATTTATTTCATTTAAAAAAAAAAAAAGTATTAGAACCATATTTGCAGGTTGCAACATGTTGTTTTCTTCTTTCAGCAAACAGTAACTTTGCTTCATTGAAGACATACTTGCACTCATTATGAGCAGAGACAAAGAGGCGTCTGTTGCAGTCAGACATGTCGCTCCAGTACAGACGGAAGAATTAATTCCTATAGGCTATAGCGGCAGAGAAAGCAGGGGAGAACCAAGGAGATGAGCATGATTTAACGTAAAATTTTCTTGCTGGGATATCGGCTTTTACTCAGGAAGAGACCTCAGAGACACGTTTTTGTACGGCATGATTAAAAACCACATTCCAAGAGATGTTGCAAAGGAAATCATGGAACAAGTTCCAGTCTGCTCATTGATAACAGGTATTCTGCTAGTAGGAGACTCATTGTTGGAGGGGGAGTGGAAGGGGATGTTAACAAACACCACCATGTGATCAGAGTTGCCAAGAAGGTAGAGCTGTGTAGCATGACAAAAATCAGGGAGGAAGTAAAACAAAGATCAAGAAAGGAAGCATTACCATCTGGGTCACTGGGGAAACATGTAGGAAAGTCACCCACTTGCATGAGGAATTTAGTGATTGAAAAGCTAAGGATTTGGACGGCAGGAAGGTCAGTTATAGAGTGTTAAGCCACATGGTACAGTGGGCATTAAAGTCACCGAACACAAATATGTTTGCAAATGGATGTAGAGATATGACTTTGTCTACATTATCAGAAATGCTATCAAGTATGCAAGTATTGAGAGGAAGGGAAATGCTAGTGAAAGAAGAGATAGCTTACTGAATTGAGGAGGGTTAGACAGAGACATATATATGAATGGTCTGGAGATTCCAAAGAGAGTTCCCTAGCCAGTGGGAGATGATCACAGACACAAACTCACAGAGCATGTATGTGAAATTTAGAGGTCTTTTTAAGGAGACGAAGGTAACCAGGAATCAAGAAATCAGGGGTAGGGATTGACGAGTTAAGGTTAGACTTATCAAAAACGAACAATTCCACACTGCAGAAGTTGGTACGAATAGCACAGATATTGGAGAAGGAAAGGCGATTTTTTTTATCTGGTTTACGTCTAGATGTTTGGTTACTTATAGTCATGTTGAGTTACATTGGTAAGGAAAAGGCCTAAAGTAAGAGAAGCAGTCAGTCATCAAAATGTGGCATGAGCAGAAAGGAACTGGCACAGACTGCAACATAATGTGACCTCAGGGTTGCCTACAGGAGGTGCATGCAGGAGCACCCATCCCTGCACAACATGGCTCTGTAAGAACCCCAGTATTAAGCAACTGTTGATCAGAGCAGCCTCTCAAGATATTATGCAAGAGTTCAGGCTCCTAACTTCCAGTCACGAACAGCAACCCAGTACTCTTAGTATGAAGAGATGTTACCACAAACTGCACACATTACAAGAGATTCACAACAGCACTACTAATAAGGCTAGAGAAAAGGAAATGATCTGGAACCCCTTCTTAAACAGGAAACAAGAGATGAGCCTATACTCCTGTTCAAAAGATAGATAGATAGATAGATAGTTTGTTTGTTTAACCAGCATATCGACCTTCGTTGGGCCATTTAATGCTGAAAAGGTTTTTTGTTTTGTTTTTGTTTTTTTTTCAAAAAAGTATAGTTGGTAATATTGTTTTTCAAAAAAGTATAGTTGGTAATATTGTTTTTTCAAAAAGTATAGCTGGTAATATTGTTTTTTCAAAAACGTACAGCCGGCAATAATATTTTTTCAAAAACGTATAGCTGGTAATAATATTTTTTCAAAAATGTATAGCTGGTAATAATATTTTTTTAAAAACATATAGCTGGTAATAATATTTTTTCAAAAACGTATAGGTGGTAATAATATTTTTTCAAAAAAGGTATAGCTGGTAATATTGTTTTTTTAAAAACGTACAGCCGGCAATATTATTTTTCCAAAAATGTACAGCGGGTAATAATATTTTTTCAAAAAGAAATGTGCTGGAAAAGACCTGAAAGTTTGGAAAAGACCTGGAAGTTCACTATTTGCCCATAGCTGGGACCCCAACAGGTGCTACCACCCCTGGTCAGGGTGGACCTGGGAACACCAGCAATTAAGAGGTGGTTCCACGCTTCCCCAAAACCTCCTGATCAGAGGCCTTGCTGTTGGATGCAGTTTAATGCCTGTTCAAAAGAAGGGGACGGAGTATTAACAAGGCAATAAGAAAGCCTGGTTACTCCTATTAAAATAAACAAATAAACAGACAAAGACTAAACAACAGGTTTGGAAAAAGAACTGGAGAGCCGAGCTGGACTGGGAGTCACAGTACATGTTATGTATGTATAGAAAGCTGATGGGTGATAGGTTTAAAAGACACATTGGGAGGAGAGACTTAAGGGAAATGCTTGTCCCTTCACTGCAGCATCCCATATGGATTGTTATAGATTGACAGAGGAGAAGCATATGAGTCAGAGTGACTATGGGTAAGGAATCTAGAATGTTAATATAAAGTTTTAACTTAGTTAATGTCCAACATTCACTTCTTGTAGAAGGGATTCCTCCAATGCCTGTGAGCCTCGAGTAAAAGTTATGTCCAGTGCTTGTATAAACAGGGAAAATCACCAAAGACATAATATTCAAAGTTTTCAAAAAAGGAAAAGAGGATAAAATAAATTCAATTTAAGAAAACAAAACAACAAAAAAAAAAAAAAAACAGCCAAAACATCATGAATATGGCAAGAAAGAGGAGGACAACAGTCTGAACAATGTAAATAGTATGAATAATAGCTCGCTTTTGTTTAGGCGGAATCAAAAATTAAGTACTTTGCTTGAACTAAATGAAGGTAAAAATGAATTATGGAAACAAATAAAGGTAAAAAAGAATTATAAAAAGAAATGCAGATCAAAAAGAATTTCTACAACAAAAAGAATCATAAGAACAAATGCAGGTCAAAAAGAATTATTAAAACAAACACAGCTTAAAAAGAATTATAAAAAGAAATGCAGGTCAAAAAGAATTATAAAAAAGAAATGCAGGTCAAAAAGAATTATAAAAAGAAATGCAGGTCAAAAAGAATTATTAAAACAAACACAGCTTAAAAAGAATTATAAAAAGAAATGCAGGTCAAAAAGAATTATAAAAAGAAATGCAGGTCAAAAAGAATTATAAAAAGAAATGCAGGTCAAAAAGAATTATTAAAACAAACACAGCTTAAAAAGAATTATAAAAAGAAATGCAGGTCAAAAAGAATTATAAAAAGAAATGCAGGTCAAAAAGAATTATAAAAAGAAATGCAGGTCAAAAAGAATTATAAAAAGAAATGCAGGTCAAAAAGAATTATAAAAAGAAATGCAGGTCAAAAAGAATTATAAAAAGAAATGCAGGTCAAAAAGAATTATTAAAACAAACACAGCTTAAAAAGAATTATAAAAAGAAATGCAGGTCAAAAAGAATTATAAAAAGAAATGCAGGTCATTGAAAACTCTGAAAAAGATAACAGGATTCATTATCCTTACCAAGAAATCATAATAATTTAAAGATAATAAGAAAACAGAATCTATGGAGAACTATGATCACCTACATAATGAAAGGGACACAACATTAAAAAATAATAGAAAAATATTTTGCTTTAAAGAATATTCCATCAGGTTAACAGATATTTCCTATTAAGATATTGGCTAAAAATAAATTACTTTACTTGGCAACTCATTTATTTTTAAGCTTAGAAATTAAACTATTCTTTAAGTTGTCTAAGCTTTTAAAATTAAGTATTTTCATTATCCAAGACAATTTCATTTAATCTTCAATTTCCTTTTGTTTTTTTTTGTTTTTTTTGTCATAAAGTTTTTCAGTGGTGGTCAAAAAGAATTATAAAGACAAATGCAGGTCAAAAAGAATTATAAAATCAAATTTATATCATAAAGTTTTTCAGTTGATATGTTTTGTTTGGAATTAAATTGTTGGAATTGGTTAGCTAAGACAAAATTGGTTAGTTAAGATGGAATTGGTTTTGCTTCATAAAACAACCCTAACCCTAAGTCTACTTAATGACATATAAGAACCTTTAGTTTTTGCCCATCAAAATAGCTAAAAAAATTATCTCCTGACTCTCAGAGATTCTTGTTCATGATGATGGTAGTCTTTGAGTATAGAATCCAGAGGTTGTCAGTGAATATTTTGAAGACAGTAGGGAAGCGTAGTTCAGGTTAGCAGTGGATATCCCGATAAAGTAGCAGAGCGTAGGTCTACCTTGTGTTCTTTGGCCTGACAGGTTGGCACTGGATATTCAGAGAGTAATCAAAATGGCCGCCTTTATTTATTTATTGAATATTTTATGTCTCCTGATTGGTTAACCTTCTTTTGGGGGAACTATAAAGTGAGTCAAGTCATTTGGGTTGGCTCACTAGTACACAAAATAATCTAACAGACATGTGGGTAGTTGAATGATTAATGCCATAGTTTATGTGGCATCCATCAGTCTTGAGAGCTCTGTGCTAAAAGAGTTGTGCCTCTGTTGCTAAGGGGGTGGTGCAGTATATATTATGGCTGTACAAGCCCACATGACATTGACAGTCTTGAATGCAAAGAATGCATGTGAAGATGCCCCCACTCTTGATGTAACTCTGTTGTTTTCTTTCTATCAAGCACACTTCTTCCTAGAGGTAAGAATCTGTTTCCACTATCCTTGCTTCAACCCATGGTGTAAATCTCATCTCCAGAATGCGCAATTGTTGGTGACATCTTCTCACGTCTTGATGTCTATGTCCATCAGCCTAATGTCACTTTTTTAGATAGCCCTGAAGCAAAGATGAGGTGGCCATTGTGACCTCTTGCCAGTGGCCAGTACAGAAGGACCTTCAGAATCCTCCCATCTAGAATACGGTGTACATATCCAAGTTAGCAGAGCCAGAAGGGCATATAGTCTGGGTAACTGGGCATAGGTGAGAACTACAGCATTAGTGACCTGGTTGGACCAACTAATGCCCACAATGTGTCTCAGACAGCGAAGAGGAAAGAGGCATCGCTCCTGTCTGGAGTAGAGGCTCGAAGTCTCACTGCCATAGAGCGCATGCTGATGATTCATACCCTACAGACTGCAATTATATTGTTTGTAGTAAGGTTTCTGTTCGCTCAGAATCTCAAAGTCAGCCTGGCAAACGTAGTGGCAGCTTTTACTTGATTCATCAGTTGAGCTAAGTGTCTATGGAGAAGCAATCTGAAATTTTGGTACCGTGGGGGATGGGAATTCATGAACTACCTCCAGGTTGTAGTTGTTGAAATTGATGGCTGGAGGCTGCTCAGTGCCTTGGCCTATCTTATTGGTCTTCAGACTGATGGTCAGACTGAATTTGTGACATCATTTTGAAAAATGCAAAATTCTGTTAACTGGTAAGCTAATTTTTATCCAGATATTGAAGGTTATCAGTAATTACACCTAGCCTGCCACCATAATACAGTAATATTAAAAGTAATTAACTATAATTAATAAAAAGTAAAATAATACAAGGCATGATATTGAATATAATTAAATATAATACTACAATATTAATTAGAAAAAATACTGTGAATGAGTTTGAGCAAACCAATCTCCAATGACATAAATACATGTACATGCATATATATGTATGTGTGTGTGTGTGTGTGTGTGTGTGTGTGTGTGTGTGTGTGTGTGTGTGTGTATATATATATATATACATATATAAATGAAGTCTGAAGATCCAGAGAAAAATAAAATTCTCTGGTGAAATAAATCATAACTAATGGAGCCTGAAAGTGGTCTGTTTTTCTTTAAATTAATATATATATACATATATATATATATATATATATATATATATATATATATATATATATATATATATATATATATATATGTATATATATGTATATATATATATATATATATATGTATATATATATATATATACATATAATATGTATGTATATAACAGTCAAAAGTTTAGGCACAGCATTTCCAGGCCTTCTAAGTTTCAGGGATGGGGAAGGAAAGGTGGGAATAAGAGATAGTAATAAGATGAAAGATGTAGAGGGATAATTTCTAATGAAAGATCGACAAGGAACTTTTCCAGACTGCCCATCATTTAACACCTAACCCATCCTTCACCAAACTGCTACCAACAAGCACTATTGTTTCACTCCGTCTCCTTTCTGCTTTATGTATATTTTTTCTCAAACAAATGGAAAAAAGGAAGTGAAGTTTCACATATGGCTTGCTTACAAGCAGAATTGTTCATAACCATTTTTGGTTCTCACCAATCGAGGTGCAATTGAAATGCGCCAAAACAAAGTTGCATCTTTGTAGTGAGTAAACTGTTTTTATCTATATGATAAAATTATAATAAATATAAATATATATATATATATATATGTAGGGTGGCCACTGAAAGACTGAATGATACAAAACAAAAATAACTTTTACAAGCACATGCTTTTTTAATTTTAAGATTGCTGACTGATTAAGTTTTGAATTGTGTTTTCGCTGGGAGTTACTTTGATATTAAAATTTTGCTGGTATTTTCTATGAGCTTGAATAATTGATCTTTCACTGGAATAGAAAATCTGAATGGATTTTAGTCATCGTTAGACATCATACATAACCATTTTAATTTCCAAGGGACGAAAAGAAACAAGTTATGACTTTTTCAAAACCTTCAGTTTTTCAATGGCCACCCTTTGTATAATGGTATATATGAATGGTTTTCCTGTTAATTTCGATGTATGAAGATCTGAGAACCTCACTCAGTTTATATGTTTGTGTAATATGTGACACTTTAGTCCTGCTAGTGATCTGCATACACGTTCACATATTGTGCAACAGTGAGGATCTCGGGACATAGCCAGAGGAATATTTGCTGACGCTTTTCGCTGTCTTTCGTCTCTTACCTGGTTATATACATTTGATTTCAAAATTTCTGATACCACAAGTATCTCCAGTTATTTCTATCCTGAGAAACTTGCTCAATGTTAGTATGAATGTCATTGACAGCTGAGAGGTTACTTTTTAGCTTGTCTTTATACCTGAGTTATGGTCGTCCAACATTCCTTTGTCCACTGTCAAGGTGGCTATGCTTGAGGACCATAGTTATTTTGGACTAACTCATCCTTGCAGCATAACCAGTCCAGAAAAGTTGTGACTGCATCAGAAAAGTCTCAATTTCACCAATAAATAAATATATATATATATATATATATATATATATATATATATATATATATATATAGCATAATGAGAAGCCACGTATACTTTCTTAATATGTATATAATATAGAAAAAACAACTGAAAAGTTGAAAATTGAAAAAAATTGAATGGTAAAAAAAAAAGAGAAAAATACTGGATTTTAAAATTAAATACATATAAACTAGGGTTAAATAAAGACTTGGGTATTTTAAATCTTTATAAATATTTCAATAGTTAAGCAAAAAAATTTTGTTAGATATAGCTAAAAAATTTTTTAAACAACATCTAAAATATTACTACAGTTAGATTTACGTTAGAAATATTCAAACACAGTTGCATTCCATATCACATGACGTCCGCG
>OZ038505.1:37176633-37206633 GCA_964036315.1 Acanthosepion esculentum
TAGTAATTCTACAATTTAAAACTTAATAGAGATCTGATTTAGATTTCTAAATAGGTAATTTTAATTTTTTACTTTTAATTTTAATTTCAAATTTTATTAATACCTAGATAGCCTTGCTTAGTTGTCAAATTTTTCGAATCATCCTATACTTGTTTTTTGATTGGCCACTCTGGCTTACGTAACAGCGTTTACTCTTAGCTAAGGATCGTTGATTAATTTGAAACTTTTAAAACCATTTATTCTATATTCTATATTATCACTTGACAAGACACAAGAAGTGTTGAAACAAAATGGCTACTTTTGTCGTGATTTTATAACATATTTATGTTGTAATATTCAAATAAATAATTATATATATATATATATATATATATGTATATATATATTGGAAACAATTTCATGCATCAAAGTGTTTTTCAGACAAAGTTGGTCTGAAGATTGCACTGGAGGGTGAAACTGACACTACAGAATATTGATTTCTATGTCAACACTTTCTATATCTATCTATCTATCTATCTATCTATCTATCTATCTATCTCACTCTCTCTATATATATATATTTGTATGTGCGCATGAATGTGGGTGTGTAGTTGTGTGTGTGTGTGTCGGTGGGTGTGAATCACAAAATGCAATAGATATTAATTTGTTTCCTGATATAGATACTTATATAGTTAGGATATACATACCATATATAAAGTTAAGTGCCGAAACAATGGCGGAATTTTTCTATTTATCGGTGAATTATTTTATGCTTTTGTGACCAAAATTTATCACATAAGCCTGAAGGTGGCATTATGGAAGCTCAAGCTAAATGATGAATGGATCAGTTACCTGCAAGTGTTCAATAATAAGACATCTTATTATAGGAAGGTCAGACGTCTTGCTGACCTCCAATAAGAATCTCACTGTATCAGCTGCAAGGCAGACACTTCAATAAGACAAACTCTCCACAGATAGAACTTATATGACAAAAAATACTACGTGAGTATCCTAGAAATGGTATTCTCTCTCTTTGTTCATATATATATATATATATATATATATATATATATATATGAATAAAATAAATCCTAAAGAACCAGGAACAAACTACCTAAGTTTCATCTAAATGGATCTTCAGGTTATGACTTTATAAACCACACAAGAATGTGTGGTTTATAAAGTTGAAATACACAGAAATAAACTTAATAGTAGTAACAAAAATGTTAAATTTTCTAGGATCCACATTGCATCCATCCAAGGTAATTTCAAAAAGCATTACTACAATCATTTAAGTAGCTTTAAGCATGAAAATTTCAAACACAGCACTAGCCTGTCTACATATATATGGAATATCAAACAGGAAGATGGTATTGACCCCATCTTAAAATGGTAAATACAAAAAAATGTCATAAGTATAAAGAATGGGACAAGTATTGCTTATTATGTATAGAGATACAATTAGCAATAGCCACCTCCAATGAACCTAATAATTCATTAAATCAAAGATCTGAGATTTTAAATAGGTGTAGGCATAGGAAATCCTGGTTATTGGAATAGAGGCTTGTGTTACTTTTTTTGTTTTTTTTCTCTATCTTCTTCTGTCCCAAGGTTTTATGCAAATTAGATTTTAGTGGTTTTATCAATAAATACTCTTTCATGTCATTTCCTCTTTAGCCAGCTTACCCTGAAGATCCATTTTGGTGAAACCTTAGTAGGTTGTTCCTTGCTCTTTAGGATTATTTCATTTATCCCTGCTCTACTTAGCATATTGAGCACTGTATATTTTAGCTTTATTACTTGCTTGGGGTTTTTTATTTGGACTAAAAGCTTAAGGCACTGGATGATTTATTTCGCTCTGTTCAGATGATTCTAGTTCCTTTTTTTTTCCAATTTTTTTCCTTGGGTACCAATTTGTTTTGATAAACTTACAAGTTGTGCTATCTGAGGTTTTTTCCAACCGAGTATTACTAATAGTATAATAATATATATACATATGTGTGTGTGTGTGTGTGTGTGTGTGTGTGTGTATTTAGGAAGAATGTCTTTATTCAAACACGTTTCATTACGAGTGTAGCAGAAATGAAGTCATATAAATTTCTGGTCAGCTCCCTAATATTGGGACGCTTGTTTATATTGAAATTCTTGTTTTGCTAACTATTCCATAGCTACTATGGATAAATTTAAAATATTAAAATAATTACCGAGCACGTCCATGTGCGTTTTCAAAATCACCATCACAATGGATTGCAGATTTTATAGCAGTTACAATAAGTTTGTCATTGTAATTTACCCATGAAGATGATCTTACAAAAGATCAAAAGTACTTGGGTTAGAAGAAACTACAGTGCCTTCTTTGATGAATTTCATCGTAACATCAAGAAACTCATTAAAGAACTGGAAAGGATCAGCATAAAATAAACTCAATATATCTATATCATTCAATAAAATATACTTAAATATATATATATATATATATATATATATATATATATATATATATATATATATATATATATATATATATACACAAGGTGGAATAATGGATAGCAGCTTGGATTGAGGAATCAGACAGCCGAGTTTGAATTCCAGTTGCATCTATTACATTCACTTACATGCTAACAGCCTTGGGAAAGGTATGAATCTTCTTCTCCACATCAGCTATTGGTAAATAGCAGGAGAGACTGGATTTTATAGCATTGGATGGCAATCAGTCTACCACAGAAAGAAATGGCAACCTACTGCAAGAAAAAATCTGCCTCGTCGTCATATCAAAAGATACATGATTACCTAAGTGTGTATCACATATGCCACATAACTGTCTGATATATATATATATGCACAATTTTCATTGAATTGAATGTGATGGAAAAGGAAAAATCAATAAGCTTTTTTCAGTTTTTCTTGTGTTTAGGGGTTTTCTTTAATGACGACTAAGATTGGAAGCTGTTTATTAAGATTTTCTAATATTCTTACAATTTTCTTTTTATTGGGGCTAAGAAAATGCAGGAAAGGTTTATAGTGATTATCACATGAAACTTTTTGCATAATTCATTAGCCATTTTCAAGTGATTCTTTGTAGAGCAGATTAAAAAAGTATTAATACTTTTAGTAAAAGCATAATTTCTAAGAATAAAACAAAACTCAACTAATATACCATGATTTTTTAAACATTAATTTGTATGCTTTTAAATTAGTAAATAATTTTACTAAGCACTTTTCTTTTCAATTTCAGGGTCATATCCCTTCAGGATGGGGGGTATCATTGCTCTCCACAAATTATTTCTTTCAATTTTGGTGCCATATTCCTTCACAGTGCAGCTGACTATGGCTCTCCACAGATCTTTTTTAAAATTTTGGTGATATTTCTCTTCACAATGAAGGTGACTATGGCTTCCAGCAGATTATGTTTTCAATTTCAGTACCATGTCCCTTCAGGATGGAGGTAACCATGGCTTTCTGAAGATAAAAATTTTTAATTTCGTTAACATGTCTCTTCAGTATGGAGGTAAACATTGCTCTCCACAGATTATTTCTTTCAATTTCGGTGCCATGTTTCTTCATGATGGAAGTGACCATGGTTCTCCACAGGTCATTTTAAAAAATGTTGGTGTTATTTCATTTCACAATGGAGGTGATTACAGCTTCCAACAGATTACTTTTTCAATTTCAATGCCATGTACCTTTAGGATGGAGGTGACTATGGCTCTCTGGAGATTATATTTTCAATTTTGTTACCAAGTCTCTTCAGAATGGAGATAACTATTGCTCTCCACAGATTATTTCATTCAATTTTCGTGCCATATTCCTTCATGATGGAAGTGACCATGGCTCTCCACTGTAGACTTCCTCACATAATTCTCATGGACATACTTCTCTTCCTTACCGCCTTGCCAGACTCATGTTGTGCTCTTCAGCACTGTCTTTTTGGTAACTTCAACCATGTGCTAATGTCTATTGATATCTCCTATAAGTTCTCCTATAAGTCAAGAACCCCCTATTTAACGGGCCATTTTTCTATTATTAATGTGCTGACTAGGGTATTGTTTCCTGATTTTCTTTGTGACACCTTTTAATCATCCTGTTAAGAAATGTACTGCTGAGGTCTCTTTCTGGGTAAAAGCTAGCATCAAAGCTTTCAAGCCAGAAAATTATGGAAATTAATACGAAATGAAACCACAATCTTCTCTTTGTTTCTCTCCTACCTGTTCAGCCACTATAGGCCACAGGAATTACTTTCTCTGACTATATTATAGCAATGGGATTAATTCTAACAGATCTCTTTATCATAGATCTTAATGAATGCAAGTGTGTCACCAAAAAGGTAGAGTCACTGTTTGTTGATAGAATAAGTCATTGTATAGACTCTCACAAGTTTATCTATCTATCTATCTATCTATCTATCTATCTATCTATCTTATTTCTCACTCTCTCTCTCTCTCTCTCTCTCTATATATATATATATATATATATATATATATATATATATACAAGTATGTATAGTATAGTATGTAGTGATTTTATAACATATTTAATTTATAATTTTTAAATAAATAATTATATATATATATATATATATATATATATATATATATATATATATATCTTTCTGTATCTCAGTCTGTCCATATCTTTCTATCTATATTTCTGTCTATATTATTTGGTTATATCTATCTAGATAGTTGCATTTCAGTCTGTCTATATCTATCTATCTATCTATCTATCTATCACTATACATATATATATATATATATATATATATATATATATATATATATATATATGTATATCATTTTGATCATAACTAGCTATAAATCTAGCTATCTGTTTCATTATATTCACATCTGTCTATCACATTTTGGTCATATTTATCTATTCGCATTTCAGTTTGTCCATATGTATATATATATATATATATATATATATATATATATATATATATATATATATATAAGGGAGAAGTTATAGTTGTTCCAACGAGAGAAAAGTGTACATTTTTGACAAAAGAGAGAATCCGCAAACGTTTTTGGTTATAATGTTGATTTTGTTAAATATATATTATACTTCATTTTCCATAGTATAATATTTATTTAAAAAATCCGCATTATAACCATAAATATTTCTGACTTATCTTTTCTCTTTACTATATACATATATGTGTGTGTGTGTGTGTATCTATCTGCATTTCAGTCTGTCCATATCTATCTATTTTTCTGTCTCGTTTGGCTATATCTATCTATCTATCTATCATCTGTCTATCTATCTGTGTGTGTATAGTTTCAAAACCAATTTTGTAGATTTTCTTCAAATTATTTGATCATTGAAAAATGATTTATGATCTATAAACCCTTCACATCACCATCAGGATGTCTTCAGGCTTTTGTAAATTATCCATTAGTCGACAGGAATACATCCTTCCTTAAATCTCCCATATCCCTCGCACCAATAATTTGTAGTGCATCCCAGTGAAACCACAGTCAGGTTTTATTCTCTGGAATTTTTTTCTCTTTCTTAATGATATCCATATTTTGTACTTACTATATAGATTTTTTGAGATGTTCAATTGCAAGGATTTTTATTTTTCATTATTTTTGAAATTGTATCAGATTTCATTTTATATAGACATCCATCCACCTGCCACGCATCCATACACACACACACACACACTTATATATATAATTGTATATTTGGGCAGCAATCCCTCTTTTATACATGTTTCCTTAAAGATGACTGACAAGGTACTGCAATTAAGCTTTTTATTCAATTTTTCTTGCATTTGTATAAATATTTTCTTTTCTGGGCATATGTCCATATGTTCTGTCTGTGCTAATCTGTTAGTCCTTATCAAGGATATTTTTTCATCTTTATTTTTAACTGAATCTGTAGTTTTTTTATATATATGTGTATCTGTAAAGTGGAAATGTCTTTTTTTTATTTTCCAAACACGGTCAGCACATTATGGCCATGTTCATAGTTGATGTTATTGAGTGTTGACTTTTTCTTTTTATTATTAATGTTTCCATTAGTTTTAGCCATTTTTTACTTGTGGATGAGGCTACTACAGTAGTAGTTTCTACAAGTATTTTGTGGACAGAGTTTGGTAGGTTGTCATTTGTGTTTAAATGAGTCCTTATTGAGCTAAGGCCAGAGAGGTGTGAGTCTTCTTGATAGGCATGTACGTGTATGACCAATATAATTATTCCCGAATTTGGCTTCATCAGGATTGCAGTTCCTTATGGGACATGTCAATTCTTAAATAATATTGATTCTCTGTAATTTTGATCTTGTATATATACATACATACATACATACATACATACATACATACATATATATATATATATATATATATATATATATATATATATATATGTGTGTGTGTAATTTGGAAGCAACTTTTCTTTTAAACATGTAGTATTGAATGTTAAAGACAACATAGTCTTGCATATTTTCTTTTGAATTTTCTCATATTCTCTAATATATATATATATATATATATATGTATATATACTGCTTATGCATTATTTCTAATAGATACATTAAATATTAATATCATTCAAATATATTAAATAATTCTTGGACTTTGGGTAGTAGCAATGGTGTGGCCTTGGTGTTTTCTACCAGAGTTGCTTGTAGGGATACCCTTCCATACATGACATAACACTGCAAGAATCCCAATATATGCAAATGTTGATCAGAGCAGGCTCCCAAGATGCTCTGCAAGAGTTTGGGCTCCTAACAGAAACCAGATAACTTCCAACCTGGTACCCTCAAAATCAATAAACATTGTCACCATCCACACATAACACAAAAAATTCATGACATCATCACTAGTAATGCCTGAGAAAAGGAACCATTCCTAAACAGAAAACAAAGGATGAGCCTCTACTTTGGTTCAACGAAGTGAGAGGAGTATGGACCAGGCAATAGGTGAGCCTATCTACTCCTGTTAAAAAAAAACAACACATGACAACAAAAACAGAAAACAATCCTGGGGTTGATTTCCAGATAAATTATTTGAAAGAATGAACTTTCAGAAAATTTATTTGGTGAGTCAAACTGTGGCCCACAGATGCCCCAGCACAAACATGTGTATGCATCTGAGTTAAAAAATTAAAAATAAAATAAAATAAATAATTCTTAATGAGTTTTAACTTAGTATAAAGTTTTAACTTAGTATAAGTCCAAATACAACTCTTTTAAATGGCTTTATCATAATCCCCAGTCAGTAACCACCAAAAAGAGAAAACTTCATTAAATGCTTCGCACCAATCAATAGCAATTACATTAACAAAATTCAACACGAATATATATATATATATATATATATATATATATATATATATATATATATATATATATATATATGTATCCTGGCTTGAGGCATTCGGAAGTCTAGTTGCACTGAGGAGCTGTGATACAGCGAAACAGTACTGTCTGTGAATGTCATAATTTAGCTCTTGAAAATACATTTCAGTTGAGCACTGTTGAGTGATAAGCTAATTCTATAAACATCAACCACCTGCACTAATGCAAATCTCTTCAGTAAAATGAATGGAGCACTTTGGCTGATTGGCATTTGTTTACATTTGTAAAAACAATACGCTAGATTTAGTTGTGTAACTCTACCGAGTGAAGATAGCTCTGACTGACACCAAATTAGTTGTGTTTCAATCCTGGCTTGAGGCATTCGGAAGTCTAGTCGCACTGAGGAGCTGTGATACAGCGAAACAGTATGGTCTGTGAATGACATATATATATATATATATATATATATATATATATATATATATATATATATATATAGTGTGTGTGTGTAGGTATACATATATATATATATATATATATATATATATAAGAATCATGTCTCTCCCTCTCTCTCTCTCTCTCTACATATATATATATATATATATATATATATATATATATATATATATATATATATATACATATATATATATATATACAGTGAGGTGAAACAAGTATTTGGACAGTAAAAAAATGGATTCCAATAGAGAATCTTTGGAGAACACTGAAGAATCAGATTTGTGAAAGGCAAACAAAGAACGTCAGTGAATTGAAAGTCTTTGCAGAAGAAGAATGGGCTAAAATTCCCACCAAACCATGCCAGGCTCTTGTAGAGAGCTACAGGAACAGACTGAGAGCTGTGGTTGCAAAAGAAGGAGGACCGAGTAAATATTAAACACATTTAAAGCATCATTTATATTCTGTCCAAATACTTTTTTCACCACCTGTTTTAATAATTTGTATATAAAATATATATATACGTGTCAAATAATTTATTTTTGCTGTTTATTTGCATTTATAATTGTTTTACAAATATATTGTGAGCTTTAGACAATACTTTTCTTTCAATATATGTTTTTAAATCCATTTTTTTTACTGTCCAAATACTTGTTTCACCTCACTGTATATATATATATATATATGTATAATATTAAATTAAAACAAAAATGTACATTTCATTCGAAGACCAGCAAGTTCCTCTCATCGACAACTTTTGACCAAGAGCAAGACTTCTGGGATATGCTGCTACATGTTTACCGTAATTTAGTAATTGAACTACACATATTGGTGTTGGGGGGAGGCCAAAATCTTTTCACCACCTACTCCACTACATACAGACATACATAAAAGAAAGCATGTCTACATAATTGATACATGCTTTTTTGTTTAACTGCTATATATGTCATCACTCAACTGATTCTTACAATCTAAAATAGATTTTTCATCAGATAGATTTTGTAAGCAATGCTGATAACACCCAGTTCTTGAAAATGACTGTTATAGTTGAAAGTATTTGAATATAATGAGAAAAAAATATGAATTTTGAGTAATTTTTCATAACTCCAATCCTGATGTACAATATCTCATTCAGAAATTGGAAAGATATAATAAAGATGTTGAATAGACAGACCTTGTTAGTGTAATTTAATAAAACATGTTTATATATATATATATATATATATATATATATATATATATATATATATATATATATGTGTGTGTGCGTGGGGGTGGCTGGGGGTGTAATGGTGTATATCAGTACAGTCACTTTCTCAGATGTCAGCTGGTACAATATAGGATAATTAAAAACTATAATGAAACAAATAAAAGCAATAAAAACCTGAATGACATTGGCAGAATTAAGTATTGATCATCTCTAAATCTTTATTGCTTTATTTCTTCATTCCAGCTTTCTTTGTTTTTTGTAATATCCATCCATAAAACAGTTCTTCTGTCAGAAAATGTTCCTGCTTGGAAGAAACACATCAGTAAAAAAAGAGTGTTCATAGGATTAACATGAATCACATTTGTTGAAATAAAATTCCTTTTCCTGATGACGCTGATTCATTGGCAAAACACATCAATATATATATATATATATATATATATATATATATATATGTGTGTGTGTTTGTGTGTGCCTTATATATGAAAATTAGAATATATATACCAAAACCAAAGAAGAAATATGGAAATAGAAAAAAATAAAAAGGTTTAATCCACCATACATGAATGTTGATACAAATATATGAAGCAGACATTTCCATAAAGACCACAAATTAAACAACATATTTAACAGAAACACCATAAGCATTAGCTACAGTTGCATGGTTAACATTGAAAAAAATAACAAAACAATCACAGAAACAAAGAACTGAATAACAATTATAGAAAAGCATTCACAAAAAACAAACAAATGTAAATTGAAAATATTATTAAAGACAACAGATATTTTATATCAATTAATTTTAATGATCGACTTTTCAGACTAAGAGAAAATTTCTTCAGAAATTAACCAAAGTTCCTCATAGAAGAAAAGTACAAGAAATATGGTAAACTATGGTTCGACTTTCTTATGTCACAAACAAAACTCACCAATTGTCTCTACCTTCCCTGATGATGGCTTAAGAAAGTAGAAATTTGGACCATAATTATTGTACTTTTCTTCCAAAATAAACTTTGAACAATTTCTAATGCAATTTAGTCCCAGCCTGAGAAGGATTATTCATAATCTGGAAAAGTTGATCATAAAAATTAATCAACAAAAAGAATACTTGTTACCTGTAATAATAATAATATATATATATATATATATATATATATATATATATATAATTTTTTATATATCAAGAACAGTACTGTATATATATATATATATATATATATATATATATATATATATATAAATATATATATATATATATATATATATATATATATATATATGGTGGACTCTCCCATTGTATTCAACATATGAGGGTCAAGCAGCTCATTTCTTAGGAACTGACAGTCCAGACACCAGCACATATGATTTGATTATAATGGCCTTGTGCAGAATCTATCACACTTTTTGAAGGGCTGAATACAGATACCTACATACCACAAGGTCCACAAACGACACTCTGCATGTTTTGAATTCAGAGTTGTCCTTCTCCTAGACCAGTTGCCATCAAATATTATAGAACACAGACTGTCCTGCTATTTACCCATAGCTGGAGGGAGAAGGAGAGGATGAGTACCTTTCCCACGAGTATTATCATGTAAGTGAATGTAATGGATTTGAGTTTAATTCGAACTCGGCTCTCCAATTCCTCAATCTGAGCCGCTATCCACTACTCCACTTGCCTCATATATATATATATATATATATATATATATATATATATATATATATATATATATATATATATATATATATATATATATATAGTTCAGGTATATTTTGTTTGTTAAATACCTATGGAGTTCACCTGTGGTTTATACTGCAAATATGCAGAATGAACCTTACTTACAGGTTGTGGGAGACAAGGCATATTCTGGCATGATTTAATGACATAATTTTGTTTTAACTGTATGTTCAGTATTGCTCCTTAAAGGAGCTATGTTCCTGATCAAACCAAACTCATAATTGGTCATACTACTACATGCCTATCCAGATGACTTTTGTTACACCTACCCAGCCATAGCACAATTTGGATGCATTTAAATACATGCAAAAAGCTACCAAACTCCATCCGAAACATACTAATAAAAAATAAAAGAATAATAGCCTCATCCATATATAAAAAAAGATAATAATGGAAGCCCTAATAATAAAAAAGGAAAAGCCATCACTCAATAACATAAAGTACGAACACAGCCACAATGTGCTGACAGTCTTTGAAAAATATGACATCCCTGTAACTCTAGACACTTACACACAACCCATTCTGTTAGTTAAAAAGTAAAAATAGAATAATGGCTAAAAGTATAGCTTAAAGAACTCAGAATTTCAGAACATTTGGACAGTTTTTGCACACTTCATGTCTAGAAAAGAAAACACATGTACGAACACAAAAAAATTAAATAATCACAGTCCCTTGTCAGTTAACTTAAACAAAACATGTATAAAAGAGGGATTGCTGCCTAAATACATAATATACATATATATATATATATATATATATATATATATATTTGAAACATACCAAAAATAGTCAAAAATACATGATAATAGCTTCATCTACATGTAAAAAAAAGATTAAAAATAATGGAAACCATAATAATAAAAAATTAAAAGCCAATATTCAATAACATTAACTACGAACATGAATAAAACATTCTTACAACTTTAGACACATACATAAATAAAGTCACACATGCAGTTAATAAAAAATTAAAATCACCCTTTGTAATGGCTAAAAGAATAGATGGAAGTACTCGGATATGCAGAACTTTTTGACAGTTTTTACAAACTTTGTGCCCAGAAAAGAAAACATTTGTATGAACACAAGAAAAACAAAAAGCTTAATCACAGTACCTTCTCAGTCATCTTTAATGAAACATGTATATATATATATATATATATATATATATATTACTTCAGATGTTATTATAGTGAACAACTGTATTTGAAATAGATGCCTGAATTTTATTTTTACTTTAAATATTGTATATTACTTCTATCTTGATAAAGGTATTGTGATTTCTTGAATTAGCTGGCAGATAAGCATAATACACACTAATGTAAAACAAAAATGGAGCACCTATTTCCAGTAACTATTGTGATAATAAAATATCTGATTAATATATATATAATATATATGCTACACAGTGTAGTGATGGAACTATATTTTTAAAATAGAAAATAATTATAATATTATATATATATATATATACATACATATATATATATATATATATATATATATATATATATATATATATGTATATATATATATATATATATAAGATTATTTTTGAAAGAATATTTTTGAAAGAATATTTTTGAAAGATTATTTTTGAAAGAATATTTTTTCAGTCTAGCTAAATTCATGTACAGAAACATGATCTAAACAAAATCACCGATAGATTGAATAGAGTAGAACCTACTATAAAATTTACCCACGAACTTGAATCGAATAATTCTCTACCTTTTCTAGACATACTACTCACCAGAAATAATAACAAACTAGAATTCAAAGTATATCGTAAACCCACATGCAAAAACGACTACTTACACTTTTACTCTCACAATGATACTAGGACTAAGAGAGGTGTTATTATCGGATTTTACTTGAGAGCTCTGCGAATCTGTTCAGCAAAATATTTAGATGACGAATTTGGTTATATCGAGGATACCTTCTCGAGCCTTTCGTATCCGAGACAACTAATACTCGGCGCTAAACATAAAGCCTTGAAAATCCACAGAGTTCGTCCATCAGTACATAACAACATATCGACTACTACTACTACATCAAAGGTGGAGAGAGGCACACTCTCAGCTGCCCCTGATAATCCCATTGGTCGCATCTTTCTACCGAATAACCCTCTGACCGAACACATCTCCAATAATCTAAATGCGCTAAAATTAAAACTACTACATTACCCACTAAATCTATACGTAACATATTGAGTAATACCAGCAGACAACATATTACACCCGATGCTTGTGTCTATCAGGTGCCCTGCAGAGACTGCAACCTGAGTTATGTAGGCGAGACAGGTAGATCATTGAAATCTCGCATTTCCGAACATAAGCGTGACATTCGCCTCGGTAATCTAAGCAGTGCTTTAGTTATACACATAGCCAAATCTGATCACAATTTTGATTTCGACTCTGTGAAGATCTTAAAATATATCCACAATAAGAACCTTAGACAGATTTATGAGGCTGGCATGATAGCCACCTCACATACAGTAAATAATAGACCTGGTTTCTTTCAGATTGCGAACTCTGTGGCAAGATTAATGCGTGACAAACGTACCGATAAGCTATAGTTTTAAATAGTCCCCCTCACCTTCCACTTAGGACACAATCTTTTTCCCTGTGCGCAGGTCTTCGTAGTTGCCGCCCACGCGACGCCAGCATATCCGACTCTAAGAAAGAATACTTGACTTTAGAATTTCAGTTTTTCTGTTTCTGACCAGTCCTGTATATATCGTCTCTCCATCAAACTTAAATCTAATATAAATATGTCTCCATTAACCATGTCCCGAAGAAGGTCTATTTGACCGAAACGTCTGACGTCGACAGAATAACAAAAACAAAAACAAAATAAAAACAGTAAACTCACATATTCGGATTTTGCTTTGTCTTTTCCACATTTTCATCATATATATATATATATGATATGACATAATGATATATAGAAAATAAAATATTTTTGTGACACATTTCATCTGTTAGGATTTCATCAGACTGGACTTTGTAGCCACATCTACACATGTGCGCAAAACGAGAGATGCTGCTCGTTTAAAAATTTTTAAAAGAATATTTTTGAAAGATTATTTTTGAAAGATTATTTTTGAAAGATTATTTTTGAAAGATTATTTTTGAAAGAATATTTTTGAAAGAATATTTTTGAAAGATTATTTTTGAAAGAATATTTTTGAAAGATTATTTTTGAAAGAATATTTTTTCAGTCTAGCTAAATTCATCTGTATTCTTTTTCTTTTTTTCCGCATCATCTTTGTCCCTGACTGTCCCACATTGTGATGACAGAAAATCTGCCAAGTATGATGATACATTGTAAATATATTCACAAATATATATTTATATCAATACAGAAATAATCTTATATATTACTGTTGCTTCTTTGAAAAAATTAAATGAAAATGTTATTGCAAAAAAAATTTATTTAAAAACTGTTTGATTAGGAATTTCCAAACATTTAAAAATTTTTTTCATGATTTTTATTTTTGTTTATTTATCAGTTTAATTGCAGTACCAGTTTGTAAAACATTTTTTGTCCAAATTTTAAAAGGTTAAAAGAAAATCTAGCATAAGGAATGAATTGAAAAATGATTTGAAAAAAATGTTTTCTTCTCCAAAAATTGCTTAAATTCTTGCAAGATAAAAATACACACATACTTGAGTTTAAGATATATGTACAGACTGAAGTAGACAAACCTATATCTACAGGCTGTTTGGGCACCTCGAGGCAATGTAATGTTTAGCAAGCTTCTTTCGCTAGAACAGTTGTAACTGAGTAATTAGTTTGATCCTCACTACATACTTTCGACCTTGTGCCAGATCTAAGCTATGTTTGGAAAATCACTATATACAGGCGGTTATAATATATGATGATGGACTCTCCTGTTGAGTTTGACGTATGAGGTTCCGACAACCACAAACTATTTATCTGCATGCCTATGACGGACATGACTTTTGAGACCAGCTTGAGAATGGTGCAAAAGACCACAAACAGTACAAAAGAATGTATTGTATCCAAGTGCAGCAGGAGCACTGTTAGATGTCTTATTTTTCTTTCGTGCTTCACGTAGTAATATGATGCTTACTTCCTAATGGTGCATTATTCCTGAATGGTAACTAGAACGATACTCTGATCTCTTCATAGCTACCTCTTCAAAGTTCTTGAATGGAATGTTGACACAAGAAAGGTTGCTCTTCATTTTATCTTTATACCTGAGCCAAAGTCTCCCAACATTTTTATGACACTATGGAGTTCACTGTAGAAAAGAACTTTTGGTATGTGATCATCACTCATCCTTGCTACATGTCCAGCCCAACGTAGTTGTGATTGCATTATGAAGGTCACGATGGTACCAATCTTGCATTTCTCAAAAAGGTCAGCATTTGACACTCGATCAGCAAACATTATATATATATATATATATATATATAAACATGTTTGATTAAATAATTTAGACATCTGATGTTTGTTTATTTTTAATAAGATCCTTTCATAATCACATATACGATTATGGTACCTTCCTCATTCTCTTTAGTCATGAGACAATAAAGCTTATACGTGATTACCAAAGGATCTCATCACATCTGTTTGTATATGTACAGGGCATAATTTCCAAAGAGAGTAAATAGATCAGACCTCTCATTTCCTCTCTGTCATATTCCTGATGTGGTCTGAAATGTTTGCATATAGTGTCTTGGATTGAGGAATCAGAGAGCTGATTTCGAATTCCAGTCTAATCCATTAGATTCACTTACATGCTAATACCTCTGTGAAAAGTATGAATTCTCTTCTTCTCCCTCCAGCTATGGGTAAATAGATGGACAGACCGAGTTCTATAGCCTTGGATGGCAACTGGTCTACTGCAGAAAGAAATGGCAACCTACTGCAGAAAAAATCTGCCTTCACAGTTATGTATTGAAAGATACATGATCACCTAAATGTGTATCACATATGGCTCATAACTGACTGATATAGTCCTCCCCAGCCTAAGGATGCATTGAACCATCACCTTTTCACTCCTTTTAGCCTTGTGCCAGCTTCTTTCTATATTTCTGTTTTGGTCTTATAGTAATTTGTGGTTTTATTCAAAACTAACTCAGTTACAATCCATTTTATGTTCAATATCATATATTTGACCATCTGATCCATCTGCTGAGGCATCTGAGGTGTTTAGTATTTACTAATTCCATCTGCTGAGGCATCTGAGGTGTTTAGTATTTACTAATTCCATCTGCTGAGGTATCTGCGGTGTTTAGTATTTACTAATTCCATCTGCTGAGGCATCTGAGGTGTTTAGTATTTACTAATTCCATCTGCTGAGGTATCTGAGGTGTTTAGTATTTACTAATTCCATCTGCTGAGGCATCTGAGGTGTTTAGCATTTACTAATTCCATCTGCTGAGGTATCTGAGGTGTTTAGTATTTACTAATTTCATCTGCTGAGGCATCTGAGGTGTTTAGTATTTACTAATTCCATCTGCTGAGGCATCTGAGGTGTTTAGTATTTACTAATTCCATCTGCTGAGGCATCTGAGGTGTTTAGTATTTACTAATTCCAACAGCTGAGGCATCTGAGGTGTTTAGTATTTACTAATTCCATCTGCTGAGGCATCTGAGGTGTTTGGTATTTACTAATTCCATATGCTGTATTTTTATGATGGATTCAGGGTAGGTGCCAACATTGTTTTCATTCCAGTTCCAGATCATATAATTTATGTTTTGGAAAAGTTTATCTTGAGTCCCATTTCTTGGAACACTTGATGTTGATGTTTTTGTTCAAGATCATTCTTATTCCAACTATGAACACTTATGTTATCAGAAAAGCCCCTTTCAGAACATTGGCCTTGGGATGGAAGGCAACAGCTAATATAATCATATTTATTCATACTGTATATTTGTTAAGGTGCTTCCTCTCCTACTGATCTAACAAATGATATGGAGATCTTGGATATACATTTAGTTATTTTTCAAAAAAGAAATAAAAAAGGTAAACTCATATTTTATATAGTCCACATAAAGTTTTTATTAATGTTAAAATCACAGAGAAGAATTAAGAAGCAAGACAAGTCATTTGGGTGGTTTTTATTGACTTTCACATTTATGGATAAAAAACTGAATTTCTTTTCCAGATCAAAGAAAAACAACTCATGGAAGATGTAAGTAATTATTTATTATTACTATTATTGTTTGTTCCAACAGTTTTATTCTTTCTATAAATAGCAAAATTTAGAATTTGAAGAAGTGGAAGACAGATTAAGAATTGGAAAAGTCAGGAGTATTTTTGCATAATTCCTTATAGTTTTCGTTCAGTTTAGATAAGCTTTTCATAAATTTTTTTCTTGTCTGTGTATGCTTTCTTTTACTTCTTATGTTATTAGTCAAGCCTTTTTTTCAAAATAGTTTTTATCATCTTTATCTTGAAATATTTTTCATGAATTTTTTCTTTTATTCTTTTCTTATTATTTTTTTTCTTTTTAATATTGATTCCTTCTGGCTTGCATTTCATTTTTCACTTTTTTTGTCTTAAATTTTTTAAAAGTAGAAATTAACAAAATAAAAAAATGTAAGAGAAAGAAATGAAAAATGAAACACAGGCCAGAAGGAATCAATATTAAAAAGAAGAAGAAGAAGAAGAAGGAAAGAAAAAATGTTAAGAAAAACTGAAGGTAAAAGAAATTTTCAAGATGGAGATGATAAAAACCATTTTAAAAAATGGCATGACTAATGATATAAGAAGTAAAAGAAGAAAGCAAATACAGACAAGATAAAAAGAATAAATGAAAAAATTATATGAAAAGCAAGGCATATGATGAGGAAAAAGGACTTGGAAAATTTGATACTCACAGGACAGATTGAATGCAAGAGGGACTGAGGAAAACAATGTATAAGCTACAAAGCTGAACAGGGTTTAGGAGAGATAAAAAAAAGTCAGCATTTATTAAAGGCTACAATGGACAGGGAATTGTGGAGAGCCATAATAATAGCATAAAAACGAGCTTGAGTAAATGGATGGTGGAACAAGGTTTAGGAGAAATAACAAAAAGAAAGAATTTACTAAGAACTATGAAAGGAAACTGTGGAGAGCCATGATTGCCAGCCTTCTGAAAGGACACAGGACATAGAAAAAGAACAAACTTGAGTAAATAGATGATGGAACCAGGTTTAGGAGAAATAGCAAAAAGACAACATTTACTAAGAGCAAAAAAGAACAGGTAATTGTGGAGAGGCATATAGAAGAAGAAGAAGAAGAAGAAGAAGAAGAAGAAGAAGAAGAAGAAGAAGAAGCAGCAGCAGCAGCAGCAGCATGTTCATTCATTTCTTATTCTTTTCTTTTTTTTATCTTTATTACCTCTGGCCTGTATGTCATTTCTTATCTTCTTTGCCTTTTCATTCTATTGAAGCCTGCTTGTATATTTTGTCGAATTTCTGTTTTTATTTTGTATTTTTTATTTTTGTTCTTTCTTCTTTGTGGAACAGACTCCAAAGTGGATGCTTTCCTGATAGCCACAATCCTAATCATTTTGAGTCATAGGTTAACTGCTATCTATGCTATATATCCATATAATCAATATTTATGTTGAGACAATGAACTAATTCAGTAAACATCTACCTTGAGTAGCTCTTGGGCCATGGGTGAACATTTAGTAAAATTAAAAATTACTTTGCATTTTACTTCATCTTTATCTTATCTTTCATATCTCACTTATGATTTTAGAAATTTTCTATATTTTTTCCTAATTTCCTTCATTATTATTGCATATTTCATCTTCCACAATTTCAGGATATTTCTTCATGCTGACTTAATCTTATCTACTTCACTTCATTGTTATTTCATATTTTGCAACCATTTCTTCATTTTTTGAGTATTTCCTTCATTTTCTGCACATGTATTCTTCATTTGCTATATTTCCTTTGTGTGCATTTTCCTTCATCTTCATTCTACATATTCTTCATTTGCAATATTTCATCCTTTTTCAACATTTTCCTTCATCTTCATTCTACATATTCTTCATTTGCAATATTTCTTCCTTTTTCAGCATTTTCCTTCATCTTCATTCTACATATTCTTCATTTGCAATATTTCTTCTTTTTTCAGCATTTTTCCTTTATATTCATTGTATGCATTCTTTTCTTCAAATTTCTCTTTCCCCTTTTCTATATTTCTTCTTTTCATTCATCTTAATTATAATCTTGACAGTCTTTGATGTTAATTTTCCATTGCTTCTTTATTTGTTCTCCTTTATTTGTTTAACGTTAATCATCTGTTTATTATTTTTTTCTGGAATTAATCTTCTTCCCCTCTTCTCATGTTTCTTCTTTTATGCATACTTTTCTTCATCATTATTTTTTCATTCTTTTACAATTCACCTTTTTCATTTTTTCTTTTCTTTTTTCTCTTTTTCTTGATCTTCATACTCTATTTTATTCCATAACATCTTCAAAATCTTTCCTCCTTTCAGTTTATATTTCTTCATCATTAATTTATTCTTTACTCTCTTTCAACTCACTTTCTTTCTAGTTTTGTATTTTCTTCTTTTTTGTTTTCTTTCTTTCATCTTTCTTTCCTTTCCTCCATTTCTCCTTCTTTTTACTGTTTTTCCTTCGCCTGTTCTCTTCTTTCCTTCCTATGCTGCCTCAACTAATTTCAGGAGCATCTACACAATCTTGTACGTGAGGAATTATTCTCCCCTTTGCCACCCTCTTGCAACAGATGAAATGTTGCACTGTTCCTATTCCCATAGAGAATATTCTAATAAACACTATTCTATATTTCTATCAGTTCAGACTTTCACAGCTAAGATTCAGCATGCCATATGCATATAATGAATCATATCCACACTTTTCATATCACATTATTTAGAAGAAATTTCTATTTGGACATCTTCTTCCCAAAGATCTCTATTTTGTGGAATCGAGTCATGACAGGATGCTTCCTTGATCACTTTATTCTTAATTATGTCCATAAAACAAAGCCATTCAGTAATGCTCTATCTTGAGTGGCTCCTTGTCTTTATTGGGTAAAATATAGTGTATAAAATATCACACTTCATTTTATTCCAATTTATCTTTTTTCTTCTTTTCTGTTTTCATTCATCTTTTTCTATTTTCATTTATTTTTTTTCTAATTTATTCTCTAAATCATTTTTTGTCTATTTTCCTTCAATTTCATATCATTCTTCATCATTTTTTATTCCTACTTTAATACTTTTTATTCATTCTTTCTTAATTCCTATCATAACATTTTTCTTTCATCTTTTCTTTTTCATTTTATTTACATTTCTTTGCCTCCATTTTATTTCTTCCTGCTTTTTCTTCCTTTTCATCTGGTTCTCTTCTTTTTTACTCTCTTATTTAGTCTTATCTCCTTCTTTCTTCTTCTTTTTACTTAAATTATCATAGTTGATTTTCTTCTCCTTCTTCTTCCCCTTCTCCTTCTTCATTTCATTCACATTCCTTCTCCTCTTAGTCTTTTGTTCTTACATTTATTCTTTTTTCTTCTTTTTACTTCTTTATCTTTTCTTTCCTTTTTTCTACTTTTTGAAATCCTCATTGCAACTTTTCCTTCTTCTACTACTTCTTTTTATTCTTCTTCTTCTTTTCATGGATATTTCCTTTTTTCTTGTTTTTATTTCTTAAATCATCATTGTTGATTTTCTTCTTCTTCTTCTTCTTCTTCTTCTTCTTCTTCTTCTTCTTCTTCTTCTTCTTCTTCTTCTTCTTCTTCTTCATTTCTTTCACATTCCTTCTCCTCCATTTTATCCCCTTCCTTTCTTGTTCTTTCATTCATTCTTTGCTTTTTCTTTTACTTTTTTCTATTTTTCTTTCTCTTTTCTTCTTTCTGAAATCCTTATTGTAACTTTCCTTCTTCTTCTTCTTCTTCTTCTTCTTCTTCTTCTTCTTCTTCTTCTTCTTCTTCTTCATTTCTTTCACATTCCTTCTCCTCCATTTTATCCCCTTCCTTTCTTGTTCTTTCATTCATTCTTTGCTTTTTCTTTTACTTTTTTCTATTTTTCTTTCTCTTTTCTTCTTTCTGAAATCCTTATTGTAACTTTCCTTCTTCTTCTTCTTCTTCTTCTTCTTCTTCTTCTTCTTCTTCTTCTTCTTCATAAATATCTTCTTTTTTATTTTCTTCTTTAGCCTTATTTCTTTTCTCTCTTTTCTTTTACTTAAATGATCATTGGCGAGTTTCTTCTTGTTCTGCATTTTCCTCTTCTTTTAATTTTCTTTGGAATATTTATTCTTTTATTTCCCAACTATTTTTCACCTCATTCTTTGGAGTTTCAACTTATTTTTCTTTCCATAAATTCTGATAACTGCGAATGTTATTGATTAAAGATTTTAAACATTTTCATTGCAATCACTAATCTTCTACAATTGCAAGTGCTGTACCCAAGATTACCGTCATTTCTCTCAGCAGCAAATAAAATTGCTATAACTCGATTAGACACTATCAGTGATGTTTCTATTGCAATTACTAATACTTGCTCTTGTATTAGTATAATTTTTGTTGTGTGTTGTCCTTATTTGGCTGTATTTTTAATGTTAGTTTTACTTTTATTTTGATTCATTTTGATTATATTTTTTCATATTTTGGGGTGAATTTTTAGTCATTTTTATCTGTTGACATATTGATTCACACAGAACTTTCAACAGATATTTGAAGACCACTGGACAGTTAATAGTCATAATTCCAAAACCAACCTAGAAATGTTTCATCATCCCAGATCCTGAATTTACTCGAGTCATGTTGAACAATTCCACTCTCAAAGAGGTTCCTTGTTTTGCACATCTGTTGGAACTCAAGTTCACTCCAGACTTCAAGTGTAACTCATACATATGATCTATTGCTAAAGATTCTGGAAAAATAGTCAACTTATTCTACCACTCCAGAAAATACTTGACTCCATCAAGAGTTAGATCAAACCTAAACTGGAGTACTATTGCCATATCTGGGCTGGAAACTGCCTAATCTTTACGTTCCAACCTTGACAGCAGGCCTGATGCATATTATCTCCAAACCTCTGACCAATGAAAGCAAGCCTAATTGGTGACCTCAGCCAGTGGTTTGTGACCATCACTATCTTATCAACATTTGGATTTTTCTACCTGCATTTATATATGTAAAAATATATTAAACTCAGTACAACTGAGTATTAAAAGACGAAGAATTTTTGAAGATTTTAATGTCATTCTGTTTTTTTTGTCCAAATCTGTGAATTTGTTTTTACTCATGCTAAGTCCCAAAGAACACGATGGAAAATTCATTACTTTTTATCCATAATGTTGAATGTGTTAAATTATTCAAATTTTATTACAATAAATCTCAAGTTGATATTAAAAATTGCCGCAAAATATTGATTTATTTAAGATGTAATGATCTATTATAACATATCTCTAATTTGTATCAAGATACATTGGATTTATTTTCAATTTTTCTAGTTGAATTGTTCACCTATATTGCATATGATCCACTATTGTACATAATTAGGTTACAATGAAATTTGTATTTTATATCACGGTAATAGCTCCGATGAGCTGCTTTCGCTGGTTCCCAGGTCTCATGAATTTAAGTGTCGTATAAGGCTGGCATCCCGTTCCCACCCCTTCACCGTTGAAACTGTTAGATGTAGACATCTCCTCTACTCCAATAGCTTCATGTCTCACACTTCTCGCTGTGGAACTCCCTTATTCCCTGACAAATATAATCTCCAACTATTTAAGTGTAACGTCAATCGACATCTCCAGTTGCCTTGATCTATCCACTTCCCTTCTCCACATCCTTTCCCCTTTCATTCCTATCTGCTCTCGCTCCAAATCTTCTGTAAACCCCCTTGCCTTGATCGATCCACTATCTTTCTCCACATCCTCTCCTTTACCACTCCTATCTGCTCTTCCTCCAAACCTTCTGTAACCCCTTGTGTGCTAGTGGCTTCCAGCCTTGCTTGGGTTGAAAAGCTTAAAAAAAAAAATATGAATAGTACCTTATGAAAATTGAGATGTAGTAGAATGGAGGGCCCATATCATAGATTGGGTTGTATCATAGATTCAGGGGTGGGGGCCATGAGACCCTTGCACTGGTCCTTCTTGACAGGGTTCAAAAACATTTATGAGGCATTGTTGGAAGAACTGGCTTATAAAAATCAACACATCCAAAACTAATCTAGTAGCGTGCCACCACCACTGAGAAAACCCCAAACTTTCACCTATCATGATGTATGGGGGTTCTCTCAAGGAGGTTCCTTGTCTTGAACATCTATTGGGTCACAAGCTCTCCTCAGACATCAAGTGTAACTCATATATATGATTCCTTGCTAAAGATCTTTGAAAAATGGTTAGCTTTTGTTCCCATTTCAGAAAGTACTCCCCCTCCACTTGACATCCTTTAGATTTACAAGCTTGAAATCAAACTAAAACTGGAATACTACTGCTATATCTGGGCTGGAACTGCCTAATGCTTACTTTTCAACCTTGACATAGTTCAAAACCATTTATGTGGTCTTTTTGGGGATGACATTCTCAACCCTACAGCCACGTTCCTATAGCTGCAATGTCACAAGTCTATTGCTAATCTATTGATATATCCATAGCAAATTTTCCAACAAGTTCCATTCTTTAGTGTTATCAAAACCCACCTTGCTGCCTCCACAGGATTGAATTACATTCATTCCCGACATATTTCATCTTGACGTTTTTACCCTAGAACCTCCATTTTGTAGAACAGATGGATGCTTTCTGAACACTACAATCTTTACCTCTTCATTAACCCTCAACCTTGGGTGGCTCTTGGGCCTTGTATTTGTCATGCCCTGTGTAATGACAAAAGTACACAGGGGTAGGCTTTAAGAAAGCTTTATTCAACTGAGAATACAAGGTTTGCATATAGTGTCCTTTTATAGTCCCAGTAAACAGAAATAGCTCTCTCAAAGAGGAGAGTAACAAAACAATGGGAGACCACTCTGGATTACTCATAACACCCTGTCAGAACTCCAATTCTTTAACTGAAATGGAAGTGCTCACTTCGACAGTCACAGCTTATATTACAAAAACAGATTTTAATTTTGTCTGGCTCCATGCACCCACTTCTGGAATCTTCTTCGTATGTGTTTAGTCTTCTTCTTCTTTCTTCTTTCTTCTTCTTCCTTTTTCTCCTTATTTCTTCTTCATCCTTCTTCTTATTTTTCTTCTTCCTTGTTCTTCTTCTTCTTCTTCGTATGTGTTTAGTCTTCTTCTTCTTCATCTTTCTTCCTTCTTCTTTCTTCTTCTACTTCCTTTTTCTCCTTATTTCTTCTTCCTTCTTCTTCTTTTTCTTCTTCTTCTTCTTCTTTGTATGTGTTTAGTCTTCTTCTTCTTCATCTTTCTTCCTTCTTTTTCCTTCTTCTTCTTTTTCTTCTTCTTCCTTTTTCTCCTTATTTCTTCTTCTTCCTTCTTCTTCTTTTCTTCTTCCTTCTTCTTCTTCTTCTTCTTCTTCCTTCTTCTTCTTCTTCTTCTTTTTCTTCTTCTTCAATTTCCTGTCTTTCATAGTTCCTCACAACTTTTGTCTTTTCGCCATCTCTGCCAAAACCTGCTCTGCTATCAATTCCCTCAAGCTCATCGGGTTGGTTGTGCATTGCTTTACTGTCTCTTTCGCCTTCAATTTGTCCTGCATCATTTATGACCCTCTTTCCTTTCGTTGTGCCCTAAAAATTTCAACTATCTCCTCCTGATGTTAAATGTAAGTGTCCCTTTTGGTTTAATTTCTCTAAAACTTTGTTGTTGGTGCATGGCATTCTCAATATCCTTCTGTGGAACCACATTTCACATTGCGTTAATTTTCTTGTTCATCTGTGACGAGTTTGTCCAGCATTCACTGCTATCTAGGAGGGGGACTGAGATATTACGTAACAGAACTTTTTTCTTTGTTTCTAACGTAATTGCCCTATTTCTTAATACTGGGCTTGGAAGACATCTTTCGCTATCCCAACATGCCTTCGGTTTTCAGAGTCACACTTTCCATCCACTGTTAAACACTTCCCAGATATTTAAATTGTTGTACTTGTTTCATTTTGGTATCTTCAATTTTTAATTTGTATTTTAAATTGTTCCTTTTGCTGACATCCATGAATTCTGTCTTCTTGCAATTGATATTTATTCCTTTCTTCTTGCTTTCCTTCACTCCCTTATTTTGGAGTTTTTTTTTTTTTAGTATACACTGTTCTGAATTATTCACAAAAATAGATAAACAATGGAGCAGCGCATAGACTACATTTAATGATATTTTATAGGCTCTAAATTATACAGTTTTTAAATAATGCTTTTATTACCTCGAGCATATAGCCTGTATAAAATCTGCAGGGGACCTGAGAGAACAACAGTTGGAATATTATGACTGAAGAAAATCAAAATGAGGCTGTTAGTTTGAGTAAACATCTGTATGACAATTCATCATCTCAAAAATTCAGACACATAAATAAAAATATATATGCATTAATGAAATAAATACTTCTCTAGGTATGGACATTAATTAATGCATGCATATCTCTCAGGTTATTGAGAGATATAGTTATTAAAGAATACATTTCCCTCCACTATGAATATATATCTATTTATCTATGTAGAGATATATTAATGTCTATCTATCTATCTATCTATCTATCTATCTATCTATCTATCTATCCCAATCTCCTCAGATCTATCTATCTATCTATCTATCTATCTATCTATCTATCTATCCCAGTCTCTTCATATCTATCTATCTATCTATCTATCTATCTATCTATATATGTATATATATATATATATATATATATATATATATATATATATATCTATTTATCTATCTATCTATCCTAGTCTCTTCAGATCTATTTATCTATCTATCTATCTGAATCTCTTCAGATCTCTTCATCTATTCACATGTATTCCTAGCCTTTCTACCATGTATCTATCTATCTATCTATCTATCTATCTATCTATCTATCTATCTATCTATCTATCTATCTATCTATCTAGCTATCCCAATCTCCTCAGATCTATCTATCTATCTATCTATCCTAGTCTCTTCAGATCTATCTATCTATCTATCTATCTATCTATCTATCTATCTATCTATCTATCTATCTATCTATCTAGAGTGATTTGTTAATGCATACAAACATCTCAATCTATCTATAGAAATATATTAATGTATACATTATCACGTTTGTGACGTGGACCTTCCGTCAACAGGGACAAGTTCACCGGACACCGTTTCTTTGTTTACCTTTTGACCTCTTGTCTCGCTGCGACGTCTTTTCTTGTTACTGTTTTTTATTTTTATTTTTCCCTTTCTCTTTCCGTTGTGTTTTCTAGCTTAGACTTACTTCCATAGCTTTAATTCCCTTTTTTATCACGCATTGCCGTTATTATCTACTTTCGGCAACGCGATATGCCACGAGAATAGAGTTTGTCTTTTGGCGGGATCTTCAGAGTTCTTCCTGATTCGGTCCCTGCATGCACCACGCACCCTTGCTCGCTGCTCCGCCTCTCCATATAACTTTGGTATGTTTATTTAATTCTTCTTTAGCCTTTTCATCGCTTTGTATTGAAATGTTTTGATCGTAACACGACAAGTAGTTTGTCGCCTCTTTGTTTCTGGGTTGCTCATTCAACCAGCTTGCTCTTTCTAGCCCTGAATTATTGATATTTAGGAAGTTATAGGACTTTTCTATGCTGAATTTGCTCAGACGTTTGGTCATGCTCTTTTACCATGTCTCCCTTTGTGAATTGCCTCTTTCTAGCTCTCAACGCTGACCTGCCTTTCCTCTTTTTATCTTCTGTCTCTTCCGTCGCAGTGAACTCACCTTTTTTTTTGTTTATTTTTCTTTCAGATTTTTTACCTGATTTACAGAATAAAATCTTTCGTTTTCAATGGAATTCGTCCGTGTTTTGTGAATTCGAGTTTAAACTGGCTGTCTAAAGCAATATGTTTTTTTAGCATTTTGTCCAGGGCAGCACAGTAAAAAATCAAAGATTTATTCGCACGTGGCGCGAACTCTTCCGTGATGCAGTGAGACCAGCTTCTCCTCCCTTGCCTCCTTGTGGATTTCCCTAATAGACTGCCGCCAGCGTAAAACTTATTTGACAGCTATTAGCCTTCCCAACGACTCGTCACCCACCGGTATCTTCGTCTACCCGTTTCTGCCACAGGTCCCAACTCGCATCCACAAACGCCATGGAGCAAAAATCCGTCGTTTCAAACAGAACGCGTTCCAGGTTCTCCTCTGCCTCATCCAAGGCCTTGGCTGTCCGTGCTGAACTGGAGATGGCTAAAGCAAACCTGCTCTTCGTGGAGAGAGAGAATAAACTGCGTGAAGCAAAGGCTAAAATCGAGTCCGAAGAGAAAACTCTAGAGGTGCAAAGGGAGATAGCTCTCAAAGAAGCCGCACTAAAGGCCTTTGAAGAGTATGTATCACTTAGTGATGAAAAATCCAGCATTCACATTGACCAGACTCCTGCTGATCCCATGCAGCGCACGAGAGAATATGTAGCTGAACAAACTGCTCAGCTCCACTCACACCCTTTGCAACCTGTCACTCCGCAATCAGTACAACCTTCTGCTCTGAAACAAATACGATCTCCTGCATCCCAATCCGATTGGCCCACCAACTCAGAAGCCTCCTTCTGCAACTTCCCTGATCCCAAGCCCGATCCATCTGATGATCGTCGTCGGAGGTGCCAAACTGAAAACAGCCTTTACAACCCTCTTGGTTTCGTAGCTCCGGTTATCATCCAAGGCAAGTTCATTCTACGCGAGCTGACATCCGATAGGGTTGACTGGGATTCTCCGTTACCTCCTCAGAAGGAGCAACTTTGGACTACATGGCGCGACTCCCTACAAGAACTTCACAACCTCCAGATACCAAGGACTTACATTACTAAGTCACCCACTGCAGCATCTTCCAGGCAGTTGTGTGTCTTCTCGGACGCGTCGACTAAGGCGATTGCTGCTGTAGCCTACCTCAAGGTCACCTATCTCGATGGTACTTGTGAGGTGGGTTTCATCATGGGGAAAACGAAATTGGCACCGCAACCTGAGACCTCCGTGCCCAGACTGGAACTCTGTGCTGCCGTTCTGGCGGTTGAATTGGCGGATATGATTCTCTCAGAGCTTGATATGCAAGTGAACTCTACTATCTTATTCACTGATAGCAAGGTCGTTCTTGGCTATATAGGCAATGAACATCGCCGCTTTTACGTTTATGTCAGCAATCGAGTACTGCGCATCCGTCGATCATCACAGCCTGAACAGTGGCATTATGTACCCACGTACAAAAACCCGGCTGACTGTGGAACCAGATCAGTTCCTGCCATCCAAATGTCTACTACAGCCTGGCTCAACAGTCCATCTTTCCTTTCCAACTCCGTGTTCAACCGTATTGAACCCAAATCCTACTGTCTTATCGATCCTGAAAAGGACGTCGAAATCCGTCCAGTAGTGGCAACCTTCACCACCCACTCCTCCCCTGTGCTGCTCAGTGCTCATCGCTTCAGGAAGTTCTCCACATGGACGGCACTTACACGCGCCATCGCTCGTTTGATCCACATCTCTCGTTCATTTCGGAAAGACACTAGGTCGAATGACTGCAGAGGATGGCATTACTGTCGAGTGCCGTTTCCGGTAGAAATGCTGGCGCAGTCCAACAACGTGATCCTCCGAGGGGCGCAAAGAGACACGTATGCTTTGGAATTCTCCTGCTTAACAGAGCATAGGGAACTACCCAAAAGCAGTGCACTCAGGAAATTAGATCCATTTGTGGACGACCAAGGTCTCCTCAGGATCGGCGGCCGCACACGAAGAGCTGGACTGGATCGTAGCGAGATGCACCCCATTATCCTATCCGGCAAGCACCATATAGCGTCCCTGCTCATTAGGCACCACCATAAGCAGGTACATCACCAGGGACGTCACTTCACAGAGGGCGCAGTCCGTGCTTCTGGCTTCTGGATTGTCGGTGGAAAGAGAAGTGTCAGCAAAACAATCCACTACTGTGTGATTTGCAGAAAGCTCCGTGGACCTATGCAGATCCAAAAGATGGCAGACCTACCAGAAGATCGCCTATCTATGGAACCCCCCTTCACAAATGTGGGGCTTGACGTCTTTGGGCCTTGGCCCATTACTTCACGTCGGACCAGAGGAGGCTTGGCACACAGCAAGCGGTGGGCCACCATGTTTACGTGCATGACCACAAGAGCAGTTCACATCGAGGTCCTGGAATCACTCGATACATCGAGCCTGATAAATGCCCTCAGGCGCTTCTTTTCCATCCGGGGTCCTGCAAAACTTATCCGTTCTGACCAGGCCTCCAATTTTGTCGGAGCCAGAAATGAACTCGGAATCAGTTCCACCCTGGACGCAAGTGCGGTGAGTAAACACCTCTCTGACTACGGTTGTACCTGGTTATTCAACCCTCCGCATGCACCACACATGGGTGGAGCGTGGGAAAGAATGATAGGTATAGCCAAGAGAATCCTCAATTCCATGTTGCTGCAGCATGGAAGTACCAAATTAACCCACGAAGTGCTCACCACCTTTCTGGCTGAGGTAGCTGCCATTGTTAATAACAGACCACTCGTCCCGGTATCCACAGACCCAGAGGACCCAGTTCTCCTAACACCTTCAACACTCCTCACCCAAAAGATGGGCTCTGTTCCTGCACCGGCGGGTGACTTCACCACAAAGGACATTTCTAGACGACAATGGAGGCATGTTCAACATCTTGCGCAGACGTTTTGGAATCGGTGGAGGGGCCAGTACCTTCCTCTTTTGCAGGCCCGAAGCAAATGGACTTCCAGTATTCCAAACCTGAAACCTGGCAGCGTGGTTCTTTTGAAAGAGCAGGATTCAAAAAGAAATGAATGGCCCTTGGGACTGATTACCCGTGTCATTCCTGGCCGAGATGGAAGAGTGCGACAGGTCGAAGTGAGAATTCACAAAAATGACCGTGCAAAATTGTTCCTGAGACCTGTGACAGAGACTGTGCTACTCCTTCCCCCACTTCCATCTCAGCCCATCAGTTAAAACGCACCATCTTCTTCCTCCATTGTCCCATCTGTATAACCCTTTTCCTCTTCGCCTTGCTCTCCCCTCTCCATGATGAATTTTTTCATAGAACACTTGCTACTCCTTTACTATTTCTTTGTCCTGCAATTCCCCCTGCCAAACCCACTACAACTTCCCTGCCAAATGCATGCCCATCAAACTTCAAACACAAGTGTAAAAACAGACGCAAACTTTTGAGATTTCACAATCTCAGGCGGGGAGTATCACGTTTGTGACGTG
>OZ038505.1:37211633-37264133 GCA_964036315.1 Acanthosepion esculentum
TCCATCATTTTGTTCTCCTCCACTATAATTTTGCTCTCTCTGCTCCATCATTTTCTTCACATCTTCCACTATTTACTTCTCTTCCTCCACCATTTTGTTCTCCTCCACTACAATTTTGCTCTCCCATCTCTATCATTTTGTTCTCCTCTTCCACCATTTGGTTCTCTTCCTTCACCATTTTGTTCTCCTCCACCATAATTTTTCTCCTTTCCTCCACCATATTCTTCTATCCTTCACCATTTTCTTCTTCTCCTCCACCATTTTTTCTACCTCCCCTACCATTTAATTCTCTTCTTCCACCATTTCTTCTCCCTTACTACAATTTTGCTTCACCTCTTCCACCATTTTCTTCATATCTTCCACCATTTTGTTCTCCTCCACTACAAATTTGCTCTCTCTCCTCCACCATTCTGTTCTCCTCTTCTACCATTTTGTTCTCTCCCTCCTCCACCAATTTTTATTCTCCATAACTGTTTTTCCTCATCCATCATTTTCTTCTACTCCTCTTCCATTTTGTTTTTTATCATTTCATTATACACAAAGAATGCTAACTGCTATACAATATCAGTCTTCCAATATGGCAGAGAATGCTGATCAACTTATTCACAGATGAAAATGAGACTCAAAGCAACAGAGAGGCAGTTCTACAGAAAGATTTCAAGAATACCATGAGCTGAACATGTGAGCAATGTGGAAGTTTTAAAGAAAATGTAAATGAAAATAACACTTTATTCAGAATCAGAGAATAACAGTTGAATTTTCTGGGATACGTAAGGAAAGAATGTGTAGAGAATTTGAAACTCAAAGGACTTGCTAAAGGCAAGAGAAGCAAGGAAAAGATCAAGTAGCTTGCTTTATATGCTTCTGTAGATGGATGGTTGATGGAGAAGTAGGGCTTCACTGAAGAGATAGAAGAACTCTTTCAAATTTATCATTATCTCCTGTGGATTCAACCACCAACATTTGAAAACAGAACCAACTAATAGTAATATTTTGGTATAAAATCTATCAGACAAGCCCACTTTCAAAACCAAGCTTCAAAAGGTAAAATGCAAAAGACAAGAGGCAGTTTTATAAGACCAGAGTATCCATCAACTACCAAATTCACTTTCACATTTAAATTATTATTTTTATTGAAATTGTTTATTTAATTTTTGTTATAACAACATCAATAATGATGATTATAAGAACTTCCAGTCCGACTAAAGTATACTAGCAATAAAACTTATTCTGTAACCCTCTACATTGAGTGGCCTTCAGGCCATGTACAGGGTGAAAATGATTATAAAAAAATTATCTTTCATTGTATGGATAATCCAAAAATGTTATTCATAATATTGATAATACAATATTTTTTTCATAATATGGATAATTAATCCAACATGTTTCTTCCTAATATAGACAATCAAATATTGTCTTTCATAATATTGATAATCCAGCAAGCATCTTTGTAATGTAGTTGATACATAAAGTTTTTATGAAATATGTGTAGACCAACATGGTTAATTTTAATATGGATACTCCCACAAAGTTTTTAATTCTATGAATAATCCAATAGGATTCTTCATAATATGGATAATCCAACAAAATTTTTAATAATATGGATAATAAAACATGGATCTTGAACGAATGGGGTCAGAAAATTGGTTGTACTGACAAAATCCCATCAACGTACTAATAAGGAGAGGGGTGGTGCATCAAAGCTGATTGTCCATAGATCGGAAGGGATTATTTTTGAGTTATAAAACCACTATAGTAATTATTATACAGTAGTTATGATCATAATCTAAATACTATACACATCTATATATGTCATAAAGTAATATATACTTAATATAGATATATTAATCAAAATAACAAAAATAATAGATTTCTCACAGCTACTTTCCCATGCACACACATCATACTTTATATACTGTACACCAGTCTTTGTTTACAGTTGAAAGGCTGGCCACTACCACAGAGTGGTCACTTTGAGAATTAATATAATTCGTTCCACTAAGCCCACAAATTTTGAAATACATTGCTGATGATTTGGGACATTTTTCCTGCAAGCTTTCTTTATTTTGCTTGCATATTTTGTCCATTGCATCTGAAGCCCATGGTCCGTAGATGAGAGGTTTGTCTGTAGTTAAATTATACTTAAATTGGATTTGGTGACGTTTTTTCATTATTTTCTATAGTTCATATCCTTTTGAACATTTTCTTTTCTTTCTGTTCTTATTCCTTTACTTTTCTTTCTCTTCTTTCCCCCTCTCTTTAATTCATTATTTTCACCCTTTTTCCATTTTATCTTTTTTGTATTGACTTCTTATTCTTTTACTTTTCCTTTTCCTATTTTCCCCTCTCTTTAATTCATTATTTTTCACCCTCTTTCCGTTTTCTTGCTGAGAGCTTTTCTTCTCTCTTTTTTATTTCTGTGTTGATTGTCCATTCACTTCATTTTTATTATGAAGAACTTTCCTACATATTTTGTGTTCTTGATTTTGTATTATTTTGTCTACAACAATTGCATTTTTCATCTTTACGTTTTTCAAACATTATTCATTCTGTATTAGATGCCTGGGCATATAAAACTGTATTTGTGTGCAAACGTAATTTCATTGGCATCTATTTTTATCTCTGCCTCATTTATATTGATTTATATGTTTATAATATTCATATTGATTTTTATCTCTGTATTACAAACACTGATTTATGTCTGCATTATTTATTTATATGGTGGATATGCAGGTCGGATAATGTTTATAAGTATGGAGTGAAAATTGTTGTCTGTGTTCAACTTCTTGTTTTATTTACATCACATTAAGGCCCTTGAAAAAGACTGCAATATAACTTCCTCCTGCTCTGGGTTAAATAGTAGATCAGATTGGGCTCTCTTGCCTTTGGTAGCTGACTATCTAGAACAAAATCTCATAATTCAAAACCCTTAGAGTCTTGTGAGTACTGTGTGCAGTGTGCACATTAATATTCATAGATGAACCTATTTTGATCCCTTTTTGTTCTCTGAGTCATGTTGATCACTTTTTGTTCAGAGATCTGATGTTCTATTTGTCCATATTGATCTCTTCTTGTGCTTTGATCTCCTCTTATTATGTGATCTCTGTTGACTTTTTGTTCTGTGACACGTTGTCTTCTTGTGTTTTGATCCCTTTTGCTTCTTCATGTACCCTAGACTATGTTGACATTTTCTTGTTCTGACATCCCTGCTGACTTCTTCTTGTTCTGTGAGACCTGATGACTTCTTGTTCTGTGATCCAGGTTCACCTCTTCTTATTCTGTGATATTGGTTGAATTCTACTTGTGCATTGATCCATGTTGACCTCTTCTTCTTCTGTGATCTTTGTTCTACCTCATGTGTTCTGATCGATGTTAATTTATTTTTGTTCTGCATTCCCTGTTGACTTCTTGCTCTCTTATCCATGTTGACTCCTTCTTGTTCTGTGATCTCTGTTGACCTTGTGTTCAGATCCATGCTGCCATCTTCTTGTTCTGTGATCCATGTTGATTTCTTGTTCACTAATCCATGTGGACTTCCTCTGTACTGGGATCCCTGTTGAATTCTACTCGTGCGCTGATCCATGCTAACTTCTTGTTCAATGACCCTTGTTGACTTCTTGTGTTTGAATCCTTGTTGATGACTTTTTGTTCTGTGATCCCTATTGACTTCTTGTTCTCTGATCCATGTTGACTTCTTGTCCTGTGATCCCTGTTGAGTTTTGTTTGTGCTCTGATCGACATTGACCTTTTCTTGTTCTGTAAACCCAGTTGACTTTTTCTTGCACTCTGACTCATACTGATTTTCGCTTGTGCTCTAATCCACATTAACCCTCTTATGTCCTCTAATTGTTACTGAGTCCATTTTTCTCCGTGTCATGTTGACCCTTTTTATTCTCTAACCTGCATGGACTTCATGTTCTCTGATCCAAGTTGATCTCTCTCTATCTTTTAGAGTTAGACATTCTTTCACTTCTATGTGCAATGGCCTTTCAGGTTGATAGCAATCATGGTTCTCTAGAATTTCTTCTCCTTTGTATAACTTGATAGATTTTGTCTTTTTGCCATCTCTCATAAACCTTATTCTGCCATCCATATACTCAACCTCATTTTTCTTCTATTATTATAGCTCTCCACAATTTCCTGTCTGTTATAGTTTTAAATAAATTTTATCTTTTTGTTATTTTGCCAAAACCTTTTTCCACCATCCATTTACTCAAGCTCCTTCTTCTTCTTCTATGTTTATGGCTCTCCACAATTTCCTGTACATTGTAGCCTTTAATAAATTTTGTCTTTTTGTTATTTTGCCAAAACCTTGTTCCACCATCCATTTACTCAATCTTCTTCTTCTTCTTCTTCTTCTTCTTCTTCTTCTTCTTCTTCTTCTTCTTCTATGATTATGGCTCTCCACAATCTCCTGTACATTGTAGCCTTTAATAAATTTTGTCTTTTTCTTATCTCTCCTAAAACTTCTTCCGCCATCCATATACTCAAACTCTCTAGATAGGTTATGAATTGTTTTCCTCTGTCCCTCTTTCCTTCAATCTGTTCTGTGAGTATCAAATTTTCCAAACCCTCTTTCCTCATTATGCACCCTATGCTGATATTAAGCATAAGTGTCCTTTTTCTTTACATTTTCTCTTAAATTTTGTCTCCCAAAGGAAAATGAGTTCATAAACATCGCTTTTACATTCAGGAAGATTTTTGAAGTTTTGAATTATTGGTAAAGATTTGGTTGGCTGCTTTAAAGGTTTTAAAATAAATGATAAATCTAGGCTTATTATTAAACAGGTAAACCTTATAGGTTGAATTTAATATCTATTCTTTAAATGAATTCTTGCTGCCTAAATACAGGGGAGGGATTGTCAGCACATGATAAAATCCTTTCCCAACTCTTTGATGATACCTATGATTGCTATTCTCAGCCATAGAGAATGGAGGGGGAGGTTAAGGAGGAATTTTGGAGGAAAGGAAGAAGGAAAGAAAGATGGAGGGAGAAAGAGTGGAAGGAAGGTGATTGGAAGGGAAGGTGGGAAATGAATAGCCAGGAAGGAAGGAAGTAGTCATGGAAGATAGGAAGAGCGTGAGAAGAATATGATAATCTATGGAGGAAGGTAAGAGGAGAAGAAGGAGAGAAAGGAGAGAGGAGGGAGAATGGAGGGGTAAGAAAGGTATTGGAAAAGAAGGTAGAAAATAAAAAATCAGGAAGAAAGGAAGGAAGTAGGAAAAGGAAAATAAGAGGAAAGTGGAAAGAATGGAGGAAGAATCCAAGTAGAAAGTTTAGAACAGAAAAAGAGGGAAAGAAAGGAGGGAGAAGAAAGTGTGTGATTTTGCGTGCATATGTGTGTGTCTATTAGTACTTGACAACAACCTTTCCCAACTCCTACCATGACAATTGTAAGTACTATTCTCTACCATATCTTGCCCATCAACATCTCTATATTATCTCTTCATGATGTTGTTCTAATTACTCTTTTACTTTTTTATTTGTTACTCACTAGGCACTAGGCCTTTTGCTCCATCTGTTATCCTTTCTTTTTGCTACATGTCCTACCCATCTCCATTTTAGTCATTTTTTAATATTTCTTGGTCTGTTCTCTGATCCATGTTGACCGCTTTTTACTTCTTAATACCTTGTGTTACTTATTCATTGATTTTTTTTATGTGACTTTCATCTGTACGTCATAGCTGCGAATTCATTATATAGATTATGTTTAAAGCAAATTAGTCATTATACATCTGATTTTATTAGATGCTTCACAAATGTTTTCTATGAATATTTTATTTAATTGTTATTAGTTTTTTTTTAATACCCCTTTCCTAAGTAGATGTATTCTTGGACACCTTCCAGCTCTTCATCTTCTTGTTTTATGATGTTTTCAAAACATTAATTTTGTTTTATTTCTGGTCATTTTCAAACCTACCTTGAGATTTCTTATATTTTTCTGAGGATTCTGCAATTAGTAAACTGTTGCACATAAATTGTAAGTGGTTCAAATATTCCATGTTTATACAAATTCCTATCCTTTCTAGGTTTGTTCTTTCAAAGATAATTTCAAGATATGTTGTAATAATTTAGGCAAACAGATATCTACTTCATTCTTCAATCTTAGTTTCACATGTCTTTGAGCAATAGAATTATTGCAGTACAAACATCATATATATTCTCAATAGATTTTATATAATTTTGTTAATTCACTGCTTACATAGTGAGATAAAATGTGTCAAGTGTTCTGCTGAATCAAATGCCTTTTCATAGTCAAAAAGCCAACCAATATGATCTGTTCTTTTTTGTTTCCTTTTTATCAGTTGGTCTTTTTTTTTATAGATGGTCTACTTTTGAATAAACACTCATAAATCCCTGCATGCTCACATGGATAATTTTCACTTTGGGTATTTGTTAGCTTTTATTTTAGGATATTTTATATATCTTGTGATAGTTGCCAACGTCTTTATTATCTAATATTTTAGAATGTAAAATTACTATTCCTAGACTAAGTTTTTTTGGTGTTTTTCTGTATGTACTAATTCTTTTTGTGTCTATTTCAAACATCTGTTACTATGCCATCTTTACCATGTGTTCTTTACATTCCATATTTTGAATTGTAAACATTACTGAGAATTTCAGTTGAGTTCCACTATGGAATATGTGAGCAAGTGGCGCTATATTGAGTCTGATTTGCTATCTCTTCGTCAGCGAGGTCTGTTGGAACAGTTGGTATGATGTTTGCTTGATAACCTAACTGTCACAGTTTCAATTCTCGGTAGTGGATGCACACTGCTGATGAGTCCCAAATATAGGACAAAACGGCCGTCCAGTGCTTTCTGCATTTTGTTGAGGTTTCTTTCAGACTCAATGAATTACTTAATTATATATATATATATATATATATATATATATAATATGAAAATATAATAAACAGTATATAATCTTTCCAAGTTTTAGTTTTTTGTATGAACCACTATTGGCAGGTGAGTTGTTTGGTCTGTATTGCTTTTTTCATATTTTGCATTGTGCATTGTGTTTACAATGTTTACAGTGTTTGTGTTGACAGTATTGGTGTCTTTTACACAAATTTTACCATCATACTTAATATATATATTTTTTCATCAGTTCTGTGTTTGTTTTTGAGTTATCTCCCTTTGTTATTGCTATTTTTGTTTGTTTCCTGTATTGTCTCTGCTGCTTCCTTAATTGCACTCCTCAGTTTGCTATTCATGTCTTCGATATTATTTCAATCATTCCACAAAGTTTGGAATCTTAATTTCTTCTTGGAATTTGGCAAGGTTCTCTCTGATTTTATAAAGATGTCTTTCCTTTTTAGACTAACTTTGTTTATCTTAATTCTGATGATGATCATGATTATCATCATCAATCTGAGTGAGTGTGATCTATGCAGCAGAGCAGCTGACAAGTTTTTTCCATACGTCTTTGTTGCATTTTTTTTTATTCTGTGACTTGCACGGTCATATGGGCACCACATGTACTGCCACCCAAAGCAATAGAACTCAGCCTGTCCTGCGATTTACCCATAGCTGGGGGGGGAGAAGATACATACCTTTCCCAAGAGTATTAGCATGTAACTGAATGTAATGGATCTGAATGGAATTCAAACTCGGCTCTCTAATTACTCAATCCGAGCCACTATCCATTACTCCACAGTACCTCCCCTTCATTGCTTCAGTCTAAGTTTCTATGAATAATCTTTCAGCAATCATAGACCATTTTTACCTCTGTTTTTACCTTTACCATATGTTGTATAGGAGTAAAATGTTGCCAGTGAGCAAACATGGACAATTCCATTATTGAATTAAGTAGATCACATGACCATAAAGGAAACGCATAATTAGGAGGTAGTGTGACGTCTAAACGATCACTATTTCTATTCTATCCTCTATTACTATACAGGATCACTATTTCTACTCTATTGTCTATTACTATACGGATCGCTCTTCTCTATACTATTTCTCTATACTGATCACCATACTGATTACTATTTGGAGGTTACATTTCGAGCGAATATTATTCGGCAAGTTCTATTAGTGCAAGTTATATTTGAAAGTGTCTGACACCAGTATTGTTCAATGGCATTAATATAGTTGTATCTGCAGTTACAAAGTCTCTACTACAACGAGCATTATGAAATGACATTGAGTATTCATTGACATTACAAAATTGGCAACGAGCATTCGTTGACATCACAAAACCATACCATTTCAATTTTCTCTTCTTGACAGTGGTTATGGTGCCATTCAACGAACCTCTTTCTTGTCTGGTGCTGTCTCATACTCTGTCATTTATGATGCAGTCTACATAAGAGATTCCTGGGATGGTTCTGTAGCATCCCATTTCTAAAGCTTACATTCCTCACCGTAATTCTACTGTTAATGTTCAAGATTCACAGGTATACAAAATGACTGAGTAAGCCAAGACGCACAAGTGTTTAAATTTAGAATTTTTAGACAGTTGTTCTTGTCTTTCCAGATAGTTTTTAGTTTTATGACATCTGCCATTGGTTGTGCTGCTCTTTTATTTTCTTTTAATTGGAATCACCCCAAGAAAGGCAGTAATACCACTAAAACACAAGGGGTTGCAGGGAGTGGAAGAATTAAGAAGAGAAACATTAATGATGAGAAGAAAGAGAAGAGAGTAATCAGATGGACAGTAGATAGCAACTGACATTGCATTTAAATTTTTGCAGATTAAAGTTGACTGGGAAACATGAAGCCAGAAGAGAGTTCCACAAGCGAGAAGTGTGAGAGAGGAAACTGTTAGCATAGAATTTACAGCTACATCTCACTAGCTCAACTGTAAATTGATGAGATCTTGATGCTAGTTTTGCACTGTACTTAAATTCAAAAATACTAGGTACCATATTTCATGCTCTTGAAATAATATGGTATTTAGTATTATCTGAATTAATCATCATCATCATCATCATCATCATCATCATCATCATCGTCATCGTCATCAGTCCACTGACTGAATGTTGTTGTAGGGTAATTGCTGGGTTGTGCAGCTGACCAGCTCCTTTGATATGTCTCTACTGCGTGCCAATGTCTGAGTCTCTGTGAATGGTCTCACAGTCACCAGACCATTTTCTCCTCTGTCTCTTCTTCTTTTGCCAAAGATGGTACCTTGTAAGATAGTAGCAAAAAGATTGTCAGCCATTATGATGTGTCCTTCCCATTCAAATTCTTCTTCTAGTTGACGGTTATGATTTCTTCCAATGGTCTTGTTTCTTCTTTGGTGGCGTCTCAAATCGTCTCATTTATGATGCAGTCTACACAGAAGATACTGAGGATGGTTCTGCAGCATAACATTTCTAATGCTTGAATTCTTCTCTGTAATTCTGCTGTTAATGTCCAAGATTCACTGTTATACAGAATGCAACAATCTAATTTCACGCAGACATTCTTGTCTTTCTAGATGGCTTTTTAGTTTTGTGACATCTGCTATTGTTACTGCTGATATTGAAATAATGACTTTGTTGGCAATTATAAAGTAAAGTTCATGTTTTTTTCTTCATTTACAGCCGCTTCACTATTGACAAATTGTTTTCATAATTGTCATTTTGTTACTGTCTGAGAATTTAACTTGGATTCTGCTCCAGTCATTTCTTTTTCCTCTTCCAGAATTTCACTACACAAGATTTTCATCTTACCTATTCCCAACTTTTGCATTGAAGTCACCCATCGAAATGGAGTAATTGGTTTCCTCTCTTTCTCTCTCAATTTGAATATTCAATTTACTCAGTTGAACTTTGTGAAGTCAGTTCATAGACTTGGATAACTTTCCTAGTGTATCTTTTGCATAATCTAATTACTAGCCAAGCTATTCCGCCTGATGATTTACTGTCAAAAACTTTGTCCACAATGTTATTAGTGACTAAAAGTCCTATGTTAGTAAACTTTTATTCTCTTTTCCCATATAATAAAATAGACAGTTACTTATGTTTGGTTATAAAAGATATTTTTTTCTTTGCTGTGAGTCTGTCTAATACAAAACACATGAATGGTGATGTTGTTCATTTCCATCATTAGCTGATCCATTCTGTGGTCTTTGCTTATCCTTTGTAGACTGAATGCATTGTGCTTCAAGTAATTTATTTTGTTTAATGTCTAAATCATTATTTTGCTTAGACAGTGTTTGTTTGACATTGGTAACACAGTGCCTGCAGGCACATGGATGCAGTTTTTTGTTTAAGTAGGTTTTATTAAATACCAAAGATAAGGTTGGTTTTGATAAACTTTAATGATTTTTTTTTCTTTTTCCCAAGGTAATGGATGTTTGGGTTTAGGGTTATTGTTAGTGTCCATTGGTATATATTTGTGTACATCAAAACATTACTGGCCGTTTTCAAAAGTGAAATTTGTTAGGTTTTTAAAATTCAAGAAAGTTCTTTTTTTCCCTTCGTTGCCTTTAATGTAGATAGAGCCTTTTTTATTAATAAATACATACATACACACACAAACTCACATATACACACATACACACACACAAGAATTCAAGGGACTTAATTGTGATTAACTTTAACTAGCAACAAATTTAGATAGAGTTTCTATTAATAAATACACACACACATACACATACATACACACACACACACACACATATATATATATATATATATATATATTAAGACATGTGTCATTAAATAATTTACACAAATTTTGTTTGCTTATTCTTAATAGGATCCTCTCAGATTTACAGACAAGTTTCTTAGTATCCTTATTAAAGGAAGGAAGAAAGTTACCAAGTTGGTACATATTCATTTTATTCCAAGTACTTTTGACATTAGCACAATATCATCATCAGGGTCTTGTTTTTTCTAGTAGAAATTTGTTGTGTTCATTATTTTTCCAAGACAATATTGTTGTATTCATCTGAAAATGAAATATTTTAATTGGGAAGTGAAAAATGCTAAACAGATGTACAGTACAATTTTTAAAATTTTTTAATGTAAACATACACATGTAATGTCAAGTGAGGTAATTAAGTTATTGAGACGTCTATTTTTTTAAAAAAAGCTATTTAAATCTATTAGTTAAAACTTAGATATTTTAAAACTATCTACTGTAAACATTTTAAAACATTTGTGCAGTATTCATAATTAATTTTATTAAGGACTGGTTGTTGCAGAAAACCAGCATTATATATGAATTTAAATGTCCCTTGTGAGATTGTATCTCCAACAGAAAAAATAATATATATATATATATATATATATATATATATAGATATATATATTGGTCACACCACAATTATGTTGTCTAGAAGGTTGTGATTTTATTTGAATGATGTATCTAACATCTAAAAAAATTTTTAAAGTGTCAGTCTACATTCACAATTTAGTAAAATTCTTGTTGAAAATACATCTATAACTTTTCATAAAAACAATTAATATAAAATAAAAATTCTTGAAGCTATCTATATTAAAAAATTGAAACCAACCCTTAATAAAATTTTTCACATCACAAGTAAAAAAAAATTAATTTTCAGATGAGCACCACAATTTTGCCTCAGAAAAATGATGAACACAACACATCAAATGAACCTTGTACACACAATTCATTACTAAAGATAGTGGTAAAATGGTTAGTTCTCTGTACTGTTCCAGTAAGTACCTGATTGTTCTTTAGAGCCAGATCAGGCTGAAAATTGTGTAATACTGCTGGGGTAATATATATATATATATGTACTGCTGGGTAATATATATATATATATATATATATATATATATATATATATATATATATATATATATATATATATATATATATATATATATATATATATATATATATAGGAATGTGGGATTGCAGTATCAAGTTCAAATTCCAACTGAGGCCATTGTGGTCATTTTCATACAAATACATTTGCTTATTCTCCTCCCCTCCAGTAGGGGATAGATTGTTAACTTTATAGATGTGAGTTTAACAAACTTGAATTGGCTCACCATTATACTACTTTCATCTCTCTAATACCCATTTCACTTAATTCTCTCTATCTCTCAGTATATATATACATATATATATGTATATATATATATATATATTCGTATCTATATATATATATATATATATATATTCGTATCTATATATACATATATATATATATTTGTATATATATATATATATATATACAAATATATATATATATGTATATATAGATACAAATATATATATATATATATATAGATACGAATATATATATATATATATACATATATATATGTATATATATACTGAGAGAGAGAGAATTAAGTGAAAAGGGTATTAGAGAGATGAAAGTAGTATAATATATATATATATATATATATATATATATCTATAGCATAATGAGAAGTCACGTATACTTTCTTGATATGTATATAATATGGAGAAAACAACTGAAAAGATGCAAATTAAAAAAAATTGAATGTTTTTTTTTTGTGAAAGTATTTATTTATATTTTTTTATATATATATATTTTATATTTCAGATCTGCCCCGATCTTTCATCAGAAATAAATTAAATAACTTTATTCAGAAGTATTCGGACGCTACTTGAAAACAAACTTCTGAATACAGTTATTTAATTTATTTCTGATGAAAGATCGGGGCAGATCTGAAATATCAAATATATATATATAAAAAAATATAAATAAATACTTTCATAAAAAAAACATTCAATTTGTTTTAATTTGCAACTTTTCAGTTGTTTCCTCCATATTATATATATATATATATATATATATATATAATAGTAATATCAAAGATAGTATAAAGCCAAAAATGCTGACAGTCAATGAGATATTGAGAATAAAGTCATTTAACTTTGCAATAAAGTGCCCAATAGAAAAGATAGAGCATTAATAGGATTAATATGAGTAGAAGTTTGTCACTTAGATGATTGATGTTACCTTCAGCATCGCAACTCCAGTGTTTTATATATGGACATATCCATCCACTCTTCAGGGAGTAAATATATATATATATAAATATATAAATACAAATATATAATATCACACATTGAGTGCTGATATTAATGAAAATAACAGAGCTATAAATTATATCTTAATAATAAATAACATTTTTTTTTACTCAACTGTAGAACAATTCTGAGTTTTATCAACAACGCACAGTACTGATTGATAACTGACTTTGACATAATTTGAATTTTGATATATTCAAAATTTTATCTATTTACCAGACTATAATGATAGTGAAGCAGTCCATATTATTTATGGGTTTGATTTACAAAAAAGTAATAAATGTAAAATAAAAACATAATTAAACAAATATAAATAAATGCTATACACGCATATAAACATATGCACAAAAACACTGATATATATATATATACATACACATATATAAACACACACATATATACACGTATATATATATATATATATATATTATATATGTATATACATACACATATAAACACACACACACACACATATATATATGTATATACATACACATATATAAACATACATATATATATATATATATACACATATATAAACACACACACATATATATGTATATACATACACATATATAAACACACACACATATATATATATATATATATATGTGTGTATATACATACACATATATAAACACACACATATATATATATACATATATAAACACACACATTATATATGTATATACATACACATATATAAACACACACACACATATATATATATATATATATACATACACATATATAAACACACACACACACATACATATATATATATATATATATATATATATATATATACATGTATATAAAGTGTATTGAGGCAACACTGATATATATATATATATACATACACATATATAAACACACACATATGTATATATATATATATATATATATATATGTATATACATACACATATATAAACACACACACACACATATATATATATATATCTATGTATATATATACACATATATAAACACACATATATATATGTATATACATACACATATATAAACACACACACACACACGTATATATGTGTGTATATACATACACATATATAAACACACACACACCCATATATATATATATACATATATAAACACACACATATATATGTATATACATACACATATATAAACACACACACATATATACATACACATATATAAACACACACATATACATACATATATATATATATATATATATATATATATATATATATATATATATATATATATATATAAAGTGTATTGAGGCAACCATCTGTTACGCTTTGTTAGGAACTGCACTGAGAAATAATGATTTTAAATTTTTAATTAACTTTCCTTGTTTATGTACAAGAGAACACATGTCTGGATGTGTGTCAGCATTGTTCAAATATTTGTATTCTAATGCTTTCAGGCATATCAAAGAATGAGAAATCTAAGGATTATGCAGTATTGTAATTTTGTGTGTTATGTACATGAGGATATACAAGCCAAATTCTTCAATGTGCTGAATGTATTTTACAGCTGTTAAATAGATTTAAAATTCCAATAACAGAAATGTAAGAGATATGAAGATGTTACAAGAGAGAAGACCCCCTTATATATATATATATATATATATATATTCATTTCACCCCAAGCAAGGTGGGAATGCCACTATTATGCAGAAGAGTTACAGAGATTGAAAGTACGAGAAAAACTGAGTATAGAGAGCATTGAGGAAAGGATAAAAGCTGAATGGGCTTCAAGAATATAGAAGATGGCAATGGAAGTTGCTTTTAAATTTTTGAAGATTGTAGTTATAAGGGAAGCAAGTAAATGGAAGGGAGTTCCACATGTGGGAAGTGTGAGAAAAGAAACTGTTTGAGTAGAAGTGGTGGTTACATTTAACTAATTCTACAGTAAAAGTCTGGGACCTAGATGCCAATCTAGTAGCCCCAGTTAAATTTATGTAATCTGGACACCAGGGAAGAAAGCTTGTCGGAGCAGTTGCCATGAAAATATTTGTAGAAAAGACAGAGGGAAGACATGCCATGTTGGTGAGGAAGTGACTGAAGTCAAGATTCCAAATCCTTCCTCTGGATCTTGTCAAGGACCTTGAAACGAACCACAGGAGCACCATACCAGATATGGCAACAGTATTCAATGCATGGACGAATGGTAGATTTTAAATGTGCAACATGGAATCTGATGAGAAAAATTATCTGGCATGACACAGTGACCTGACTTTTCTTGCAGTAGATGCAGCTATTGATTCAATGTAGTCAGTACACTTCAAGTCAGTTAAAACATGAGGCCAACACGGCACAGAGTCTAGCATCGGGCATACTATTTGCATCAGATTCTATTTGCCACATAAGCTGAATTGCCTTGCAGTAGTTATAAATCTGAAAACAGGCAAGACATCTGTGGCCATATATGATGCACCAAATATTAGATTAGGTTTTTCCTCAGACATTCTTCTCAATAGTAGACTCTTTTCTGAAGCATCCTTAGTTTTAGTGCTCTTTTAATATCATGGATCATGTGCATCACATATGATGCATGCACATGGAAATCACATGTCCTGTGCATCACATAGGATGTGCAGGACAGGCAAAGGGTTAAGGCTACAGAGATTTGGTTCAACAGATGGATACTGAGAATACTGAGGATGAACAATGTAAGCACCAAGGAAAATGAAAATAAAAAGGACAGGTATACATTAAAATCTGACAGGCTGCTGAAACTTCTGGGATATTATAGTAATGACTATAATTTATTACAAGAATTTGATATACGCTCCAAACATACAAAGACCTACAATAACAGATCTTTATATTTGTAGAGTCTATCAAAGTCATTCTTGGAAGTTGTTTTATATTATTATTATTATTATTATTAAATTCTTAGTGAACCATCTCATTATATTCAGTAAACAAGTCATTTATTCTTGCCTCAATTAATTTTACAACTTGGTCCACAGTTCTTTCAAAAATGGCCAACTGAGTAATGCCATTCTAAGATGATTAAATTCATTTTTTTAATTAAAGTATTTCAGAAACTCTTGTACCAGTTATTATTTAAAATCTTTAAGCTTAATTACAAATTTAATAGTAATATTAGTAACTAGCAGCATGGCCCGGTGTTGCCCGGCGTTGCCCGTGCTTGATTCAAAAATCGTACATTTAGGTAGTTTCCTCTTACTTTTCAACGAATATGTGTAAACTGATTTGCAGTACAAATGGTAGTTACGCTCACCAAGCATTTCATGTGACAAAACATACTGCCTCCCTTGAGATTGACTGGAAAGCCTCAAAGAGGCCTCTCCCTCGGTTTCCTCCTCCCGCTTTCTCTTTGCCGCAGAGGCTCTTTTAGACTGCCTGCTAAGGTTGCTTTGCCATGGTATTTTGGCACGCTTAGCAAACTGCCGGGTTGGTCATCGCCACGGCACTCAGAAGAGTGCAAAGCAGAGGTTGAAGTAGATGCCAGCCGCTTCTCCCCCAAGGAGGTGCACTCAATGGAATCCTGCTCCCGTTTCCCCTTAGCCGGTGAGGCTTTTTTAGAACGCCTGCTAAGGTTGCCTCACCTGGGTGTTTTTGCAGCCTTTGCAGAGCTGCCGGGTTGGTCATCGCCATGGCATGCAGAAGAGTGCAAAGCAGAGGTTGAAGTAGACGCTATATGATCATCTGTAACCAGAGTTATTATGTGCTCCTCCGCAGTTGCCTGTTCTGCATGTGTAATGTTAACAGTGTTAGGGGTCTTCAGTTGCTGACATGTGGATGTTCGTCGTGTAGGAGCCATTTGAAGGGTTGTAGAAATGCTGTGTAAGAATGCGAATAGAAGTTGATGCCGAAGCTGAAGCGGTGCAACCTCGTTGTATACGAAAACTAAAAAATGCAGTGGAGCGGTATGTAAAAAGCTTCTCCTAGCTATGGGCCGTGCTTTCTGGCAGCACGAAAACGTTGCTGTAGGAAGAGGTTATGCAACCAAAACGTTGAAGTGTTGAAGGTTAAAAAGTAGTGAAACACTGAGGTGTACTGGGCCACGTAGTAAAGACAGAAGAGAAGTAACTTGCGACAGCAGTTAACTGTCTAATAGCAAAACTGAACAACGAAAAGGTAGATATAGGTATGGAATGCTAAGATGGACTGGGCTGCGCAGTAAAGGCAGCACGCGGAGATAAAATGGGTAATGCAAACGTTTAAGCAAATAGTTAACTTGCAGTAGCAGGAAACTGTCAATTAATTCAAGGACAGATGCATTAATGGCGATCAAATCAAGACGTGAGTGCAGATGCAGCCACACTGAATGTATTTAAAGTGAGCATGACTTGTCATTGATTGGTGTAGCCTGGACAATGGCCATGATGTAGACCAATGAATGAGCTCACGCAAAATGGAAGATGCTAGCGTGCATTCATGCATGCGCACTTGATTTGGTAAGCACAAGGCTTCGCCATAAATGGGGTCAAGCTGCCTGCTGCATATGCAACTTGGCTCTAACACAGGTGATGCCGGCGATGAGAATGCAAGGAGCTGCAATGAAGTGTTTGTTCATTTGGTTTATATGACAATGAAAAGCCACTAACCATTTGCTGGCATTAGCTTTGAAATGGATTGTGGGGAAGCCCTGCTGTTTTAGCACAAAATCTCCTTGTCAGGTCTGGGATGCAGCCTGGGCTAGGGGAAAAGGTTTAAAGAATTGGAAAATGGACTGCTGAGGGTGGAACCATTTTCACTCAGCACGTATGCGGGTTTTTTTTTCAGTAAAGACGCGAATAAAGGAAGTGCTTATTTTGGTAAGATGCGACGATTAAAGCAAAAGTGTTGACAAAGTCGAATATGCCATTTGTGGCTCAAAGTCAGACCTGGTTGCAGGGATAAAAAAAGCCAAATTTCAATGGCCCTGCACCCATTCCAGAATTTGAGGTCAAATGTTTTCTTCCACTCTACTGCACGCACTGACCTGTTTCTTCCCGCGCATAGCGTGACCTTAAATTCATCTGCATTTAGGAAACACCCAACCGGAAAAACATTTTTAAGGGTTGACCGATTGTCAATTTGCACTCTGTTTGGGGGGCGCTCAGAGTTGAAACTTCACATGGTGACTCCCAATGGCCTCCTCATAAATCCGGTCGGTTTTCGCTAAAAACTGTCATGCGGTTCAGGCGCAATCTGGGCGTATCGGTTTTGGGGTTTTATCGATTTTCCGTGCTGTTTAGGGGTCCCTGGTCATGAAATTTCTGGACAACATTTCTAATGGTAGACTCTAAGAGGGTGTCAAATTTGGTTGAAATGTGACCATTGCTTCTGTAAGCAGATTTTTTCGATTATCGATTTTTTCGGAACTTGAGTCCAAACTCAAAAATCGGGCTCTGTCATGTCCTTACGGCAGCCATTTGCAAACTTGTGGTGAAAACAGCATCGTAATCGGGTAACAAATGCGAAATATAGATAGTAGATTGGAAATTTAATGAGTTCATTGGAATTTGTAACTTTCGAATGCACATACATTTTTATCAGTAGATATTTACAGAGTATAGCTAGGTTTGGCACAAGGCCATGTTTGTGGATCAGCACTTAAAGGTGGGGGGTCATTAGGGGAGTAACAATGAAGGAGATGATCTTGCTCCCATACAACAGGAAGTAATATTTTCTTATGCTTTCTGTAGTTATAATATGTTTGTGATAGAAATTACTTTCACTCTACCTACATTTCATTTTTGTCATAGGATTTTCTTCTTTGTAATTCTATCTGCTTTATAATAATTGTATTTCAGATCATAAAAATGTACCAAATGCAAATATTTTTATGAAAGATGCTTGATGTAGGTAAATTTTTATGGAATACAGATCTTGGAATGTATAAAATGCAAGTAATATTTATGAATTTCAGTTTGGGAAATATACCTAAAAGCAAACAATTTTTAATGCAATACACATCATGAAACATGCCAAAAGCAAGCAATTCTTTTTAAATATACATAAAACTGGTTAATTTTTTTATGAAATAGAGATTATAAGATATATCTAATCTCAATACTTTTGATGAAATATAAACCATAAAACGAACGAAATGTGGGCAATTTTTCATGAAATGCAGTTTGTTCAAAGTACCTAATAGAAATATTACTTTATGAAATGTAGACTGTGAATTGAAATATTTTTTATGAAATTTGCATTGTAAAATATATCTGTTTATCTGATTATCTGTTTCATGACAGTACATCATAAATTGTAATTTTAAGAAATGCAAATTTTTAAATGTACTTAATGAAAGTAATGTTATCCAAATTCTCTTTTAATATAGTTTTTTTTAAATTCACATTGGGAAACACGCTTCATAACATATATTTATGCTTTGAAATGAACTTAACACTGGTAATTTGTTTGAAATGCACGTTATGAAATACACTGTATATAATCACCACAGAGATCCTTTTCTGTCTGTCATAAGCATGGCTGATGCTAAACTCCAGAACAACACTCTATGCCTTCCTGGCCTCACATTTTCTACTGACATGATGTGGAGCGAGTATATCAAATCAATTGTCATGTCTACTGCAAGGAAAGATGGTTCGCTGTATTGTGCTAGAAAATTTTCTTGCACATTTATAAAATTACCAGTCATCCATGCATTGAATACTGTTGCCATATCTGATCTGGTGCCCCAGCTGTACATCTCAAGATTCTTAAGAGAATTCAAAGGAGGATATCTAATGTAATCAATCCAGACCAGGCATCTTGACATCAGTCACTTTCTCACCGACATGACATGGCTTCCCTTTGTCTTTTCTACAAATATTTTCATGGCAACTGTTCTGATGAGCTTTTTGTCCTGCTGCTTTGACTATGAATTTAAGTGTGCTACTAGATTGGCAACTAGGTCACACCATTTTATTGTCAAACTAGTTATTATGCAACAGTTATTTCTGCTCTACAGTTTCTTTTCTCACACTTTTTATTTCTTGCTTTCCTGATAACTACAATATTTAAAAATTAAAATGCAACAAAAATTGCCATCTTTTGTCTTCTTGAATCCTGCCCCTGTTTTTGTCCCTTCCTCAATTCTCACTCCTAAAGTCTTATCATTCACTTTCACTCCCTTTGTCTTCCTGGATTCTAGTGGCATTATCACCTTTATTGGGGGGGTGAAATAATTTTCTATAAAGTACACATCAGGAAATGCACCAAATAGATGTCATTTTTACAAAATGCAAAATGTTAAATGTACCTACTTGAGTCAGTATTCATGCAATGATCATCAGTGGCTAAAGAAACGTTTTTAGCTACAGGAGAAATAAACTACATCCAATTTCAAAATGTAATTATGTAATGCCAACTCGGCATAAATAAACAGTATTGGAAACAAGTTTGCTAGTGTCAGTGATTGTATTCAATTTTTCATGGATTTATGAACAGTTGGTTGATCCATATTTTGCCAATCCTTTAGCAATGTTTCTTCAAGAGTTGTCACTGACTTGACTTTGGTTGCAGGCACTCGAAGATTTTGGTCAAGGTGCTTCCAAATGTGCTCTATTGGATTCATGTCAGGATTTTTGCCAGTGACTTGATTCCTTGCAATTCCTTCCATGCCTTTGCTACTTTGCTTTGACATGGCACCCCATCTTCTTGAAAAAGGTAGACATTCTTGTCAATCTGATTGGGTTCAAATAGTAGGAGTAATCCATTCTCTAATTGGACCAATCATACACTCGTCAACAATAATCATCTCAGATTTCCCTCCAAACCAGACAGCGCCCCACAGCATTACTCCAATCCTTCTATGTTTCACAGTCGCCTGCAGACATTCAGTGTTCCAAGTCTCATTCTGATTTCTCCAGACATAAAACTGTCTGAAATTTGAATATTGGCAGAATTTACTTTCATCTGACCAGATTACAGATTTCCAAAATTCATAATCTTTGCTCTTGAATTCTTTCACCCAGTTCATATGGCTGTTCCTGTTAACTTCTGAAATCAAGGGCTTCTTTCTTGCAACTCTTCTTTGATAGCCTAGCTCTTTCAGAGTCTTTCTCACCACATATGGCAACATTTCCATGCCTTTGCTGACATATTTGACACTCTGACAATGGTTTCTGATGACTTCTCTATTCAGTGCCCTTTTCGTTCACTCAGACACAATGCTTGGTCTTCCTGAACACTGTTCCACACAACAATGGCCCTCTTCATTAAATTTCTTGACATTATTATTAATTGTTTGATGATTAACCTGAAAAAACTTAACAATTTCTCTACTTGACTTGCCATACTGTCATCCTATTATTTGCATGTGTTGAAATTCACCAATTTCCTTACTTACACAATTTTCATTGCAAAATATAAGTCAACTATCATTCATAGATAAGAGTAGCTTGATACTAACATGGTATTGTCTGAAAAAAAAGAAGAGACATTATTACACAAGCCGCAATTGCTGTAATCAAGGGTAGCTAAAAACTTATTATATCCCACTGATCATAAATTGGACCTAAGTTAAAAAATGCACCTAAAGCAGTTAATTTTATGCAATATGCATCTTTAAATGCACCTTATGCTGACAGTGATTTTAAAATGCACATCATGAGATGCGCCAAATAGATGTCATTTTTACAGATTGTGAAATGCACAAGACACATACAGGTAGTTTAAAAATGCACCTAATACAAGTTGAGTTTTATGCAATATTTATTTTTAAAGGCACCTTATGCTGGTAGTGTTTTTTAAATGCACATCTTGTCAGGTATTTTTCAGAAATGCAAACTGTGAGAAGTACTAAATGGAAATACTTTTTGAAATGCATCTTGTGAAATGCAGTTGTGGCATATACTTTTGATAAAATTCAGATGATAAAATTAAGTTAATGCTGGTGTTTTTTAATGGAAGTCCGTTCATGAAATGCACCTAATGAAGTTAAGTTTTTTTATGGAATGTGCATAGTGAAATACACGTAATGAGGGTTTTTGTTATGTAATTTCATAATGCTGCATGAAAAAATTGATCAGCAAATTTTATTTGAAGCACACTGAGAGCTTTTCTCAAGCCTTGAAGATGAATATACGACTTGTGCAATTATCTTAACTAACGTCTTCTCTTTCTGCTTGATAAAATTTATTGAGTGTCATTTGCAATGGTGAAATTATGAAGTGAAACCTTATGAGTTTTATTACAAATGATGAGATGTCTTTAAGGAAAATTATAAAAAATGAAAGACGGCCAACCCATCAATTTACGAATCAACTAAAAACATTTTCATATTGAGTCTTGACAAAGACAGTAAAAGCTTGAAAAAGGTAAATTTTATTCAAAACAAAAAAAAAAGAATCCTGAACTTTTGCATAATATTAACTGTCCTGGCAGTGAATGAACTGGGCATTTTGACACGTTGTGATGGTGACCAAGTTTGTCTCGCTAGATTAGTTCCGACTGTATAGTGAATTCAGTGCCCCATACTTGCAACTTTATTCCACATCTAAGTCACACTTAATAAATCAGTATATGACAGTAAATGCTGGACAGTCACCTCACAAATAAAAACGAGACTTGAAGCCACAGAAATGTGGTTCTACAGAAGGATGCTGAGAATATCATGGACCGAACATTTAAGCAACGACAAAGTTTTAGGGAAAATGAAAACAAAAAGGACACTTATACTTAACAACTGAAAGGTATAGTTGAAAATTTTAAGGCATGTAATGAGGAAAGAAAACTTGGAAAATTTGACACACACAAGACAGATTGAACGCAAAAGGGACAGAAGAAATCTATACATAACTTAAAAGCTTGAGTATATGAAAGATAAAACAGTGTTTAGGAGAAATAACAAAAAAGATAAATTTATTAATCACTACCAATGACAGGAAATTGTGGAGAGCCATGATTGCTAACGTCCTGAAGAGACATAGCACATAGAAGAAGAAGTAGAATAATAAGATGTTCTTCTTATTGACAAGTGAACCAGGATGAAAATTTACAATGGATGATTTGGCAATCAAGGCACTTTTTACAGATTTTTAAAAACAAAATTTATTAAAAGCTACAAATTTCTGGAAATTGTGGGGAACCATGATCCCCAACATCCTGAAGTTTCATGGCCCATAGAAGAAGAAAAAAAAATGTTGTCCCTTTCTGCTTGATAACATTTATTGAGTGTCACTTGCAACGGGTAGAGTTATGGAGTGAAACTTTATGAGTTTTATTACAAATTATGAGATGTCTTCAAGGAAAATTATAAAAAATGAAAGATGGCCAACCCATTGATTTATAAATGAAATGAAAAACATTTTTTCATCGAGTCTTGACAAAGACAATAAAAGCTTGAAATTGTAACTATTAATTATCGGCTAAATGAGATATGATCATTATTGTTCCCGTCTTCAATGAAAGAAATAGGAAATAATACATAAAGTTATTTCGTTTGTCTGTGAGTAATCTCATTTTAAGAGTAAATAAAGAGATACCAGTAATTAACTCAAATTTAAGATCAAATGAAGATCTGTTTGTCTTTTCCTATCATGTTTCTTAAGGATATAGATGATCATGGCTCTCCACAGATTCTGTTTCTTTAAACAACAATCATAAGAAGACAATGTATGGTTGTCAGCAAAAGGAAGAGCCCAAGTGACAAACTATGAGTTGGAGATATGAAAATAAATTAAGTACAAAAATTTAAATATTTAGGAAATATTTTCATAGAGGATGGAAAATGTAACACTGAAATCTGAAGGGACATTGGAATAGTGAATGATGCCTTCCAAAAACTAAGCAAAGTATTAAGAAACAAGAAAATTTCATTAGAAACAAATAAAAGAGTGTTAAATACTTACATAATGTGGCAAGGAATGCTGGACAATTTCCGCACACATGAAGAAGAGATTTGAAACAACAGAAATGTGGTTCTACAGAAGCATGCTGAGAATACCATGAAATCAACATGAAGTAACTACAAAGTTTTAGTGAAAATGGAAACAAAATGATACTTATACTTAGCATCAGGGCATCTAGGGTATACAATGAGGAAAGAAGGCTTGGAGAATTTGACATTCACAGGACATATTAAAAAAAGGGGTACAGAGAAAAGAGATAAGTAACATACCTAGTGATCTTTGGTAAATGGTCGGCAGAACAGAAATTAGCAAAGACAGCAAAAAGATACATCTTACTAAGGATAGGAAGTTGTGAAGAGCCATGATCATGCATCCACTGAAAGGATATTACCCATAGAAGATGATGATGATGATCTGTGATCTTTGGCAGGTCCATGTGTAGTTTTCTTCTTTCTTCATGATTTTGAATTCAAAGTATTTCTACTCTAGGATTGGCCTCCAAGTCCCTTCTATCTGGCTATATAACACATAGCTGGTGAAGGAGGGATAGATTCAAGCCTTTACAATTATGTGAAAGGGAACACAACAGGCTGTGATAGAAAATAGAAGTCAACTTGCTGATTCTACTTTCCAAGTTAATAACTGCTATGCTACCAGAATCATCATTAATAATAATCCAGTTTATAATTCAAATCCAAGGGAAGTGAAAATTTGGTTAGGTTTGATCTTAAAAATCATCAACTCCTGCTGGGTTATGTAATATCAAATTCAGTCTTTTTACTTCAGTTTGTTTGAATCTATAAGCATTTAGTATGTATGTGTCTCCTTTTAGGTGCGACCGTAACCTTCTCTCAAAGTGCAGTCAGTGTATTTTAGACCCATCAACAGGACGGCAGAGACAACCCTGTTACAAAGACTTGTTATATATAAATTTGAATACTTAATAAAGATAGTCTTATAAAAGACTGATTTTGTATAAAACCCAACGGGAAATAATGTGAGACATAACTAGACAGTGTATAAAAATTTTAACCCCTCACCAAATGCAAATTCTTGTGCTAAACACAAAATCTAATAGGAAGGAAAAGAAAGTGAAAAGAGAACACGTGCTTCTTTTCTCCTTGAAGTCAAATAGGCACAAATACAAAACAAAACTCAACTACTGCACAAAATTTTAAGGGAAAAACATTTAATACACAAGTACAAGTAAAAAATGGTACAATTCAAAATTTGCTTAAAATTTCCTTTTGTGCACCTATTACGACAGGATAACAAAATTTCTGATGTCACAAAAAAAGGGGTTACCATCAGATATAAGGAAAAAAAGTGTTACAGTTTTAGAAAAAGATACAGATTCAAAGACAAGAAAGATTACACTCTTTAAAAATCGAAAAAAAGGGAAAAACTTTGACAAATTATTAAAATTGCACATGACAGAAAATTGAAAACACACCCAGCTAAGTTCTTCAACTGAATACTGAATAGGAATGTCTCATCATGAAGGGATTTCATGTTGTTGTCTCAAGGGATTTCATGTAGTTGTTGTGGCCTTGTTAGGGCCAGAAATAAAGACACAAAGAGAGGAACTGAGTTAAACAAATATATTAACAAAAACAGTAATACAAACATATACAAACGAGAATGTTACAGCAAGAATGTTCGGTCCTACTGTCAGAGCTGACTTGTGGAAACTCCAACTCCAAAAGGCAGTACCTGCTCCTATTTATAGCTGGGAGGGTCCATGAATGCATGGGTTAATTGCCATAACAGTAGTACTTTACTGGAAAGTTAGGCTTGAATGTTCATTTGGTTTAAATTCTTCTTAGGAAGATGCAGAAAGGAATTTTCTGTCTTCGGGTTGAATCAGCCTTGAATTTGTTGGAACTTCATTCTTTCCCACATGTTGATTCATGTCCCCTTCAGCTGAACTAATCCTCCATCCTTGAAGCATGGACACTAATGCTTCCTCCAAATGCTTAATTGCTTTTTGTCCCTATCTGCTAATAGCAGTACATTTTATTGAACAATAGAGGGTCGCATTGGCTCCATCCAGGTTTTCACAAAGGCCTGAAGAGCACATCTCTCATTGGCCAGTAAATAAAAAAAAATTATCCCTCCATAAATTCAAAAATTTAATCCACAATAATTCACAAATAATTTTGGGGGTTCTTTAATCACGAATTTTAAAATAGATTTTCACAACTGCTACAATTTATCTCTACAATGCATCTGGTGCAGAAACATACTTTTTTCAAAGGCACATGTAAAAAAAATTAACCTAGAGGATTAAAAATTTATTTACTACACTAAATAAAATTTTATAATTTTTACAGAGATATGTCATAAGTAGACACCATCATGTGTCTCATAATTAATTTTTGAAAAAGATATTCTTATGGACAATTACTGAGTTGGTATAAAATTAAAAATAATAGCAGAAGTAGACATTGTTACAGAGAGATATCTTAAGTAAAGAGACAAAATTAATACCATACATTTTTCACGAAGATAATCATAAAGATAAGTACTGAGTTGGTTTAAAACCACAAAGCGAAATAATATGTGACATAAGTTTAAAACCACAAAGCGAAATAATATGTATCATAAGTAAAGATACACCATTACCTGTGTGATGACTTATTTTTAACACAGATATTCTTATAGATAATTACTGAGTTGATGTAAAATGACAAAGTGAAATAATATGTGACATCAGTAAACATTGTTAGAGACATATCATAAGTAAAGAGACACCATTACCTGTCTGATAATTTATTTTTAACACAAATATTCTTATAGATAATTACTGAGTTGATGTAAAACCACAAAGTGAAATAATATGTGACATCAGTAAACATTGTTAGAGACATATCATAAGGAAAGAGACACCATTAACTGTCTGATAATTTATTTTTAACACAGATATTCTTATAGATAATTATTGAGTTAATGTAAAACCACAAAGTGAAATAATGTGACATCAGTAAACATTGCTAGAGACATATCATAAGTAAAGAGACACCATTAACTGTCTGATAATTTATTTTTAACACAGATATTCTTATAGATAATTATTGAGTTAATGTAAAACCACAAAGTGAAATAATGTGACATCAGTAAACATTGTTAGAGACATATCATAAGGAAAGAGACACCATTAACTGTCTGATAATTTATTTTTAACACAGATATTCTTATAGATAATTATTGAGTTAATGTAAAACCACAAAGTGAAATAATGTGACATCAGTAAACATTGCTAGAGACATATCATAAGTAAAGAGACACCATTAACTGTCTGATAATTTATTTTTAACACAGATATTCTTATAGATAATTATTGAGTTAATGTGAAACCACAAAGTGAAATAATGTGACATCAGTAAACATTGTTAGAGACATATCATAAGTAAAGAGACACCATTACCTGTCTGATAATTTATTTTTAACACAGATATTCTTATAGATTGAGTTAATGTAAAACGACAAAGTGAAATAATGTGACATCAGTAAACATTGTTAGAGACATATCATAAGTAAAGAGACACCATTACCTGTCTGATAATTTATTTTTAACACAGATATTCTTATAGATAATTATTGAGTTAATGTAAAATCACAAAGTGAAATAATGTGACATCAGTAAACATTGTTAGAGACATATCATAAGTAAAGAGACACCATTACCTGTCTGATAATTTATTTTTAACACAGATATGCTTATAGATAATTATTGAGTTAATGTAAAACCACAAAGTGAAATAATGTGACATCAGTAAACATTGTTAGAGACATATCATAAGTAAAGAGACACCATTACCTGTCTGATAATTTATTTTTAACACAGATATTCTTATAGATAATTACTGAGTTGATGTAAAACCACAAAGTGAAATAATATGTGACATAAGTAAACATTGTTAGAGACATATCATAAGTAAAGAGACACCATTACCTGTCTGATAATTTATTTTTAACACAGATATTCTTATAGATAATTACTGAGTTGATGTAAAACCACAAAGTGAAATAATGTGACATCAGTAAACATTGTTACAGACATATCATAAGTAAAGAGACACCATTAACTGTCTGATAATTTATTTTTAACACAGATATTCTTATAGATAATTACTGAGTTGATGTAAAACGACAAAGTGAAATAATATGTGACATAAGTAAACATTGTTAGAGACATATCATAAGTAAAGAGACACCATTACCTGTCTGATAATTTATTTTTAACACAGATATTCTTATAGATAATTACTGAGTTGATGTAAAACCACAAAGTGAAATAATGTGACATCAGTAAACATTGTTACAGACATATCATAAGTAAAGAGACACCATTAACTGTCTGATAATTTATTTTTAACACAGATATTCTTATAGATAATTACTGAGTTGATGTAAAACGACAAAGTGAAATAATATGTGACATAAGTAAACATTGTTAGAGACATATCATAAGTAAAGAGACACCATTACCTGTCTGATAATTTATTTTTAACACAGATATTCTTATAGATAATTACTGAGTTGATGTAAAACGACAAAGTGAAATAATGTGACATCAGTAAACATTGTTAGAGACATATCATAAGTAAAGAGACACCATTACCTGTCTGATAATTTATTTTTAACACAGATATTCTTATAGATAATTATTGAGTTAATGTAAAACCACAAAGTGAAATAATATGTGACATCAGTAAACATTGTACTATTTAAGTATTGCCTAAGCTTCTTCATCTAAAATAAAGAGTTATCTTAGTAAAAAAAAAATATAAAATTATTTAGTTTGAATGTGAGTGATCACAATTTGTGTGATTCAGATTTGACTTCAAATTAATGTTTATTTATTGATAAGAAACCCCAAAGTATCAACTACAAGAAAGGAGGCATAAGTAATCATGATTATTTTACAGAGAATTGGTATTTAATAAAATATAGTAAAACCCATAATACTCTGACTGCTAACATTTGTCATTTCTGATTAGTCTATAGAAATTAATAAGTTTATGAAGTACATTGTAAAGGAAGGAGATTATGCTGAAACTTAAATATCTGTTGTATGAAATAAATGTTTTTTTTTCATTATTATGCTACTGACTTACTGATGTGCCAAGATTGTTAACAATTTATGAAGTGCATGGAGGAGATTATGTTGAAAAATAAACATTTTTTGTGGTCTGGCACCAACTACACATTGCAATTTAATCACATTTTTTAATTATCAGGAAGACGCAGCTGAAGTTCCTGGGACATATAACGAGGAAGGTGAGCCTGGAGAATTTGATACTCATGGGTCGAATAGAGGGAAAAAGAGACAACGGAAAACAATGCATGACATACCTAGCAGCCTTAATGAAGTGGATGACAGAACGTGGTCTGGGAGAGGTGGCAGAGGGAAGGAAGTTGTTGAGAGCTGCAAGGGATAGGGTGAGATGGAGAGCCATGATTGCCTATGTCCTGAAAGGACATGGCACATAGAAAGAAAGAAACTTTTTAAATGACACGTTTAAAGGAAAACTAAAAATTACTCATAATGAAGCGGTCTATAAACAATAAGCAAAATATTTTTGTAAAATCTTCAGACTATTAAACATACAGAATTGGATTCAAAATAAAACAGAGATAGAAGACATGAAAAGATCCGATGCCAAAGGATATAAAATGCTTTTAACTCTTAAGATTGGCTTGACTTGATTATGAGGTGACAGTCATTACTAAAGATGGGAAAAAATATAATCCTGTCTAGAGGAAACTTGACAAATTATCTGCAATGTAAATTAAAAATCGCAACCAGTCATTAAAATAATGAAGGTGGAGAATATAAAAACAAAAACAAAAAGCATAAACAAATAACAAAAAGGTGCCAAAAAAAATAAAAGAAATCAGAAAAGTAGTACAAAAAAAAAAAACTCATATGAAATGTTTGTAAAAGATTACAACCCCAATTAGTTTAGATAATCCAAATTTTATTTTGAGCAGTAAATTCTATCAGGAGACAATTTCAGAATGGCTTGTTGATGCAGAACTAATTGGCATTCTCAAGAACAATGGAACCATGCAACATTTTAGGGGAAGGTGAACAAAGTCCATTGTTTTTAATGCAATGTGCTAGTGTGTGTATGTGTGAGTGTGTTTGTGTGTGCACGTGTGCACACACTTGTGTTTGTGTGTGGGTGTGTGCGCTAATGTGTTTTTTATAATAATCTCCAAGAATAATGTTTCCACTTAATTCACTCCAGTGAAATTAGTATACATACATACATACACATAAATATACATATATATATATATATATATATATATATATATATATATATATATATATGAAGAAAAATAGTCTTAAATTGTGCTATATTTATGGGATAAAGTGCTCAATATCAGAGATAGAGCGTGTGTAAATATAAAAGTGGACATGGAAGTCAGCACTTAGAGGTGACAGTCTGTTTCATGCTAGTGCAATCGTCAGGCGACATATATATATATATATATGTGTGTGTGTAATAGGCGATATATATATATATATATGTGTGTGTAATATGCATAGATTAAGTGCTGGTGATAATAGTTCTATTTTTGTAAGTGTATATATATATATGTATTTGTATATTTGGTTATGTTTGTATATGTTATTATTTTTTATTATCTATTTATTTTATTTAGCACCCCACCAAGTAAATAAAATGGACTACTCCTTTATCATGATGGTACAGTATAAATATGAATATTTAATTTATGCAATGGTCAGTTTTCAATCAAACCAAAATACGAGTATATGAGAATTCAAAAAACTTGACAACGAACCTTGGTTATAATTATTAATTATTAATGCCTTAATATTAGAGTTAGACTAAAATAGAAATCATTGTAATTAATTAATATTAAATTTTACTATAAAATTGAAAAAAATCCCAATTTTAAATTTGATGTGTATTATGTTTGAAATATTATAAAATTATTTAAAGAAGAAATGGAGGAAAAATACATATATTTTATTATTTATTTTGTTTTAATAGAAAGACCAAAAACTCAGTTAGAATAAACGTTAATCTAATGCCGATGTAAAGTGATGTTAAAACTTATATACATTTGAAGTGGTGATATGGGCAGGGGAGGATGAAATCTTGCAAAAGACAATACATACACGATCAGATTATAATACACAAACACGTAGACATATTTAGATATATAAACAACGCAAAAGCACGAACAAAACAGGAAATAGATGTCCATGACCCTAAAAAGAAATCAGGCAACATATACACACAAAGAAAGGCTTATATAAGCGATCATACACATATACATTAAGAAAGACACACATATATACACACCTACAAATATTCAAATTTGAAAGTGAAAGTGAAACGAATTCAAACAGACTATTAAAATATAACTTACATGGGCAAAGATATATAGATAAAATGGTTGAATAGATAAAATTTAATATGGGTAGAATAGAAAAACAAATATTTGTCAATGAACAACGTAAAGAAAAAAGACACTAAAATATATAGAAATGGATAGAAAAATATATACGTATACACACTCATAAGAATACACCAAATTCAAATGTCCAGGGAAAATGTAACGCTTAAACTAAAATAAAACTATTTAATATATAAAATACTTGGATAATGAAGTCTTGTAGTTACCATTACAAGTAATCTTAAGTAGATTTCATTAACCAAGTATTTTTGCAGTTTAAAGGAGAAAAAGAAGACACCTACTGCTAAATGGAAATTAATTAAGAGAGCGCGTACATGTAATTATTTATGTCTTAATGAAAAATTTAAAAAAAAAATAGACTTAAAGACAAGACCCAACTCTTAAATCAAAGAAATGAACTCACCGTTAACTGTAAACATAACTATTTAAATATATAAACACGCAAAAAAGAGACAGGAAATACGTGCCCACGACTCGTTAAAAAACAACAAAAATCAAAAAACGATAGCATATACATACTATGAAAGGCACATATAAGTGATTATACACACATACATTGACAAAGACACACACATGTACACACCAAGAAATATTCAAATTTGAAAGTGTTAGTAAACTAATTCAAACATACTATTAAAATGTAACTTATACGGGCAAAGATATATCGATAAAATGGTTGAATAGATAAAATTTAATATGGGTAGAATAGAAAACAAATATTCGTCAATGAACAACATAAAGAAAAATACAATAAAATATATAGAAATAGATAGAAAAAATAAATATATACGCATACACATAGATAGAAAATAAATATATATGCATACACATACATAGAAAATCACCAAATTCAAATGTCCAGGCAAAATGCAACACTTAAAATAAAACCAGCTAATATATTAAAAAGAAAACACATAAACATACAAATATATATAAATATCTCATATATACTTATATAAACATGAGTACACATACACAAGTACCAATATATAACAATATATATAAAAGTACATACGTACGTATGTATAAACATTCATCACTACAAATAGATGCATACATAAATATACATACACACATACACATATATATATATATATACATACATATATATATTCATATATACATACATATACGTAGATACACACATACATATACGCATATGTATATGTACACACGTATAGAAATAAATATATCAACATACGCAGTAACATAAAAAAATTAAAAAAATAAAAATAAAATATATATATATATATATATATATATATATATATATATATATACTAACAATATTATCCAAATGACAATAAAGGGCTGTAAAGTCCATGCAAGATTAAAATGTAACAAAACACAACTGTTGATTATTAAGTCCACGAGCAACTTTAAACTCACTATCAAACAAAAGTAGATTATAGTTAGCATAGATAATTCGTAAAAAACACTAAGATATACACATATGCAAATATATATACATAGACAGACATACACACGCACATGCACAAACACACCAGGACTTTACCCTTTTCAGCGCTCACTTCTATTCCATACACTTCTGCACTGTTTGTCAATCTGTTGGTGAGACCCTGCAATTTTCAATTTGCTGCCACCTAAGAAGTCAATGTCATCAGCAAAGCATAAGTTGTTAATGATTCTTCCTCCTATGGATATAGTGGACTGAAAGAGTTTCTTGCATGACGTTTTAAGATTGAACAATGTTGGGGAAAGCAAACAGCCCTGATGGACATGAACTGTGGTCTTGAAGTAGTCATCCACCTGACTGTTAAGGAAAGCCGCACTGCTGGAGGTCTTGTACATATATATGTGTGTGTGTGTGCATGTGTATGTATATATATATATATATATATATATGCTTTTTGGTATATCCCCCTCCTCTATCAAGATATAACTTCCGTTAACAGATTTAAAGTGTCACTGTCTAGATTTCAGCGAAAATTTAAACTTGAAACAATAGAAATGTTACATCTAACTCAATGCTGTCTCTCTACCCCCTACACTACTCCCACTTCGTTAATTTCCTTATTATTGCCCGTCATAAATGTGTAAATTTATTTTCATTTTTTCATTTCAACATTTGGAAATAAATCTGATGATCCGCTGTCCTTTAAAAAGGCTGTGGTGAAATAATTTATTATATGGAACCTTAAAGTAATCTTTTTTTATTTAAATTATTAGCTCTGATTTACATTGAGCTCTCTGGATTCTATCCTCATTGGGTCTACCCATACGGATTACCTAGTTTTTCGTAAACTAAATATATATATATATATATATATATATATATATATATATAAAAGTGGAACATTTATATATATATATCACTTCCGTTAAGTTAACCAATTAAATAGGTCAATGTCTGGTCCCTCCTCCCCTAATACTAAGTATGAAAGATAGAAATATTAAAATAAACCCTCTCTAAACACGATCATGTCTATCACACCACTCCTAACTGCCCTCTCTGTTAAATTACGTAAACTTAATACTACCCCTCAAAAGTGTGAATTTTCAATTCATTTTTCGTTTCACCTTTTGGAAGTGATGTCTGATGATCCAGTGTCCTTTAAAAGGGCTATGGTGAAATAAATTATTACATGGAGCCTTAAAGTAGTCTGTTTTTCTTTAAATTATTAGCTCTGAATTTACATTGAGCTCTCAGGATTTCATCCTCCTTGGGACTACCCATACGGATTACCAAGATTTCCGTAACTTAACTATATATATATATATATATGGACATTTCATGAAACAGGCTGTTGCCTTTGGGTATTGACTTCAATGTACACTTTATATATATATATATAAATAATGTAGTGTTAAAATTATATTTCTTCATTTATACATAAATATATATATATATATATATATATATATATATAAAGTGTACATTGAAGTCAATACCCAAAGGCAACAGCCTGTTTCATGAAATGTCCACTTTTATATTTATATATGCTCTGTCCCTGATATTAAGCCACAGATATAGCATACCTTAAAACTATATTTTATTATATATATATATATATATATATATATATATATATATATATATTTATGTATAAATGAGGAAATATAATTTTAACACTACATTATTTGGAATATTGTCCTCATCTTTGTTGTCATATTTATCACAACAATTCAGCCTTTGTATCCTCAGGCCTTCTTCAGGTGGTTGGAATGTTGAACTGAACCCTTTATTTCAATCGCTTAGGTAGACTGTTCTAGTTCCACGTGCTATGTCTAATGGATGTCAGTTATCAATTATCTCCTGTTAATTCCCCTCTCCAAGTTATCCACTGTGTTATCTCACTCCTTGAGGACACATGGCACAGTGGATAAAGGCGTTGGTTAGATTAGAGTGTGAGTTCAAGGTTCAATGGTTCGAACTGCTACTCAAGTTTAGGCTACCACTATCATTATAGATATAAAAATAAACACGCTACAATTCACCTTCATCCCGTACCGTACGCCGACGGCTTAGTGGGAGAAGTTCCGACTGACGCAAATTCAGTCGAGTTTCGATCCTAGCTAGAAGCAACCGGACGTCTAGCCACACTGATGAGCTGTGAAACAGCGAAACAGTCTGTCTGTGGATGACAAATATATATATATATATATATAGATGTATAATATGTATGAATATATAAATATATATATATGCATATACATATATATATATATATGTATATACATATACTCACACACACACACACACATATATGTATATACATAATTTCTGTATATATTATTTATATATTATATATGCATAGACTTATTGGAAATATCAGTGATAGAGCTAACATACAGGGGCACAAACTCACATCAATTCAACTAAGTATATATATATATATATATATATATATGCAGAAATATAGTCTTAAAGTGTGCTATATTTATGGGGTAAAGTGCTCAATATCAGAGATAGAGCGTGTGTAAATATAAAAGTGGACATGGAAGTCAGCACTTAGAGGCGACAGTCTGTTTCATGCTAGTGCAATCGTCAGGCGACTAGTGCTGTTATTTTTCTCGGCTGTTTATATAAGGGTCAGTGGTGCATTATGGGTAGTATATTTTGGCGGGTACTTTTACCGGAAGTCGCTTATTTGTTTATTTATTTATGTCAAATTATTTTGCTTGTTTTTTTGTTTGTTTTTTTATTTTTATTTTTTATCTTATATATTTATTTATTTATTCTTTTATTTTGATCGGTGTTTTTGGTTAACGTAGTAAAAAAAATTTGTTTATATAGCTTATTGTTGGTAGTCTATAATGGCCGCCATTTACCGGAAATCGCTTGTTCGCTTATTTATTTGGGTCAAATTGTTTTGCTTATTATTTTTATTTTTATTTGTATAACAGTTATAACTTTCGTCCGTTCTTTTGTTTTGATTTTATTTCGCATATTCTAACAGGTGTGGTTTTGTGATTTGTTTGGAGTAGTTTATTTTGCTTATTTTATTGTTGTTTGTTTATATATTTATTTATTTTTCTATTTTAAGTTACGTAGTAAAAATTTGTTTTCATGTCTACATTTTGAGATTAGCTCGGATCTTTTATTTAATAATTTATTTTGATCTGGGAAGGTAATGATAGCTATTTTTTCCTCCAAGCAAAGTTTGCAAGTTTTTGATAGGTTGTTGTAGGCTGATGATTTTTTCCTTATTTTCCAAGATATTTTTGGTGTGGTGTGTGTTTTGTTTTTTATTTCCCAGATATACTTAGAAAGCATTTATATATATATATATATATATATATATATATATATATTTATATAAGCCGACTGGGTGTATTGAACCCCTTAGCCTTCATTAAGGTATCCAATTAGAAGAAGAATCTGTAATGTTATTTGTCCTGAATTGGCATTATACCTTCTCTGTGTCTTTTGTATAAAATCTTTCATGGTAAGGGTTAGGGTTAGGGTTAGGGTTAGGGTTAGGGTTAGGGTTCTGATAAACTTTTCTCTATGGTATGTAGACTTTATGAATTTACATACAATACCAGATTGGTGGAAAAATACAATCATAATCAATGAAGGCATGGCAGAGGTTTTAAAAGCGCTGTATTCATTTAAAGCACAGGTAAGTCTTACAATGATATCTCATGTCAGTTGTATACATGGTGTATGTATAATGTAATAGTTTTCCCAGCTATGGGTTAAATAGAAAGTCATCCCAGAAGGAGAATAACTCTGAATTCAAAGTCAGTTGGACATGGGTGTTGCAACTCCATCTCATAAAGAACTAAGTCTGGGCCATGCATGATACACGCTCAGGCAATCATGTATCTTTTGATACATGACTGACGAGGCTGATTTTTCATGCAGTAGGTTGCCATTTCTTTCTGCGGTAAACCAGTTGCCATCCAAAGCTAAAGAACCTGGTCTGTCCTGCTATTTACCCATAGCTGAGGGGAGAAGAAGAGGATTCATCCTTTACCCAAGGGTATTAGCACGTAAGTGAATGTAATGTATTCAACTGGAATTCAAACTCATCTCTCTGATTCCTCAGTCTGAGCCAACTCCATCTACTTGCTACAAAAACAATAACAACAACACCTAGTATCAGGTGTGGCCTGAGTGTGATGAGGCTGTGGCTCTATTCTCTACAATGATTCTCATGGTACTAAAGAGGTGAAAGAAGGTATGTAGAAATTGAAGAATATGATAAATAACATTTTATATATCAGAATGATGTTAATTAAATTAATGACAAAGTTTGAAAAGATTTTATGTGAAGGCTTTTGTCATTTAGGACTTCATTGGATTCCAGTGAAATCTTAAAGGACAAATTGCATCATGGAATTTTTTTCTAGCTTGTCATTAATTTGCCTAATATTCTTCTGATATATAGTAATTGTTCCTCTGGGCTTAGATAAATTATATGAGATGGGTTACTGAAAAGTCAAAGCAACACAAAGACAATATAAACTTAACAACTTTATTCAATCTGCCCGCTGGATCCACCTTGATCCCAGCATTTCCTAGTGGGACCCAAAATGCTTCCAATCATCAACATAATCATCATAAACAACATCATTGGTGTTGTTATAACAGTAATAAATAAAATTAAATGTTCACTTATCTGTCCCTACGTTGAGTTTTTTGGAAACTGAATCCATTTATCAATTAGGTAATCCTCTTGACACCTGGACATAACTCTTGCAAACTCTAAGCAGAGACATAAGGGAATATCATCCAATGAATGTTAGTATCAAACAAAAAATAATTCTCAGAACATGGAACATCAGAATACTAAATCAACATGACCAGTTAGAAAATGTAAAACAGGAAATGAACATGCAAAGATTTTGTCAGTGAAAAACACAGGATGATATATGCAAAGAAAGAGAAAAATCAAAGACATATTTCAACATATTCATCATATATGCCCAATAAGTAGAATTATAATAAATTTTTTTATCAAAGTGCAAATGATTCCAATTTTGAATTGGAAAAAATACTACACTGATTATAGTTAGAAAGTGTAAAGTAATAAATACATACAGGAAGAATTACAATATAGATTCTCGGTTAAAGTGTAAATAATTTCATCTCAAAATACGCAACTATTGCTGCCCACTGATCTTAATTAGGAAAACATAACAGTTGAAGATATTTGGTCAATCAGTTGAATCTCTAAACTCCCTGTGGGTCAGCCGCACCAAGCTATATATTTGTACTATGGTTTTAGATGGAATTTGAACTCAATTCCTTGATCCAACATTCTGTGCCAACAACCTTGTAGAGGACCGACCATGCGGTGTGTGAATGGAAGAAGAGAAGATGAGTTATCTCTAGGTTATGGCTTCCGCTGGCCGGTCCAGCTACATAAGAATGTTGGACTATAATGGAGTCCAATGAAAGCAAAAGAAAACAAACGAGACCGATATATATGTACAAAACAAATATATATTAATACGTGAATTACAAATAGATTAAAACACGAGTTACAAATACATCATTTAAAACATGAATAAAACGTTACAGTGTCTGTATGGAAAGTTATTGTGTGTGTGTTGAATTGAAATGTCCGTACGGGTGAATTGTGTTTTAGCGTGTTCCCAGAATATGGGAAACGCTGGTTGTGTTTTAGAGTTCACATATTGGAAATTTTTAGAGAAAGTTATTTGTACCTTGCCCCGCGTGCGAGGTTTCGGCCCGTGGCCGAAATCGACATAGTTGCTCACATGTGCGCGTAAGCAGAGAAAAAGAGAGGAAGAATTGAAAGGTCAGCCAGTATTTATAATCCCGGGAGAGAGAGAGACCCCTGTTGACGGGTTAAGGAAATGAGGAGGAGCTAACTGCGACAACCTCAAGGATGTTTACATTGTTTTTGTTAAATTACAATTGTATTTTATCTGCTGAATATAATAGTAACTGAGTATTTAAGTATATTTATTGGTTGCCACCTTAGGAAGTTTGGAGAAATGTTTGATTGATTAATAAAAAAAAAAAGTTGTTCTTCACATCCCAAATCTCAATTTATCAATAAAAATAAAATATGGGCACATATTTACCTTCTTGAAATTCCAAATAGAATAACACATCAAAGAAATGTTTTATTTTTTTCTAGTCTCTCATACAGATGTCGTGCATAGCATCCACCCTATTTGGAAATGTGTAAATGGTCAGCTATGTATAGCCATCTTCTTAGATCAATAATTAAAATGACTTCAAGAAAATGAATCTTTCAGGTTTGAAAGATGACTATAGAAAATAAATCCTATGTTGCAAATAGGATTTACATACCCACATAGATAGCATATTAAAAAAACAAAACAACTTTGCTACCTAATAGACAATATTTACAAACATGTCAAAAACGATTCCGCAATATAATATACACCATTTAAATCAAAGTGTTTATTTGTTAGAAATTAATATCACTATGTTAAATATTTGAACAATCAGAGGAAATTAAATCTCTATTTTTCTTGAACTTTTAGGTCAAATTTCTTACAAAATCTCACAGATTTCAACTCTCAGGAGCAGATATGTGACTCTCACTCTCCAATCTATGCAAGCACAAGAGAAGACATGGTGACATAGATTTTTCTTTCTCTCCATAATGTTATGAAAAAAACATGGCAACTTTAAACAAATCATCTCCAACAACAGCAGGGATGGTCTGTGAATCTTTGCTGATGATCAAAGTATTTTCTCAACCACGGCTTTTTGATGTGGACCAACTACTAAAAGTTTTTTTCTAAAATGTAGCTTTTTCTATGTACCAACTACCCAAAGAATTTAACTTAACTAAAGACTACTTTTACTCCTTTTTGAATCTTTTGAATTCATGTACATATTTGTAAATACAAATGATTTATTAACAGGCATACCCATGTTTTCTTGGATTTTTAATACAACCAAATTCACTACAAGACAATATTTCATTAGATCTTGCTGACTGCTGCTATATAATCTCAAAGAATTTTAAAATATAACAAAACCCACAACCACTGAAGACTTCCAACAGCAACAACACCTAAAATAGATAGCACATCCAAATAAAAGATAATAATAATATTATTAAGATGTTGACTTTCTACACTACCTTAAACAAAAGGTTAGTAAGCAAACTGCCATCTATGCTAGAAAGAGCTATAATAGTCAGTGGCCTTGAGAAGCCTATTTTTGTGAAAAAGTGTTTTATTTTAAAATGTATAAAATTTAAACAACAGTTTGGTTAAAGACAGAAATGGCTAACCCCACCTTAGCATTTTCATGGCATAAAAGTCTACTGGAAATTATATGGTCTCCCTTTGTCTCATTTCCTTCATCACTATATAACCAATTTGTAAAAATTATTTAGTGTCTGAATTTTCCTGTGGGAATATTTGCAAGATTCACTGTGGAAATATTGCCATTAACAGTTAGCAAAATGATTCTAGTGCATTAATACAGAAATATCATTTTCATTGAATTTCTATAGTAAAATAATTTCCAATTAATTTCAACAAATGCTTTTAATATTTGCTGTGTTACTTTATATATGTAATCAGCAGAACGATTGGAAATACTGATTTATTTATTTCAGAAATAATTCTAATAGTATTATTATTTTCAATGAATTTCTATAGTAAAATAATTTCCAATTATTAGGACCTTAAATAAGTTCTCACTAATTTTTTTCATGAAAAGTTATGTTTTATTTACAAAAATTAGTAAGAAAGATGTCACTGAAGGTATTGTCCATCACTAATCACTAGATTTTCCCAAATTTCTAGCAGCATTTGAATTCCATGTTGGAAAAACGACACTTCTTTTGAGGATAACCACAAGTCAACCTATTTTTTGGTATCTTCATAAGAATGAAAGTGCTGCTCATCCAGACCATGTGCCATCAATTGAACCAAGTGATAATTGGACAGGGCAATGTCTGGTGAATATGGCAGGTGGTCTAAGACTTCCCATTTAAGCATTTCCAAGTAGGTTTTCATCCATTTTGCAAAATGTGGCCTAGCATTGTCATGTTGCAAAATCACTTTGTCATGTCTTTGCTCATATAGCGGCCATTTTTTCTTCAATGCTTGACTCAAACATATCAATTGTGGTCAATAAGGATCTCCTGTGATGGTTTTGGTTGGTTTGAGCAGCTCATAATAACTACACCAAACTGATCCCACCAAATGCAGAACAGAATCTTCGAACCATGGATATTCAGCTTAGCCACCAATGTTGATGCATAGCCAAGCTTACCCCACAATCTTCTACACTTAAGGTTATTGTAGTGTATCCACTCTTTATCGCTAGTCAAGATATGATACAAAAAACCTTTACTTTTCTGCCATTGAAGCAGCTGTTCACACATGACAAGACACTGTTCGATGTCTCTTGGCTTCAACTCATACAGCACCCAATGTCCTTGCTTTTGAATCATTTCTAATGCTTTCAAACATCTTGAAACAGTTGTTTGATCAATTCCTAATGATTCTGCAAGTTCAGCTTGCATTGACATGAGTCTTCATGAAGTCATGCCTCCAATTCTTCATGTTCAAACTTTCTCTGTACACCAATGCATTCTTTATCTTCAACATCAAAATCTTTATTTTGAAAGCATCTAAACCAATCTCTGCATGTTGTTTCTCACAGAGTATGGTTGCCATAAGTCTCAACAAGAATTCTGTGTGCTTCAGCTGCAGAATTCTTTTGAATAAAGTAGTGCAGTAAAATTCCCCGCAAATACACTTTCTTTGGCACAAAGCTTGCTAATAGTACTTCCTTATAGATGCGTTACCATCTGAAACTACACACGCAGTTTTGGGAACGCCATCTATCGGAAAACAGTGAGAACTTATTCAAGGTCCTAATTTCTACAAATGCTTTTAATATTTACTGTGTCACTTTATATATGTAATCAGCAGAGCGATTGGAAATACTGATTTATTTATTTCAGAATTAATTCTAATTCATTTCTATGGTAGTATTATTTTCAATGAATTTCTATAGTAAAATAATTTTTGTATAATTTATATAAATATTTTCAGCATTTACTGTATCACTGTACATCCACTCTCTAGGATGAATTAAAGTTTGATTTGGTTAACAAATAATTCTTATGTATTTCTATAGTAAAATAATTGCCAATAATTCAGTTCTCTAAATGCTTTTCACATTTGCTGTTTCACTTTATATGTAATCAGTCAAGTCAAGGATAATAATAATGTATTTGTTTAATGAATAGTTGTAATACATTTCTATAGTAAAATTTATTTCCAATGAAATGCTATATATACTTTTAGTATTTACTGCTTTACAGTAAAATACAATTCAACATCAGTCAAGAACAGTGTCTACAATTCTATGCAGCATTTAATCATGAACTCCACAAATATTTCCGTGGCTATATATCATGCATACCCACAGGGCAACATATTGTTTTGTATACAGCATTGTTCTTCTCATAGCCTGATGCAAGAGAGACTAGTATATTTTACTATTTAACCCATAGCCAGGTGGGCGAGAATACTGTCTTTCTTCAAAGCTCAGGAACTGATGCTACAGAATCACAGTCAAAGAACTGTACGAAAGAACAAACTACATTACTTGAGGACTTTCAGCAGTAGCAACAATTAAAATTGGTAGCAAATGTAACTTGAAGAGAATATAATAATACTATCAAGATAATGTTCCATATTACTTAAATCAAAAGATTAAAGCAGAAAACCTCATCAATACAGGAAATAGCAATAGATATTTGTCAAAGTTATTTCCTGATAAACTGTTTCAAGAGATAGATTTGATAAATTTCAACTGACTATAGCACTGGCCGCCTGGTTAATGAATACTAAATATTTCTTTATAAGGAAACAGCTAATATTACCATTACCGTTAGAAATGAAGAAAACAGTTGCTACACTTTGTTCCCAGCACAATGGCCAGGGAGTAAAGAAAAAGTATAACTCAAGCAACACTAGCTGCTCAGTCAATAAATGCTGAGTGTTTCTTTATAATGAAACAGATAATATCACCATTAGAGATGTAGAAAACAGATGCTACACTTTGATCCCAGTAAAATAGCCAGGCAGTAAAGAAAAGCCTAACTCAAGTAGCTCCTCAGTCAATGAATGCTGAATATTTCTTTATAATGAAACAGATAATATTACCATTAGAGATGTAGAAAACAGATGCTACACTTTGATCCCAGTAAAATGGCCAGAGGGTAAAGAAAAGCATAACTTGAGTAGCACTGGATGCTCAGTCAATAAATGTCAAATGTTTCCCATTATATTATATGTATATATTAATATATATTACAATGTATTGCATCTATATATTGCCAATGAACTTTCTTGAATGTTAATGTCATTTTGGTTTCTAAATAAGAATTTTAGACTCAAAAATTTACAAAAGGATGCTGAATATCTTGTTCTTATTTGAAATTATTTTCCAAACTTTTTTTTTTCATTTTGCAACACCCAACCTGACAGATGTATTCCTCGGATGAAGCATATCGGTGAAAAGGGTAGAAAATGTATTTAAAACCTGACAGTGACATGGGAATCATCTCTCTTAAACTGACACTTACACGAGAAAGCAATATAGAATATTAATGTTAATCTGTTTGCAAGAAAAATCTTGCTCTGCAACTGACTTGCACCAAAGATGGTGGGCATCAAGTCCAGGTGTACCGTTTCAGGCAGTGGCCTCTCTTCGTCTTTCTCTACTTTTGATTATTTGGAAATCCCTTAAATCTCTTCCTATCTCCTTCTCTTTCATATTAGTGAATTTCTTTTCTCTTTCAATATTTTCTTATTCTTTCTTTCTCACAATTTCTTTTCTTTCTTACATTTAGAAAAGGCATGAACACACCTATCCCTGAACTTTAACCCATACCCATATCAACTTAATTATGTCGCTGTTTTCCACACTGATATACCGAAAAAGAATGTATTAGTAAGTAGTTGGTCAACTACTAGTAGATATTTGCACTAGTTAAGTTAACTGGTCCACTTGTAAAAAATAGTAAAAAAATTTTTTGGGGGGGGGGATATTTTTTTGTAGATTAGTATTTATTAAACTTCCCTTTACTCCTTGACACTTGTCAGAATAAAGAACATTGACATTTTTATCATTTTAGAAGTAGTTTCCACTTCATAATATAAGTGCAGTGCCAATTCCTGACTTTTAAAAGAACTATCTGTAATTTGTTTTTGTTTACAAATGTCAAATTTGAAAACTGTGCTTACAACATAGATAACTACGTAATGCTGAAGATGTCCTTTTTTCCTCATTCATACTTGCATGCAATTATCAATGGTTCAAGCACAGTTTGAAATTTTAGTAAAAAGTAAGTAAAAGCAAAATATTCTTTAAGAAATCAGATATTGATTTGACACTGTATTTAACTTATAAACAAGACTGTACCCCACTTCTAAAATGATAAATGCTATGGCATGAGGATGATTATCAATGTACAAAAATTATTTCCCCACTAATTTTTACAAGTATACCAATCAATTTAAGCAGTGTAATAGACACTTAACAAACTACTTCCTGGTTAGGTTGTCTTCATTGTTAGTCATATAGCAGTTTAATAATATGTAAAGCATGATAGATGTGATTGACATAAAAATCAAGTCCCCTTGATCTACAGAAGGTATGAAGGAGTCTTAGGGAAGAGAGAGAGACAACGTAATTTTTTATCAATTAAATTGAAACGGATGGTAAAATGTTGTCCTCTTAGGACCAAATTTAACTTGTGATGAACATAAAATATTTTCACGCTCAGAAGATGACTATAATATATATTCACATGGACAAGTGCTGAATTTTTTCCTGGCCAGGGGATGAATATAATTTTTCATGGTCAATGTTTAAATATAACATGTTTTAATGGTCAATTGATGAAGAAAATAATTTTAATTATAAATAAATGAATAAAATACTTTCCATGGTCAAGTGCTGAATATAATCTTATTTCATGGGCAAGGGATGAATAATCTTTCATGGACAATGTATAAATATAATATTTTCTAATGTCCATGCACTTTTTCATGGTCAATGTATAAATAAAACATATTTTAATGGTCTGGGGATGAATAAAATAATTTTAATGGTCAATTGATAGATATAAACTGTTTTCATGGCCAATAAATTAATATCAAATTTTTTTCATGACCAAAGGAGGAATATAGGGAGATGCATTACACACACACACACACACACACACACACACACACACACACACACACACACACATGTGTATATATATATATATATATATATATATATATATATATATATGTGTGTATATATATATATATATATGTATGTATATATATATATATATATATATATATATATATATATATATATATATATATATATATACATACAGATGGTTGCAAAACTGTGTATACAGTAATGAAAAACAAAATGGTTGCACATATTTTGTTATTGAGAGGGGACACTCATGCACACCGTGGCACAAAAGTCTTTCTCAGTATCAATTTCCTGGCCCACCTATTCTCTGCCTCCAAGTATTATTTCATAATCTATTTGTGTTCTTCATCTGTTAAATAACCATTCACTGTTAAATTGCTACTCTGCCTGCAAAACATTTGTTATTATTAATTATTACAAAATAAAAATTATGATAAATGTATTTGTAATGAGAAAAGTATGCAGATGTAGGCTTTAAGAAAGCTTTATTCAACTGAAAATACAAGATTCGCATATAGTGTCCTTTTATATCCCAGTAAACATAAATAGCTCTCTCAAAGAGGAGAGTAAGAAAACAAGGGGAGACCACTCTTGTTTATTCATAACAGTATTATAAAAAATATTATGAAAATAAAAATACTAAAAACGGTTTTAATGACTTAAATGACTTCTAGTATTAAATGAGTCCTACAACCACTATTATAATAATGGTAATACTGGTATAATACTTATTGTATACCTACTTTTGCAACCGTTGTATATTATTTCTAATGGTCATAATTAGAGGAGTAGAGTATTTTAATGGTCAAGGGATAAATACAGCAATATTAATATACTATTTTTAATAGCTGGGGAATAAACATTTTTATTAGCCATGAATTGTATATAACAGCTGCTTGGAAAGGTTCACTGTGTTGTGTTTGACAATTTTTCTCACCAGAATCTATGAGATATTTATATGTATACCATTCATCCATGCTTTGAATACTGCTCCCATGACTGGTCGGGTACTCCTGCTATATTTTTAGAGTTCCTTTATAAAATCCAAAGAATATGCAATGTTATTACTCCTAACATGGCATCTCGGCTTCAGTCACTTTCCCAATAACTTCCAGGTGCATTTTCTATTCTATAAATAATTCCAAAGTAATTGTTCTGATGAACTTTTAGACTTTATCAATTTAAGCACAGTACTAGATTGGTGGCAGTCTCATCATTTTACAGTTGAAATGGCTCGATGAAACTGTAAGTTCTATGCTAACAGTTTCTTCTCTTGCACTTCTCACTTGTGGAACTCTTTTCTGGCTCTCCAGTCAACTTTGATTTTCAAAAATTTAAATCAGTCAGTTATGTGCCATGCGTGATACACGCTTAGGTGATCATGTATCTTTCAATACATGACTGGCGAGGCAGATTTTTTTTCCCGCAGTAAGTTGCCATTTCTTTCTGCTGCAGACTAGTTGCCATCCAAGGCTATAGAACCTGTTATTTATCCATAGCTGAGGGAAGAAGAAGAGGATTCATACCTTTCCCAAGGGTATTAGCATGTAAGTGAATGTAATGGATTCAAATGGAATTTGAACTCAGCTCTCCGATTCCTCAATACGAACCATTATCCATAGACCTTGCCTTCTAAATTTAAAAATTTAAATGCAATTCTTAATTCCTGATCTTTTATTGTTCTTGCTTTTTAAAAGTGTTTTTTGTCTCCTATTCTCTAGCAGTCAGTAACCCCGTGCATCTTAGTGGCTTTATTGACTAACTTGGGGTGAAATGAATCATATATTCTATAACACTGTGTAACCTCGTTGCATCCTAGAAGTTTTATTGCCTTGCTAGTGATGAAATGATTAAAAGAACATTTTTCATGGTCATGAGGTGAATACAGTATTCTAATGGTCATAGGGTAAATATAGTATTTTTAATAGATTTTTAATGAGATGAATACAGTATTCTAATGGTCATAGGGTAAATATAGTATTTTTAATAGATTTTTAATGAGATGAATACAGTATTCTAATGGTCATAGGGTAAATATAGTATTTTTAATAGCCAAGGAATGAATATAATTTGTATGGCCAATGGATGAATACAACATTTTTCATGGCCTAGGGATAAATATACTATCTTTAATGGTGATGGAATATACATATTTTTAATAGCCATGATTTGAATATATAATTTTTCATGGCCAGTTGATGTATATACCATTTTTTCATGGTCATTTGATGAATATACCATTTTTTGTAGTGAAGGGATGAAGATATTTTTTGTGATGGTCATAGGAGGAATATAAAATTTCATGACTATGAAATAACTAAAAACTTTTTTCAGTTTAAAAATCCTATTGAAGTAATTGTATGATTAGTATTATAATATTTTTCATGGTCTAGGGATAAACATACTAGTTTTTAATGGTGATAGAATAAACATATCTAGGAAATGTTTTAATAGAGTACAGAAAGTGGGACACTAAAATCTGAAGGCACATTGTTATAACCAAAGATGCATTCCAAAAGCTAAGCAAAGTATTAAGAAATATTGTTTGAAACAAAGAAAAGGACACTGAACTGTTGCATAATATCAGTCCTCCTATATGGCAGTGAATGCTAGACAATCTCCTTAAAGATGAAGAAGAGACTTGAAGCAATAGAAATTTGGTTCTACATAATGATGGTGAAGATACCATGGACCAAACATGTGAGCAACAAGAAAATTTTAGAGTAAATGGAAACAAAAAGGAAACTTATATTTGACATCAGGAAGAGGCAGATGAAATTTTGAGGATGCATAATAAGGAAAGAAGGCTTAGAAAATCTGATACTTACAGGAGAGATTGAAGTCAAGGCAGACAGAGGAAAACAACGCGTAACTGACTTAAGTAAATGGATGGTGGAACAGGGTTTAGGAGTGATGACAAAAACACAAAACTTATTAAAAGCTATAAAGGACAGGAAATTGTGGAGAGCCATGATCACCTATGCCCTGAAAGGACACGGCACATGAAATTATTGTATTAGTTTTCCATATATATCCTTCTCATTCCAGTTTGATGGGGAAAGGACTGGCTTAAATGATTAATTGTTTGTTGTTTATCAGTGGTATCTTGCTTTCTTTCTCTCTCTCTCTTTCTGATGGTGTGGGTGTGTGTCGGTGTGTGTAAGAATGTGTGTGTGTGTGTGTGTGTGTGTAAGAATATGTGTGTGTAAGAATATGTGTGTGTGAATTGAATCCCTGGGAAAGCTAGATGCTACAAAAACTGATTATTTATATATTATTTTGAGCTAAGCTCTTTTTGCCTAGAACATTAGTGTACTGAGAATCCTTTGAAGTTCTTGACCCTATATAATAGAAAATCACTTCCTTCTTCCATTCTTCTCTTTCTTCCATTTTGTTTCTTCTTCTTTATTGATTTTCTTCCTTTTCTCTCTTGCTGTTAGTCTCTAAGTATTTCTTTCTCTCTTTTGCAATTATTTATTATTTTGTCTTTTTTTTTTCTTCTTTCCTTCATTTGCTTGTTGGGATCCATCTACCGAGGTTTTGTTGCTATTCAAGCGTCAGGATTCCAAACATTCAGCAACAACACATCTTTTAAATGAAGCATAAAGATGCTTATTTTCTGATGGAAAAGTAGAAGCAGAACGTCAGTTGAAATAACATTTATATATTCTTTTCAGAAATATACAATGACAATAAAATGTTCGATCTTCTTTGCAGTGAAATTTGTTTCATAAAGTATGTGTTCTTAAGGCAGTGTGAAATGTGTGGACAGGCTTACTTTATGGCAGCCTAATGTTTTTGTGAGTTCGTAGACAAAGGCTTAGTAGATGGTTGCTGGTTAATCCCTTCTATTGTGTGCACGGATAAGGCCTTAGTCCAGTAGTTCCCAAAATGTGTGTGCACCTCATAGGTCTGGCAGAAGAGGATAGTAGGTGAGGCAGAATGATTAAAAAACAATAAAATACTTAGAAACATTTTCAAAAAATTCATATGCCTAAAATAAATATGATTTCAAAATTTAAAATATTATTGTAAATGCTGGTTGTGTTGAAAAGATTGATGTGGCTGCATGTTGAATAGCATTTAACAATTATACATTTTTGAATTAAGGAAAAACAATGGAAAACCGATTTTTGTTTCAACAATAAAATATATATTAAAATCAGCAAATACAAAACATTTTTTGAAAGATTAAATGTAATAAAACAAGTTTTCTGAATAAGAATGTTCAAAGATCTGTATTAGATAGAATGATGTTTTCAGAAGAACATGTAGTAATTCAGTTGTGGATTATAGATAACAAACAGAGCTGTTGCAACTTGGCTTGTTACATAGAACTGATGGTGAATGATATTTAAGTTCTGTGTGTGTGTGTGTGCGTGCAGTGAGTAGAGTGAATAGTTTGTGTAGACGCGTGTGAGTTGCTGAGTTCTACTGAGTTCTGCTTCTACTATCTATTTTTGGAACGAATCCTGGTTTATATTACTATTGGTAGGCTCCCAGGACAACGGTGGGAGAAATTTCGAGAGAACACAAAAAATATTTGATTGGATGAAAAATTACCCAATCGGTGATTTTATTGGTTTTACTTCTTCTCCATATTGAGAAGAAAAGAGAGAGGGAGTGTAAGAGAGAGAAAGAGAGGAGGATAGAAAGAGAGAGTGCAAAACATAGAGTGTGAGAGAGAGAGATAAGTGAAGTCAACAAAAGGAAAAAAAATGAGATGGAGAGACAAACAAACTGAGAATTATAAAGGAAAAAGTAAAACATTTTCTGAGGATAATAGATAGATAGAGAGAGAGAGAGAGAGAGAGAGAGAGAGAGCACAAGAGAGAAGGAGAGCTTGCATAACAGAGAAAATGGTGTATACAGAAAGAGAGAGACAAAGCCAAGGAAAGGAAAAATTGAAAAGAAGACCCTAAAAATCTGGGAAGTAGAAAAGAAAAAGTAAAATATTTGTTGAGGAGAAAAGAGAGTGAGAGCATAAGAGAAAGAGACGGACAGAGAGAAAGATAAGTGAAACCAAGGAAATATAAAAAAACTGAGAAGGTGAGACAAAGGAACTGTGAAGTAGAAAAAAATGAAGGAAGATATTTGCAGAGGGGAGAGAGAGAGTGAGGGAGAGAGAAAGAGAGAAGAAGTGAAACCAAGGAAAGAAAAAACTGAGAAGAAGAGGTAAAAAAATATGAAATAGAAAGGAAAAAGAAATACATTTGCTGAGGAGAGAAGAGAGAGAGAAGAGAGAGAGAGAGAGAAGAGAGAGAGAGAGAAGAGAGAGCGAGAGAGAGAGAGAGGAGAGAGAGAGAAAAGAGAGAGAGAAGAGAGAGAGAAGAGAGAGAGAAGAGAGAGAGAGAAAAGAGAGAGAGAGAAAGAAAAGAGAGAGAGAGAAGAGAGAGAGAGAGAGAGAAAGAAAAGAGAGAGAGAAAAGAGAGAGAGAGAGAGAAGAGAGAGAGAAGAGAGAGAGAAGAGAGAGAGAGAAAAGAGAGAGAGAGAAAGAAAAGAGAGAGAGAGAAAAGAGAGAGAGAGAAGAGAGAGAGAGAAAAGAGAGAGAGATAAGAGAGCGAGAGAGAAGAGAGAGAGAGAGAAGAGAGAGAGAGAAAAGAGAGAGAGAGAGAGAAATCGAGGGCACACGAGATTGAGAGTGAGAGTGAGGGAGATTGAGACAGAGAGAGGAAGTGAAACCAAGGAAAAAATTGAGAAGGAGATATAAACTAGCTGTGAAATAGAAAGGAAGGAAAACCAAATGAGAAAAGTGAAGGCATAAGAGAGAGAGAGAGAGCATACGAGAGAGAGAGAGAGATTTAAGTTTTTTCCTTTTCTTGGCTTCGCTTATCTCTGTCTCTGTCTCTCTGTCTCTCTCTCTCTCCTCCACTCTTTCTCTTATGATCCCTCTCTGTTTTCTCCCCAACAAATCTTTTCCTTTTTCCTTCCTACTTCCCAGTTCGTTTGTCACTCCTTCTCATTTTTTTCCCTTTCCTTGACTTCACTTATCTCCCTCTCTCTCAGTATCCCCCCTCCCTCTCTCTCTCTAATGCTCTCTCTCTATTTTCTCCTTAGCAAATATTTTCTTCTTCCCTTTGACTTCACAGTTTGTTTGTCTCTCTTCAATTTTTCTTTTCATGATTCCACTTCTCTCTTCTCCCCATTCTCTCTCTCACTCTCATGCTTTCACTTTTTGTATCAACAAATATATCTCTCCTTCCTTTTTAGTTCACAGCTTGTCTTTCTCTCTTTTCTCAGTTATACTTTCTTTTCCTTGGTTTCACTTCCAATATATTACTCTCCATTTCTCTCTCACTCATGCACTACTTTACACTCTTTTCTTTTCTTCTCATCTGCATTCTCGTCTTTCCTTCGCCCTATGTCTTCATTCTCCATCATAAGCCATATCGCATATCACTTTCCCTTTGTCACCTACACATGCAGTATCTTAAATATGACATTAATTTCTTTGGCTCAAGTAAATTGCTCGAGGCAAACATGAAAACACACTTTGAGAAGCATTCATTTTGGAGAGATGCAGATTCAACCAAGCAAATATAGTAGAGATGCCTTTTCTTGTCCAATACAAACCAAGGAAACAAGTGTATATTCATGCAGACAATCAGAATAACAAAAGACAACAAACATTTGTGAAAGAAAAATTGGAAAAAAAATGTCATGTTCTTCATGTCTTCAAATGCAAACTCTTACTTGCAGGATTTGGTTAAGATGGAGTCACATTTGGAAGCCATCAAATTGGTTTGAGAAAGTGGTTGAAAGAAAATGAATGGGTAGAGAAGATAAGATGAGGGGAAGAGACCATGGGTTTAGAAAGAAGAATGAAATAGGAAAGAATGGGACGGAAGAGAGAAAATATGAAAGAGAAAGAAAGAAAAGTAAAAGGAAAAAAAAGAGGCTCATAGGAAGAAGAGGAAAATGAAATCAAATTTTTAAGAGAAAAGAAGAAGAAAGAATAAAAGAATAGAAGAAACTAAACCACAAATGAAAGGAAGGAAATAACAATTAATAAATTACAAAGTTTAGAAGAAGTTTGAGAATTCATTTGAGAGCGAGAAATATAACAAAAAAAAAAGATAACATATAATATGGCAGAGAGAGAAGATTAAGATAAAAGTGAGTAAAAGTGATTGAATGGGAGTGAAAAAGAGAACAACTGATGTCAAAAGAGGGTAAAAATTACAAGAAAAAAAAAGTAAAAAACAAAGAAAAAGTACAGAGAAAAAAACATCTTGTACAGTGGCCGAAACATCATGAATATGACAATAAAGATGAGGACATTAGTCAGAACAACATAAATAGTGTAAATAGTTACAATACCTCATCTCAGAAATATAGACAGATCCTGAAGAAGGCTGGAGCATACAGCAGCCAAAACGTTGTGAATATGACAATAACGATGAGGACTACAGTCTGAACAACATAAGTAGTGTAAGTAATTACAATACCTCATCTCAGAAATATAGACAAATACTGAAGAAGACCAGAGCATACAATGCTTGAAACATCATGAATATGACAATAAATATGAGGACAACAGTCTAAACCACGCCTCTAGTGTAAATAGTTACAACACCTCGTCT
>OZ038505.1:37269133-37331633 GCA_964036315.1 Acanthosepion esculentum
AAAAACTCTGATCAAAATAAAAATAATAAATAAATAAATATATAAGATAAAAAATAAAAATAAAAATAAATAAAAACAAGCCAAATAATTTGACCCAAATAAATAAACAAATAAACGACTTCCGGTAAAATAACCGGCATAATAGACTAAACACAATAAGCTATATAAACAAATTTTTACTACGTTAATAAAAATACCAATCAAAATAAAAAAATAAATAAATAAGTAAATAAATATATAAGATAAAAAATAACATTAAACAACAACAAGCAAAATAATTTGACACAAATAAATAAACAAACAAATAAACGACTTCCGGTAAAATATCCGCCAAAATAGACTACCCACAATGCACCACTGACCCGTATATATAAATAGCCGAGAAAAATAACAGCACTCGTGGCCTGACGATTGCATCTAGCATGAAACAGACTGTCGCCTCTAAGTGTTGACTTCTATGTTCACTTTTATATTTATATATATATATATATATATATATATATATATATATATATATATATATTATGAAATGTACAACGTCCAACAATTATTTTAAGACATTTTTATGTTTATATGTTCCTTTTTATAGACACATATATTTAAGTAAATGCTGTGTTTATAATAAACAGTATTAATGACATTTACCAGCCTGAATGTCTGAGAAATTTTCATAGAAAATATGCATCCTCTGACAGGAATCGAACCTGTATCTATAAAAAGAACGTTAAACATATCATAAATGTCTTTAAAATAAATTGTCAGACATTGTCCAATTCAAAAATATTTGTTTACATTTGATACGCTAGAGCAGATATGAATAGAAGAGATTCATGGAAGATTTAAGTTTAAAGATAGTAAAATCGACCTTGCTAACCAGACGCTTCTTCGTGGCCGAACGGTTAAGGCACGTCACGCGAAATGACGGTTACGTATAGGATACAGGTTCGATTCCTGTCGGAGAACAAAAATTTTCTATGAAAATTTCTCGGACATTCAGGCTGGTAAATGTTATTTAATACTGTTTATCATAAAACAGAGCATTTGCTTAAATACTTGTATCTATAAAAAGAACGTTAAACATATCATAAATGTTTTATTTTTATATATATATATATATATATATATATATATATATATATATATATATATATATATATATATATATATATATATATATATATATATATATATATATATATATATATATATATATATATATATATATATATATATATATTCAGGGTTGCTCTTTGAGGACATTTGCATGAATTTAGTAAAAGACGCACACATATGTCATGAAAGAACAGCTTTATTTGAAACAAAAACCGACATGAATAATCTTGAGATTCTTCTTGATGCACCTATTTAATGAATCGGCCATTAGCTTCAATACGACATGCCTGAATCAGATGATCTTTATTTAGATAAAAATCATCAGATTTGGCCATGTCATTGTGCTCGTTTCTGCAGACTTCAGAGATTTTATGGTGTTATAGGTGGAGTGAATGATTTCTCTCTTGGCTACAGTCCATATAGATTAGTCCAATGGATTCAGGCATGGAGAGCTAGGATAGTATATGTTTAGGACGATTGTTGTTGCTCCCAGATCCACCTTGACCTAGGATGATAGCCCCCCAGCTATGGACAAATAGTGAAACCCCTAACATAATGAAAGTTGAAAAATACATTTTTATGGCAAAAATACCAGCAATATTTTTCAACAATACCTATTTATAATGCAGTTGGTTATAGTTTAGAAATTTCTGAATAGGTTTGGCACCAGGCATTGCATCCAGTCTAGTTTGCTCAGTTCTTTGGGATCATTTAGTAAAAGACACGTAAGTCATGAAAGAAGAGCCTTATTTGAGAGAAAATTGGCACAAATAATCTTGATACTCTTCTTGATGCCCTTCTTAATCGATCCACTGTTATCAACAAAGACTACTTTAATACAAGCTCTGAAATGTTGACATAGGCGAATCAGATTATCTTTATCTATTTTGGACATTGGGCTACTTATGGTAGACTCCAGACATTTTATGGTGTTATGGAGGCATTGATTGACTCCCCTCTTGATAATGCCCCATATGGATTCAGGTTTGGAAAGCTGGAAGGCCATATGTTTCGGGTGATTTGATCATAGAGATTGTAACTCATCCATTCTTGGGTCATCTTGGCCTTATAAGATAGCACAGAGTGTTGTTGGGAGATATAACGCCTTCCTTTCCAACACCTCATTATAATCAGTTGCATCAACTCTTAAGCTGTTAGGAAAGAAGTGAGGGGTTATGACATCTCTGTCGTTGCTCATAACTCCCAGAACCACAGTTGCCGGAAACAATGTGTGTGTGACAATGTCCTGAATGTCTCTGCATACCCATCTGCCATTCCTTCAGTTGACCTTTTGGTCCTGATCAAAGTTTTCTTATCTGATAAAAACCAATGCATTCTAGGTTATTGATGTCTCAATTTACTCAACAAGCATTTTGCACAGATCAAACAGCTATCTTTTGTCTTTGCAGATAAAATCAGCTACACCCCATCACATATGACTTGCATTAAAGTTCCTCACAAAGTATTCTTCTAACAGAATGCCTTGATATGTTGACTCATTAGCAGTGGTGTTAATTTACTCTCAGTGGACCTTATCAATAACTTTCTGCATCTCATGTACAAATTTGAATGTTTTGATTATATTACAACACTAAAACAGTAGGAGCTTTACATTTGGCTACTGCTGTAGAATGTCCATCAATGGCTTCCAGTTCTTTGTGAACTTTGGCAACAAATGATCGTGCAACTTTCAGAAAACAAGCAACTTCTAAGTTACTATGCTCTGCTTTTGCAGCGACAATTGGAGTTTGACTGTTCATTTGCTGAAAAGGGATGATCAGTTTCAAGCTAGAAAAAAAGTTAGAACTATGAAAAGACGTATCCTCAAAGAACTGAACAACCCTGTACATGATTATACAGACACACACACACACATATATATATATATATATATATATACAGGGTGTTGCAGCAAAATCCGACACTTGACAAAAAGAAAACAAAATAGGCAATAAAAACAAAAGTTGTATATGCAGAGACCTGACAGTTTGACAACTAACTAACGTTTTTCTCTATATGCATATATATATGCATATATATATATATATAGATAGATAGATAGATAGATAGATAGATAGATAGAATTAATAGTGTTTATTGTTTTTATTGTAAATTCTCAAGAATAAAGAACATGTATAACTTCACTCTTTATCATATATTTAGGGTTTAATACAATCCTAATCATTACTTTTTAAAACAATACACATTGGCGAGGAGTGAAAGTAGTTAAAATAATACTAATGTCATTGGAAAACCCATCTTTTTGACCCTTAATTTTATTTCATCCATGAAGGTTCAAGAAATATATATATATAAACGGTCTCGTTTGGGTTGTTATTTGGGATGGGGGCGGGATGAAAGCAGGCCGCCCGAGAATCATTTAGCCAGTCCGATAAATTTATGGGGGAAGAGATTGTTGGTTTATAACTTGGCCCGGCTAGACAATATGTTTCCGAACGCCGTGTCCACTTAACTTCAGGGAATCCTAAAATCCTTCTAATGTCATCTTATCTAAACTTTTCCTTTATCTCATTATAGCGAATTTAGCATTGGTTTTGAAACCGGCTGTCCTAGGCGTGCAGAGGTAGATGTACATATATATATATATATATATATATATATATATATATATATAGATATAGATGTGTGTGTATTGTGTGTGTACGTATGCATTGTAGGGGTCTGGGCGGGAGTATAAGATTTTATCGCCTATGGGGTGTGTGTGTCGCCAAGAAATGTACACTCTTCCGGTATATCTTTGAAAATACGCACCCTTTTCTCACTGAAACCCCTCTTTAAATCTTCCCTCTGTTAGATTTTAATTCCCTCTCCACCTTCGGACCTCCCTGTCTCTCTCGTCTGTTACCCCTCTATATAGATCACAGATTCCCCCACACTCTCACACATACTCTCACCAATTTTTCCCGGAGTCGTTGTTCCGTTTTCTCTTTGAATGTGTAGGTCGGATGAATTGGATCGTTCTTACGATTCCAATGGAATAAATTATGACCATGGAATATTAGTGTTTAAGTCTTTTTATTATATCCTTACTCTGTCCTGGACATCGAGTTCTACCTGGATCATATCCTCTTGGAATTATTTTTATACATATATGTATGTGTATATAGAATTGCATATGTATGTGTATGTTCACCACTAATATTGTCTATATATATATATATATATATATATATATATATATATATATATATATATATATATATAATAAAGTAGTTAATGGTCAGGGTCAGAGTTGAATTAGATCAGGAAACAGTAGTATTAAAAAGAGCTCAATACACAAATAAAAAGATAAAAATTTAACATGTAGAACTTTTAAGTATAGAAAATTCGGAAATCAGCCAATTCTGCTACCTTGGTTTCAGGTGATTTCGGTCTATTACATATACATTAACCAGAAAAAAAGGCTTGGACAGAAGCGTCTATCTTTTTAAATTTGGATTTTTAATGTAACTATAACAACAGAGATATTTCGATTTCATTTTTGCCTTGAAAAAGTCGGAAGACGAAACGTGTCGGCAAGATCTAAGATTTTTCCAATTGTCATTTTATACCAATATGTCTTGTCCACAGAGTTGATCTGGGAATTTAACTATATATATATATATATATATATATATATATATATATATATATATATATATACATACATATATATATATATATATATATATATATATATATATATATATATATATATATATACATGAATCAGTATGTACCAACTCAAGCCAGTCTAGTTTTGATTTTAATGTAGTGTCACTGTTTTCATTGCTCAACGAAGCCATTGTAAGAATTCTTTGTTTAGTAAACAAGATCTCCATGTTAAAATTATGGAACAAGCTTACTGAAAATATTGCTGAAAATCAAATTTGTATTATAAATATTGTTGAGATGGATTTGCCGTCTGCTCCCATTTTCTGCTTTTTACTACCAACCATCCCTTTCTTTAATTATTACACACTTGAAGAAGGCTATAAAGTAGGTCAGGTGAAAACATTGTGCAAAGTCCATTATAAAAAGTATAGTTCCATCGTTCAACTGTGTTATGAAATTTCTATCTGTGCAAGATGAACAAAAAGCTAAGGTTAAACCAATTTCTGCCTAAAAGTAGTCCTGTTTTAGGAAGAATGAGATAATCAAGCTTCTTTTTGAAAAAAAAAACAATGTTCAAACACATGGAATCATTTTACTTGGCAGCTAACAGATAAGTAATTTGTTTTCAGAAAAGATTGATAGACATATTGTTCATTATTAAAAGAAGAAAAAAAAAGAAAAGTACTTATTTTTTATTTAACATATTTTTGAAAATATTTTCTGTTATCAGCAAATGTTCTTTTTTCATTATTTTTTAACCCACGTTATATTTCTCACAAAGCTGGAATGGTATCTTGTTTCTTGTATGATTTCTGATGCTGAAGATTCTGTTCTTTGAATTTTTTTTTCTACTAATTCTTCATTCTCTTTTGCTAATTATGTTTTGCAATGTTGAAAGCTGTTGGTTGACACAAGGAATCAAGAGGCAACAAATCTCCTCAAATCTCAAGAACTCCCATCAGTATTTTGTCAACTTTAACAGTGCTAAGGTCTTAATTTTTATCTTTCTACCTTGGATCTTTTCTTCTAATTATTATTTACACCAGCTTATCATAGAAATTTGTTGTTTAACACAAAGGATTGAGAGAGAGCAAGTTTCCTCAAAACAGTAATCAAAATTCCCAATATTTTTACAGTTCTTGAATAAGGTTTTTTTTTTTTTACTTCCATTTCCATAGTTTGATTCACTGGAGCATTTTATTTAATTTTCTTAAGTTTGGAAGTTTATGGCTGATATACATTATTTCATATAGTTTAATGTAAGTTCTTTTTGCACAGTTCTGAGAATTTTCAAGTAAATCATTGTTTTTACCCTATTAGTATTGTTTATAAACCAGCCATAATTTACTGGCTAGGAAGAATAATGTTTTTCTGCACACCAACTACTGATATTATTTAACAGAACAAGAAACAAAGAAATAACATACCAGCCTTATGGCCTTTGACCGTCAGAAGTTAGGTGAATCAAAATTACTTTTTTCTTCACGTTAGGCTGTGCACATGTTGTCCATTTTTTACGAGTGTGGATGCCCTAGTGCTCATAAAAGTAATGACCTTTCCTCAAACATTTACTGGCTATTTAGTGCTAGGAAGAATAATGTTTTCCTGTACACCAAGTACTAATATTAGCATTAGTGTAGCCACTGAATGTGAATGTGGAAAGACAAAATACATGCCCACAATAAACAAAACATTTAATAAGACAAGTATAACTTAAATACACATGTTAAAAGGATTTACACATGTCCCAAAACAAATGATTGTTCACACAGTTCAAATGATGAGAATATTTGACAGAAGAAACAAAAAAGAAATAAACATACCATCCTTATGTTCCTTGACTGTCCTTGGAAAAATTACTTTTTATTCTACGTTAGGCTGTGTACGCGTTGTCCATGTTCAACATGTTTGGGCGCCCTGCCTGTAAAGAAGGTATTAACCATTCCCCAGATGGAAGCAAAAAAGGGAAGAAGAATTCTCGTCTCTAAAGGGGCTGAACTCTCATGCGTTCAACCCAAGGGAAAACAACTGCTGTCTCCCTACAACCCTATCATGCTTGTCTTGATGTTTCCAGTGTCAGATTTCGTTACTTATTTAATTGACTCTAATGCTCTTTGCTAAGACTACTATTATCACTGATTCTCTTTCTCCTTTCAGATGTCCTCTAAATATCCATGTCCAGATGAATGCAATTTTCTTTGTGCTTGAATTATTAACAATTGTGCATATTTATTTTGAATAATTATAAACTAAGTATACTTTGTATAAATACGATATGAGTAAGATGTAAATAATAACAATGAAAATTATTGCTTCAATAATGATAAACAAAGGAGAATGAAGTGTGGGTTATTCCACTGATGTAATGGAATAACCTGCCACCCCCATGAGTGGCAGCACTATAGGAGGTAACCACCTATAAGTATCCGTTAGGACAGCGGACAACAGAGTCGAGCTGGGATCTGCGAGACTAGCAGCCTTCTGATAGCAGCATGCACACAACTGTACTGACTTGTGACGACTGTGCACATAACTATTACTTCCTTGCTTGTTGTACTGGTTTCTACAATAAACCTGTTACTATTTATCCACCGTGTTTGTCCATTCCATATTCCTATTAGCATGGAATATAAAACCCACTTATCTTTGCTGAAAAACTGCCATTAGGGCACGTTCCTTAACCCTATAAAAAGGCATGCATTTCTCTCCCTAGATTCTGTTCCAGTTTTCTAGCTCTGGCTTTCAGATGTAGCTGTATGTGGGTAAAGTGTCCACCACTTTCATGGCTTTCTCTCTTTACTTTCGTATTCTCTCACACATGGTTGCTATGCACCCCCACACACAAACGAGCACATTCTTATTATGGCTAGTTTCATTTATTGTCTTTTAGATCTACTCAAGAATGTATGGTTTGCATTCAGAGAGAGCTCTATGGCTACACACCCAACAGGTAATAGTAATTGATGGGGTCTGGAATTAAATCAAATCTTATGTTACGTATGAGAGATTAATTTTATATGCCTGCATATGATAACACTACAATCTACTTGATTGACACAATATCTTGTATGCCAAAATAAATTATTATTTTAATGCTTTTAAATATTAATACATCTTCCTCATCACATACCGTGGCTCTACAATTTCAGACTGCCTCTCCCTAGTTACTGAGGTCAACAGATGGATCAGACAAACTGCTACCTTGCTACATTTGCCAGGCTGACCTTGAAAGTCTAGAAGAATAGAAGGCTTAATATGAACACCAAAATTGCAGTCTATAAGGCTTGTGTTGTCAGTGCCTTTCATCTCATTGTCTGAGATTTATTCTGGGCATCAATTAGTCTGACCAGGTCACCAATGCCATAATTTTCACCTGTGCCTAGTTATCCTAATTATACACCTCTCATCAACACTACTGTCTCCACTGGCTTGGACATGTACACAATATGCTGGATGGGAGGATTCCGAATGTCCTCCTTTACAGAGAACTGGCCATTGGCAAGAGGGCACAAAGGTGACCTCATCTCCACTTCAAGGATGTCTACAAAAAGGAGATGAGGGCAATGAACATGGACATTAAGAGGTGGAAAGACATTGCCATCAATCACTCATGCTGGAGACATGATTTACACAGATGGCTGAAGTGAGGTAAAGAGAAACAAAGGCATGCCACTGCGGAAAAGCATACTCAATGGAAAGAAAACAACAAAGCAACATCGCGGAGGAAAACATCTTCACATGCATTCATTGCAATCAATACTGTCACTCCTGTGTGGGCCTGTACTGCTATAACAGATGCTGCACTGCTATCAGGATCTGAGACGTAAGTCTTTGGGTACAGATCCAATGTTTCTTGAAACTGACAGATTCCACCACATATGAGGATACCATGGACTGAACATGTGAGTGACGTGGAAGTTTCATGGAAAATGTAAATAAAAAGGATGCTTATATATCGAATCAGATAGAGACAATTGAAGTACCTTGAGAACACGAGGAAAGTAGGTTTGGAGAGTTTGAAAAAATACTAACCTCAAGAATGTCAGAAAAAAGAGATATCAGTAAAATTGAAATAAATAAAGTTGATTGAGCAACAAGAAAATATTTGAAGAAGCTGATATGTTGAATGAGCAGACCTTAGTTACAGTTTCTGGGAGAGAGTGCATTATCTGGTGTGATCAACAGCCTGAACAAAGATAATATGCTCAAACACTCGGTCATGATGACTTTGTGACTTTGTGCTATCAGAAACACTATATATGTGTGTAAAGAATAAATAGCATAAATTGTCACATATGTGTTAGCCTGGCATACAAGTTAACCTTAAGATTTTTATCATAAGAGTTAGGCCTAAGGTTTGTCCCAAAACATACAGTTGGCTACCAGTGGCCCAAAACTTAGGTTTACCAGTAAATGAAATTAGGCTATAGTATACAATAACCTGTGCCAAAGCTACATAAGGTTACATCACTTACCTATATGTTGAGACACTAACCATAATATCAGATTTTTCAGCTGTTGGACAGGATTTTATGATTCAGAAAACTCTTCTCGTGATTTGATAACTGGCGAGCTTGTTCCGTAAGCCTTTGTGCTACACCTTGTTGAAGACCTTTGAGGTATCTAGTGCTATGGTCCTTGAAGTGGGTTTATTGTCAAGAGCCTCACTGATTCTGTGAGTGATGATAGAATGTTGTCAGTGGATTGGGTTGACTGAATATGTATCAATATTGTGATTTTCTTTCTTCGTTTAATGATAAAAACTATTACCAGCAATAAGTTTTTGAAAGAAAATATATTACCAGCAATTCCTGTTTTAAAATAATACCAGCTATAAATTTCTGAGGAAAAAAATATTACCAGAAATAGATTTTTGACAAAACAAAATATTACCAGGAAAAAAGTTGTCGGCATTAAATAACCCATTGAGGTTGATATGCTGTAAAACACAACAAACCAAACCAAGACCTTATAGTTTCTCACATGCTCACACCATGATATCCTTAGCATCCTTCTGTAGAACAGCATCTCTGCTACCTCGAGTCTCTTCTTCATCTTTGAGGAGACCATACAACATTCGCTGCCGTATAGGAGGACAGATGTCACATAGCAGCTCAGTACTCTTTTCTTTGTCACCAAAGAAATCCTCCTGTCTCCGCATCACTGGGCTTAATTAATGTATATGTGTATATATATATATCTATATATATTAATGTATATGTGTATATATATATATCTATATATATGTGTGTATATATATATATATGTATATGTGTATATATATATGTGTATATATATATATATGTATATTCATACATGTTTCATTAATAAGAATTGACAAAGTTTGCAATAAACAATTCTACTCACCTTGATGCCATTCCTTTAACTATAATTCTGGAAAATGCAAATTTCATCATAGTAGAGTCTGTTCTTTTCTAGATGCCTCGTGATATTCATGTTGATTCTGGCCTCAAAAAGCTTGTTGATGATACTATGGAGGCTGATGGGTCTGTACTGGGAGTTGGGGGAAGATTGCATGCCCTCATTCTTGAAAACCTCCAATGGAATTAGTATATGAGATGGTTACAAGGGCGGGGCCTACAAAGGCCAAGTTATCTATTCAAGAGTAAAAAAAAAAAAATCAGGCTTACAGGGAAGAAGCCTTATGGATCAGATGGAAAATTATGGGCAGAGTGTGTGAAACTGCTATAAAGTTAGTGTAAGTCCCAGTAACAACTTTCTTTTCTGGAAACTGGATAGACTCCAATACCCACACTAGAAAAGCTCCCATTAAATATATGGGCCACAATAATTAATAAATTAATCTGCAGTAATTTATGCAGATTTTTGCATATATATATATATATATATATATATACACAAATAGACTATTCGCTGTATCACAGCTATTCAGTGTGGATAGACACCCAATTGCTTTAAACCGCTATCAAAACTTAACTGAAATGGCATCAGCCAGAGACTCTACTCCTAAGCTATTGATACATAGCAGACAAAGGGGATCTTTTAATGTAATATATACATAAAGTGTATAAACACTAAACCAGCAGCCGGAGTGCTTAATTTTGAGGAAGAGCTATGTGTTAAGCAGGTGCAGCCACCATAAAAAAATTCCCTATCTATTAATGAATAATCCAAAAAATCTTTTTACCTCAAGTAGAGAATAGAGTATTTTGGCAGACAATGAAAGTGGTCGTTTATCTTTCCACATCGGGTTTGAAATGACACACAACCAATTTCATTGTCTGCCAAAATAGTCTATTCCCCATATGAGGTAAAAAGATTTCTTTGATTATTCATTCATATTTCTCTGTATAAATAAAATACATCAAGCACTCTTTTGTGGATAAGTTTTAATATTTTTAGATTACTAGGATCGACTCAGATTATATACTCACGGATTTATTTTACCTTTACTATAAATATATATAATAATGGACTCTCCCGTCGGTTTTGACGTATGAGGATCTGACAACATAATTGATTCAGGTATGAAATATTCTGCAATAATCTTAAGTGGCACATAAGTCCCACTAGTGATTTGTAAAGGAGGCCACACATGGAGCAAGAGTAAGGATTGTGGGATGAGATCACTGTTAGATTAGCTGACCTTTAAGATCTTGCTCTCACTTCTTGAAGACGATTCAGACAAGCTGATTGAAAACTGCTGAGTCCACTAAAACACACTGATCTCCATTCTACCTACTCCAAGGCTAAGTACTCGAGGGTGTTATGAAGTATATTGACAGCTGACAAGTTGCTCTTCAGCTTGTCTTTGTATCTTAGCCATGGGCATCCTACATTCCTGTAGCCCTGATCTAACTGGCTGTACATTAGGATCTTGAGTATCCTGTCATTAGACATTCTCAAGACATGACCAGTCCATCGTAACTGAGACTGTATGAGGAAAGTCTCGATTCCTACAATATTACACCTGTTAAACAGGTCTATGTTAGATGTCCTATCTTGAAGGTTAACTCCACAGATTGCATGCAGACAGCTTTTATGGAAAATATCCAGCTGGTGTATATGGTACATGTATGGAGTTCACAACTCTGAGCCATACAAAATTATAATTAGTAAATGATAAACACTTCAGATACCTCAGTGTATGGATCCTTGTAAGAAATTAAGTATAGGAGAAAAAGAAATTGAACATAGATCAGGCTATGCCAGAGGTCACAAGGTTGTTGAAGCCAATGCCTCAAATTGCTACAAAATGAAAACTTCAACCTGAAAATGAGTTATGTTCTTAAATAGCCTCATCAGCTCAAGACATTCATATGATGTTATACATAATGCCAAACCTGTTCATAAATATCTAAACGATCTCAACTGTAGAGAACTGCTTCTCAAGATCAATGGTGTAAAAAGGCTTTGATCAAGGGAGGCCTGAGGGTCTTGGCAAAGATCATACTTCTTTGAACATTCTAGAACATTCTAGACTGGTGTTATAGAATCGCAAACAAAGATTTGCACAGAAACCAAATTACTTGAGGACTTTCAACAATGGCAACAAAAAAAATGGATGACACATGTATCTTGAAGAGAAAACAAAGACAAAATTTTGATCTACCGAAGTTATTTAAGAACTGCTGGTCATGTGGTGCCTTGGGATATATGTTGAAGGCATGACCCAAGAGGAGTGTAATTATACCATCACAACGGATAACAACAACAGCAACAGAAAGTTTAAAACAAAGAAAAGGACTGAAAACAAAAGAGAAAAAATATTACTAAGAATTAAGTTAAATGTGAAAGAAAAAGTATAAAGTGCAAGCATTCAGAAAAGTTATTAGAATTAAGAATATTAATTAATTAATTAGAATACATTAAGACAGATGGAGTTTTATAGTGAGTTCATTGAACAAATTTTGAGGTAGGAGTGAATTCTGGTTGTAACAGTTTTAATGTGTTTGTGATGGTAGTTGTTACATTGTAGGGTTCTGCTTATACTGACTATTTTTTGTTCATATGTCTCTGGGTCACCACTTACGTTTTTTGATTGATGTTGTAAGCAGTGGATGAACCCTTTCTTTACACTGTATGGGTGGTGGGAGTTGAAGTTGAGATATTGTCTGGTGAATGTTGGATTGTAGTATATAGATGTCTTGAACCCATGCCCTGTTCAAGATATTAGTACATCCAGGAAGGCTAATTTGTTGTTGTTTTCTTTCTCCATTGTGAACTGTATCAATGATCTTATTGAGTTCACATGGTCCAGTAGTAGCTGGAGCTCTTACTGGTGTGGCCAGAATACGACGGTGTCATCTATGTATCTCAGCCATAGAGTCAGCTTTAGCAATATGGATTCTAATGCCATTTCTTCAAAGTATTCCATATATACGTTAGCCATTACTGGTGATAATGGTGAGCCTATTGCTAAGCCTTCATCCTGCCGATATATGTCTGATCCCATTGATCAGCATCTCCTACAGGTTATCTAATAGAAAACTTGTATTATGGATATGCAAATGGAAACCAATATTCAAGCAAAAATCTTATGGAAGCAATAACAACTGCTGTTAAAGTCAAAGAGTAAAAACTTTTATAAAATCAATGAATGAACGATTGATAAAGGTTATAGAATATCAACAAGCCAAAAACATGTGAAATAATGAAATCATAATTTATTAATGTATATGTAATATTGTGTTAGTTAAATAGATATTTCTATCACCTAAATTGTTTGGATTTAATTGCAAATAAGTAAAAAGGTACATTCATGGAAGACAATGCTCCATCACATTCTACAAAGTTGGCTATTGTCCAACTTGCAAAAGAAAAAGCAAAGATTTCAATGGCACCAAATTAATGGAATAGCTACCTAGCATCTCCAGATATTAATCTAACCCAAAACTTTCAATTCATCATTAAAAGAGATGAAAAATGAAAATTGTAAATTATTAGTGAAGTTAGTTTTTTTTGAGCGGTATGGAACACAACGTAGAAACTTTAAAGTGAATAGAACATTTATCTAAATCGATACATCTTCACATTCTGCAAAGCTGACATATTGCCAAAAAAGATTTCACTGGCATCAAATTAATGAAATGGTTTCATCTTCTCCAGATATTAATCTAATAGAAAATTTCTGATCCATCATTAAAAGTGATGAATATGGGAACTGAAACCAATATTCAAGGAAAGATCTTGTGGAAGCAATAAAAACTGCTGTTAAAGTCAAAAGAGTAGAAAATTTAATAAAATCAAGGAATGAAAGATTGATGAAGGTTATAGAATGTCAACAATCCTAAAAATTATGTTAACTAATAAAATAATAATTTATTAGTGCATATGGAATACGTTGTTAGTCAAATATATTTCTATTGCCTGTATTATTTGGATTTATTGTCAAATAACAGATGTATGTTGCGCTTACAAGTATTGAACTGTTATGTAATATTTTTATGTAAGTAAAAACTAACAAAACTGTCCATCGTTTATTCAATCTGTGATACAGACCACGAGAAACCATAGACAATAAAGAACACAACACTTTTGTTAGTTTTTACCTCATTTTATTTTAGTGGGGAGTCATAGCAGTCATTGTATTGTTTAATGGCTAATCTAAGAAACAGATAGGGAGGATGGATGTTAACAAATTTAATAAAAAAAACCTTTGAAATGTTTCTCAACTCTTCTTTCATGACAGACTTAAAGACATTTTTTTCTTGTTTTTATCTTGCCAATCTTTTCAATTTCTTCTTTGATCGTTCTGTGAACTTTGTTTAATGTTTCTCACAATTTCCAATGTTGTCTTCTCTTTATTCAATGTCTTTGTAATATCTTGTTTCTCTTTTGAGCTTATATCTTTCTGATGACCTATAAGGAATTTCATATATCTGAAACCAAAAAAATAAACATCAGTATTTATGTACAATATAATGAACAACACTAGCTTTCTCATATAAGACCAAAAAACGCATGTAGAGTTGCTAGCATGGAAGTGTGAAGACCGCTCCAATATTCCTTTGTGAACAGGTCACCATGTGCTGATGGATATCCGGCAAACCTGTTGACATCTGTCCTCTCTATCTGTTTGCTCCCTACAAGAAACAATGGTGTCTGAAGAACTGCTGATAGACAACAAGAAGTCAGTGGCGTATATGAAATGCAACATTGCATATTAGCCTTTGAATGTTTCCCAACTCTTCTTTCATGATATTCTTAAAGACATTTCTTTTGTTCTTATCTTGATAAAATTTTCTATTTCTTTTTTAATAATCCTGTGATCTTTGTTTAACTTTTTCAAAATTTCCAATGTCGTCTTCTTATCATTCGATGTCCTTACAATACCTTGAGTCCTTTTATTTATTTACATATTTCTGAATCTACAAAAATCTATTTACATCAGTATTTATGGTGAAAAACTTCTTCAGGATGTTGGCAATCATGGCTCTCCACAATCTTTTGTCCTTTGTAGATCTTAATAAATTTATCTTTTTGCTATTTCTCCTAAAACTTGCTCAGCTATCTATTTACTCATAAGGTAGGATAAGAATGTTTTCCTCTATCACTCTTGTCTTTAATTTATCTTGTGAGTATCAGATTCATCAACCCCTCTTTCCTCATTATGTGCTCTATAAATTTCAACTATCTCTCTCTGATGTTAACAATGTATCCTTTTCGTTTCCATATTCTCTAAAACTTGGTTGTTACTCATATGTTCAGTCCATTGTATTCCCAGAATCCTTCTGTAGAAGTACCTTTCCGTTGCCTCAGATCTCTTCTTCATTTGTCATATAGAAGGACTGATATTATGTAGCAGTTCAGAATTCTTTTCTTTGTTTCTAACAAAATTTTCTGTCCTCTGTTAAAAACTTTCCAAATATTTAAATTTTGTTCTTGTTTGATTTTGATACCTCTAATTTGTAATTTGCTGTTTCTTTTGCTAACAACCGTAAATTCTATTTTCTTGCAATTGATGTTTAATCTTTTCTTCTCACTTCATTACTTTCTATTGGTTTGGTTTAGTTGAATTTCTTTCACGTCATGTCAACCTCTATGGGTTATTTAATGCCGAAATCTAAATATTTTGATTGGTTTGGTTTGGTTTGGTTTGGTTGATTTTGTTTAGCAGCATATCAACCTCTATGGGTTATTTAATGCCGAAATCTAAATATTTTGATTGGTTTGGTTTGGTTTGGTTTGGTTTGGTTGATTTTGTTTAGCAGCATATCAACCTCTATGGGTTATTTAATGCCAAAATCTAAATATTTTGATTGGTTTGGTTTGGTTTGGTTGATTTTTTTAGTGCCATATCAACCTCTATGGGTTATTTAATGCCGAAATCTAAATATTTTGATTGATTTCGTTTGGTTGATTTTGTTTAGCAGCATGTCAACCTCTATTAAATATAATGCCAAAATCTAAATATTTTGAACATAGTTCTATTGCTCCAACTAAAGATAAAATGTATTGTTGGCCATTTTGCTATAAAATTTATTGTTGGTAATTCTGCTTTAAAAATATAGTATTGGTAATTTTACTATAAGTATGTTTTTTGGTAATTTTTTTATATAAAAATGTATTGCTGGTATTTTTACTATAAAAATGTATTTTTATACTTTCATAGTTTTTGGGTTTTCAATATATGTCCATAGCTTGGACACTAACAGATACCAATACCTCCTGTCAGGCTGGATCTAGGAGCAACAGCAATTAAGATATGGTTCCACGCTCTTGAAAACCTCCAATCTCCTGATCAAAGGCCTTGCTGCTGGATGTCATTTCTCACTTTCTGTTTCTTTTCTTTTCTATGCCTGATATCAAGACTGTTCCATCTGAATATCTTATGCTGTCTCATCTGCATATCTTATGTTGCTAATAATGAATCTAATTGTCTCACTGTATCGGTTGAATAAGTCTCGTCAGAAGACACATTCTTGTCTTAACCCTTTTCTATTTGTATATATTTACTGAATTCATGTGTTCTGCCTAAAATTTCTTGAAATGTTTTCCAAAAGATTAAATATTCAGCAGTATTTTTCTTGCAAAGAACATAAAAGTTTAACAAGAGAGTCTTCTTTATTTGAGCCATTCCGTTGCCAAAAAATGCTTGCAAATGATAAAGAAAAAAATCCACAGAAAAGAAAACTGTCATTTTACAAACACAGCATGTGTCTAACTGGCTCAGTATGTATTTAAATCATGACACCTTTAATGTAATGTGTTGCTAAAATATGCTGAAAGAAGTTCACAAATCACAGTTTGTTTTTTTTGGTCAGTTCCCCCATCATCCTGAACATCCGTCAGAACAAACATTAATGTCATGCTCTTCAGCATATATGGTCCAAAACTTCAGATAAAGCCAAAGGAAGAATTTAAATTTTATAACAATCTATGCAGCTTCCTGTTGAATAAACTAACATCTGATAAATTTATTATCCTTGAAGACTTTAATTAAGGGTGGTTTCATGATGCCAACTCCTGGAGATAAGGGTAATGGTAATTAAACACATTATTTCAGTAAGATGACAGACAAAAGATCATAGGGTCATAGCCTTATGCCAAGCATTTGCAACTTATTGACAATATTCTATTTCACCCAAAGCAAATAAAGGATTTGTCCAACACAGATTTCCACACCTACTATCAGTTGTCTGCTACAAACTCTACTTACAGCAAAAAAAAAAAAAGGAGCCTAAAGAAAACCTGTAGATTTGGCTGCTGCCAGTGTCATTGAGGAACATATAAAATCTACCATTCTTCTTCTTCTTCTTCTTCTTCTTCTTCTTCTTCTTCTTCTTCTTCTTCTTCAGTCCCTTGACTTGTTGTAGTCATAGGGTCAAAGGACAGCTAAGTACTTGATGAGCTCCAACCATATGTCACACATTTCTTTAAAGATGTAAGCTTAAGCAAGGCAATAAAGCCAGTATGAAGTGAGGGTTTATAGAGATGTGAAAGAATATGAGAAAAAGAAAAACATTGTTAAAGAGAGAAAACAATAAAAGAACAGGAATTAAGAAGACAGACGATAACAATTGACATTGCATTTAAATTTTTAAAATCAAAGTTGACTGGAAAGCAAGAAGTGGGAAAAGGGTTCCATATGCGAGAAGTCCATGATAAGAAACTGTTAGCAGAGAACTTATGGTTACAGCTAGATATTTCAAATGTAAAGTGATGAGACATTTCTGCCAATCTTGAAATTCATTTACATTCATGGAGCCTAGGTACCATAGAAGAGAGACAATTACTACAGAAGTATTTATAGAAAAGGCACAGGGATGCTACATTATGGTAGTGAGGAAGTGAATAAAGCTGAGATGCCAGGTATGGACCAATAGCAGTTGCATACCAATGTCTGAATCTCTGTGCAGGATCTTCCAGTTGAACTAATGACATTATCAACTTAGTTCTCTTCTTCATTTACCTAAAGTAATACCTTGTAGGATGGCAGGGGGGAAGATACTTAGATTCTTAGTTTGTCATGTCCATACCATTTTGACTTCTGATAGAAATTATAAGGTCTTGCAATGGGCCTTGGTCTTCTTGTCAGATGCTGTCTTGCATTGCATCATTAATGGTGATAATGTGAACTTGAGAGATGGTGTTAGATTCTCTTAAAAAATCCCATGACTCTCTCATCAAGAATAATCCCAGGATCCAGGAAACGAGAAGATATTAATCTCTTTGTAAGATTTCTCTCAACAAACATATCCGAATTTTAATCTGCCTTCTTTCAGACATTCTATATTCTCCATCATTGTGACTTTTTTACACTTGTTTGCTCAATACATGGCTTAAGAGCCTCTCAAGATAGAGGTTACTAAATGAGGTTGATGTTTGCTAGAAGAGGAAGCAAGATTACTGATAGATTTGTTTTATGGCTCATCAATATTTTGCAGTTTATTCAAAACTAGAAAATATTTTTTTAGATTATAAGAATTTTTTTGAGATAATAATGATTTACTGATACAAGTGCTACTAATTAACTTATTGCTGCAGGGAGAATAGATGGATCCTTTTCTTTCCCAAGGGTATTTTTGCATAAGTGAATATAAGGATCCCAACTGGAATTGGAACTCAGCTCTTTATTTAATATTAGATATTAAAATAAGTAGTGTTTAATATTTTTGTTGTAAATTTTCAAGAACAAAAAAATCTATAAATTCACTTTCATCTTATGTTTAAGTTTTAATCCAGTTCTAATCATCACTCTTTAAAACAATGAACATCGCCATGGTGTAGTTAATATAAGAGAAGTGTTAAGGGAAAAACTGTTTTTGATACTCCATTTTTTGTGGGCAGAAATATCCATGTTTGCCAAAATATCTTTTGAGAATTATTCTAGACAGTAGACTATGATGTTGTTGTGGATTAACTCACTAAGAGCCAGTGTTTATCCAGAAAAAATTCTGATACAATGGACATAGTCTTCATTCCAGAAAAAGTGTTGGGAGTAAAGCAAAGAAGATCAGGTCTTTGGATAATTCCTATGGAAACTAAATTGCTTTTCCAAATTCTTAAATATATTCGTTTAGCTGTATAAGCAGCAGTTCAGTTGTGTGTAAATAGGTAGAGAGCTATCCGCGTGTGGAAATGGCATAAAACATGGATATATTCTGGGATCTACATTTTTCTCTTGCAAGATATTCAAACAGGTTGTAGACATATAAAAGTTAAAAGGGTTGTGTGTTTGTATGTATTTTAGGTGTGTGTGTGTGTGTGTTTCTACAATAGATATTTATTCTTTTGACAGTGACTTAATGTTTTTAATGTCTCTTGGGTATATCCATTTTCTTTTCGGTCCAGGAGTTAGGGTAAGTAAGTATAAGCACTGTATTAATTGTCGAAAAAAAGTCAGCCTTGCACAGAGTAGGGACAACCAAAGGAAGATTTCTACTTACTTTCTCACTAGGAGGTTTAAACAGGTTTATAGGATGTCTGTTTTCTTTTTCTTGGTCCAGAAGTTAGGGTAACTAACTACAGTGTAACCCGGATATAAGATACCCGGATATAAGAGAAACCCGGATATAAGAGCGATTTTATCTGGTCCAAAATTAGAGCCTGTGTTAATGTATATATAATAGACCAAACCCGGATATAAGAGAAATTCGGATATAAGAGACTTCATCTCCGGTCCCGACAACTCTCTTATATCCGGGTTACACTGTACAAACATTATAATGGTTGAGCTCAACTCAGCCTTGCACTGAGTTGGAACAACCAAAGAAAAATCTTTATTTATTTTAAAGATTGAGGTTTTTCAATGACACATATGATTGCCATGCATTGGAAAGAAGGAAGAGAGTTCAGTTATCAGTGGAGCAGGGCACACTAACTTTCCTGAGTGTGAATGTAATTACTACGTGGTAAAGTATCTTGTAGTAAAGGAGAGAAAGAGAGTTAGACAGGAAAGTGGGGAATCATATTTCCAGTTCCTTAAGCCTTAGCATTATAGGAAAAGTTATTTCTTTTTCTTTTTTATTATTATTATTTATTATTATTTTATTTATTGATTTTATTTCATTTTTCTCACAGACAAGAATAATGATGGATATTACTCAATGACCAAACTAAGAGTAAATTACTAAATTAAGATGAAAATACTAATTGTCCATCAGGCTCATTCCTGCAACAAATGATTAGAATTCAATCTAAAGAAATTATCATCCTTCATCAACGTGCACCTTACCAAATGCCTTGCATTCTGTTTCAATCAGTATAATAAAGTAAAACAAGGTTTAGGACATTACCTACCTGTTAAACTGATGCCAAACATGAAAACAAAAGGCTAATGATTAACAAATGGTGTGCCATGGTACACTGGCGTGCCGTGAGAGGATCATAGGTGTGTCATGAAAATTCTTAAATGTCATTAATTACTGTATTTGATGGCATATAAGCCACACTTTTTTTTGTACTGAAAGTATTTTTTAAAATTCTCCTGCATCTTAAATCGTAGATTTAAAATTCTCTATAACAGGGGGAAATTAGCTGCCTGGCAACTCCTATTAGCTTAGACTTTAGAGTAACTTTCATATACCTATTGTCATTATTTAAAAGGCTATTATGCAGATTAAAAGTGTTATCATTGATAATATTCATTATATTAATTTCATCACGTTTAATATTAGTACTTTGTTTCACTAAAATTACGTGCAGTAAATTCAAATTATATATTTGTAAAATATATTTGTTTCATTAATATTTTTCTAGCTATAACTTCCGGTTGCATTGGAATAAATACAACCAGAATTTTTATATCCTAATTATTCTATTAAGACGTTTACAAGACGCAGGTTGTACAGATCGTATAAAGGATATAATAAAGTTTTATAGGCTCGTGTTCTTCATTCCTATTATTTTTCATTTAATTGTAATCATGACTGGTTTTACCAAAATATTACATCATAAATAGAGCTGAGGCTGTACCATTTACTAATAATTTTACTAATTATTAATTTTTTTCTTGATTTGCACTGCTGAAATTGGAGTGTCTTATACACCCGTACGTCTTATATGCTGTCAAATATGGTAGATTATTTTGAAAAGAAGTCCAAAAAACAATAATTGTGTATATCAAAATTCAAACTCCTTCAAATTGCTTATATGAGTATATCATTGTTAGAATAAATAAATAAAAGTATACATAATATATGAAGACAATATTTCGAAAAAAGTGTTAAGCTCTGATATCTCATTAAATGTTAAATTATAATAAACAGAAAATAAATAAATATAAGTTTTTTTAAGAATTTTAATTTCTAGAATATCTTTGCTACATGCAAAGTATTTAGTTTTGTTCATTTTCACAAACCAATCGAAATTAGATTAAGCTGATTTGTTTGGAAAAATAATTTGACAAACCCCTACTTTGCTGTTTAATAATTTCTTCAAATTAATTTAATTTTATAGGACTTCATGATAAACAATATTTTTTAAGAAAATTTCTTTTTTTCTTTTTTAAAGAATAACTTCTTAGGATTGTTTACTCTTGAGCATGCAACATTCAACTGGCCATATGTAAATATTTCTTTCTGGAGCCAAATTCCAAATTGTGTGTTTGGTCTTGTGATTTGCTTATAGTTCTTGCAAACATCGAGCAAAGTGGAAACAGAATTCATGTATATCAAATATTAAAGAAAGATATGCAAAAAACAGTATTGCATTTTTATTCAATAAGTATTTATTATTTTAATTATTAAATTGTTTTTAAAACAGTGGGAGTATGCTGTATGTTAAATAATAAAACTTAATTTTTCAAAAAAATTAATGAAAATTTTTTGCTCTAAGCTATTCACCCTAGTAAAAACAATCTGTTTAGGTGAAACTTAGGTAGGTTTGCCTGGCTCCTTAGGATTATCTTAGGTTTTGCTCTACTTAGTGTATTGAGCACTTTACGTAGTTGTCTTTTTACTCGTTTTGTTTTTGTTTTCTTTGGACTTGGAGCTTAAACACTGGATGATTGTTTTTGCCTTGTTTTAATGTTCTTGGTTCTTCCTTTTTTCATTCCCCATTTTTCCTCGGGGGCCGATTTGTTCTACTGCAAGTTGAGCTATCCAAGGTTTTTCCAAGCGAGTACTACCATTTATATATATATATATATATATATATATATATATATATATATATATAGATCCAGAGACAGATATGCAATGTAATTGGCCCTGATCTGGTATCTCGTCAGCAGTTGCCTCCCTCTGTCTTTTTTACAAATACGTTCATGGTAACTGCTCTGAAGAGCTGCTTTCGCTGGTTCCCAAACTTCATGAATTTAAGCGTTCTACTAGGCTGGCATCTCGCTCACACCCTTTCACTGCTGAAACTGTTAAATGTAGCTGTCTCTTCTAGTCCAATAGCTTCATGTCTCGCACCTCTCGCCTGCGGAATTCCCTCCCCTCTTCCTGTTTTCCTGATAGCTATAATCTCCAACTATTCAAATGCAATGTCTATCCTTTTCTTCATCCTTTCCTCTATCACTCCTATTTGCTCTAGCTCCAACTCTCTGTAACCCCTTGCATGCTAGTGGCTTCCCACCTTGCTTGGGGTGAAATGCTTAAAAAAAAGAAAAGAAGTAAATATATATTTATATATATATATATATATATATACACACACATATATATATATATATATATATATATATATATATATATATATATATATATATAATATTTGATTTTCAATTCCAAGTTATTATTCATGACACCTGTAAATCCTAGCTTACAACATTTGGTATTCCCAAGCAGTTACCCATTTAGTTAATGATTAGGCTCAATGTGATATGTATGACCATATATAAATATGTATATATATATATATATATATATAAATATATATATATATATATATATAAATATATATATATATATATATATATATATATATATATATATATATATATATATATATATATATATATATTCAAACAGATTTGGTTAAATAATTTAGACATATGTTGATTAGTTTTCATTATGAGCCTTTCAACTTCACGGATTAATTACATGGTCGCCTTAGAAGATTGATTAAGCAAAAAAACAAAATTTTCTTTCAAATAGTTTTTATTTCCCCAAGTACTTTCAATCTCATCTGAGACAATCTTCAGGGGGTTAAGTTGTTAACCAAATCTGTATGAATTAAAATATGGTGCCTAAATATATATATATATATATATATATATATATATATATATATATATATATATATATATATATTCATTAAAGAATTGACCACTGTACTGTTGCCTACTGGTGTTTGTTTACGTTCATATACAATACATTCGAATTTCCCTTCTTCTCAGCCAAGCACCGATAGCTTAGGGGTAGGATCTCCAACTGATGCCAAATTGGTAGGGTTTGAATCCCAACTTGAAGCAACTGGGTGTCTAGCCACCAAGATGAGCTATGATACAGCAAAACAGGCCTATATTGATGACAAATAGTCTAGGAGAAATAAAATACATACATTTGACTTGATCAAGTCTATCAGTGTATGAAAACCGGTTTGGATTGAGGAATCGGAAGAGCCGAGTTCGAATCCCAGTCGAATCCGTTACATTCACTTACGTGCTAACACACATGGGAAAGGTGTGAATCCTCTTCTTCTCCCTCCAACTATGGGTAAATAGCAGGACAGACTGGGTTCTATAGCCTTGGATGGCAACATGTCTAGGAGAAGGACAACTCTGAATTCAAAACCTGTGGAGGGTCATTTGGGGACCTTGTGGCACGTGGTGCACCAGGTCTCTGTATTCGGCCCTCCAAAAAGTGTGGATGTTTCTGTACAAAATCTTCACCACTATAATTAAATCTCATGTACTGGAGTCAGGTTGTCAGTTCCTAAGAACTAATCTGCTTGACCCTCATACGTCAAATCAATGGGAGAGTCGAGTATATATATATATATATATATATATATATATATATATATATATATATATTTATATATATATATAGAGAGAGAGAGAGAGAAAGAGATAGATAGATAGATAGATAATGAAAACAGACATAGATAGATAGATATGAAAACAGACACAGATAGATAGATAGATAGATAGATAGATAGATATGAACCTTAATAAGCATGAACTAAATAATATAGGTGTGAACAAACAGGCTAAGTATGGAAAGATCGTAATAGATAAATAGATACATACATTCATATGAATATATTGTGATATATATATATATATATATATATATATATATATATATATATAGATAGATAGATAGATAGATAGATATGAATGGAATGGGATAGATAGATAGATAAAATGAGAAAGATAGAGAAAGAAAGAGAAAGAATACATTGAGACATAGATAGATAGATGTAAACTACCACTAAGAATCTGAAAAGGGATGGGTTCGATCAGGCTATCTTTCTCTAGACACAGTGACTGCAACCATGTTTGTCTTACCCCAAAAGACCTAAAGAGTTAATATTTATTTCTACTGAATTCTCAATAAATGTAATCTTGAGCAAAATTGTTGTTCCCCAAGAAATAACCAATTCTTTTGATTTTCATAAAATGCTTTTGTCATTTGCCTGCATGATTGATGTTCTTCATTGAATTCTTCATTTGTTCTTCAGATCTGATCCTTCCTAATTTTTGGCACCATCAATTGTAAACCGGGCAATCAATCTCTTCAGCTTTATTTGCCACTCTCTATTTCAGCTGACAATAACATAGAATTTATTATATTCTCTGGTGGCGCCAGAGTCAAGGGTTATGATCTTTGGCTCGTTTAATGTTCTTGTCTGGCATGACACTCATCCCCCTTTCTTTACTGAGGCACACATCAGGGATGGCCACTGGTCACTTTACATTGACAGTTAATGCAGACACATGAAAGATCCATAATGCTTTTCACTATCATGGCTCCTGTTAGGAAGAAAATGGGTTGTTGATTGAAATCAGCTACACTGAGAGTACTACTGTTTAGCAGTCCTCTATTTTGAATAAAACCTTTGCTGCTAGCTGATCAGGAATATTTCAGTAGAAATAAAGAAAAGTATAATATTGGTCCATCTACATAGCATTGAATGCTGGACAATCTCCTCACAGATGAAGAAGAGGCTTGAGACAACAGAGATATAGTTATAGATGCTGAGGATACCATAAACCAAAAATATGAGAGCGACAATGATATTCTGTGAAAATGGAAGCAAAAACATATATACTTACAATCAGGAAGACATTGCCAATCATTTCCTGTTCTAAATAAATTTGATCTTTTTATTAAGTTGTTTGTGCCAGAGAATATAAAACTATTAAAATCAAGAAATGGTAATTTGGCCAAACTTTGATATGTAAAGTAAGCAGACATGGAAAAGAAATTACAAAATCTTCTATGGAAGGTAGCGATGGAGAGTGAGAAGAAGGGAGTAAGCATAAACTACAAGAACAGAGAAGGCATGCTCATCAGTAAAAGGATGAGCCCAAAATGTGATTTGCAGGTCAGGAACACTAGAATCAAGCAGACACAGAAGTTTAAATATCTGTGAGGTGTTCTGACAGGGGATGGTAAGTGCAACATTGAGATCCATAGACATATTGGGATGGCCAAGGATGCATTCCGAAACCTGGGCAGAGTATTGTGGGACAGGAGGATTTCCTTGGTAACAAAAGAGAATACTGACCTGTTACATGACATTGATCCTTCTTGACGGTAACAAATGTTGTACCATTTCCTCAAAGATGAAGAAGAGACTCCAGGCAGTGGAGATGTGGTTCTACAGAAGGATGCTAAGGATATCATTGACCAAGTGTGTGAGCAACGATGAGGTCTTAAAGAGGCTACAAACAAGGAGGAGGCTTATACTTAAAATCAGGAAGAGGCAGCTGAAGTTTCTGGGACACATAATGAGGAAAGAGGGCCTGGAGAATCTGATACTCACGGGTTGAATAGAGGGAACGAGAGACAAGGGAAAACAACACGTGACATACCTAGCGAACTTAAGCAAGTGGATAAGAGAATGTGGTCTGGGGGAGATAGCAGAGGGAAGGAACTTGTTGAGAGCTGCAAGGGATAGAGGGAGGTGGAGAGCCATGATCGGCAATGTCCTTAATGGACATGGCACATAGAAAGAAAGAAATTTTTTTTTTAAATTACTGAGTAAACATTTTAAATTACTGAATAAATTTTTTAAAGTATCATATAAACTGAGTTTGAATTCCAGCCAAATCCATTACATTCACCGACGTGCTAAGGTATGAATCCTCTTCTTCTCTCCCCCGCTATGGGTAAATAGCAGGACAGACCAGGTTTCATAGCCTTGGATGGCAACAGGTCTACTGCAGAAAGAAATATCAAACTACTGCGGGAAAAAATCTGCCTTACCAGTCATGTATCAAAAGATACATGATTGCCTAAGTGTGTATCATGCATGGCACATAACTGACTGAAATTCACTTATGCACTAATAGCCTTGGGAAAGTTATGAAACCTCCTCTTCTCCCCCCAGTTATGGATAAATAACAGGACAGACCAGGTTCTATAGTCTTGGATGACAACTGGTCTTCTGCAGAAAGAAATGGCAACCTACTGTGGGAAAAAATCTGCCTCGTCAGTCATGTATCGAAAGATACATGATCACCTAAGCGTGTATCATGCATGGCACATAACTGACTGAAACGATAAATATTTCATTACCTTAGTTCTAAACGTAATAGTTTTTAGAATGTTGTAAATATAAAATTATTCTTGTAAATAAGCAATCTAATAAATAAATAGTTTTTAAATCTTTTCTTGTAAATTCTCGAGAACAAAAAATGTATAAATTCACTCAGATCATATATTTAGGCTTTATTATAATTATAAGCATCGTTTTTTAAAATAATAAACATCGCTGAAGAGTTTTGAAAGTTAAAATGTGGTGTCATTGAAAAAACTGTCCGTTTCACATTACATCTTATTGCAGACATGTCTGCCAAAATAATTTGGTTAAAAACAAAGAAAAGCGTGCGGAAATGCTACGTAACATCAGTTTTCCTATATGGCAGTGAATGCTTGACAAAAATTAGTTTTTCAATAATAACTAATATGAAAATATAAGAAACACATTCTTTTTGGTGCAGTCACATTCCCAATAAATGTTTCACATAATGTCACTATAAACTATTTGAAACTTCCAGCTTTTCAAAGATTATCAGTATGTAAACAAAGGAATTCCGCCTACCACACAGACATCACATTGATTCTTGAGATTTATTCCTATGTCCAAACATTCTCTCACACACACTCACATTCTCTTTTTCCTTACATATATATATAAATATATATATATACATATACATATATATATATATATATATATATATATATATATATATATATATATATATATATATATATACACATACACATATGAATAAAAGCTGATATTTATTTCTGTCAGGTTTAATAAATGCCACCCTGATAAGAGAAGAACACAATTTATTACGTAGAAATTTCTTAGAAGGAATCCTGATAAATATCTTCACATCGATAAACACACCAAACACACTTTATTATATCACCAACTTTTATAAAATCCATGCTTAAAGAATCTAAGATTAATGTACATGCAACCATAGCCGGTGTGATGTAAATTTTGTCATTCTCACATAAAACTTACCTCAATCAACAAGATGAATATCTTACCAGTCAGAAATAAAAATACCCACTACATGCACATACACACACACACATATATATATATATATATATATATATATATATATATATATATATATATATATATATACACATTATCAACTGATTATGATGCACATCAACATGTCAATTATACACATGAATGCTGCCAAAACAAGAGAAATACATCTGTGGTCTACTTAACTAATAAAAAGCAAGAAACACAAAAATAAAAATAGCTGAATATTTTCTTTCTTCTCCATATTTCATTTACTGTTGAAGCTTTAATAAAAGCAAAAGATGTTAAAATCATAAACATTTCTCATTTTCATCTTTATCCTATCCTATATATCTCTATCTATAAAAGGCAGGATGTATGTGTGTATGTGTGTAACGAATGCACGGCCGCAATTTTCGACGATTTTGCACCAAAATTTACAGGCACATGCTCCAAGTTAGTAAAAAGGCCAATACCAACTTTGCATTTCCCAACTCCCATCAGTAGTGGAAATAATCAATTTTTTCATGCTTCTACAGTAGTTTTCATGTAGTTTGCAGCCATTTTCTACTGGCCAGTGTGAGAGCCAACAGCTGACTGACACGAATGTTAACTAGCATGCAAAAAAAATCGATAGCTGGATTCGTCACAAGTTGAAAAAATTTAATCTGCATGACACTTTACTCCAATTGGCTCATTCACTTGCTTAAACTCAACGTTGATTCTGATTCTGCAGAACTGGGTTGGGTGTGAAAAAATATTTGTTGTTAACATTCTTTTTTCATTCGGTTTTTCCAGTCCTTTTTTTAAAGCTGATCGTTTTGTGTTCATTTTGTTTAGTTCTTTTTTCGTCACAGATTTAATGTTTAGTATAGAGTTTAGAAAAAATTTGCAGTGTGAGATAAGCAAGAAGTAAGGCATGTAGCAACATCAGCATGGCAAAGGGGACTCCTTTAAAGGCAAGGAAGGGCAAAAATATTTTAAGTCAAGTGATAGCGATTGCTGTATGAGTCATATGATTTTTGAATCAATTACGGGCAACGCCAGGCCATGCTAGTATATATATATATATATGTGTGGGATATGTCACTACCCACACCTTCATTGTGACGCACGCGCGACATTTTCACCCCTTCCTCTCACGTTCGGTCAGTCATAGTAGTAAACCGTCGTCTTAGCCGAGGATGAGGAAGAATTTATTTTTCGCGCGCTTTTGCGTGACGTCACGGCAAATTTGGCGTTTCAAAATTAGTCGCCCCAGGTCGCTCGACCTGACCGGGCCGGCTCACTTTCCTCTCGCCGGTGAACCCATAGATACTGGCAGAGAATTTTATTCGGCAAAACCTTGCCTAGACCTCATGGCTCGTCTCGGTATCTTAATACAGACAACACAGTTGTCACCTTCATGACAGAAGCTAACGTCTACCGAGATCTCAATCCCAGGAACTTCCAACCTGATGAACGAGCATTTTTCACATTCTTCGAACGCATACTCTCAGAACCTGTCACTTTAAAAAGAACTACATACACTCACAATCATAAACTCTCGCAGTGAGTATTTTTCCTTGCCGTATGTTACTATGCATTACAACTGACTTTCTGAACATTTATTCTCGAAGAACTCCTTCCCGCCATAGTCATCTTTGATTTGAATTTTGGCGCGTGAGCTAATTTCATTCACTACAACATTTCCCAGTACATTTTTACTGAAGGTCTTCACAGAAGACAATTTACTAATCTACTTGAATTCTCATTCAACTACATTTCCAGTACATTTTACTGAAGGTCTTCACGGAAGACACTACTTGTTAAACTCTAAATAAAATCTATGTTTGTTCTTAACATTTTGTTGTTTTGCCTGTCTACATCTTTTCACTTTGTACGTTTGTACGGTGGAAAGAGCACGTCTTTATATTTTCTTGATTCTTACTTTGATTGTGGATTCGGTAGTGGTGTGTGGTGTCTGGCACAAGGCCATTCCGTAAACCAGCGCTGCATCCCTATCGGGTCCGCAACAAGATTGGTGACCCCGACGTGATCGACAGGCAGGACCAACAGAGAACAAATTCAACCCTTCTTCTGTGCTGAAACAGAAAACGTGTAAACCCTACTTCTCAAAGGCGACTCACTGTCCTTTCTTACCTACGACGATGCAATTGAATGACCTAAAGAATTTTGCAAGAACGGTATTCTACCGTCAATAACATGCAAAATTCTCACTACTTTCATTCTACAACCGGTAGATATCTTACATCAGCACACATGGCCATACTCGCCATTTTTCCCCGGAACAACCTCATCTTTCAGGCGGACGTCCGACGAGGACAGTAAACGGGTTGACGGGACGACAAACCCAGCTCTACTTGAAGCACCGGATAAAAGCTGATCACTACCGACTTTCTCTGACTCACTAGAGACATACAGCACATTTCGTCGATTACAGACACTTCTTCTTTTCAGCACATGAGAATACTTTTCAAATCTTTTCACTCTTTCCAAAAAAAGTTCGTTACTTTTTCGTTAAATGTCTGCCGACATTTAATCCAAGAAGGGAGCTGTGTGGGATATGTCACTACCCACACCTTCATTGTGACGCACGCGCGACATTTTCACCCCTTCCTCTCACGTTCGGTCAGTCATAGTAGTAAACCGTCGTCTTAGCCGAGGATGAGGAAGAATTTATTTTTCGCGCGCTTTTGCGTGACGTCACGGCAAATTTGGCGTTTCAAAATTAGTCGCCCCAGGTCGCTCGACCTGACCGGGCCGGCTCACTTTCCTCTCGCCGGTGAACCCATAGATACTGGCAGAGAATTTTATTCGGCAAAACCTTGCCTAGACCTCATGGCTCGTCTCGGTATCTTAATACAGACAACACAGTTGTCACCTTCATGACAGAAGCTAACGTCTACCGAGATCTCAATCCCAGGAACTTCCAACCTGATGAACGAGCATTTTTCACATTCTTCGAACGCATACTCTCAGAACCTGTCACTTTAAAAAGAACTACATACACTCACAATCATAAACTCTCGCAGTGAGTATTTTTCCTTGCCGTATGTTACTATGCATTACAACTGACTTTCTGAACATTTATTCTCGAAGAACTCCTTCCCGCCATAGTCATCTTTGATTTGAATTTTGGCGCGTGAGCTAATTTCATTCACTACAACATTTCCCAGTACATTTTTACTGAAGGTCTTCACAGAAGACAATTTACTAATCTACTTGAATTCTCATTCAACTACATTTCCAGTACATTTTACTGAAGGTCTTCACGGAAGACACTACTTGTTAAACTCTAAATAAAATCTATGTTTGTTCTTAACATTTTGTTGTTTTGCCTGTCTACATCTTTTCACTTTGTACGTTTGTACGGTGGAAAGAGCACGTCTTTATATTTTCTTGATTCTTACTTTGATTGTGGATTCGGTAGTGGTGTGTGGTGTCTGGCACAAGGCCATTCCGTAAACCAGCGCTGCATCCCTATCGGGTCCGCAACATATGTAAACATGGACAATAAAGTCACACCCAGTAGTGACAGTCTGTTTCCTGCTTAAATGCAATTGCCAGCTGACAATTGCATTTAACTGTCACCACTGGGTGTTGACTTCAATGTCCATGTTAATATATATATATATATATATATATATATATATATTGATGTAATGGAATAACTACCTATAAGTATCTGTAAGTCAATGGATTAGCTTACGTGAGAACTACCGACCTTCCAACAAACAGTAGCACTCACTACTGGATTGTTTTGCGACAACCTTGTGCATAACTGTTACTCTTATTCTTATTGTATTTTTATCCACCGTGTTTTCAAGTATATATTCCTATTAGCATGGAATATAACAGATATATATATATTATTTACATTATTCGGACTATTGTCCTCATCTTTGTCGCCATATTTATTACAACATTTCGGCCTTTCAGTATCTGTCTATATTTCTGAGATGAGGTATTATGTACATTATTTACATTATTCGGACTATTGTCCTCATCTTTGTCGCCATATTTATTACAACATTTTGGCCGTTGTACGCTCCGGCCTTCTTCAGGTGGTTGGAATGTTGAACTGAACCCTTTATTTCGCTCACTGGGGTAGACTGTTCTAGTTCCACATGCCAGTTATCAGTCATCTCCTGTTAATTTTCCCTCTGAAAGTTCTCCACTGGTTATTGAACTCACACTCTTTGGGTCCTGTCACTGGATCTAACCAATGCCTTTATCCACTGTGCCATGTGTCCTTGAGGACATCTGTGTATGAATTTCTGGGTATTATAAACCTAATGTCTTCAGCAACCATTTTTACCAGTGCTCATATTGCAATTTTTGCTGTTATCATTGCAGTTTTTACCAGAGCTCATATTGCAACTTTGTTGTTATTATCGCTTTTCTCTGGCACTCCTTATTACTGGTTCCCATATTGTATTCATTTCTATGCTTGGTCAAGAGAGAGAGAGAGTGTGTGAGAGAGAGAGAGAGAGAGCGAGAGAGAGCTATTATGTTGATTATACAAACATATCAATAATAGACATATCAACCCCATAATTGTTCAAACTCTTTGCTCCCCTTCATTCAGACACTCCCCTTTATCTGCTAAACATTTATTATTATTTAAATATTCTAATAGATGTATTATAATAAACTTAAAAACTAAAAAATATTAAAAGTGAAAGGTGTTTCATTAAGACAAACTAAAGTCAGCAGTAAATAAATCACTGTTATTGGTGAAAATTTATTTATTTGTCTATTGGATTATGCTATTTAAGTCATGGCAATTATGTGTGAAAAATAGTATTGCCCAAATGTCTGCCAAGGCTTCGGCAGCACACCTCCACTCTATGGTCAAAAACTTTGATGACGTCTCTGCATAGTAGCTCCTTGATCTCACCAATATGCCTTATTATCCCATCCTTCAGCTATTGAATTGTGGTTGGTTTGTTAGCAGAGACATTACTTTTGAGATGACCCCAAAGGTAGAAATCTAAAGGTGTCAAGTCACACAATCGTGGTGGTCAACTGACTTTGCTATTCCAAGAGATGATGTGACCTGGGAACTTCTTATTGCATTTCTGTTTGAACATTCATTTTCATAATAGACTTCAATAACTTTAACACATTGTTTGATTGTTAATGTTTCCATGTTTAAAATTGCCAAAGACTTAAGTTGTTAAATCTGAAAGAAAAAGAAAAAATCATTAAACAATTAAATTTAATTCACATTAATAATCGGTCCAAGTTATTGGAACAGCCTTTATATATATATATATATATATATATATATATATATATATATATAAATATATATATATATATATGAATATAAATATAAAAGGCTGTTTCATGCTAGGTGCAATCGTCAGGCTCCCTGACGATTGCGCCTAGCATGAAACAGCCTGTCACCTCTGAGTGTTGATTTCAATGTTCACTTTTATATTTATATTTACATATGCTCTATCTCTGATACTGAGCACTTTATCCCATAAATATAGCACACCTTAAAACTATATTTCTTTATATATATATATATATATTTTTGAAAGCTATATATATTACCAGAAATATTTAATATGAAAAAATTCCAATTTCAAATGAGGTCCAAAGGAGTTAAATTAGTTTATTTTACTATCAAAATCAATAAATTAATATTAGTGCATGCCATTGATAGTGACTCCATTACTCAGGTTAACAAGCCTCAATGGACAGCTAAAATTTACTCTCCATGTTGAACTGAGATGGGAACCGAGGAAGCAAGTTCAAGTCATCCTCTAGCTTCAATACATGCTATTTTTATGATTTATGACAATGCAAAAGCCAACACCGAAAAGTTTATATTGTTTTAGGATTCATAAATCCTGATGTCCCATTAAGTGAATGAGCCAAGCAGTGGTTTCATCGGGCACAGTGGCCATGGACAGCCAAATTGATACGTGTCAATATTGACAGGTACCCATCATGGACCTTTAAATGCAGCTCTTAAAGTCAATTGATGCCTCGCCGGTCTGAGCATGGCACAGGCCAACTATTAAATGTCAGGATCAATATCAGTTGATTCTCTTATTAGCAGCAAGGCTAAAACTCAAGATCAAGTTAGGTTCATCTGCTCAAATATATAACACACATGAAGATCAACTTTACAGGTCATTCAGAAAGCTTAACAAATCTGTGTGAGTGCATCTGCATGTACACATGTGTGTATGTTTCAGTCTGTATGTGTGCGCATCTATATGAAGATCGACAGACTGGCGGATAAACTCTCAAGTCCATTAGGAAAATTTAGCCTTTCTGTGCATGTGCATGTATGCAGCATCTTTGGAAAGTGCTAGTAAACCACACCGCGGGTTGCACCAAGTTTAGTGAATGAAATTAGGTAGACAGAACTGTTTGAAAGCCATCAATGGTAATACCAGCATGTAGTCACAAGTCATTGTGACTGAGGGTTTTAATGTACTGGCCTTGTTCTAACTATTGATTATGCCAGATTATGTGTGCACTCCCAGAAATTGTAACTAAGTATAGTTGTAATGTAAACTACAGGTTTAAACAAACAGAAATGTACCTGAGGAGTTGTTTGCAAAAGGGATTGGTTAAGCACCCTAGAAAACAAGTTGCCAACCAATAATATGTGTGTCGATATGTATATGCATGTGAGCATATATATGCTGACCAATACATATTTTTTAAATTATTTCACCCCAAAGAAGGTAATAAAGCCAGTAAGACACAAGGGGTCACTGAGTGTCAGTGTGAAAGAATAAGAAAAAGAAAAATATTATTAAGGCGCGATAACAAGGAAAAAAGAAGAATCAACCTTGTTTTTAATTAACTTTCAGTCTGGCACAAACGCCAACCCATGAAACAAAGTGTGCATCAAAAATGCACAACCAATGATGGTGAAAAAACATTGGGGACGGAAAAGTTGCTACATTTAATAGTACCAATTCAAACCTACGTATCTTTTAATTTCGGGATGTTATTTGTAAATTGAAAATTCATCTAAAAATCTGGGAGCATTTATAAAAGCGTTAGTTAGATCCAGTGACAGGACACAAAGAGTGTGAGTTCAATACCCAGTTAAGGCAGTGGAGAACTTGGATAGGGGAATTAACAGGAGATAACTGACAAATGACATCCATTAAAACATGGCACGTGGAACTAGAACAGTCTACCCCAGAGAGCGAAATAAAGGGTTTCGTTCGACATTCCAACCACCTGAAGAAGGCTGGAGTGTACAACAGCCAAAATGTTGTAATAAATATGCCGACAAAGATGAGGGCAACAGTCTGAATAATGTAAATAGTGTTCAAATTTTAAGTACGTAAAATGGATTGAAATATAGTATTTAGTCTGCTGTTGCTCCGTGCCATTAGGAATAAGGTAAATCTAATGGCTGTACCTTTGTTTCACATATTTCTGAAAATAATGTGAAAGGTAGCCAAAATAAATCCGGCATGAGAGACAACCTTCCCCGCATATGTTACATACAAGCTCGGAATTAATATTATCTGGGATCGAATCTGCCTCACCTTTCCTAAGAGCACTTTTCTACTTCAAATGCTTCTAACCTCAATGTGATTGCAACCATAAAAAACTAGATTTTCCAATCAGTCCTATTCTCTGCCTATTTTCCCTGTCTTTGATACTCATATCAATAGTTTTTTAAAGTTTTCTTCAACAACATCCTTGACAAAGACAACTTAAAAACTAGAAACTACAATAAAAGAGATTTATCATACAACTGCCTGAGACGTGTTCATTAATATCTATAACATTTTGCATTAATATGAATTTTTAAAATCATTTCACCCCAAGCTAGGCATTAAAGCCAGTAAGACACAAGGGGTCACTGAGTGTGAGTGTGAAAGAATAAGAAAAAAACATTATTAAGGAGCAAAGACAATAAAAAAACAGGGATCAAGAAGACAATAGATAATAATTGACATTGCAATTTAAATTTTCGAAGATCAATGTTGGCTGGAAAGCAAGAAGAATAGTTCCACAGGCAAAAAAAATTTTTTTAATCATTTCACCCCAAGTAAGGTGAAAATGCCACTAAAACACATTAACACATCACTCAACATAGATACAGTTCTATGTGTAAAGTTAGGCAAGGATAATCCAGATGAGTCAAGAGTTTAAAGAGAATTTATGGAGTGAAACAGTCAGCTTTATTAGCAGAAGATGTTAACACTTAAAATTAAATGAAGACTCTTAATTAATACACAATTACAGAGCTGCCAATAATCATGAGAGCAAAATTGTAATACGATGCCCCCTTCTCTCACCAAAGACTTAGCTCCTCCTTAGGAAACGTTTACATTTATGTGCATCTACAAAAAACTGTCATACAAGTATAGCCGGAAATAATGGTTTCTGTGTGCTATAGCGGCAGAATATCCACAGAGAAACAAGATGTAGGTCGACACTTGGAGAGAACCCCAAAGCAACACACTGACTGATAGTAACTGATAAAGTCTAGTTGAATAAAATGAATAATATGAGAGATTTTGACATGTTTTCTCATTAAAATGTGAAATATGTATGTGTGTGCATGTGGTGGCTCTGATTAGGTTTTCTATATATCCTGTGAGTGTCAAATTTTCTAGGCCTTCTTTTCACATCCCCAGAAATTTCTATTTTCTCTTTATGTATAATTCTCCTTTTTGTTCCAATTTCCCTTAAGAACTCTTTCTTGCCTACATGCTCCATTCATTGTTTTCTCAGTATTTACTCATAGAACTATGACATTCTCATCATCCTTCTGTAGGACCACATCTGAGTTGCCTCAAGTCTGTTCTTCGGGGGAATAGTCCAGAATTTACTGCTATATTGAAGGACTGATATTACATAGCAGTTCAACAGTATTTTCTTTGCAACGAAATTTTGCCGTTTCTTAAAACTTTTAGTTTTTGGAAGGCATCATTTGATAAACCAACGCATCTTTGGAATTTTGTGTCATATTTTCTACTCCCTAGATATTTAAACTGTTGTACTTGTTTGTTTTTGTTATCTCCAATTCATAGTTTACATCCTTGTTTTTTTCTCTTACTCTCAGCCATACATTGTCATCTTTCAGTTGATAGTTCTTTCTTTGCAATTTCCGTTTTTTAATCGAATCACCCCAAGCAAGGCAGTAGAGCCACAAAGACACAAGGGGTTACTAGGTGTGGAAGAATTAAAAACAGAAACATTACTAATGAGCAGGACGAGGAAAGAGTAATCAGGAGGATAGTATATAGCGATTGACACAGCATTTAAATTTTTGCAGTTTAAAGTTGGCTGGAAAGTATGGAGACAAAAGGGAGTTCTACAAGTTAAAAGAGAGAATAGAAACTGTTAGCATAGAATTTCGTTAAATCTAGTCAGCTCAACTGTAAATTGTACTGTGCTTAAATTTAAAAAAAAAAGTCTAGGTACCATAGAGAAGAGCTCATCTGAACAATTGCCATGAAAGTAAAAACAGAAAAGGAGAAGAGAGAAAAACCTCACGATGGTGGGAAAGTAACTGAAGCAGAGCCACCAGATCAGAACCAATAATATTGCTGATTCTTCTTTGGATTTTATCAAGGAGCTCAACGTAAATAGTAGGGGCTCCAGACCATATGTGGCAGCAATATTCTAAGCATGGATGAATGGTAGACTTATAGATATATATGATAGATTCTGGAAAGAAAAATTGTCTAATATGATACAGAGAATCAGGTTTCTTAGCAGCTGATCTAGCAATAGCTTGCCTTGTCATCTTGTAGTTTTCTTTCTATGTCTATCATCATCACAGTGCCATCTGCATATCTTATGTCATTAAGATTTGGCCCATTGATAATATATCTTGACAGGGTCTCCAATTCCCTTATGATATCAAGGGTAAATAAATTTGGACAGAAGACACATACTTGTCGTACACTATTTTCTATTTTTGTGTATTTACTGAATTCATTTATTTATTCTACAAGGTAACCAAAAAAGTGTTCTGTCCGTTTTTTGATTAGTCATTGAATGAAATTGAAATATATACGAAATCAGTGTAGCAATTGTTTTCAAATTCAGACAGCCAGAAGTAGGAACATCAGATATTATAAAAACACACACAATATGCCCAGCCATCAGTTATAAGCCGGAGAGCTGTGAGAAGGATGGAAGTGTCTAGAGATCTCGTTCAGGGCTGTTTGATTTACGACTTCAAAATGGGCTTATCAGCAGCTGCATCAAGTCGCTGCATATGTTAAGCATTTGGGGATAGTGCTGTGGATGAATGTACTGCAAGGCGTTGGTTTCTAAAATTCAAGTCAGGAGATTTGTCTCTCCATGATGAGCCTCACAGTGGATGACCACAGGTCTTGAATGACGGAGTCCTGAAGGCAGCCATTGAAGAGGACAGTAGTATAACATGTGATGAACATGCAAGACAGTTCAACATTTCCGATGAAACAGTTAGACTTCACCTGCACCGCCTAGGTAAGACATACAAACTGAACAAGTTGGTTCCGCAAATGCTGTTGGAGGTCCACAAGGGACAACGACTGGCAGCCTGCGTATCGCTGCTTTCTCGCCATCGTACCCCATTCTTATTCAATCGAGTGCTTACCAGTGATGAAAAGTGGGTTCTGTACGAAACTCCCAAGCGTTCCAGACATTGGTTGTCTCATCAGGATGCTGTCCCTCACACCGCAAGACCGCCTATGCACCCACGCAAGATTATGCTTTGTGTCTGGTGGACAGGTCGTCAAGTGGTTCATTATGAACTGCTACCAAGTGTGCAACAGGCATTGTGCCAGAAGGAGCCAGCACTGGTGAATCGCAATGGTGTGCTTTTCCTCCATGACAATGCCAGACCGCATGTCGCACGAGTGGTCATGGATACCATACAGCAACTTGGGTGAGAGACTTTGTGCCATCAACCTTATTCACCTGACCTTGTGCCATCCAATTACCACCTCTTCCACTCCCTGGATAATCATCTTCGTGGGAAATCCTTCAACAATGAAGCAGACTTGCGCAAAGCCCTCACGAACTTCTTTGCGTCATTCCCCCCCTCCGAGTTCTACCACAAGGGCATTGAACAGCTGGAGACATGTTGGCAGATGGTGCTGGATGCCGATGGCGATTACTTCGAAGACTAAATATAAGTTACACATACTGTGAAGTGTTTTCTTTTGTTCCTTTAAAAACGGACAGAACTTTTTTGGTTAGCTTGTATGTATGGGCATTTTGCATCCAGTATAAGGTAGGGATTATTCTAACATCCTTCCCAAATATATGTCCATTATGGGCAAAAAGTTTGTGGTTTCTTAAAACAACTTAAAATGAGACGTTTGTATTTTCTAAACTAAAACATGAAACTTCAGTAACTACAGTGTATTTGCTTTTATTCTGACAAAAAATAAGCACTAATAAAGAATTTATCATACAACAGCATCATATTTTGTTTTCATCAATAAAATCACAACCTACATTAATTCTTGGCATTCTTTCAAGCAGTTTTTGAAAAATGTAGACAGCACTGAAAAAGCTCACTCTCACTCTTTCGGTATTCTCTTCAAACTCCTCTTTCCAATTCATCCCATACTAACTCAGTAGGAAAGAGCTCAAGAGATTGAGGTGGCCCAGTCATAATTTCCCAAAATTTGTTCCTTTTGCTTGACTTGAGGTAATTTTGACGTAATTTAAAAATGTGTTTTGGATTGTTGTCTTGTTGAAAAGGGAATTTTTTCCTATTGAGCATAAACCAGATGCTATAACAAGTCTGTAAAATTGAATGATATTCTTCTTTTTTCCTGATTGCCTTGACCTGAATCAAATTTCCCAGCACTTTTAGTAATCTCAAAAAGTGTTTAATGAGGGTTTAATGAAAACAAAATATAATGTTTCTCATACAAAATATTCATAATTTAGCAAAATGTATTGTGGACAGACAAATCCAAATTTGAACTTTTTGATAGTAAGGGTCTCTGGAGAAAGACTGAAATATAAAAGCAAATACACTGTAGTTACAGTTATATATACAGGGTGTTGCAACAAAATCCGACACTTGAGAAAAAGAAAATGAAATAGGCAATAAAAACAAAAGTTGTATATGCAGATACCCAACAGTTTATTTAGCAACAGTTAGAGGTACATACTACATTATTTTTCAATGTAACCGCCACCGCCAGCGATGACTATCTCAAGGCAGGCACAAAATGAGTTACATGCTTTGGCGACCATGTCTTTGTCCATAGCGGTGAATGCCTCCACGATGGCAGCCTTCGGAGAGTCGACCATGTTGTGGGCGTGCGTGTTGGTTTTGGCCTCGATCACACCCCAGAAGAAATAGACAAGGGGATGAGGAGGGCGGCCACAAGTCTGGTGATCAGTGGTGAGGAACATTGTTGAGCAGCCATGCCTGGGTCATCTTGACATTGTGTGTCAGAGCGGAGTCCAGCTGGAAGACATAGGGTGCATCCGGCGGCGATCTTTTCCATCCAGGGCATCATCACGCTATTCAGCACCTCCTGGTAAATCTCAGTGGCGTCTCTCAGGCCCTTTTGAAAGGAAAATGGAGGCATGACATCCCCCTTGCTGGAGATGATGCCAAGGATCATGACGGAGGAGGGAAACTCTGTATGCTTCATGTCAGGAACCTCCTTGATGTCTTTGCAGATCCACCTGTTATTCTGCCTGTTGCTCGTCTGGTCCTGGATGAAATTCTTTTCATCAGAGAAGAACCTCAGCATCCCAGTGGACCCATTCTTGAGCTTGTTCAGCAAAGCCACTGCCTTGACCTTCCTCGAATCCTTGGAGGCATTCGTGATGAGCATGTGATGAAACTTGCAGTAGGAGGAGTAACCAATGTCCTTCTTGATTGTTCAGCAGATCATCGACTTGTGACAGCCCATATCAGCGGTTATCTTGGTGTAGCTCTGGTTTCCATCATTGTCGAATGTTTCCTTGACGGCGGTGACGAACTCGTCAGTAACAAATGTTGTAGGCCTTTCATTTGGCAGTAAACTTGTCCTTGTTCTCACATGCCTTCCACTTCCTCCCAACGTCCATGACCATGGTCCTCTTGAACCCAAACAAGGCCATCACTTCCGCAGGCTTCTTCCTGACACAAAACGAAGCTACTACCGCTGCTCTGCACTAATATTCCATCCTAAAAGGCTTGAGAGAAAAACGTTAGTTAGTTGCCAAACTGTCAGGTCTCTGCATATACAACTTTTGTTTTTATTGCCTATTTTGTTTTCTTTTTGTCAAGTGTCAGATTTTGCTGCAACACCCTGTATATATTTATATATATATATATATATATATATATATATATATATATATTTAAATATATTTGCGATGGTACAAAAGAGTATCAAGGCATAAAAAACTAATTTTTTTATTAACGGCCATGTTAGATTTAAAATAAAACCAGTTAACCAGTTTCGTCCCCTCTCATCAGAACTGTTTAACGGGGAATAGAAATTATGAGAAAAATATTTGTTATGGGTGACATGAATGAAGGGCAGGGAAGAAAAAGATAAATACAAGTGTATAAAATTACACGTGTATAAAATTAAAGTAATACCACTCAAGATGCTAGAGACACAGCACAGCAAGCCCAAGCAAACAGTCTCTTTGTTTGCAAAGAGACGGTCGCCTGGACCTGATGTACAAAGTCTCCAACACCCTGAGATGGAATACAGAGTGTGCCCTGGTCAAAACGGAAAACCAGGTCACACTAAAATCCAACGCGCAAGTAGGATTATTTATTAGATGATCTGCCATGGACGACCCATACTCTAAGTGTTGACTTCTATGTTCATTTTTATATTTATATATATATATATATATATATATATATATATATATATATATATATATATATATATATATATAGATAGATAGATAGATATTAATTTTTTCCAAAAAGCATTTTAGAATCTAATTTTAGAATAACCTATTTAATTATGCTCTATTATAATAGTTACACAAAAATAATGTTTGATTTTAATTATGATCTAATATATTATTGTAGTTACGCAAAAATACACTACTATGTTGGGGAAAGATTTCATGGGTCCCCATTTGTTAAATAAAAAAATGAAAGAAAAGTTTGTTGTATGTTCAAATAAAATGATACTTATTTAAAAGTAAGATACACAAATTTTAACTATAATTACTTATGAAATGACAGTCAGAAATTTCTTCTTTTTGACTGTAAGGAAATGAACATGAATAGTCTTTCAGTGAGGAAGAGAGAAAGTGGAATTGTGAGACAAGATCAAAGGGAGTCTGCTGATTCTTTGGTGATAAGGACAGAATAATAAGTTTGACACATGTCTCATTCTTTTTGCCAAGTTGAATGAATGTTTGGTTTTTATGGGCTCCTGTAGGCTTCAGAAGCTTGTGTTTATTTATTGGTAGGAGCTGATTTTATTGGCTATTTATTTTAAGTAAACTGAAAATTTGAAGTGTGTTTGAAACCCGGAAGGCTGTGCGGAGCCTTTGCACAGTGTGTGTTTTTTTTTGTTGTTTGCTCCTTTGATTGATACTATTCAATTCTGCTTACTCTACAACTCATTCCTAATGATTTGCGTATCCTCTTTCTTAATTTTATATGAATCGCTTCTAGAGTTTAACTTAAAATATTATACATGCCTCATCTTGAACATGAGTTCAAGTTTGGTCATAATTCTTCTTAATCTACCGCCAACAGAGCATGAGAGAAGGATCCACAGACAGTACGGAACTGTTTCCTGAAGTTCCACAGTGGGGGTATGAGTCTTGAAGATCAAGGTAGTAAAGGACATCCATCTGCAATTGTGCACTCAGCATATAAAAACACTAATTGAATAAAGGGTGCACGATGGGGTAATGGATAGCAGCTCGGATTGAGGAATCGGAGAGCCGAGTTCGAATTCCACTTGAATCCATAACAATACCCTTGGGAAAGGTATGACTCCTCTTCTTCTCCCCACAGCTATGGGTAAATAGCAAGACGGACCCAGTTATATAGCCTTGGATGGCAACTGGTCTACTATAGAAAGAAATGTCAACCTACTGCGGGATAAAATCTGCCTCGTCAGTCATGTATTGAAAGATAGATGATCACCTAAGCATGTATCACGCATGGCACATAACTGACTGAATTGATAAAACCCACATCAAAGTGTCAGAACAATGTCTGAAATAATGGATGTCAACATTTCAACAATATCTCAAGGAAATTGGCAAGGTGAAGGAACTTGATAAATGTATTCCACATCAACTCAGTGAATGTCAAAGAGTTTGATGTTTTGAAGTGTGTTCAATGCTGAATCTGTGAAACTCAACTGATCCATTTCTTGATCAAATAATTATTTGTGAAGAGAAATTGATCCTTTATGACAATCATAAATGCTCGGCTCAATGGCTTGAAAATGTTGAATCACCGAAATACTTTCCAAAACGGAAATTGCACCAACAGAAGATTATGATGACTGTTTGTCTGTCATTGGCATTATCCATTCCATCTTTCTGGAATCTAACCAGAGTATCACTGCTGAAGTTTACTGGCAACAACTGGATGAAATACACATTCAGTGAAGCAAAATGTGACTGGCAATGGTTAATCAATGAGATCCAATTCTGCTTTATGACAATGCTCGGCCACATGTTGCCAGGGTGTCACTGCAGAATTGAACTGACTTGGGACACAAAACTTTGCCATATTCACCATATTCCCTTGGTCATTCACACACAGATTACTACCATTTCAAGCATCTTTATAATATTTTAAGCCAAAAGACATTCCATTACAAAAAGAAGATATAGAAACTGCATTCAAAGATTTCTTTGTGACCAAACCTTTAGGGTTTTATCATAAAGGCTCAAATACCTTGTAACTTGATGGCAGAAAAGTATAGATGTTCAGGCTGATTTAAACACTAAAAACATTCATTCATGAATAAAATTTATTCCAAAATTGAACTATTTTCTGAACAAACTAATATATATATATATATATATATATATATATATATATATGTAAATATATTTCTCTTAAATCGTGTTTTGCCAGCTATTTACACTAGCTCACTAGTTAAGTTATGCACCACTTTTCTCTTTCAACTTCTTCTTTCCATTTTTCCTAAATAGCCCTATATATATATATATATATATATATATATATATATATATATATGCGTGTGTGTGTGTGTGTGTGTGTGTGCATTTAGGAAGTATATCTTCATTCATGCATGTTTCGTTGCAGCCTCTTTTCTAAAGATGCAATCGTGCTAGTTTGTTGCTACTCTGTTGCTATTTCCATAGCATTTTCATTCCAACAGTTCAAACATTTAAAACCATGACCTTTCACTTCCACTGTGTTGTACTATCCTCATATTTCAAATGTAAGATGAATATTCCATTCAGACAACCTTCTCTTCCAGTCATATCATACATCTCACCCATAATTATGATTTCAATTCTTTTACTTTGAGTGGCACCCAAGTCGTCGTCTTCTTATTCACCATGTCCCTTCAGGACATTGGCTATTATGGCGATCCAAAATTTCCTGTTCTTTGTAATTTCTTTGTAAATTTGGTCCTTTTGACATTTCTCCTGAACCCAGTTCTCTGTCCATTTACACAAGATTGTTAAGTAGCTTATGCTCTGATTTCCTCTGTCCTTAATATGTCCTAGGAGTATCAAATTTTCCAAGCCCTCTTTCCTCATTATATGCCCAAGAAATTTCAACTGTCTCTTTATGATGTTGAGTATGTTTCCTTTTTGTTTTCATTTTCTCTAAAAGTTTGTTGTTGCTCATGTCTTCGGTCCATGATATTCTCAGCTAAATTTTTTTTTTCAACATAGTCTCCCAGCACTGTCACACACTTTTCCCAGCTGTGCACAAGCTTCCGTATTCCCTCAGCATAAAAATATTTGGACTGATGTCTCAGCCAGTTGCTCACAACACTTTTGACTTTGTCGTCACTTTTAAACTTTGTGCCTCTCGTGAATGCTTTCAAGGGACCAAACAGGTGAAAGTCTGAAGGGGAAAGGTCTGGGCTGTAAGGGGGATGAGGGAGCAGTTCCCAGCCCAGCTCATTGATGGTCTGCACCGTTTGGGCTGCTGTGTGAGGCCTTGCGTTGTCATGATGCAAGATGACTCCTTCTGACTGATGACCCCTGCGTTTGTCCAAACAGATAAGCTCAAAGTCCTTGCAATGTCATCCACTGTCACCCTTCTGTCAGACTGAATGAGGTCATTGACTGATTCAATCACCTCAGGAGATCACACTTCTGTAGGCCTCCCAGGCCTGTCTTCATCCTCAACACTGCTCCGTCCACTTGTAGACATATTTTTGGCTGAAACATGTGGCACCATACACAGTTGACATTCTCCTATGAATTTCAACTGGTTTGCACCCTTCAGCAACCAACAACTTGATAACTGATTGCTGTTCAATCCTGGAGCATGCTTGTTGGTCGGCCATCTTTGTTAATCGCCGAAACTCTCAAAGTTTTTTTTAATCTGCAAAAGAAATTAAATCCATGTGAAAAAGAAGTAAAACAAAAAAAATAAAAATAAAAAAGAGTAAGCTTCTATCTGTATTAGAAGTCCTTATACCGAAAAATTCAACTTATTTATTGAATGACCCTCGTATTAGTTTTCATTGATTGTTGTTAATGCTTCTATTAATTACTTAATCAAAAATTAATATTTGGCAAACTATTTTTTTTTCTAAAGTTCTTTGAATTTTAAATGTGCCATTTTAGTGCAGAAAATGCACTTACATTCAAATCAATTAACAGGGAATTTGTATCTTTTCTTTGTTGTGTTTCTTATATTTGTGCAGTCAACAAAGTGAAGTGGAATTTTGCCAATGATTACTCAAAGACAAAATTTACTAAATGCCAAATTTTCATGATCTTCACCATTTTGCAGAACTTTCAAAGGTTAAATGTTAAATGCCTGAATATTATGATTTCTACTTAGTATGTGTTGATTTTTTTCTTTTTTACCATAATGTTCACCCTGAACAAGGCCCAAGTGCCACTCAAGGTACAGGATTACAGATTAAGAGGTAAGGAGCACAATTGATGAGGGTATGTAGGGAAGACAACTGTTAACCATAGACTTGAATAGGTCAAGGTTGTAGTGATCAGGGAAGCACCCTCTGGGGAGTTGATTCAACAAAGCAGGTGTTTGCTGATAGAAGCTTCTCAAGAACTTAAGTCTCACCAATGGAATATAAAGAAAATGAGAGTGGTTTCACTACAAAGTGCATGGCATGACATGTCATAGATGTGAAGGTTAAAACTAGTGGAATGTAGTTCATCTGAGCACTTTCCATGAGAATAACAATAGTCTTGCAATGTTTCATCTGTGGAAAAGGGGTTGTAGGTTAAGGCAGGTCAGTTTTAGAAGCATGGTATTGCACTCAATTTGAAAGTTGGGTTTTGATATGATAAATAATAACACAAAATACTTCTTTTTTTCAAATCATAACCATTTGTTGAGGAAATGAGTTTAAAAGATTAGGTTTAATCTTACTGTTGGAATTTCATTCTGCTGATCATTGAAAGCCTTATAGCATGGCCTTACAAAATTTATACTTTACTGAAGCTTTACAAATTCTATGTGGACAAGATGCATGGCACAAGCACATTATAACTAAATCATTGTGCAATCAAATAGGACCTTTATTTACTTCAAAGGGAAATTATACTGAACAATTTAGCTATATTATGATGTAATATATTATAAAATGCAATAGTTTTAATGTGATTTTCAACAAACAATGCAAATTTAAAATAATTTGTTTTATAATTTATGCCCAGCAGTATTATGGTGTTATATATATATGTTCATCTATTTTTTTGTTTTTATTAATGAAGATCTATCAAATGATCTAACAAATGATCTAGCAAATCTTATTCATTGAATAGCCATTTTTGTAATCTTTTAGAATTTTTTGCATAGTTTTTGCTTGTTGAATACAGTAGAAAACTGCTTGTCATAATTCATAATTAGAATTCAGGTTGGAATACATTTTCCATTCAATGTATCTCATACAAAATATATCAACTTTATTTGGATTTATTTGGAATAGTAACATTTTGAAGTCAGTTGGTATTTCTGTGCATTTTGGTATTTAAAAATAAATGCTCAAAAATTAGTGAAAGCTATTAATCTAATATTCGGTTTTAGTACTTATCAAAGCGTTCACATCAATTTCCATAATGATTTTCTCAAAAAAGTGAAAAATCAACCTACCCTATTTAGGGTGTAAAACGCAAAAAACTCTTGGTGATAACAAAGAATTTATTCCAGATGAAAGAAGACTAATGAACCTTAGATCTGGTACAGTATCATGGGGCATGTAAGGATATTAAACACACCCTGCTAATACCCCTGAGGAGTGGACAAAGTAATTCCTGGAAGGTTAGATTACGTGAATTCTATAAAATGGTGAAACAACAAAAAAGGGCAAACCAGTTATTCCTCTTCACTCTTCAGAACCAACTGAATACAAAAGTGTATAAATATGTGCACAACAAATAATAGAGAATGGGAAATTACTACCAGATAATCAGCCATATAAATCACAGAAAGATTACATTTAGACCCAATAGCCATTCTTACAGAGGGAAGGCTGTTTTGACTTAATATAAATAATCTGAAGAACTCTCACATGGTAATCTGAATGCTCCTTACTGATTACTGTGAAAACATCCCAGATAAAGGATAAGTCACAAGTTGAATTATTTGTTGTCAAGTTCACTCTGCTCCCCAGTCTTTCAAATTGGGGGAGATGTTTATCCCTTGTTTCTTGTTTAGGATTGGGTTTCTTGTTCCTTCTAAAGTCTACTTCAGCTCTATACTCATAACGCATGTCCCTACTTATGCTAATACAACACCACACAGTAACCCTCTACCTTGAGTGGCTGCTGGGCCTTTTGAAGGGTGAACATTAGTAAAAAAACTGTTTTGCAATTGCAGATCAGGAAATATTAACAAGCATAGGTAAACAAAATTTAGCTAACTAGTTAAGTTAACCCTATTTGCTCTACACTGCCATTTGAAGCACAATGATTAAAAAAATAGAAAAGAATTATAACCAGTGAATCAGCAATATAAATCACAGAAAAATTACATTTAGACTCAACAGGCATTCTGCCTGCTTACAGAGGGAAGGCTGTTCAGACTTAATAGAAATAGTCTCAAGAACACTCACATGGTAATCTGAATTCTCCTTATTGATTAGTGTAAAAAATCACTGGTGAAATATGAGTCACAAGTCAAATTATTTAAGTGTTTTGCAAATGCAAAACCGGATATACTAACAAGTTTAAAACTTAAAATTACAAATCACTCCAAAGATACAAAATATATGTATGTACTATTTTTTCTTCTTTTTATCTCTTTGAAATATATTTCTTTTTCTTCCACTTTGAATTATTCCACCATTTGTTGATCAACCTTGGAACTCAATTATGGGATAGAAAATAGACCTCAACATTCCCAGATATATGAAGATAAAAAAGATGGAAATAAAAATGACCTAACTCATCAAATAGGGGACGACATTAAGCCATAATGATTCAAATAGTTTATAGGTTTGGAATATTGTCAAAATATTTTCAAAAGAGTACAGTCGCCTGTAGAAAATAGAAAATTTTAATTTCATCGATTTAATTGTTAATCTTTGTGAGTTTGTTGCAAGTCAAGAATTAAATTTTGTTCAATTTTCTGGAAATTTGGTTTAGATTTTGTAAATTAGAAAAGTTATTAGAGTCTGACTGAACAGGAATTGGAAGTCTGCCATAAATAAATAAATAAATAAACCATTCATTCGTAAAGCCAAGTAACTGCCTTCATTAAAACATTTCTCATCTCAGGATGTTAAATTTGATGAACATGACTGTCATGCAAATGTTTACAAACAATTATTATTGTCTTGGAAAGAAAAAGCAATGAAGACAAGAAATGAAAAAAAAAGTAAATAAAGTCTTTGAATGATGAAAACAAATAATGGGAAAATGGTGCTATTCAATGTCACCATACCATTTCAGTTTCAGCCAAATTCAGCTAATAAAAAGTAAGGATAATCAGCTTCAGATAAAAACCAAAGCCAAGAAGAATCAATACAGAACCTCAAGAAATTTCTTTATTTTTTGGTTATGTGGAAGACTGTATACCATCCAAAGATGGCACAATATCCAAAAATGCATTTCATGATAGAACATGCCTGATTCTCTCAGTCATTACTGTAGGTGTCACAGAATGCTTTTTATCTTAGATTTAGAGATACTGTCTACAAGAAAAAATCTGCATTAATATCCATTTAAATTTTTTGTGTGTAAAAATTCCCTTTCTCTGATGCCCTAGGAGTGAGTGTCTCCTACTGATGGCAAATTGCTCGGGTTTCAATCCTGGCTTGAAGGAATCACATATCTAGCCACATTTATGAGCTGTGATACAGGGAAACAATCTGTCTGTGAATGAATATATATATATATATATATATATATATATATATATATATATATATGGGATCAATTTTTATATATCAAGAACAGATTTAAAATATATATATATATATACATATTTCAAATCTGTTCTTGATATATAAAAAATTGTATAACGCTATCCCATATATATCTATATTTCAAACCTCTTCTTGATATATAGAAATTTATATATCGTTACCCCATATATATATATATATATATATATATTTATATATATATATATATATATATATATATATATATATATATATATATTTCAAATCTGTTCTTGATATATAAGAATTTATATATTGTTATCACACATATATATATATATATATATATATATATATATATATATATATATATATATATATATTTTAATTTGTTTTTACTTATTTTTATGAGTGTATTTACTAAGATTTTTGTATATTTATATTTATTTCTATATGTGTGTACATATGCGTGTTCATATGTGTATGAATATGCATGTATAAGTGTATATATATATATATATATATATATATATATATATATATATATATATATGTATATTTATGTATGTATCTATTTGTAGTGTACACATGGATATATAAGTGTGGATGGCCCTGCACAAAGCCTTCACCGCTATAATCAAATCTCATGTGTCGGTGTCGGGCTCTCAGTTTCTAGGAACTGATCTGCCTGACCCTCATACGTCGAATTCAACGGGTGAGTCGATTATATATATATATAAGTATTTGAATCACTATCCAACAAAATTCTAATGTTTTATGATTTGGTGAGATCTTGAGAACATTTCAGAAGGGAGGATAAAGTCAGGAAGTTGTGGAGAACCAAGAACCACATAAGAAACAGAAGATATGCATGGGTGTGGATCAATTTATATATGTGGATCTTGAAATTTCCACATTTTACATGGCTATTATTGAGATATTTGTTGAGATATTTTAATAACATATATATATATATACATATTTGCAGTTTGAAATAAATTTGAATTATTAACAATCATAACATTTTTATAAAAACTGATTTATTGGTTTTATAACATGCAATCGATTCAAAAACGTCATTAGAATTCTTTCCACAACTTGGAGATGGCCTCTTTACCACTTTCCTGCAGACATAGTTCTTTCGATGGAAGCCATGCCTGGTCCATTTGCAGCTAAAATCTCATGGTAATTTGATGTCTTTAGAAAATGTATTTAATGAATTTCAGACGCAATTAATTAAACCAGTTTACTAAAAGGCACTGATTTACAAACAGCATGTATTTGAAAGTCTACCTTCAAATATCTAAATTGAACCAATATATACATATCGCATACAGATATATATATATATATATATATATATATATATATATATTTATGCGCATATACAAGGTGTCCCATAATGATGGGAGACATTTTAAATGCAAGTATCTTGAATTATAAAAATGTCATAAAGTACAAATATATTTATGACATAACTGATATACAAGAGCTCAATATTTCATCTAAGATTTGTATATTACATATTCCATGCATGCACTTGTTCTCACATTTCAAAAACTGTGCAGCTCAGCATATCAACTGGAATGGCTGCAATCTCTCTATGGATGTTTTGTTTTCGTTCCACAGCTGTGTGGGACTCTTCATAGTGGTAACCATCTCAAGGATGTAATATTCTCCTAGTTAATATGATCAACTCTTGTAGAACAGTTATGTAATATAAATGTAATTTTTATAATCTAAGCTTGAATAATAGAGGCATTTATAGCTAAAAATGAAGTCCTGGTCAACCATAATATGATTTCCTGCATACACTGCAAACATACACGAACACACATATTCTATCCATAATTTAGTATCCATGCAGATTGACAACTGGTGAATTGGTTTGGAAGTCATAAACAAATGTGCCTCCCAAATGTTAAATGACGATTACATATTTACAATAAGTATAGTAGTTAGACAAATTGGTGGAATGATGACAAGTGAATCTCTGAGAAAATGTACTGGTTGTGTATCCTATATAAGATCTTTTTAAAACTTTTCAAAAGATAAAACAGACTTTCTTAATATGTTCTGTTTAATGACTAACATGTTTAAAAATGCTTTAATCACTACATCCAGAATTTTGCAACATTTCACAATTCTTCTATTATCATATTTATATTGATATTTAATAAAAATTGATAGAAACATAAGCAGAAAGAAAATGGAACTAAATGAAATTATATATAATCTTATATACGTAAAATATATATTAAATTAAAAAAACATTAAATTTCAAATTTTCTTCTTGCACATGTGTAGTCGCATCAACATAAACATAAATTTAATCTGATGAAATCTTAATATATGTCACACAAAACTTTTTCCACATTTTCAAATTTCTTTACCCTAATATATATATTAGGGAAATATTTAGCATATATATATATATATATATATATATAGATATATATTAATGCATGTTTCATTAAATAATATAGACAAGTTTTGTCTATTTATTTTAAATAAGTTCCTTTCATATTGTCTGATAAGCTTAATCACATTATCGTTGAAAGACGAAAGGAAAACACCATATCAGACAATACAATATATATATATATATATATATATACCCAAGTATAGGATTGGTATATATACAGAATAAATTCCAATAACCAACAATTATTATTCAGGCATTCAACATCATCACTTGATAAGACACCAAATGTGTTGAAACAAAATGGCTATTTTTGTAGTGATTTTATAACATATTTATGTTATAATTTTTAAATAAATAATTATATATATATATATATATATATATATATATATATATATGCTAAATATATTTAGCACACACACCCACTCACACACACACACACAGACATATATATGTGTGTTTGTGCCAAATATATTTTCTCACATATATATATATGTATATATATATGTATATATATATATATATATATATATATATATGTATATATATATATGTATATATATATATATGAATATATATATATATATATGTATATATATATATATGTATATATATATGACGATTTGAAAAAAATTTTATGTTGAAATATTTCACTGATCGAACATCATCATCAGATAAAAGGATTTTATTTTGACTCAATCTACATAAATATTCTTTCTTCAATTTTTTTTTTTTTTTTTTAATCATATCACCCCAAGCAAGGCTGGAGGCCACTATCACGCAAGGGGTTAAAGAAGGGTTGGAGGAAGAGCAGATAGGAGTGGCAAGGGAGGGGATGTGGAGAAAGAGAAAGACAGTGGGTCGATCAAGGCAAGGGGGCCACAAAAGATCCGGAGCGAGAGCAGATAGGAATGAAAAATGAAAAGGATGTGGAGAAGGGAAGTGGATAGATCAAGGCAACTAGAGATGTCGATTGACGCTACACTTAAACCGTTGGAGATTGTATTTGTCAGGGAAACAGTAATAGGGAAGGGAGTTCCATAGGCGAGATGTGCGAGACATGAAGCTATTGGAGTAGAAGAGACGTCTACATCTAACAGTTTCCACGGTGTAGGGGTGGGAGCAGGATGCCAGCCTATTGTGATAGTGTAGATTTAGTTGAAATAAAAATTGTTTATCTGATAACCACATAAATGTTTTTTACAAATTGTTATTTATTTAGCATATTGATAACATCCATACTGAATTTCCCTCAATGAGCTTTCATACTTGTGATGACTTCAATATCCACTACAAAGAATGATTAGTCCACTTGAACTATGAAGAAGGTTGATACTGCAGAGACTTCTCCGTTGCCTACAAACTAATCCAAGTCATTGAAGAACCCACCTGATGTGACAGGGCATCAGCTGAAACTCCTTTGCCTCTTCCTGACATCCTGTGCTGAAAAATGCTTCATGAAAGTTTTATTGCATCACCCTCCACCCTTGTACATGTCAGATCATCCTCTAGTCAGTGCCCAAGTTAATGCCAAAACAAATAAGAAGCAGACTGTGATGGTTTTAGATCTTACATCTCTCAACCTTTTTCTAACATGCCACTGCCAAAACTGCTGCCTTCATCTCAGAATGGATCCTTTCTGGAATGGAGAGTTTTATACCCCTCAAATAAAATTCCAGCAAAACCAAACAGTCAGCCCTGGTTCACCGCAACAACTACTTCAATATATATCGCAAGGGTTGGTGTAGTTTAGACATTTCCTGAATTTAGAACTACCTGCAACCACTGCATTAGTTCCAGAAAATGTGAAGTGTAGCTATGCATAAGCAGGCCAGGTCAAGGTTGAAAACAAATAAATTGGATCCAGAAAGTTCTGGAAGATCTCCAATCAGATCTGATCTCCAAACAATTCTGAATACAAAGTGTCTGTGCGCATTATTATAAATGGCCCTAAGGTCATCTCTTCCTTGTCAAATAATTCAAAGTTGTTTGCCTCAATATTTACTTCTCACTCAATGTTAGATGACATAGCACATGCCCTTCCCAACTTCCTCTGTCTCACTAAGCATAATCTCAGTAGTATTTTTATTATTGCCCAGGAAGTCACAAGATTTATCAAATGTTTAACCCAAAGAAAGCCACTGGATCAGATAAAATCCCAGTAGATATTCTTAAGAATATCAAGCTGGAATTATCCCCAATCTTAGCAAAATTATTTAGCTGATGTTTGAAAGAGAAATCCTTCCCAAGTCTGTTGAAGGTGTCAAGCATATTGACAGTTTTCATTCACCTCTCAGTATAGGATAGTCATCTTAGTGTCATTAGCAAGATTTTTGAGGCTATAATCAACCTTGTTGATTATAGCCTTAATAGGAACAACTTCTTGTCTGACAAGCAGTATGGGTTTTGATTGGCCCAGTTCACTGCTGATGTCCTAACTACCATTACTCACAGAATCAGTGATGCATTAGACAAGAAATACATCTCAAAGACTTTTGCATTCAATATCTCATAGGCCTTTGACAATGTGTGGCATAAAGGATTGCTGCACAAGCTCTCTTGCTATGGAATCACTGGAAGAGCCTTTTCAATTATAAAGTCCTTCCTAATGGGTACGTCTCTGCAGGTAGTTGTTAACAGCAAGTCCTCCAGGGCCCTAGCAACCAGTGCAAATGACCCTCAGGGGATGCTCCTCAGGCCACCTGACGATTGCATCTAGCATGAAACAGCCGGTGGCCTCTGAGTGTTGACTTCAATGTTCACATTTATATTTACATATGCTCTATCTCTGATATTGAGCACTTTATCCCATAAATATAGCATACCATAAAACTATATATATATATATATGTATGTATATATGTATATGTATATATATATATATATATATATATATATATATATATATATATATATATGTATGTATATATATATATATACATATATATATATTTAAAGACATTTATATTATGTTTAACGTTCTTTTTATAGATACAAGTATTTAAGCAAATGCTCTGTTTTATAATAAACAGTATTAAATAACATTATTATTATAAAACAGAGCATTTGCTTAAATACTTGTATCTATAAAAAGAACGTTAAACATAATATAAATGTCTTTAAATAAATTGTCGGACAATGTCCAATTCTAAAATATATATATATATATATATATATATATATATATATATATATATGAGTTAAAGATCAAATGTAGATCAGAGATGGATCAGAATATAAAAGGAAGTTTAACCTAGAGTTTTGAATCTAGAGTTATTTTTCTAGATAGATCGCCCTACTAAGTCTACAGAGCCCAGTCTCCTAATCCATTTTATTCCTAGCTGGAAGGAGAAGATGTATTCTTGTCTTTTGCATGGGATTTATTATGAAATGAATGCAAACAGCCTTGCTATTAACTTCCATTTTCCATTACCCCACCCATAACTCGATACACAAACATACACACACACATACGTATGTGTGTGTGTGTGTGTATATGTGCATACAGAGGTGAGTGAGGCTAAATAGAAGAGACATTGCTGACAAACAGCTGTCTTGTCTGCACAGGTAGGCTTCTTAAGTATTACTGCCACCCAAGAGAGTTAAATTAAGAATGACAGTGGGTGACAAGGTTTTGCCATATAAGTGTAGCCAAGAGAACAGAGATAGAGAGAGTGAAAGTGAAAGTGAAAGTGAAAGTGGGATATGTGACAAAGAGTCAGGAGAGAGAGAGAGAGAAAGCGGATAGGGTCATCTTGATTTGTGAACATGTGAAAATGATGTTGTAGTCAAACTTTTGTAGGTCGTGTCCCTTCAGGGCAATCATGGCTCTCCATAACTTCCTGTCCTTTGTAGCTCTTCTTGCAATGTTTGTCTTTTTTTTGTTGCTATCTCTCCTAATCCCTGTTCTACCAACCATTTGCACAGGCTCGTTAAGTATGTTACATGCTGCTTCTCTCTGTCCCTCTTGCCTTCAATATATTATGCATGTGTATGGTTTTCTATCCTTGCTATGGGCACGAGAAATATCTGCTATCTTTTTCTGATTGTAAGTATGTGTCCTTTTCGTTTCCATTTTCTCTAAAACTTTTTAATTGCTCACATGTTTAGTCAATGGTATTCTCAACATCTTTCTGTCGAACCACGTTTTTGTTGCTTCAAATCTTTTCTTCATCTTTGAGGAGATTGTCAAACATGTACTCTAGGAGAACAGACATTACATAAAAGTTCAGTACTTTGTTTCTGATGAAATTTTCCATTATTTAGCTTTTGGAAGACATCTTTTCCTATTCCACTGTGCCTTCTGATTTTGGTGTCAAGTTTTCTGTCATTCTTTTTCTATCAGCAGAAATTTAACCTGGAATATAGTCGAAATTCATTGTGCAAAATCACTGAAAATTTTGATCCTTTTACAGGTAATATTTGCTCCACATTTAACCTGAAACTTTGAAAATCATAATTTATTCTTTCCATGTAATTAATTCTTTTTGACAAGCACTTTTTCATCTTAATCTCATGTGCATTTGCTCTATCTTTACAAAATCAGAGAGAAAATCAAGTACCTCTAGTATATCTGGGTTGGAAAGCGTGATGAATTATTTTCCACTCTATTACAACCTCTTTTCCACAGACGAAACATTGCATGCCTCTTACTACCCTATTGCTATTTTCATAGAAAGTAGTCAGATGAACTAAATTAAGAGCATTATATTGAAATATTTATAAGCAGTTAGAATTTTAAGTTGTTAGAAATGGTTATCTATTGAACATATTTCCTGCTTCTTCTAAAATGTGCTAAATTCTAGTAATTCTTTTGTATTTTGATTGGTATGTTTGAGTTACTGACATTATATATATATATATATATATATATATATATATATATATATATTAGAATTTAACATTTTTAGAAATGGTTATCTATTGAACATATTTTCTGCTTCTAAAATGTACTAAATTCTAGTTATTCACACACTCACACACACACACACACACACACACATATATATGCGTGTATGTATTTTTATATGTGAGCGTATGATTTAATATTTCAGATAGAGAATATTTGCAAAAGGACAATAGAAATAAAGACAAAAGGAAAACTTATCTTTGCTGACATGTTTCATCCTCTAAGGCACCTTATCAAGTCAAATAAATAAAGTTCCTCAGATGATGAAACACAGATAAATTTTTCCTTCAGTCTTTATCCATATATATAGTGGCTGGCCACTCATATCTGAGGATGCCCATTTATTGCTCAAGCACATTTGTGTTTGCTCAACACCCACAGAGCCCACCTGTGGTTTATACTACAACTATGCTGAACAGACCTTAGTTACAGTTTCTGGGAGAGAGCGCAGTATCTAGCGTGATCAAAGTCTGAACAAGGCCAGCACGCACAAACACTCGATCACAATGACTTGAGATTTTGTGCTAGCACAACCACCCAATCTACCCAATTTCACTCACAAGGCTTGGCTCACCTTCTGAAAAATCAAGTTGAGATTGGAATATGGGTCTCGTGGTCAGAATGCGAACATTCTAACCTCTTGGCCACATGCCTGTATATATATATATATTCGACAGAATTGAGTCACTCTCAGTCACTGTGTGTTTATCTGAATCTAAAAATAAACACGCTAAAATTCACCTTCATCCCGTACCGTAAGCTGACGGCTTAGTGGGAGAAGTTCGGACTGACGCAAATTCAGTCGGGTTTCGATCCTAGCTAGAGGCAACCGGATGTCTAGCCACAGTGACAAGCTGTGAAACATCGAAACAGTCTGCTGTCTATGGATGACAAAAATATATATATATATATATATATATATATAAATGATTCATTGTAATATATATATATATATATATATATTACAATGAATCATTCCTTAAATATTCCTTAAAAATGCAAGTACTTTCAACGGTTACTCCAGTCATCCTCAGGCATGGAAAGCATCTGAGACAAAAAAAATATAATGTAAATCGAGATATTTTTTAAAAAAAATATGTTATTAATATTAGATACAAACTAGTGGAGCATTTTTGATGAAGGAGTTTATAAGTCAATGTGGCAGTTAGCATCCAAGACAAAAAGATGAGGATGACCAGAGTAACCAGTGAATGTACTTGCATATTTAGGGAAGACCTAATAGAGTTTATAATTTTAAAAAACAAGGATCATAACATTCATCAAGTGATTAGTGGGCTAATGCATTTAAAAAATTTAGTTAGCGAAGTGAATTCGCCATTTTAAATCATTAACTTTACTAATTTACTTTTTGTATGAATGATTCATTGTAATATAAATTAAACTGTACCACATATTTGATTTAAAAGAACTGATCCAACATGCAAATTTTCGGGATAAAACTGAGACATTACTCTACTTATTGAACTATTTAGTTAATTCTACGTTGACTAAAATACAAAAGAATAACTAATAATGTTTTTTTTTCTCATATTCTCTCACACTCGGTAACCCTCTTAGTGGCTTTATTGCCTTGCCTGGTGTGAAATGATTAAAAAATTACTTTATTTAGCCTCTTTTTCCATTTCAATGCTGATTCTGATTTCTATGTCATATCGTCCTTTGTCTACTTCTACACTACGCATTTAATTTACATATTTGTTTATTCTTGACACATTTATGTTGTGAAGGTTATCACTGCCAATAATAAATTCTTTTTGCTCTTCTAGTTTTTCTGATAAAAATCTCCAGCTTGCAATCATCTTGGCTATCTCTGGCTCACTACAGAAGAATGGTGCCAAGCATAAAGCCTAAAGAGTTATGGATTAAATAGGAAAGTAAACTGATTCACTAATCATTGTTGGCAGCCAGTCTAAGGGAAGAACAACTCTGAATTCAAAACCATTGCAAAATTTTTGTCATGAAGTCATAGAAATTCACAGGTAATCAGTTCAGAGCTAGGATCAACTATAGAGGAAAGAAGGCTAGGATATACAGAAAGCAAGAAAAGCAGGAGGAAACATTATATATTGTGATAATGTGGAATCTTCCATGTCTGCCATTTACCCCCTGCGAGGAAATGTACTCTTCCCTGTTGTGATTATCATGACAATCAAACACACATACATGGAAATCGTATAAACAATCATTCATTGGTTAATCTACTCAAAACTAGCTCGCTGATTGTTCAGTTCTGACCAATCAAATCGCCTGCATGCGACAAATCTGTTTTCCCGCTAACTAAGGTTGAGCCAGTCACGTGATACACCATCATATATAAACAAAACACGAGTGGTTCTCTGCCTCTTTTCACTCTCTTTTTCACCACTTATGCGTGTCATCTCTTGCTGCCAAAATGTAACCTTCAAGGACTCCCGTCTTGACCATGCAGTCAGACGTTAAAGAACATTACAACATTCACGCGAGTACAATTCTTAACTCTTCTGACTCTTTACAAATACACAATTCCTAACATTCAACAGGAACTCAATCTTCTAAACTACAGTTTAATAGTTACTTCAACCCTTATGAGCTCAGGTACAAATATTTCCAAGTCTAAGAGACATAACTCTATCAAACCTTTAGCTTATGTACATGTACACTAAGACCAATAAATTCAATTGTTATGTTTTGAATCATTATTTTTTGTCTTGTATTAATAGTTGTGGATGGAAGATTATTGAACACACCCAATTTTAAGCCCCCTCACCAACCAAACCTTCTGATACCTTTCTAACACATCTGCAACAATAGCAACAAGAAGATGAAGACAGTTGTCTGTATGTAAATAGTGTAAATAATGAGAACTCCTTATCGAAGAAATTCAGACAGAAAGACCACCATGTAGGTGGTAAAAGTAAAAATCTTTTGAGAAAGACGAAAAACAGATAGTTGTAGGGAGCCATGATTGCCAAATTCCTGAAGGGACATGGCATAGATAGACAGGAGATAGATTCATAGCAACTACTAAGATCTTTATTCAGCAACTATCAGTAGAGTTGTGACACTATAAAGGGTGACTGGTAGTAGTTAAAAGGGATCTGACACTATCGTAAGACTGCTGCTGGTTTGGATCTAGGAATTAAAGGGGTTCATGTGAAAACCCCGTATGGAATTGGAACATTGGAAGGGTTGAAAAAAATAACATTAAAGTGAGAAACAAGAATTGAAATATGAAGTGAGGAAAAAAATGAAACCTTTTTTTTTTCTTTCTAATAAACAGAAGTGCACATAAAAATTATGAGTTCCCGAAAAAGGCCAGAATGTAAAACAGTAGAAAAATTTTTTGCTGATTTGAAATAATTTTTTTGATAAATACAACCGATTAGTTTCAGGGAATCTTTAGGTCATATTGGAGTTTGGCAAACAAAGAGAAATTCTTGCAGTTGCCTGTTTTGTTAATTGAATGTCTTTCAAGGCCTGGAAGTGAATTTTGGTAAAGCCAAAAATGTAAACAAAAGAAATTGCTGAAAGGAATATGGAGTCCAAAATATGTTTTGGAGAAATGTAAATAATCTGGTATGTGTTTTGAAAATGGACAAAGGAACTATTTGGGTCAGGTATTTGGTAAATCAAAAACCAAAAGAAATTGCTGATTTGAAATAAAACAAAGCTTCTGCTTGAGGTACATTGTGTCTGCAAAAATATTACCTATGGGGATGTTCAGATAGAAAAATCCTGGTGTGCGGACAGGTCAACTGAGAAAGTTGAGAAAAAGTATTGAGTGCATTGGTATTAAAGCACATGCAAGAACCCATAAAAGTAATGTCATCTAAATAGTTTTTCATGGCAAAGTTTTTAGATGAGATCCATTCTTTAGTTTTATCAGTTCAGAACTGCTACTTCCTCTATCATTTCTTCTAGATTCCAGATATAAGGAGAAAATTCCACTTAACTTTTTTCAAAGAAATGTTACTTTGGAGAACAGACATCTGCTTGGGTGCTTCCCTAAGCAATACAATCTTAACCTCTTCAAGTGTCAATCATTATCTATCCTCCTAATCTTCATTAAATTCTCTTCCAACAACCTCCCCATTCATTTATATTATGCATATCATAACTATTTTAACAGTAACCCTCTAGCTTGACTGTATCTTGAGTACTGTGTTGGATTAACTTTAGTATAAAAATAAATTTTATACCCAGACCCATGTTAAGTTATAGCTTATACACCCTAAGACATTTCCTATTGAGAGCTCTAGACAGCCCCATCCCTGAGACCTACTAGCACTCTCAGTGGATTTGTATACAATTTTTGTTTATTCTCTGTTCCAATCACCAAACCCTCTAATTTCAAAACAGATATAATTCAGAGAAGGAAAAAAGCATCGTTCGTAGGGAGAGGAAAGTTTGGTCAATCATTTTTGTTTCTGTGTGTACTTGATTCATTCCAGATGCAAGGACATTGTCTTTGTGTGTGAACATGCTATTTTTTCTCTCTGTTTTTCTTTCTCACTCTTATGCCACATTCTTTCTTCCCCCCCTCTCTCTCTCTCTCTCTCTCTCTCTCTCTTTTTCTCTGGGTTGGTTTGCACAAATATACACAGGCTTCGTTTATTTTCTTGTCAGTTTTATTTAGCCTCAGATTTTTACTATCATGAACTTAAGATTTCTAATAAAATATGTAAGTTTGTATTCCCATATTTTATCATTACAAGTGTTCAAGGTGATTTTTCATCCTTTCATTGTTGAGAGCTATTAACCCTTTTAGCCTTTTACTCAAGGGGAATAACTCTTCTCTTGGACAGGTCTCTCTGCAGAAATGTCTTCATTATTTCTGTTAATGCAATACAGGGAATTTAGCTGACAAACAAATGCAGTTACCAAAACTACAATTTTTTATTTTGTATTAAATGAATGCAAAAAAACAAACATTACAATGGGCAATTTTTGTGATAAGAATGCAGTTATTAATAAATACACCCATGGAATTTATCAAACTTGAAGGTAGGGGAACTTAAGGTCACTTTAGAACTCAAGTAGAACTTGCACATATGTCAATCAGTTGGTTATGTGCCATCTATGATGTATGCTTAGGCAATCATTTATCTTTCGATACATGACTGATGAGGCAGATTTTTTCCCACAGCAGGTTGCCATTTCTTTCTGCGGTTGACCAGTTGCCATCCAAGGCTATAGAACCTGGTCTATCTTGCTATTTACCCATAGCTGGAGGGAGAAGAAGAGGATTCATATCTTTCCAAACAGTATTAGCATGTAAGTGAATGTAATGGATTCGACTGGAATTTGAACTCAGCTCTGCAATTTCGAATTCCAGTCAAATCCATATATCATATTGCACACATGGTCCGTCACTAAAGATGCTGGGAAAATAGTTGGTTCCCTGTGCTGCTCTAGCAAGTACCTTGACTCATCTTGCTATCCTCTAGCTTTACAAGAAAATGGAATACAGCCACCACATCTGGGCTGGAGCTACCCAGTCTTCATTTTCAAGTTTTGATAGAGTTCAAAAGTGTCTACATGCCCTTGTGGTGACAAATTATTTTCCACTCTGCAACCCTTTTCCCTTAGATGAAACACTGCTATTCCTATTTCCATGGAAAGTGTTCTGACAAACTAAACTCTTTAGTTCTACCAGTTCCAACCTATATGACTAAGGCCTGCCATGCCATACACATTGTAGTGAACACCCCACATTCCCTTCATATTCCATTTGTGTGATGTAAGTTCCACTTGAACAGTTCCTTCACATGAACTGCAACTTTTTTTTAGAACTCAATCTGAAGAGGACGCTTCCCTGATCACTATAACCTTAACCTGTTCAATTTTAGGGTTAACAATTATCTT
>OZ038505.1:37336633-37351633 GCA_964036315.1 Acanthosepion esculentum
GACCTGTAAGATTTTGTAGATTGATACACTTCTTCCATTAGATTGATGCATTCAGTGGATTCAGAGCTTAGAAGGTGATTTCTAATGGATGAGATGTAGTTTGTAAAGGGAAAAACATACAGGTAGACCTGGAAACTGAAAGCAATATGCCTTGGGAATAGAAATATACACAATGAAACAAATGAAAAACAATTTGACAGAAAACGTAATCAGCTGAATATAATAGGATTTGCATAAAAAACAAAACAGATGAAAAGCAGAAAAAATGTAGTTTACAAAGGTTTGCAAAGAATCAATCAGAAAGTGTAGATGATTGGATGAAAATGATATTGAATGATGAATGATGAATATGTGTTTGCCAACATTGTACTGATCCAGTAAATATATAAAAAATTACTGCAAGAAGAAAAACAAACAGATTAGTTCATTCAGGTAAGATACCAAGTTAAATGGAATTCATTACCTTAATCAATGAACAAGTGAACATTGAAATTTGGGCACTTTATCATTCAATCAATATTTTTAATTTTAAGCATGTACACCCCAAGAAAGGTAGTAAAGCCACTATGACAGAAGCCCCTTCTGAGTGCAGAAGAATTAAAAACAGAAATATTATTAAGGAGTGAGAGCAAAAGAAGAGTAATAAGGGTGACAGTAGATAGAGAGTGACATTGTATTTAAATATTTGAAGATTAAAGTTGGCTTGAAAGCATGGAGGTGGAAGGGATTTCCACTGCATTGACTGGAAAGCATGGAGAGTTGTACAAGCGAGAAGTGTGAGAAAAGAAACTGTTAGCATAAAACTTACATTTAAATATAACCAACTGTAAATTGATGAGATCTCATCACTGGTGTATTACTGCACTTAAATTCATAAAGTCTAGGTACCATAGTGAACAGCTCATTCAAGCAATTACCATGAGAGTATTTATAGAAAATGAACAAGGAGACAACTTTACAACGTTGGGAAAGTGACTGAAGCCAAGATGCCCGATCAAGACTAGTAGTATTGATGATTCTTCAATATAAAATAGATGTTAAATTTTATGACGATAAAGTCATTTGTTAGGATGCTAATGCTTTTTGCATCAAAGGAAAGAGTGTTAAAGGTTTTCTGCAGAAAAAGTGTATCATCCTAATGAAAGGAGTATCATCCTAATGAAAGGGGTATCATCCTAATGAAAAGGGTATCATCCTCATGAAAAGGGTATCATCCTAATGAAAGGGGTATCATTCTAATGAAAAGGGTATCATTCTAAAGAAAAGGGTATCATCCTCATGAAAAGGGTATCATACTAATGAAAAGGATATCATACTAATGAAAGGGGTATCATCCTAATGAAAAGTGTATCATCCTAATGAAAGGGGTATCATCCTAATGAAAAGGGTATCATCCTCATGAAAAGGGTATCATCCTAATGAAAAGGGTATCATCCTCATGAAAAGGGTATCATACTAATGAAAAGGGTATCATCCTAATGAAAGGGGTATCATCCTAATGAAAAGGGTATCATACTAATGAAAAGGGTATCATACTAATGAAAAGGGTATCATCCTCATGAAAAGGGTATCATACTAATGAAAAGGGTATCATCCTAATGAAAGGGGTATCATCCTAATGAAAAGTGTATCATCCTAATGAAAAGGATATCATACTAATGAAAAGGGTATCATCCTAATGAAAAGGGTATCATACTAATGAAAAGGGTATCATACTAATGAAAAGGGTATCATCCCAATGAAATGACCAGTAAACAGTATGAATATTAATCTTAACAACTGAAAAGTTGTGGTAGAATTATTTGTAAATGGTTTATTTCACAACCTTTTCCTATAAAGATGATCTGAATCCTAAAGTGATTTATGGTAGAATTCTTTTTAAATGGTCTATTTCAAAGATCGTTCCTATAAAGATGATCTTAATCCTATGGAAATTGTTGGAAGAATTATTTTTAAATGGTCTATTTCAAAGCTCGTTCATATAAAGAGTATTTTAATCCTATGGAAATTGATGGGAGAATTCTTTTTAAATGGTCCATTTCAAGGCTTGTTCCTATAAAGATAATCTGTTGAATTCTATTTTTAGAAAGATAGAACAATCTTGATAAAGAATATAGCATTTTTATTTGTGAGGTTCATGACTCAAATAATTCAGGCTTTTATAAAAAGGTCAATGAACAGTAATAAAATACTAATTTCAATTATTTTTTGAAAAATAATTTATTTTGCAAAATAATAAACAATGTTATAGCTTTACTTCAGGAAAAGATATCTTAGCTGAATGATATGGCCATCAAACAGTGAATGTGACTGAAAATTTATTCTAAACATTTTTTTCCCAAGAGAAATTTTCATCCTACTGGAAACCATATTAGTCAACTTGTATTCAAGAAAGATAGAATCCCGTTGACAGAGAATATGACTCTTCATTAGTCCATGTCTCAAAGAATCCAGACATTTATAAAAGACCAATGAGAGGTAACAAAGTACAAATTGTAATTTTTAGGTTGTTGATGTTTCTATAATTATCTCTTCTATTTAAAGAAAGTATTATATAACTTTTAGCACACTGCATTACTAATATTACTTCCCTTTCTGACTGCATTCTTTTTCAAGGCCTCTCAGTATCCTTACTGTTAATTTCGCTCAAATTTGTTTTCTGTTGCCATAGCAGGATATGACAGCACAACCATGAAATTCAAACACACCCAGTGATCAGAGTTACCTTCAGTGACAGGATAAACTTTTTGAACAACAAATGAAGTCACAGAGTGTTAATGGATAAGTTAAAGTAATCGCATTTAGTTCATTTTAGGTATTTTTCTATAAAAGCTTGCTATTTTAAAGTAAGGAAGTTGAATGAACATCTTCAAAATGTAGTGATTTTATAACTTTTGTCAAAGGTTGTATTATAAAGAAACAAAGTAAAGAACATTGTTACATTAATAAAGAATACCTTTCAATATTCACATAAGATTCGTCATCCTCTAATTATCACAAAACTGTAAGGATTATTGAAGTTCTATAAAGGGATCAGTCACTTTCTACGAATTAAAATTTTTAATCTACAACTGAAAGTTCAAGTAAGATATGACAACTTGTTAATGAGTCTTTCAGAAGGGGAAGGCACCAGCCATTTCTGTGGCATAAGTAAAGAATTGATCAAATAGAGTCTGAAAAAATCAGTACATCATCATCCTCAAAAACATCAGTCAATTAACCCGGTGTGGGGGTAAGGCATTGTTGTAAAATACAGCAAGGTTGTGTTGAGGTTGGGGGAAACAAATAACTGATTACTTTCCCAAGAGCTAAGGGTATAATAGGCAGAGAAGGGAAAGAGATGAGAGGTAACAAAATAACACTGCCTCAGAAACCAAAGCACAGTAGGCAGCACAGCAACTTTAGGAAACAAATACCCATGGGACTGACTTCACAAGACACCGAGTCTTGCCAACTGCTCACTGCTGGTTTTTACATTGCTTTTATTGACAGTAGACAGTTGAGAGAAACCCAGATCTAGACAAATTGTAGAGGCCCATATCTGAACATGCCAAGTTGTTCTGCAGCTAACGGAGGAAAACCTGAATGTAACTAGTTTTAATAGACCTGTCCACACGTGATCCAGGGCTGATTTTGCATCTCTACTGATGCCCATTTGCCACAGGCATGTTTACAGGCCACCTAACTGGGCTAAAAGTGAAACATTTACAGGCCATCTAACATGGGTTGAAACGAAAAATATACTCATTCATGCATGCAAGATATGTCTTGGGTTGTAGACCTTGTGGGAGCCATCCCTCTCCAGATCAAGCCAAGAGAGATGTCTTCTGACTTGAAGGCTCACTGTTGATTCCATCAGTGAAGCCCGTCTACCTCACTCACTGTATACATATATCTCGATCTACCCCAGACTAGATGGCTGTTGACACAACAAGAATGTTTATCCATGATTTAGAAAGTTTTCTTTTTAAACCTGCTAGGTGTCTAGGAAACCTATTGCTTTTCAGAAAAGCCTGGTGGAGGAACAAGTTTAGTTACCAATGATATAATTGTATTAAAAACAGAAGGTGAACAACATTGTTTCCCTAACAGCAAAACATGCATAGATATATACTCGTATAAATTATACCATTATGCACATTCATAGGCAAATATAGTAAATGTTATAAATATTTGAATAAATAAAAAGATGCGCATATCACCAATTACTAATACAGATTATCTATACCTACTTTGAAACATAACCTTCTTCCTTTTCCATGTACTTAATTCTGTGGTAAATATACATAGATTGAATATTATCCAATGGAAACTTGGCAAACTTCTCATTCCTTTAGTGGAGAATAGAATTTTAAACATTGTTGCAGTTGAGTGTTTCTTTAGATTGAGGAATCAGAGACCATGTTGCAGTTGAATTTGTTACATTTACTTACATGTAAATACCTTTGCAAGAGGGGGGGTTGTTTGGGGACCGTGTGGTACACTATGTACCAGTTCACTGTATTCAATTCTTCCAAAAAAAGCCTTCACCAATATAATCAAATACAGAGCAACCTCGGTTCTTGAATGTCTCTCATGTCACACTAATTGGTTTTTGAACAGAAAATTAAAGATGAAAATGCCTTGGATATCAAACAAAATTTCAGTTCTTGAACAACATTGCCGAACCGAGTTAACCCAAACGGAATCATTTCTGAGTTGACTGCTGTATTGTATACCCTTGTGTGTTGTGCTGTGCTTTTCTTTTCTAATTTATTGTACTGTGTCATTTTTTCTCTTTATTAGTCCTCAGTCATGGCTCCAAAGAAAGCTAGCAGTGATACTGGTAAAAGAAAAAGAAAAGTTGTGAGTAAATCAATTGTTGTTGATATTGTCTCTTCCTACTCAGTTTCATATGGCAAAATCAACAATCTATACTATTCTTATAAATAAAGAAATGATCATGTCTTTCCTTTCCATTTTCCAAACAAAAACATCTCCTTCCTTCACCAACCACTTACACTATCAACTCTCCTACATACATGTATGGTAAAATTAAAGTGTTCATCTATATTTTATCTGCTTAGTATTGGGTTTATTTATTTTTTTCTTAGATTTAATGATTTTCATTAGTTTTGTGTATAAACTTGTGCACAAAGTCCTGTTGGTAAAAGTTTAAAAAAGCAATCATCTTGGGACCAGGAAAGGATTAATCCATTTTACCATTGATTCCTATTGGAAAAATATTTTCAGTTAACAAACATTTTGGGTTACAAACAGGCTTCAGGAATGAATTAAATTTGTGAACTGAGGTTCCACTGTAATATGTGCAGGTAGTTTGGTTGTTCAGTTTTAGGAGCTGAATTGTTGGTCCCTTGTATATAGTCATATCATGTGAACTCACATTTGAAAACAAAATTCATAATTAAAGAACATGGCGTGTTGTTGTTGAGAAGGTTTGTCTCAGTGAGATCAAGCCCATCTGAGCATTTTCCATGGAAGTAGCAGTAGAGCAATGAGAGGTTTTCCATATCCCGCTTGTGGGAGAGAGGTTGAAGAGTGGAGAATAGTTCATCACCCAGAAGGGCTTGGAGATGCTTTTGAATTCTATCAAGGATGGGGAGTGAGATATAAGCAGCTCCTGCCCAAAGATGAAAACTGTATTTCCATTTTTGCCTGATCTGGCTCTTGTAATGGCAGAGGATAACGGGAGGGGTCAAATAGTTACTGGAGCATGACAGGGAAGCAACCATTTTACTAGCATTCTTAGCTATATACATACATATATATATATATATATATATATATATATATATATATATATATATATATATATATATATAAATGTATATAGCTAAGATAGTTCTGGCTGACACCAAATTAGTTGTGTTTCAATCCTGGCTTGAGGCATTCGGAAGTCTAGTCGCACTGAGGAGCTGTGATACAGCGAAACAGTACTGTCTGTGAATGACATAATATATACATATATATATATATATATATATATAGACACAGCAAATCAAAAGTATTGGTAAAGCTTGTGGTTGTGACTCCTCCAACACAAAACCTGTCATGTGCCAAAAGAAACACAAGCAAAACAATAGAAAAACTGAAAGAAAGATGATGTTCAAAATGTCTAAATCTGCTAACAACACTGCACAAAAAAGAAACAAAATTCAAATTTCAACTCAAGTTCCTTGCTACTGTGATTATCAGGCAACTAGAATGCAAATCAATACTGGAGGTAAGGAACACTTATACTACCAGAATCTGGAGAATATAAAGAAGAAAAAATATATTCATTTGAAGATGTCTTGAGTAACAAAATTGACAGTCACCATGTCCACACTGTCTATATCTATTTATCTATCTGTCTCTGTCTCTGTCTCTCTCTCTCTCTCTCTTTCTCTCTCTACATATATATATATATATATATATATATATATATATATATATATATATTATATATAGGTATATCCATAAAAAATAATGTATAAACAGAATATATATATATATTTATATATATATATATATATAGCTTCATGACTTGTGCTTCCTGTCTGTGGAACTCCCTTCCTCGTACTTGCTTCCCCAATAGCTATAATCTCTAACTATTAAAATGCAATGTCAATCGACATCTCCAGATGCCTTGATCTGTTCCCTGTCCTTCTCTTCATCCTTTCCTCTCTCACACCTATTTACCGACTTTCTGTAATCCTTTGAATGCTAGTGGCACTCCCGCCTTGCTTGGGGTGAAAAGTTTAAAAGAAAAAAAAAAGAAAAAAAAAATATATATATACATATATATATATATATATATAAATGTATAATATATTTTTTTTTCTGTGTATTATATATATATATATATAAATATATATATTTTTGTCATCCACAGACAGACTGTTTCGCTGTTTCACAGCTCATCAGTGTGACTATACGTCCAGTTGCCTCTAGCTAGGATCGAAACCTGACTGAATTTGCATCAGTCGGAACTTCTACCACTAAGCTGTCAGTGCACGGCAGGAATGAAGGTGAATTTTAGCATGTTTATTTTTAGATAAACACACAGTGACTGACAGTGACTCAATTCTGCCGAAGAGTCGTGCAATATTAGCTTAAATAGTCACTGTTTACAAACCCACAACTCAAACCAAAGAGCTCAACCGAAATTAATTTTTCAGGAGCCAACATTTTTGTCATCCACAGACAGACTGTTTCGCTGTTTCACAGCTCATCAGTGTGGCTAGACGTATATATATAATATTTTCTGTGTATTATATTTTTCTGTAACCCCTTGCATGCTAGTGGCACTCCTGCCTTGCTTGGGGTGAAAAGTTTAAAAATATATATATATATATATATATACATGTGTGTATATATATAACTCTATAATATATATATATATATACATTTGTGTATATATATATATCTATAATATATATATATATATATAATATATATATATATATATATGTACATATATATAATACACAGAAAATATAATATGTATACACACATATATATATATATATATATATATATATATATATATATATATATATATATATATATATATATATATATATATATATATTTATATTATACACATTATAGCCACAGAGGACTTCTGGTTAAGCAAAGCTCGAATTAATGTGGCTCTGTGGATAAACAGTTATAGCACGCCAGGGTGCAGGTTCAATTTTGGCCTGAGAACACATTTTCTATGAAATTTCTTGAATATTCAAGCTGGTAAATTTAAATAATGCTGTTTAATTAAAGACCAGTATATTTACTTAAATAAGAGTATTCATAAAAAAAAATAATAAACAGAAAAAGTATTGAATAATTGTTAGATTTATATATATATATATATATATATATATTTAGTTTACGAAAAACTAGGTAATCCGTATGGGAAGACCCAATGAGGATAGAATCCAGAGAGCTCAATGTAAATCAGAGCTAATAATTTAAATAAAAACAGATTGCTTTAAGGTTCCATATAATAAATTATTTCACCACAGCCCTTTTAAAGGACTGTGGTGAAATAATTTATTATATGGAACCTTAAAGCAATCTGTTTTTATTTAAAATATATATATATATATATATATATATATATATATGTCTGTGTGTGTGTGTGTGTGTGTCTAAAAGTGAACATTGATGTCAACATCAAGAGGCAACAGTCTGTCTCATGATAAATGCAATCATCAGGCCATGTACTTTGTGTTTTTGCTTCTCTACTAACCACTCCCAGTAACCTCTTGCATCTTAGTGGCTTTATCACTATCTTTTGTCATTCTGGAATCTGTTCTTTTAGTGTTCTTTCTTCTCACTAAAGTCTTCTCATTACCTTCCACTCCCAGTAACTCCTTGCATCTTAGAGGCTTTTTCACCATCTTCTGTCATCCTGAAATCTGTTCTTTTAGTGTTCTTTCTCCTGACTAAAATCTTCTCATTATCTTTCACTCTCTTGCATTTTAGTGGCTTTATCACCATATTCCGTCTTCTTGAATCCTGTTCTTTTATTGCCCTTTCTTATCAATAAAGACTTCTTTTTGTATTATACTCTCAGTAACCTCTTGCATATAAGTGGCATTATCACCTTGCTTGAGGTGAAATGATTAAAAAAGAAAAAAAATATATATGTACGTGTGTATGCTTACATGTGTATATTTATAGAATCTATCTAAATTGTACAGGTTACTTTCAAGGCTTCCAAAGATTTGTTCCTGTTTTTCAAGACATCTCTCCTATAATTAATGATCAGATTCTCCGCTGCCACTGTCAGTGTTAGTTCAAGCGTACGTCTGAAAAAATAAGAGAACTTTTTCAAAGAGGGAATTATTAATTCAAATAAGCATGAGGATGGCAGCCATCTTTTTAATATCAATTATCTCTGCTCCTTACCTGGTGTCTACTTACCAAACTGCTTCTTCCTCTGTTAAAGATTTTCTTTTTTTGTGAGTGTGTCAAATTCAAGTCTGTGATTCTTTCTGGTGTTCATTGGTAAAATGGAAGTCTAAACGAAAGACAGAGAATCAATATGGAAGCAAACAGCAGCAAAGAGGTGAATAACTATGCATACATGTATGCTGGTAAGAAAGAAAAGGCTGTGTGTATATGAAAGTAGAAATATGTCAGAGAAGCCAAGGAATATATATATATATATATATATATATATATATATATATATATGTATCAGGAGGATTAAAACAGCTTATGATACAGATGAATGAAAGAGAGTTTGAGAGGAAGGGAGAGAAATATAGAAAAAGTGAGAGAGGGAGTATGCTTGTGTCCCTGCGCATGTATGTGTGTGTGTGTGTGAAAGAAAAATTGAATTGTATAAGTGTAAGAAAGAGCGAGAATGTACAATGGAATGAGAGAGTGAAATAAGCCGTGTATATAAAAAAAAGAATAAGAAAGAGAGTTTGTGTATGCATATATGATTTGAAAGCATGGAATTTAGGGTATGTAAGAAAGAAAGAAAGAAAGAAAGAAAGAAAGAAAGAAAGAAATGAAATGAAATGAAATGAACTACAAAAATGAAAGCAAAGACAAGAAAAAGCAAGTGTGTGTAAGTGTAAGAAAGAAATAATGAATGAAAGAAAAATGAAAGAAAAGTGAAGAAAAATTTGGTGCAAAAGAAAGAAAAAAGAATGTAAGAAAGAAAGAAAGATGAAAGAAAGAAAAAGATGAAAAAGAAATGAAATAAGAAAAAGCAAGTGTGTGTAAATGTAAGAAAGAAGCAAAGAAAGAATGATTGAAAGAAATTTAAAAAAGATAAATAAATAAAAATGAAAGCAAAGTGAAGAAGGAAGTCAGTGTAAGAAAAAGAAAGTAAGAAAGAATAAATAAATAAAAAAGAAAGAAACAAAATACAAAAATGAAAGTAAAGACAAGAAAAAAGCATATGTGTGTAAGTATAAGAAATAAAAAAAAAGAATGAAAGAAATGGAAAAAGAAAGAAAACTTGAAGAAAAGTGAAGAAACAAGTCAGTGTAAAAGAAAGAAAGAAAATAAGAAAAGAAGAAAGAAAGAAAAAAGAAAGAATGAAACAAAAATTAAAGCAAAGAAAAGAAAAAAGTAAGTGAATGTAAGAAAGAAAGAAAAATGAAAACAAGGTGAAGAAGCACATCGGTTTAAAAGAAAGAAAGAAAGAATAATGAAAGAGAAATAATGAAGAAATATACATATTTCTCAAACAGATATTTTACCTTAGATCTGATCTAAAAACTGAGAAAATAAAGATTTTTATAGGCCACAAAACAAATTTTATGACATTATAAATATATTTAAATGAAACCTGCACATTACTACTATTGTCCTTCAAAATTAATGAAATTAAGCCTTCATTTTTGCATAAAGTTAAACTTGTAAACCAAATATCAATTAAGTTAATGTAAAATTAAAATGAAGTAGTTGCTTGTCATTCCTTTTGCAAAAAAATTTAAGCATATCTGAAAACAATTTGAAAAGCATTTTAAATTTTAATGTTATAAAATATCTTATATGCATGGGAGTAAAAATCAACAATTAAAAGGTATGAATCTTTCTCTAAATATTTAATATACGAATAAGTTGGTAATTGCTTTTCTGTCATTCAATTATACTAAATACTTCAAATATCTCGGTGTATGGATCAGTTTTAACAGATATAATATAGATGATAAGGAAATTGAACATAGATTAGGCTGTGCTAGGGATAGTTTCCCCCAACACCACAAATTGCTACAAAGCCAAAACATTAACTTGAAAATTTGACTCATGTTCTTAAAGAGCCTTGTCAGATGAAGACTTTCATGTGGATGTTACGCATGCCACTGAATTTGTTCAGAGATATTTAAATTATCATCTCTATACTGTTTTCTCAGATTAACAGTTAAAAATGTAGAAAGAGAAAACTGAAATTCCCTGGGCACATAGTGAGGAAAGAGGACTTGGAAAATTTGACACTCATATGACATATTGAAGGCAAGAAGGACAGTTGAAAGCATCAAATATCCTACCTAAGAAGTTTATGACGAGGTATTATGAGTGATAGCAAAAAGACAAACTTTCTTAATAGCTACAGAAACAAAACAGGAACTTGTGGAGATCCATAATCATTGTTGTCAGCAAAAGCAATAGTTCAAGATGTGAACTATGAATTGGAGATACAAAAATCAAGCTAGTAGAAAAGTTTTAATATCTAAAAACTGTTTTAATGGAAGACGCATTTGAATAGCAACAAGTTGACTTCCAAGAGCTAAGTATTAAGAAACAGGAAATTTCATTAAAAACAAAGAAAAGAGTGCCAAATTTTAATGTCATATCAATCCTAACATATGGTAGTGAATGAATGCTGGACAATCTCACTGCAGCTGAAGAAGAGACTGAGCCATCTGAAATATGGTTCTATTAAAGTCGCAATGAATCCCATACACTGACAAAATTTTAGTGAAAATGGAAATGAAAAAGACATGCTTAGAATCAGAAAGAGAAAGTTGAAATAGCGAGGAAAGAGGACTTGGTTTGGTTTGGTTTATTTTGTTTTACGGCATATCAACCTCAATGGGTTATTTAATGTCAACAACATTTTTTATTGCTGGTAATATTTTGTTTTGTCAAAAATCTGTTTCTGGTAATATTTTCCTTCAAAATTGTATTGCTGGTAATAATTTTTTTCAAAAAAGTATTGCTGGTAATAGTTAACTATTTGACAATAGCTGGGACCCTAACAGGTGCTACCACCCAGGGTCAGGGAGGACCTGGGAACACCAGCAATTAAGAGGTGGTTCCATGCTACTCAAAACCTTCTGATCAGAGGCCTTGCTGCTGGATGTAGTTTATCGTCTTACCCAGGACACAAAGAGGACTTGGAAAATTTGATACTCATATGACATATTGAAGGCAAGAAGGACAGTTGAAAGCATCAAATATCCTACCTAACAAGTTTATGTAAGTGGCTGGAAAATGAGGAGAGATAGCTAAAAGGCAAAATTTTCTAACAGCTAACAAAAAAACAAGAAATTGTGGAGATCCATGATCATCCTGAAAGGACACAACAGGTAGAAGAAGAAGTTGCATCATAAAAAAGAGTTGCAAGGGATCCAGGTTCAATTCTTACTTGATGCTTATTCTTTATTTGTCACTAACAACTGTGGAATATCTCCCTGCAAGTTGCAAGAGAGATAAGAAGAAATAATATTAAAATTAGTAAATATCAGAAATTCAAATATCATTGCATCTACTAGTTTTGTCACTTAAATAGTCCATCCAACTACAAAGGCTCAGAAAAAGACTATTGAAATTTCTGGAATATATAATGAGAAAAAGGGCTTGGAGAATATGATACTCACAGGCCATATTGAAGTTGGGGATAGTAAACTATATAATGAATTTGTGCAAATAGATGACATGGACTGGGATGGATAGTAAGAGGAGAGACAATGCTTAAGGTTACAAATGATAGGAAGTTGTAGAGAACCATAACTATGCATGATTGCCCTGAATGGGATATGGCACAGATGAAATAGATTACTAGTTTATTCAAATAAGTAAGATTGTGATATGCCCAGATTTTGGAGAAAATAAGTAAGACATTTATGATAGTTTTAATTTAATGTAAACAGATATTATCATAATCCCATCAATAAGGCTTTCTTTTCCATAAAAAACTGGTCCCGAGAATAAGGTATCAGGTTCAAGATCTACCTAAATTTTTATTTACAATCTGTATTTCATATAATTAAACTAAGGACTCATTTAGACTTTGTTACGTCCAAGTCTATCCTTGGTTTCCATCACTGTGGTGGCTGCCATCACTGGTCGTTGATAAAAACAACAGTGGATGTGTGTATTGCATAGTGGTTATTGGGATAGAAAATGGGATTGGGGTGCTGAGTTCAAATTCCAGTCAAGGCTATTGTATGTATGAATCCTTCTTTCCTCTTTCTCAGCAATTAATTAATAGCAAGGTAGACTGGGTTATATAGCCTTGGTTTGTTTAGCTCTTTAGTCAATGTAAAGAAGAAGAAATCAAAATCCAGTGTATAAAAGAATCATTATTTCCAGAGTTTTTACCACAGACATCAGGACAAGCATTTCTGCACATTTCTTCTTGCTTATATACAAATTCTTTTTTTTTTCTTTTATGATTTTTTCCTTTTGGTTTCATTTTTGCATTTTCTTTCTTTCTTTCTTTCTTTCTTCCTTTCACTTAACATCTCTATTTCTTCTTTTTGCTTTCATTTTAATATTCTTTCTTTCTTTCACTTCACATCTCTATTTCTTCTTTTTGCTTTCATCTTTATATTCTTTCTTTCCATCTCTCTTTCTTTCTTTCTTTTTTCACTTAATATTTTATCTCTTTTTTCTTTCTTTCATTATTTCTTTCTTTCTTTCACTTAATATCACTATTTCCTCTCTTTGCTTTCATTTTTATATTCTCTCTTTCCATTTCTCTTTATTTCTTTCTTTCACTTACCATCACTCACTATTTTATCTCTTTTTTCTTTCTTTCTTTCTTTCTTACTTTCTTTCTTTCTTTTAACATCACTATTTCTTCTCTTTGCTTTCATTTTTATATTCTTTCTTTCTTTCTTTCACTTACCATCACTTGCTCTTTCTCCTCTTTGTTTTCATTCTTACATTCTTTCCTTCTTTCACTTACATTACTTGCTATTTCTTCTCTTTTTTTCTTCCTTTTTTCTTTCTTTCACATATCTGCCCATTTTTAAATTCTTGGTTTGTTTTGTTTTACGGCATATCAACCATAACGGGTTATTTAATGCCGACAAAATTTTTAAATTTTTGTAACATACGAGAAAGAAAACTGTAAATTCAAAGCCTGCCTGAAGAGAAATATGCTCTATCAAGCCATCTTGCCCTAGACACACCAGCTCTTGAATGGTTGCAGTACATGAGAATCAATATAATTACCTATGTTTTGTTATCACTGAATTTATGCATGAATAGATGCAAGCTGAGCCCCATATGTGTATGTGTATGTATTCATGTCTGTTTATGTGTGCATCTGTGTATCAGTGTGTGTGTATGTGTGAGAGAGAGAGAGAGAGAGAGATAGAGAGATAGAGAGAGAGAGAGAGAGAGTCAAATATATTAGAGAAATTGTGTTGGCAGAAAAACCTTAATCGTCACTTCTCTTGTATATAAACATATATATATATATATATATATATATATATACATACATATATATATATATATATATATATATATATATATATATATATATATATATACATACACATTTTTGCTTACCGGCCTTTACGCAAACTTACACAGATTTGTAGATACACTTACAAACATATATGCATATATACATATATACATATATATATACACAGACTGAGTCAGTGAGATATCACGTAAATAAAAGGGAAAAAGTTGATTGATAGCTCATTTTGAGCAATTGATTGATTGGTTGATAAATGAAAAAAAGCAGGGATAAGATATGATGAAGGGATGCGGAAAAGCTCTCGGGTGTGGCCCACTTCCTGAAATCTTACCAGACATCAGATTTTTTTTTTTTTGGTGAAGTTTCTAGATCAGACTGAGAACTTTTCAACATTTACTCATAGACTCGTGGGTACATAAATGAGAACTAATAAATAATCAGATGGATAGATAGATACGAAAAAGCCAAAACAAATAAATACATAGATAGATAGATAAATCAGCTGAGATAGATAGATAGATAGATAGATAGATAAATGTAAATAGGCATATATATATATATATATATATATATATATATATATATATATATAGTTCTAAGGTAGGCTATATTTATGGGTTAAATGATCAAAATCAGGAACAGAGTGTATGTAAATATAAACGCAGACAATGAGGTCTACACCCAGTGGTGACAGTCTCTTTCAAGTCTGACAATTGTGCTTAAGCATGAAACAGTCGCTGCTGGGGTGTTGACCTCAATGTACACTTTTATATATATATATATATATATATATATATATATATGTATATATATATATATATATATATATATAT
>OZ038505.1:37361633-37381633 GCA_964036315.1 Acanthosepion esculentum
CACTAAAAATTCCTCAGTGGAAAAAAAAACATTCCTTCTCTGATGATTCATCACTTTAATGCAAGCTGTGTTTGAGTCTAGTTCTTGAACAAAAAAAGAATCAAGTCGAAAGGGGTGTAAAGACAAGGACGTGCAACTGAGATAACATAAACATGAATGTAAGCTGAAAAAACAGGAAAATTTACAAGAAGAATGTATCCGATATATTTCTTATCAAAGTGTGATATTGAGGTTCAAACTTGGCATAGCTGACCAAACTTTGGAATGCCTGCATAAGAAACAAAGGAATAACTGAAGAGGCATCAACATTTGAAATAAACTATGATAAAGCCACTACAATAAAAAAAAAAAAAATTCATAAAGCTTTTGGATATAAAGGGGTATATGTTGGCAATGTGCACTTCTCATCAAAAAACAGCTGGAAAAGCACTGGAAATATAAAATAGCCAGCTACATGTTATCATATTATGATACTTTTACTGCTGAGTTAATTTTCTTTCCTCTTCCTCAGATAATATACATTGTATATAGCCAGTCATATGACACTTAACAACCAATCAAAAGAGAGCATCTACACAAAGGACAGTCTTCAGGCAGATGCCACCATGAGAAAATGCATTCCTGACAGATAGGTAGACACAGCCTCCTGCAATGTATCATGCCAAACATAAAAGTAAAGACAGTGTTAATTCTGTTTCAGTCCTATTATTTAATAAAAGCTTTATTGAAGGGACTGCTACATTTTACTTTTGCTCTGTTGGCAGAGTCTAGAACATACCAACTGCATCCCCAGGGGATCAGACCACCACTATTAAATGTAACAACCTACTGGGTAGATGTGCGTGGTTTTAAGTATGAATGATCAATATTTACCTATAAGCTCAAATATGAACATAACCAATGTTTACATATAAGCTCATAAGCCTAGTCAATAGTTACCTCTGAGCTTCAAATATAAACCTGAACAATGTTTACCTATAGACTGTTTTTAAACTCAACCTATAGAATCAAGTATAACAACATCAATTTTTCTAAAGAGGCATATAAACCTGACTTATGTTTAGTTACAGACTCAGGTGAAAATATGACTAGTTTTTACCTATTGACTCAAGTACAATAAAAAAAAATTATTTAAATAATCTCAACAGGAGCTGATATGTCATAAAACCCACCAACTCAAACTAACCCAACTCATATGTAGTTTTTCTTGTCGGCGATGGGAAGAAATTATTTATTCATATTTATATATCATGCATTATTATTTATTCTTAGGTAATATCTTGATTGGCTTGCTATCAACCATTGCTGATTTGCCTGACTATAAACCATTGTTTAAGGAGAAATATCCAGCAGAAAAATTTGCAAAGAACTTGTGTAACACTGATTCATTTACAGAACCTTCTCCATAAAAAACAAAAATCATTTTTTGCTTGAGTTGATTTTTTAAATTAATTAAAATAAAAAATAGATATACCAAAAAATTTGTATACCAAAAATTTCATATACCAAAAAATTTCATATACCAAAAAATTCATATACCAAAACATTTGTATACCAAAAAATTTGTATACCAGAAGAGTTGGTTGTTTTTACTCTTTCCACACTCCTTCATATATTGCATGCAAATCAAATAGTTAAGTTTTTAATTTATAGTCTGTATACAGAAAAGTCTGTTTTGATTTTGATAACATGCAGAATGACAATGGATCAAGTGGTTCGGACACTTTACTCATATGACTATCAGCCAACAAGCCTCACAAGTATACAACCTCAGGTACTCTGGCTGGAGACCAAGAGGCGGACCAAGAAGACACTGGAGCAACTCAGTGACAGACACTCTCAGAGCCCACAAGATATTTCTCATCCAGACCGCTTGCCTTGATGCTGATAGACAACTGTGTCTCCCCGTGATGCCTACCAGCACAAGCAGAAGGAAAAACTATGCTAAACATACAGAATGCTGAAGGAGCATTGGAAAAGCAAAAGATGTTTTCCAGAAACTAAGTAAGATATTAAGAGAAAGGAAAGTTTTGTTATAAATCAAGAAAAAACATGCTGAACTACTATGTAATATCAAATCTTCCCTATGGCACTGAATACTAGTTGCCTCACAGATGAGGAAGAGACTTGAATCAACAAAGATGGAGTTCTACCAACAAGTAATGACAATACCATAGTTTGAGGAAAGTAACTAAAAATATATTTATACTTACAATCATATTGGGGTGATTCACTTTCTGGGACATGTAATGAGAAAAGAGTACTTGGAGAATTTAACAATCCCAGGGTGTATGGAAGGCAAGCAAGATATATGGAAATAGCAAGTAACCTACCTATCAAGTTTGTATTAATGAATTACAGAGGGAGAACAATAAGAGAAAGAGAGTAGTGTCTAAAGCTGCATATAGTTACAAGTTATTGAAAGCTGTGGAAAGCCATGATTGGCCACATCCTGATGAATATAACAGACGAAGAACAAAAGCAAACACTAAATGATTGCTGAGATTTTATTGAGAGTGACTGTTAAGATGAAATGAATGCTGAAACATATAAAGCTTTAAGATTTGTTGCAGGATTTTCATTTTTATTTCATAAGCACTGAACATTGGGATGTGTTGGTAGTAGAAAGGTTATCAGCACCAAAAGTGAAACCAGCATGCCGAGTTCATATTCTGTGCCAGCTTAATTCACATTGCAGTGTTGTCTTTGGAAAAAACATGGATCTGTGAGTAAAATAACAGTGCAGACTGAGCAACTTTACTCTGGATCGCAACCAATCCTGGAGAAAGAAAACTCTGTATTGAAACACTCATAAATAATTGGGTGGACTAAACTATTTAGCTGTGATTGATCACCCCATCTAGAAGAATAACTGAATTGAAAATGGGCTTGCAGAGAGATGGGCTCTGTCATGCTGTCTTGCCTTAGCCGCACCTACTGCATCTATAACTGCAATACATGTGGTGAACCAGAAATTTTAATGGATTATAGAAGTTGTAAACATTGGGAAGGAGAAAATGTTCGAAACTGACATCATTTGCGACATTAAATTAAATTCTAATGTTTTTTGAAAGCATTATATTGAGAAATAAAAATTGTATCTATTTTCTACTGAGTGAACTTACAGATTCTTTTTGTTTCAACTGCTTAGTTTAATTTGTCATCTTTCATTTCAAGTTTTCTAGCTCTCTGATGTCTTTCCAAGTCAGCAATAAGCTATTAAGAAGAGTTGTCAAATCGAAGCTTATACTCTTTTACTCGTTTTGGCAATGTGCACTTCTCATCAAAAAACAGCTGGAAAAGCACTGGAAATATAAAATAGCCAGCTACATGCTATGATATTATGATACTTTTACTGTTGAGTTAATTTTCTTTCCTCGTCCCCAGATAATATACATTGTATATAGCCAGTCATATGACACTTAACAACCAATCAAAAGACAGCATCTACACAAAGGACAGTCTTCAGGTAGATGCCACCAAGAGAAAATGCATTCCTGACAGATAGGTAGACACAGCCTCCTGCAATGTATCATGCCAAACATAAAAGTAAAGACAGTCTTTTGTAACTCCCACTAGTTTTCCTTTTCAGGACCGAAGAGAAGGTAACACATTTCTATACTTTGCAAACATGTTCTATTTCTGGAGGAAGTTATAAGCAAGTTATGTTTCCACTGAGATATTTGAGCTAGAAGATAGCCTCAAGGTGTTGACCATCTTGTTTTTTAGAAGTGTAATAGTATCAGCATAAATGTTTACTAATGACCTGAGAATGTTCTTAGACACTTCATTTTATTTGTAGAGATTATTAAAATGACTATGGGGAGTAGCTATGCATTAATTTTCTTCCAAGAGCTGATTTATCTTGCTTATATCATAAATTCTTAACTTCCATGTATAATTGCTAATTTAACCTTATGAAACAATTTCAAGATATCTAAAGCAACAGCTCTGGCTTCACCATTCTTATTAAAACTTGGCAGTCACTTTCAATTATGACCATTAACCCTAGAACACTAACCATTGGTATATAGTACCCAGCGCAAATTTTCATATTTTTAATTACAATTTTCAGTACCTGATTTTCTTACCTAAATAATGTTTTTCAGTTGCTATTAATGTTAACTCAAAGTACAAAGTTTGAAGTGCCTGCATGTAAAATATTTCAAATAAAGATTTATATTTAATATTTTTTTTGATATTTTCAAAATTGGGTATGATATACCAATGGTAAGTAGTGGTATAACTTTAGTCTTTAATTGGTGGTTAGTGTTCTAGTGTTAAGACATCAGCATTATTGTTTGTCTGAAAAAAGACCCTGTGAGGTGAAATACTTAATTCTGAGTTTGTGAGAGTGTTATGATGGGACTTGCTTGACTCCTGTTTCTGGTTAATAAAATATATACATAACAACAAAGTGAGACACTTATACATATATAAAAGGATTTATTATCAGAAGGATTTGGTTGTACGAGTTCAGTAGATATATGAAAGTTCTTGTAATGTGGTTGTTAAATGTTTGTATTTTTTTGTTTCTCTAGGTGAATAAATTATTTGCAAGTGATAAGTCTATCATAAAAGGGTAATATTAAACATGAGAAAGTAATATTTGTGTAAAACTTGACTGTGATATTCCTTTCTAAAGCCGGTCAAATTCATGTTCTCTCTTTGTGAGAGGTCAATGAACAAAGGAAGACTTTAAATCTCTGCCAGTAGGGTGGTTTACTTTTTCCTAAGGAATCATGGGAAATTAGTGTTTTATTATTTCTCATGATCACAAGTTTACTACAAGAGTTTACAGGACTTTGCCAAAATAGTTTGGTAGAAGAATCAGACAGTTGTTATGAGTTCTTAAAAACAGGAACTACCAAAGGGAATTTCCAACAAACAAGATGGAGCAAGGCATTTATTGTAACATTTAAAGAGAACAGGAGCTCTTCCAGAGCGTATTTCATTATGGCAATTACAGGGATACCATATATTTCATGGGAATCCAGTTTATAGATGATAGCAGAAACCATGGATAGAGTTATAAGCATATCCTACACATATATACATTGAATGTATCAAAGTTTAGATAAGAACAGCAAAGCTTGGGTAGTTGCCTTAGATATCTCAAAGGGTTTTCATAGGGTTTGATATACTGGTCTTCCTTACAAGCTCATGGGCTATTGCGTCTGTGGTTAAATTTTTTATTTGATTCAATCTTTCTTTAGTCAGTTATGTGCCATGCGTGAATCATGCTTAGGCAATCATGTATCTTTCAATACATGACTGACGAGGCAGATTTTTTCCTGCAGTGGGTTGCCATTTCTTTCTGCAGTAGACCAGTTGCCATCCAAGGATATAGAACCGGTCTGTCCTACTATTTACCCATAGAGAAGGTAGAAGAAGAGGATTCATACCTTTCCCAAGGGTATTAGCATGTAAGTGAATGTAATGGATTCGACTGGAATTTGAACTCGGCTCTCTGATTTCTCAATCTGAGCAGCTATCCATTACTTCACTGTGCCTCCTCAATTTTCCTTAAAAAATCATAAAATAAAAGTCATTGACATGTTTCTAGATCCTTTCACATTAATGATGTCATCAATTCTCAAACCAATATTTATGTTGATGACACAACTATTTACTACTGTCTTGATAGTAAGCCTGATCAGTACAATAAAATAAAACTAACAGCTGATCTCAAAAATGACTTCTAATCAGTTGTTAGCTGTGACAAGAAATGACTTGTAAATTTTAATGCTTCCAAAATGAAATTGCAACATTTAATAATCTTTATCATTATTGTCTTCAAAAGCTCACCTCCAGTAAAGAAAGTCATTGCACCTTTTCAGTCACATATTTTCTATTGGCATGAAGAGGAATGATTATATTGAATCAATTTCTAGGTCTTCTGCTAGGAAAGTTGGTTCACTGTGTTGAACCAGACAATTTTTCTCACTAGAAGCCATTTTGCATGTTTATAAATCTACCATTTACCCCTCTATTTAATACCATTTCCACATCTGGTTTGGTGTTCCTGCAATATATCTTGAGATTCTTGACAATATACAAAGAAGGGTCTGTAATGTTATCAGTCCCAACCTGGCATCTCAAATTCATTCATTTTCTCACCACTGTAACATAGATGCTTTTCTATAAATATATTCATGGAAATTGTTCTGCTTTCCTCCTTGGTAGACTGAATATGAATTTAAGCATAGTACTAGATTAGCAACAAATTTTCATCATTTTAAAGTTGAAATCGCTATGTACAACTAAAAGTTTTATTCTGATAGTTTATTTTCTTACACTTCTTGCCTGTGAAACTCTCTCTTGGATTATTGCTTCCCTGTCATCCATGATCTTAAAAAATTAAGAAAAGTTAGGTGTAACTATCTTCTACCTTTCTAAACTCTGTACTTTTATTGTCATCTTGCTTCACTGAAGATTTAGTGGCACCATCAGCTTGCTTGGGGTTAAAACAATTATAAAAATTGTATTATATTCATATATAATTCAGTTCAAGGTTAAATGCAGCCTTGCATAATTCAATGAAAACCAGCATTCAAAATATAGTTTTTTTACATACATATATATATATATATATATATATATATATATATGGACACACACATACGTACATATATATATATATATATATATATATGTGTGTATATATATATTTTCTCTGCTTATTTTTTAAACAATTTTTAAAAATATATATATGTAACAACCAGTCAAAAAATATCTGAATACTTTGCTTTTTGTTTTATTTATCTTTTTGCCAATTTTTTTATCAAATATTTCTATATTAAAAAAAAAGTGGGGAAAAAGAACATATCGTTCTGACATATTTTGTCTAAGGAAATGTGAAAAATTATCGTTTGGAGCCTTTTTACAGGCTATGACCTTCAATAACTGTTTGTCACTGTTCAATATGTTGGCCAATGTTGCCAAAATTCCATTCTCACTGACTTTTTGGCAATGAACCATAATACCATAGTGAGACCCCAGAAGGTATCTACAATAAATTCAGCTTGTAGGGTAAGTTCAAGAAGGGAGAAGAAAAAAATTTTTTTTTTGATAATTATATAGAAAAAGGAGAAGACTTCTTCCTATAATCTGATATATATTTTTTCTTGCTGTTGTAATTTTGATAGATACACAGGCTTCACACATCAACGGCCATTTTATGTGGATACACTGATAAATGTCTGTTGTATTCATTTTGCACTATATATATATATATATATATATATATATATATATATATATATATATGTATAATAAAAAAGGATTCCATGGTTATAATTTATTACATTGGAATCGTAAACATGATCCAATTCATCAGACCTACAAATTCTAAAAGAAATCGGAAAATATAACTACGGGTATAAAAAATAAAATTTTAGTGAGAGTGTATTTGTGGGAGTGGGAAACAAGTGTGAGAGGAAGATGTATGAAAGCTCTAGAGAGAGTTGTAACAGAAGAAAGAAGAACAGGAAGGCCTATTATCTATATATATTGACCACTAATTTGACTACTGATATTATCTATATATATATATATATATATATATATAGTAAAGGTAACAAATCCTTGATCCTAGTAATATAAAATATTAAAACTGATCCACAAAAAGAGCTCAATGTATTTATTATTACAGAGCAAATAGTTTCAAGTTGTGAACTGTTGTATCTTAGAAATGATTAAAGATATCTTACTGGAATTCTCAGAGGTTTATATAACTCTATTGGACTCTACTTTTAGCAATAAAAATGTATTTAGCTCTAAGTTGAAATGATGATCACTCTTGCCATTGTGACCTCCTGATCCAGTTTTCCTCTCTACTGTTCCCACTTTTCTAAACTTATTCACCATTCTCTTCATGGTTCTTGAATGTACTTTGAAGATGTAAGCCAGAGTTGGAATGTTGATACCATTACTGAAGGTCTGAATGATCTTTTTCCACTTACCATTGCTCATTTGGGAAGACATAGTGGGGCTGACACAAAATCATTTTAAACTGTGCTCTTTTTAGTTGAATAACTAAAAGGGATTTTCATTGATTCTTACAACAAATGGTGTCAAGATGGCTAAACGCCTTATCTGAAAACCTGGGGAAAAGAAGCTAAACATATTGTGGGATGGATAATTATCCCATGCTATCACATGGTTTGGAAACTTTTGCTGTTACATAGAGTATATATACATATATATATAAGTAATTGATTTTTATTTATTAATATAGATTTTACAGATTTTTATCACTTTAAAATTTAATTTAATAGATACCGATATTTGAGTAGACACACCATTTATTTTAAACAGTTTATTTATTTTCCTCTAGTGGCCTGAATATTTGAGAAATCTTATGAAATAAAAAATATGTGCCCTCCAGCAGGATTCAAATCTGCATCCCCACTTTCAGAGGAAATTGTAATTTGATCCAACATACTTTAGCCCAATTCGGCCATGAAGGGTAGCACTGATCAAACTAGGCTGAATAGTATATTTAAGCAAAATTCCTTTGGCACCAGATTCTCAAAAGTTCATATCTGATCAGTTTTATATCCAAACATAAACAAAACAATTTCTACAGTCGTAATGGATTTTTTTATTCATTAATTGAACACATCAGCTTAAATGTTATTTGTAGCTGGCAGATGAAAATAAACATATTGTTTGAAATAAACAATCTGCTCAAATGTGTACCCCTAAAAATAATGTTTAAAATAATAAATACATATATATATATTAATGCATGTTTCCTTAAATAATATAGACAAGTTGTGTCTATTTATTTTAAGTAAGTTCCTTTCGTATTGTCTGATAAGCTTAATCACATTATCGTTGAAAGACGAAAGGAAAACACCATATTGACACATGTTTGAATCCAATCTAAGGTTTCGGTTTACATAAGCCATTATCAAAGATGACAATTTTAATAAATTTATTTATTAAACAGTATATTTTTTTTGTCGACTGGACTGAATATTCAAGAAATCTTATTAAAGAAAAATGCGCTCTCCAGCAGGATTCAAACTTGTGTCCTCCGTATCAGATAAATAAATATATGGTTTGATAAATATATGGGGCCTTTACTCATATATGTGTATCTGTTGCAGTTTGAATGCCCTCAATTCAATCCGTACATTTTTTACTTTACAAATGTGACAGCAAACAAAAAGCAAACAAGAGAAACAACACAAAAACTGTTTTTATGATAACAATCTTCATACAAAACAATAAAATGTGTGATTTTTTTATAGTAAGAGTTGTAATTAATAGCAGGAGTTATCTATCTTTAATTGGAAATTCTTAAAACCTTTTGAGAGAAAATATTTTTATCTGAACTCACTGAAGAGATTTCAATTCATGAAATAAAGTTCGGTCTCAACAAAAGAAATGTTCTAAGTTGCATTTTGAATAAAATGTTTGGCAAACTGTATGTTCTTTGAGTAGAATTTTAGCAAGGCTGGAAGCCACTAACACACAAGGGGTTACAGAAGGTTTGGAGGAAGAGCAGATAGGAGTGGTAAAGGAGAGGATGTGCAGAAAGATAGTGGATCGATCAAGGCAAGGGGGTTACAGAAGATTTGGAGCGAGAGCAGATAGGAATGAAAGGGGAAAGGATGTGGAGAAGGGAAGTGGATAGATCAAGGCAACTGGAGATGTCGATTGACGTTACACTTAATTACAACTAGAAGTAAACTTATATTTTAAAATAAAATTTGAGTATTTTAATGTAAATTCTATGAATATTTTTCTAATCATCTATTTCATATTAAATCCCCAAAATTTTTGTAATAAAGTTTTTAAAAAAACTTAAATTGCTAACAAACATCAAATTAAATTCCTTATAGACTGTTTAAACATTCAAATTTATATCAAACATTATAATAATTATGAACTCTCAAAGTAAAGCAAAACAACAGCATCTATTTCAGGCCTTCATTCCAAAGAAAGTTAGAGACACTTTCTCTCATGACTTCCTTCTCTCTTTTTCTGTTTATGTCTTTTTTCTCCTCTCCCCCTTCTATATCAATATATAACTTCCGTTAAGTTAACCGATTAAATGTTTCAATGTCTGGCCTTCCTCAAACAATATTAAATTTGAAAGAATAGAAATTTTAAATTACATCTAACTCAATCATATCTCTCTCCCCCTCACTTCCTCACTTCATTAATTTACATATGCTTAGTACTGCCCATCAAAAATGTGTAAATTTATTTTCATTTTTCGTTTCAACCATTGGAAGTAAAGTCTGATGATCCGCAGTCCTTTAAAAGGGCTCTGGTGAAATAATTTATTACATGGAACCTTAAAGTGGCCTGTTTTTATTTTTACTTTAATTATTAGATCTGATTTACATTGAGCTCTCTGGATTTTATCCCCCTTGGGTCTACACATACGGATTACCTAGTTTTTTGTAAATTAAATATATATATATATATATATATATATATATATATATATATATATATATATATATAGATAGATAGATAGATAGATAGATAGATGATAGATAGATATAAAATGCATCACTTCTTTAGAAATAGCTACATAAAAGGAAAAAGAAATTGGCAGAAACTATTTATCTCTCTTCATTTATACATGCATATTTGAGTTGAAAATATTGATTAAATCAAACAGATTGATTAAAAAAAAGGAACAATAAATTTATAAAGCTTTTCCTCCTACTTCTCCCGTATTTAATCATATGAATATTTATACAGAAACATATGTATACGAAAAACTTATCTGAAACCATATGCAAAATATACCTCTTCTCAATTCAATTTTGAAAATGTAAACTAAAAAAAAAAAGAATTCATTTTAAAATTTTTTTATTTAATTTTAATAAAATCCTGCAAATATTTCATCTTTGCATGGGAGATTTTAAAACATGACAATTTTGAGGAAATAAATTTGTTAAAAGCTCAAGTTCCTGGAATAAAACTGTTGATGATTAATGTAAATTGAAAAGGGAAGGTATGAAATAAAATAGAACTTAAAAAATAAGCAGAAGCAATGATTTTCTGAACATAAAAAGAAACTCTGGCTTTGGGGCAGACGTAAGAATGGATCCTTTTATGTTAGAGACAGATCTAATCTGTAAGAATGAACTCAAAGAAAGCAAAAGTGATTTGTCGATGTTCATTATTATTTTTGCTCTTGTTCCCACAAAATGACTCAGAGGCAAAGTGGATCTTAACTTAAAATTAATCAAAATTGGTTATGATTCACCAATTAAGGAATTTTAAAAAGTCTCAGCAAAAAAGGTGCTAAAGACAATAAGCAATCATAAGGATAGTAAACAAAAATACAGTTAAGTGATGCAAAGGAATGTAACAACAACAGAGATAGAGGCTGGTAAGAAAGAGGCAAACATTTAACAGAATTTCTATCTCAGAAAGAAAAATATGAAATCGATTACCGACAGAATTACAAGTGCGAAAATGTAAACCTCTGTAGCTTAGTTTTAATTAACACTTCTTTTGTATCTAGCTTCCATGAGATCTTACGAACTCAGTTTGCATGTAACAATTGATATCAGCAGATAATAAAAACTCCAAGAGTATTTATATGAACTGAGAATTTAAATCATAAATATATAGAAAGTGCTTTAATTGCTAGATCATCCACAGTAAATTTATGCACAGGTTTGTAGAAAATTTTGCATTTTTTCACAGATCTTCTATTATCACAATGTGGGGTATTTAATAACAAAACTGATAAAAACATGAACAAAAATAAAGAAACTAAGTGAAATTGGCTAGACTATACTCTCAGTAAGTGTATTTAGAAAGAAAAAATTAATATTAATTTTAAAATTTCAGCTTTTATTCTCATTCAGGTAGATGTGTAATCACACCAACATGCATGAATCATATCAGGTTTATGCAACAAAACACAACACAGAAAAAGTTTTATCCACTTTCAGAAAATACATGTCAGACAAAAAGTTTGAGGCAGCTTTGCATTCCTTTAAAAAACAACTTAAAATGAGATATGTCTGTATTTTATCACTTTTGGGGCTCCAACTCATTTTCTGTCAAAATTTGCACCAATTTCTAACTGATTTTGTAATAAATATGGCTGCTCATGTCTAGAAATCATCAACATTCTTTTTTGTTTTTAATCGTTTCAACCCAAACAAAGTAATAAAGTGACTTTGATGCAAAGTGTTCCTGAGAATATGAGAAAAACCACTACTAAGGAGAGAGGACAATGAAAGAACAATAATTAAGACAGAAAATAACAATTGGCATTGCACTGAACTTTTTGAAGATCAAAGTTGACTGGGAAGGAAGAAGCCAGAAGAAAATTCCACACGTGAGAAGCATGATAGAAGAAACTGTTAGCATAGAACTTCAACTGTAAATGATGAGACCTTGCCACCAATCTAGTACTGCATTTCATAAAGTCTAGGTACTAAAGTGGAAAGTAATATTTATTTTGTTTTAAAACAAAATGTGGCAGAAAACCAAAAGTGGAATAGAGGAAGGTTGGACTTCAATTTGTCTTATCTTACTGACCCAAAGATACCACCCTATTCCTTACAACAAAATAACACATTCTTACCTACCATTTTTACTACAGCCACCATAATTTTTCTTTTTCTTTTAAACTTTTCACCCCAAGTAAAGGTGCGAGTGCCACTCGCATGCAGGTGATTACACACAAGGGGGGCAAGAGTAAAGAGGTGTAAATGAGGAAAGTATGAAGAGAAGTACGGGGAATAGATCAAGCATCTGGAGATGTTTATTGACATTGCATTTGAATAGTTGGATATTATAGCTATCAGGGAGCAAGTAAGATGAAGGGAGTTCCACAGATGATAAGTGCAAGACATGAAGGTATTGGAGTAGATAGACGGCTTCATTTAACCATTTCAACATTGAAAGTGTGGGACCAAGTTGACAAACTAGTGGAACATTTCAATTTTGGGAACGAGCAAAAATAGCTTGTCGGAACAGTTACCATGAAACTACTTGTAGAAAAGCCAGAGCGAGGCGAATGCTCACCTGTGAGAGAATGACTGCTCAAAGCAGAAATTTTATCAGAACAATTACTATGAAAGTAAGTGTAGAAAAGGCATAGACAAGCTATGCTACGGCAGTGGGAAAGGAACGAGAGCTGACTTGCCAGGTCAGAACTAATAACATTGCAGATTCTTAACTGGATTTTGATAACAATCCTTAAATGAATATCAGGAGCACCAATGGCAGCAATATTCAAAGCAAGAGTGAATGTTAGACTTATAAATGTGATAGACACATTTTGGTCAGAATACATTCTTACCTGCAGACTTAGCAACTTCATGGCAATTTGTATTTGAGAGTAGACATCTTTGAATAAAATTTAAATATGTGCCCTCATTTAGCTATTCTGATTTTACCATTTTTTGCAAATTACTTCAAAATTAGAAAATAAATAAATAACTATGAAAAAATTGTGCCATTATGACAATAATTTCATAATTCTTTTGGATTATTGTCCTAATGGCACAATCTTATCTTTTCTTTAAACAGAGACAGATACATATGTATTGTTTACAGCATTAGTCAGTGCTGAGTTAATCTGTATGAACTTAGTTGAAGATTTTGGTAATCTAAAAAGTTTACTGAGTGGTTAATGGTGAAAACAACATATAATCTTTCTTGTACAAAATATTCCCAATTTAGCAAAATCTATGGTGGACAGACAAATCCAAATTTGGACTTTTTGGTAGTAAGACGATCCGAGAGAAAGACTGAAAAATAAAAGCAAATATGCTGTAGTTACTAAAATGTTATCTTTTATGGTAAAAAAATATATAAAAATATCTCAGTATAAGGTGATTTGTAAAGAAATGTATAGGAGACCTAAACTTTTTTCCTGTAGTGTATACACACACACACACACACACACACACACACACATCTAAACACATATATATATATATATATATATATATATAGTACCAGAATTCAGTCAAAAAATATTGCTTAGCATACTGACAACACCCAGGTCTTGAGAATGGCTATGATAATTGAAAGTACTTAAATGAATATAACAGAAAAAAAATGGACTTTGAACAATTTCTTCAAAACATAATTGATGATGAACAATTAATTTGGAAAATTGAAAAAATATAGTAAGAAAGGTTAAATAGACAGACCTTGTCAGTGGAATTTAAACTTGTTTGAATATATACATATATATATATATATATATATATATATATATATATATATATATATATATAAAATATTGCACACTGAGTGTTGGTACTAATATAATAGTTCGCAATGTATAATAATAAAGCTATAAATTTTATATTTATTATACATATACATTTTTCCCTCACCAGTAGCACAAATCTGTTTCATGCACAACACAATCTTCAGGTGCAGATTCAAAACTGGCCCTGAAGATTGCATTGTGCTACTGGTGAGAAAAAAATGTATATTTATCATTAATATCTATCTATCTATCTATCTATCTATCTATCTATCTATATATATATATATATATATATATATATATATATATATATATATATATATATATGTAATTATAAATCAACTGACCAACCCAAAAGCAGGGCAATCCAACAATCCCCTATGCGTTTTGCTTACGACCGGGATGGTAAGGCCTCTCTCCTCGACCTGTGTTTTACCTCCATCCCCGAGTCTTGTAGTGCCACACAGCTCTCTCCTCTTGGTAACTGATCATGTTGTAGTGTCTGTTAGTATCTCCTTCAACCCCACCCCCTGCAAAGAGCCTCCTACCACCAGCACCTCATTCTGCTATCAACTAGCTGACTGGGACTCGTTCCGTGATTTCCTCCGCGATGTCCCCTGGGATGCTGTATTTAAGCTCCCCGTTCAAGAATGTGCTTTAGAGGTCTCTTCCTGGGTTAAAGCTGGAATTGACGCTTTCATCCCCTCAAGGAAATTTAAGGTCAAACCACGCTCCTCCCCGTGGTTCTCCGCTGCTTGCTCAGCCGGCATTGCCCATGGGAACCACCTATTTTGTAATGATATGTCCAACTGCAATAGACACCTATTTGCCTCTGCCCGTAATGAGTGGAAGTGTGTCCTCAATGAAGCTAAGTCACTATTTGCTGCTCGGATGAAGGAACGTATTGCATCTCGCAAATTTGTCTCCAAGGATTATTGGCGTCTCTGCAAGGGCGTTCTGAACAATAGCAAACCCTCCATTCCTCCCCTGTTCAATCAGTTTGAGGTCCTGACCACCTCTGCCAACAAGGCTGAATGCTTTGCTCGGAAATTTTCTTCCAATTCAACGCTTGACTCTTCCGGGGTACCCATGTCTGATTTCCCTCCCAGAACTGAGGCCCTTTTGAGCAGATTGCACATATCCCCGTCATTGGTATTGGGCATTATCTCTAACTTAGATCACCACAAGGCTACTTGGTGGAGATGGGATACCAGCAATTGTCCTGAAGAAATGCGCGCCTGAATTGGCACCTGCCCTCTCTAAATTATACAACTACTGCCTCAAGAAGTCTTGTTTTCCTGACTGCTGGAAGTCCTCATCCATTGTTCCTGTCTTTAAGAACTCTGGTGACACCCCTGACCCTTCTAATTACCATCCTATCAGTCTCCTACCCCACTTCGGCAAAGTCTTTGAAGCTCTTGTCGACACCGAAATGATTAATCACCTTATATCCCATGATCTGCTCTCAGACAAGCAGTATGGTTTCCGCTTTGCCCAATCTACAGCCGATGTGCTTACGGCCATGACTGAATTTGTCTACGAAGCTATTCATAATAATGGTGAAGCTAATGCCATGGCCCTTGACATCTCCAAAGCGTTTGATAGGATTTGGCATGCCGGCCTTCTTCGCAAGCTTCAGGATTATGGTATTACAGGTCGATTGTTTGAACTAATACAATAATTCCTGTCAAACCGGGAATTGAAGGTCGTTCTCAACGGATTCATCTCCAACTCCTATCCGACTGATGCAGGTGTTCCTCAACGCTCCATCCTTGGTCCTACTCTGTTCCTCATATTCATAAACGATCTTCCTGACGCCATAGATTCCCAAGTCGGCATCTATGCGGATGACACCACAATTTACTCCTGCCTCAAAAACAAATCTAGTGATGCTGACAAAGTTAACCTGGCAGTTCATCTCGAAAAGGACCTACAATCAGTTGTGAACTGGGGCAAGAATTGGTTGGTTAACTTTAACGCCTCTAAAACAAAACTGCTCTCTATTAACCACCACAAGGATCCACCCCTGCATCCCATTAGAATGTCTGAAGACCAACTTCTCGAGAGCTCCTCTCTGCTGCTGCTCGGTCTCATGCTGTCCGCTGATCTGAGATGGAACAAATACATTGAGTCAATTGCATCATCCACCGCAAAGAAAGTTGGCTCCCTGTGACGGGCCAGGAAATTTTTCTCCCGGGAATCGATCCTCCAAATCTATAAATCAACCATTCGCCCTTGCATGGAGTATTGCTGCCATATATGGTTTGGAGCCCCTGCTGTTTGCCTCAGGGTTCTTGATAAGATCCAGAGACGGATATACAACGTAATTGGCCCTGATCTGTCATCTCGTCTGCAGTCGCTCTCTCACAGACGCGACGTTGCCTCGCTCTGTCTTTTTTACAAATACTTTCACGGTAATTGCTCCAATGAGCTGCTTTCGCTGGTTCCCAGGCCTCATGAATTTAAGTGTCCTACGAGGCTGGCATCCCGTTCCCACCCCTTCACCGTTGAAACTGTTAGATGTAGATGTCTCTTCTACTCCAATAGCTTCATGTCTCACACATCTCGCCTGTGGAACTCCCTTCCTTATTCCTGTTTCCCTGACAAATATAATCTCCAACTATTTAATTGTAACATCAATCGACATCTCCAGTTGCCTTGATCTATCCACTTCTCTTCTCCACATCCTTTCTCCTTTCATTCCTATCTGCTCTCGCTCCAAATCTTCTGTAACCTCCTTGCCTTGATCGATCCACATTCTTTCCCAACATCCTTTTCTCTACCACTCCGATCTACTCTTCCTCCAAACCTTCTGTAACCCCTTGCGTGCTAGTGGCTTCCAGCCTTGCTCGGGGTGAAAAGCTTAAAAAAAAAAAACAATCCAAAGCAGGGCAATCCAACAATCAACCAACCCCAAGTCTTGCTGGGTTATTAAATGACAAGATCAGATTTGAGTCCATATTCATTTACCCTGTTGAAGGATAGGTAAACATAAGGTGTTTATATTTGAGTTTGAAGTATTTACTTAATTCAGAGATGAGTAAATATTGGCCACTATTGATTGAGTCTATATGCATTTACATGGTTCAGAGATAAGTAAATATTGGTAATTTATATTTAAATGAATATGCATTTACTTGGTTCAAGAACAGTTAAATATTAGTTGTTAATGTTTGAGTCAGGAACATATACTTGGTTCAGGGATAGGTATTGAGTTTATATACTTGATTCAGAGATAAGTAAATATTGCTTATTTATATTTGAATGTATATGCATTTACTTGGTTTAGAGATAGGTAAATATTGGTCATTTATATTTGAATCTATCAGAATTTTCTTGTTATCTGGGTCCTTATGGGGTGAGTCTCTTACCCCTCTGTACTAGATTCAGCCATTGTCTTTTAGAACCCATTGATTGGGCCATGTACCATACTAAGTAAATCAAATATGTTTGAAATGGTATCATAGCACAAATCATTACTGATTCATTTGTCTAAAATACAGAAATGTTTTTATTATTAAGAACCAATTTGTTGTCTGCTAGCAATCAATAAGAATGCTTGTTTAGTGCTGCCTAACAAATTTTTTGCTAAAGTGCTTAAGTAGGTAAAGTGCATGGCTATATTTGGATTAATCAAATTTACGTAAATTTACATAAGGAAATTTAGTTGTCATGTTATTAGAGGATATTAGAATTGAAAAAAAAATCAATTTAAATTCACTCTTTCTCAAAAGAAAGAAAGAAAGAAAGAATGAAAGAGAAATACTATTTTCCATATATGGGCATGTTAACTTATTTTTTCCAGTATTTAAAAGTATGTATTCACACAAGCACACACATACACACATCTACATGCATATATATATATATATATATATATATATATATATATATATATATATATATATATATATATAGAAAAAGACTGGTTGGCATTCTAACCTCAAAAGGAACAGCCACCAAATATTCAATGTAAAGGTTCATTTACTTTTGCACATCTTAATTTTTAAGTAATATTTTTATTCCAGCTTGATAAATATTTTTGAAAGTGGTTGTACTTCATTTAATAAAGGATTTTTTTAATGAATATATAATTTAATTAAGACTTGTTCATCATCTGGAAAAAAAACAGACAATTATTTTAAATATTATCTTAAGGGTTCACTTACCTTTGCACAGCACAGTATGTAACACAATGTGTATCCATAAATTTGTGTTACACTTTTTACATCTTTATAATAGTCAATTACATAGAAACAGATATCTTGCTCATTTCTATATAGTGGACTATTCTGGTTGCATAAATGACCGTATCTATGTTGTGGACACTTCTGTTGACATAGTTGACAGTCTCTGTGTAGTGGACACTTCTAGTGATATAGTTACCTGTCCTATGCCATAAACACTTCTGGTGACACAGTTGACTGTCTCTATATAGTGGACACTTCTGGTAATATAGTTGTCCATATCAATGTCATGGACACTTTTGGTGACATGGCTGACCATCTCTATGCTGTGGACACTTCTGGTGACATAGTTGACCATCTCTATGTTGTGGACACTTCTAAGTACAAAGTAATCAGGGTTCAAAAGAAAAAATAAACTTGTAAAAGGCAGTACAAATTGAACTGTTTTACTAGCTTCTACTTTCATTCTGACCTCAGATATTTCTGTCTGCAACATTTTCTGAGAAATTTCCAATAATATCTTGAAAAATCTTTGCTTTGATCAGAGGTTGCAAGGCCTTTCCTCCTAGTTTCAAACAATTGTTTTTACTTCCATCATAAACAATTCAAAGACTTTGACAAATTTCATATACACTTCATTTAATAAGACTATTTCTAACTTTTACAGACAATTCTTTTACCATTTTATGCAAAGTTTTTGTCAGAAGGGACACAAGCTGACTACATTAACCAAACAAAAATGTGACTAAAAGCATATGGCAGGTGGAATAAATGGTCAAGTTTATTGTTAAAAGACAAGAAAAAGATAAATTTATTCAGACAAGGTTGTGTCCTGCAAGTTAAAACATTTTAGGTAAATAGAGTAGCGACCAAATTTCCTGTTTGAAATGCAAGTTGGTGCGGAATTTGGCATGACAATTTCTGAGTAAAAGTAATTTCTGAAATTAAATTGACTGCTTTTTTGCCATTGTTGTGAAGAATTAGGTGCAATGTGTGTTATTTGATGCAAAACTTTTTCTCCATTTGAGAAAGGCTTTTGAATAACTTGCAATTTTGTAAATTTTTCTCAGTTGACCTTCTCAAAAAAATTGCTATTTCTGTCTATCTAACTTCCATACACACTGTCACCCAAACGTATACATTTATATCTATTACACACACATACTTATATATATATATATATATATATATATATATAAGATATAAATATATATATATATATAATACATATATATATATTTATATATATATTTACATATACATGTATATATATAGCACACACACATAGATATATATTTATCTATATATTTATATAACGTTTTTATTTTATGATGATGTTTACCCTATACAAGGTCCAAGAGCCACTCAAGATAGAGGGTTACATATAATGAGGCAGAGTTTATAGGCATATGAGGAGGTTGACCCTAGACTTGAATAGGTTAAGACTGTAGTGATAATTGAAGCATTCTCTTGGGAGTTTGTCCCATAATTAACTCAGTGATTTATCCATGTATACATGTCATTTTTCTATATTTTATTATTATTTTTTATTTATAATTAAATTTAATCTTTTCTTCATACACACAAACACA
>OZ038505.1:37384133-37459133 GCA_964036315.1 Acanthosepion esculentum
CACTTACGTGTTTTAAAGCACTGCTTGGAAGGAAAGGGCAGTTGTCTCAACACATCACAGAAAACTTTTTGAAAACGATCATAAGAAAGTCTTAGTTTTCACATTGAAAGATTTCTTAGCGACCAAGAAAGCACAAATGAATTGAAGCAATGTGAAGACACTGTTGACAGTTTTCTTTGACTAAAAGGACATTCGTCATCATAAGTAATCCCCACCTGGTCAAACAATAAACAAGAAGTACTACCGTGACATGTTCCAGCATTTGAAGGATGATATCCATCGAAAAAGGACAGAATTGCATGCATCTGGTGACTGGCAACTCCACCAAGACAACGCATAAACCCATTCAGAACAGCTTGTGCTGTTTCTGAACAAGGACAACATTCCCCAAGTTTAACAACCATCATGTTCCATAAATCTCACCTCTTGAAACTTTTCCCACTTTCCAAATATCATATATGTAATAAAATTGTACATAATATATAATATAAAAATATATAATAATAAAAAAATAATTATATATATAATAAAAAAAATTAATTAAAAAAATTTCAAAACATTTTAAGTTCTGAGCACATATATATATATATATGTATATACTAACCAAACTACATGTGTCTTGCTGCATGCTGCACATTTTTTTGATGATTGATTTTAAGTCAGTGTTACAATCTGTGAAGAAAAATGATGCATTTCAATATTACTCAATGATCTTGCTGATATGACCTCCATCTTCTGGCTTTCTCCTTCCATATTTTGAAAAAGTGTCATTCCCTTGTGAAATTTAATTTGAATCAAAAGGAAAGAAATTTCAATGGGGGTGGGGGATTGTACTTCCCAGAGACCACCTTTGATCAAAGTGAAAAATACTTATTGAAGTACCCTAGGAGTCATTCTCTTGTTCAAATTTAAATTTAATTTAAATCAAAGGGAAAAAATTTCAGTGTGGGGGGGTATGCCTCCTAGGGTCTCTTTGATCAAAATGAAATATACTTATCCAAGTACCCTTGGTAATTTAGTTTCAGAATATATCTAGTTATGGACATCAATCTCCAAGATCACGGAAGCATTTGATAACAAACAAACAGACGGAGGCTACAACTTTATATATATAGATATATACCAAACTTGTGTGTTAGTGGATATATAGGTTGAGTTGAACAAACAGCCTACTAAAGAAATAAGGTTTATAGTCATAAGAGATAATCTTGGATTCATAAATCCATTTACAATTACTTTTGTTTACATATCAGGTATAAAAATTTAGCTAGCAGATATAAATTTGTTGAAATCTCAGTGTGAGATATGCATTTCCTTAAATAGGTAATGAAAACTTTGCTCTATCAAAATGGCTACCCATGGCATAACTGGTAGCAGCACGTTTTAAGCTATAATCTTAACCTGTTCAAGTCTAGAGTTAACTGTTACCGCCCACCCGTACCACCATAAGCTATGCTTCTTACTTTGTAACCCTCTACCTCAGATGGCTCTTGGGACTTGTAGAAGGTGAACATCATTGTCAAAAAAAAATTATCTCTCCTGATTTAAATGGGATACAGATTCAATTCCTTTCAAGAAGCACAATTTTTCTTTAGTGGGACTTCTTGATTTAGGTTTGTTGTTATTAATTTCAAAGAAATTTTTATCATAATAAATATGTATATTTTCATCAGTTCTAACTGTCATAGCTAGGACTTATCATGCTATGTATATTGTAGTGAACCACCCTCATTCCCATTATATTTCATTGGTAAGAAGTAAATTTCATTTAAGTAGCTTCTTCTTGTGAACCACTGCTCTGTGGAACTGACCCCCAAGGGGATGTTTTTCAAATCACTGCAATCCTAACATGTTAAATCTGGGTTTAACCATTATCTTCCCCACTGATCAGCATAAACTGTGCCACTTATACTGTACCCTTCTGTTTCGAGTGGCTCCTGAGCCTTGTACAGGGTGAACCTCACTGTTAAATATATATATATATATATATATATATATATATATATATATATATATATATATATATATATATATGTATGCAGGTGTACAGTGAAATAGGAAAGAACACGTTAGGTAGATAATCCGGTGTTCCTTAATATTTAGCTTTATTTTCAAAAGGACAGTGCTCCATACAGAAGTAGAGCTTATATTATAATAATATTTTTAGTTTTTAAAAATATGATTCCTCCGCTACATAAGAGTTCTCATGTTTCAAAAGCGAGAGCCGAGACCCCTAACATAATTTTTTAAGTTATGAAGAGTTTAGGCGTCTGAACCCGCTTCCCAAATTCTCGCTTGACAAGGAAGCGGGTCCAGACGCCTAAACTCTTCATAACTTAAAAAATTATGTTAGGGGTCTCGGCTCTCGCTTTTGAAACATGAGAACTCTTATGTAGCGGAGGAATCATATTTTTAAAAACTAAAAATATTATTATATTATATATATATATATATATATATATATATATATATGTATATATACACAAACTGATGCAACCAGTTTTGCTTGATCTCACCTGTCTCAATCCCCTTTTAGCCATAAGGGTGGAACTTCTGACTAAGTGTGTAGGATTCTCTGTCACACAGAGTTGTCCACCGAAATCAAATTGACTCAAATGGCTTCATCAAACTCTCTCAGATTCACAGATATATCTGTCACCACCACCAGTAGGAAGTAGGGGAATAGGGAGAGAATGACGATCTTCATGCGATTGGGTTCTCCTGCTGACAATATATATATATATATATATATATATATATATATATATGTGTGTGTGTGTGCATGTGTGTGTGTGTGTACATATATATATATATATATATATATATATATATATATATATATATAGATTATATGTATGTATGTATGTACATATATACATATATATATATGTGTGTATTGGTATGTAAGTTAATTTATTGTTTCTTTCTTTTCAGATCTTTAAATTGTATTTAACAGCATAAAGGTAATTGACTTCATGATTCAAGCATCGAAGACAGATTGTTTACACTGAAAAACTTCCATGAAGCTAGATGGATATATATATATATATATATATATATATATATATATATATATATATATATATATATATATATATATATACGTTTCTAGATATAATACTGTAAATGCAATTCTTTGTGTGAATTTTCATAAATTGTTTCTGCATTTATTCTTACATCAGACACTAATGGGATTATGCCAAATCATGACGGCTTTCTCATCATTATTATAATGAAGATAATGATCTTGTCCATCAAGTCTCTTTACACACATGAAAATAATGAATCATCTTTATAATATGAAGTGATGAAGTAGGTATAGAATGAGTCATTTAAGATTCTGTGGCCTGTCTTATGGATTTGATAGTAATATACATTGCAATGATTCCAGAGGTCAGTGTTCAGTCTTGGATAAGATTTGGAATGCTGATTTTTTAGGCAAAAAACTTCTTCCCAATTGAAACAGTTGTCTGAATTTTCAAAAGATGATTGGTAAACTTAGACCATTATGCTTGCAAAAAAACAGGGAGTCAATAGGATGTTTTTCACCTTGACACCACTATTATTTTAACTACCTCCACTCCTCAGTAAGTTTTATTGTTTTAAAAAGTGATCATTAGATTGATAATAAAACCTAAACATATAATGAAAGTGAATTTATACATTTTTTGTTGTTGAGAATTTATAACAAAAATAATAAACACTATTTACTTGTTAGATTCATCATTGGAATGGTTGACAAAATGTTGACTGACTGATTCCAACTTTCTAAGATGATAAATAATAAGGTTTTCTTTGTAGTTATTTCACATATTTTAATAATTTAGTAAATCTTTATAAATTTATGAATAAAAAATATTTTTTCATATTTCTTTCTTTATGAAATTGGAAAATAATGAATATTGCATTGAGTTAGTTTTAATTGCATTAGTTTTTAGAATATAGTAAAAGTAAACTTATTGAATGAAGGGAGGAAAGATAAAAAGCATTCTGTGACATCTGTAGTATTGACTGAGAGAATCAGTCATGGCCGATCATGAAATGCATTTTTGGATATTGCGACATCTTTGGATGGTATACAGACTTCCACATAATCAAGAAATAAAGAACCTTCTTGAGGTTCTGTATTGGATCTTCCTGGCTTTGGTTTTTATCAACAGCTGATTATCCTTACTTTTTATTAGCTGAATTTGACTGAAACTGAAATGGTATGGTGCCATTGAATAGCACCATTTTCCCATTATTTGTTTTCATCATTCAAAGACTTTATTTACTTTTTTTGATTTCTTGTCTTCATTGCTTTTTCTTTCTAAGACAATAATGTTTGTAAACATTTGCATGACAGTCATGTTCATCAAATTTAACATTCTGTGATGAGAAATGTTTTAATGAAGGCAGTTACTTGGCTTTACGAATGAATGGTTTATTTATTTATTTATGGCAGACTTCCAATTCCTGTTCAGTCAGACTCTAATAACTTTTCTAATTTACAAAATCTAAACCAAATTTCCAGAAAATTGAACAAAATTTAATTCTTGACTTGCAACAAAATCACAAAGATTAACAATTAAATCGATGAAATTAAAATTTTCTATTTTCTACAGGCGACTGTACTCTTTTGAAAATATTTTGACAGTATTCCAAACCTATAAACTATTTGAATCATTTTGTTTTAAATGTCATCCCCTATTTGATGAGTTAGGTCATTTTTATTTCCATCTTTTTTATCTTCATATATCTGGGAATGTTGAGGTCTATTTTCTATCCCATAATTGAGTTCCAAGGTTGATCAACAAATGGTGGAATAATTCAAAGTGGAAGAAAAAGAAAAGTATTTCAAAGAGATAAACAAAAAAGGAAAAAATAGTAGGTACGTAATTTTTGTATCTTTGGATTGATTTAAAATTTTATGTTGAAAATTTACATGTGCATGTTAATATTTCCAATTCTGTAATTGCAAAACACTTTTTATTTTATTTGTTATTTTTACTAATATTCACCCAATACAAGGACCAAGAGCCACTCAAGGTAGAGGGTTACTGTGTGGTGCTGTATTAGCATAAGTAGGGATATGCGTTATGAGTATAGAGCTGAAGTAGACTTTAGAAGGAACAAGAAACCCAATCCTAAACAGGAAACAAGGGATAAACATCTATGCCAGTTTGAAAAACCAGGGAGCAGTGTGAACTTGACAACAAATAATCCAACTTGTGCCTTATCTTTCATCTGGGATGTTTTCACAGTAATCAGTAAGGAGCATTCAGATTACCTTGTGAGAGTTCTGAGACTATTTATATTAAGTCAAAACAGCCTTCCCTCTGTAAGACTGGTTGCTGAGTCTAAATGTTATCTATCTGTGATTTATATGGCTGATTATCTGGTAGTAATTTTTCCTCACTCTATTATTTGTTTTGCACATCAGCAAATGAGATCATCCCAAAGGAGAATGGACGAAGAAGAAAAAGTGAATGGATGACAAATGAGGTTCTCGATATGACGCAAAGCAGACAGAAAACAATGCCAAGATATGGAACAGAATACATAAAACTACAAAAAGAAATAAGTAACAAATGCCAACAGACTAAAGAAGAATGGCTCAATGAAAAATGTGCAGAAATATAAAGAATGAGTATCTCAGATTAAGGAGATATGCATAAAAAAGAGAACAAAAGACATGCTCAACAACAGGCTGCATAAAGTCTAAAGACAAAACGTTGATATTAGAGAAAGAAAAAAATACTCCAGTGATCAAACAAATATATCAGTGAACTATTCCACAATAAAAGAGAACAACCAGCAATACAGAGTAACATTGAACGAGTGGAAATATTAAAAAATGGAGTGGAAGATACACTAGCCAAATTGAGTAGAAACAAAGTGGCAGGGCCAGATGGAATTGTAATAGAGATGCTGGCAGCATTAGATGATTTTTGTATAGACAAGTTCACAGAAATAATAAATGAAATCTACAACAGTGGTGATATACTTAAGCAAATCTATTTTCAAAGCACTGCCTCAGAAACCAATCAGTCTAATGAGGCACAAAACAAAACTAATTCTGATGAATAGAGCACACAGCTGAATCAGGTAAGAACAGTGTGGGTTTGTCAAAGACACTGGAACAAGGAATGCAAAATTTATACTCATAAAGAGCAATACAAATGCAGAAGAATGTGCACCTCTGTTTTATAGATTATGCAAAGGCATTCAACAAAGTACGCTACAAAGATCTATTAGAGCTGCTAGCAACATGGACATATTCAGGAAAGACATTAGAATAATCAGGAATCTATACTGGCAGCAAACTGTCTGCATATGGACAGAAAATAAATTCAACAGATATAAAAAATATAAGAAGGGGTGTAAGACAAGGATGTGTCTTCTCACCAGATTTATACAACCTTTACAGCAAGGCAATTCTGAAAGAATTAAACATCCTATCAGGATTCATTATTTGCGGCCAAAATCTTAATAATATAAGATATTGTTATGGAAATTTATCAACACATGCATGGACTCTTCCAGCTATAAATTGGAGCAGGTACTGCTTTTTGGAGAAGGAAGTTTCCAGCAGTCAGCTCTGACGGTTGGACTGAACATTCTTGCTGTAACACTCTTGTTTGTATATGTTTGTATTACTGTTTCTGTTAATATATTTGTTTAACTCAATTCCTCTCTTGTGTCTTTATTCATTTATTAGCAACTAGAAGAATTTTGAAACAGTATTATATATTCATATGGTCAACTGAAAAATTACATCAATTACTTTATGTTTGAAGAGAATATTATTGCCTGTAGAAATATTGTTTGTATTATTGTGTTGATGGATTCAACCATTCAACAAGGCCACAACAGATCTGCAGATGACACTGTGCTGATAGCAGACACAGAAAGGAAACTGCAAAACCTCCTACAGAAGGTAGCATAGTAAAGTGAGAAGAAAGGACTAAGCATAAACTACAAGAAGACAGAATGCATGGTCATATGTAAAAAGATGAGCCCAAAATGCAAATTACAGGTCATGGATACTAAAATCAAGCAGGTACAGAAATTTAGATATATGGGAAGTATTCTAACAGAGGACGGAAAGTGTGACACCAAGATCTTAAGACATATTGGAATGGCCAAAGTTGCTTCACAAAAGCTAAGCAGAGTATTAAGAGACAGAAAGATTTAATTGGTGGGCCTTATACAAGTAATTGAAAATGCATGCACAGCAAATCCACTGGACACTTTGGCCAACATTGTCCCAGAATAGTTTGCCATACAAATAAATGCCTGAAATATAAAAACCTGCATTCCGAGGCATCTCTTGTATTAACCTCATGATGTCTGAATAAATTTAGTATTACAATATCTATACAAGTTTTTTCTTTGTTGAAGTGTGTTTACATTTTTAGGGTGAACTCTGTAGATATATAAATAAAATGCTATCAATTGAATAGCATATTTTCTTTTAAATGATATGGAATTTCAAGTGAAATGTAGAATGTAAATGCAACAAATTCAGTTACAATTTGAGCTTGGCTTGACAAGTTCTCAATACAATAACCTTGACACCACTTGTGAATGACATTATACATATATATATATATATATATATATATATATAACGTTATTCGCATATAGGCCTGTTTTGCTTTATCACAGTTCATCAGTGTGACCAGATAACTGAATGATTCAAGCCAGGATCGAAACCCGATCAATTTGGTATCATTCAAAGTTTCTACCCTCTAAGCCATCAGTGCTTTGGCAGAGAGAACAATGAATTCTAGCATATTGTTTTTACAAATGTAAATAAATATCAGACAGCCAGAGTGCTCTATTCATTAATGAAGAGAGATGTAATATAATATATATATATATATATATATATATATATATGGAAAAATTTCTCAGAATTAACCTGTAGGAAAAGACAATATGTATAAAGGAAAAAAGACTATAGTAAAGATGGATTACGTATAAGAGTGTTTCATTAAGGCAGATCAAAGTCAACAGTAATTAAATCAGTAATTAAATTTATTTATTTATCTACTGGATCATGTTATCTAAGTCATGGTAATTATGTGTAAAAAATGATATTGCCCAAATGTCTGCCAAGTCTGAACGAAAAAGAAAAATCATTAGAAACTAAACTTAATTCATATTAAAATCGGTCCAAGTTATTGTAAAGACCCTTTGAAACTGTAGTTTTAGCCGACCCATTTTGTCCAATGTGGTTCTTTTTAAGGTAAAATACCGAAATTAATTTATTGAAGAAAATATCTATAAACAACAAGCGAAATGTCATTAGCCACTAGAAGAATTTTGAAACACTATTATATATTCATATGGTCAACTGAAAAATTACATCAATTACTTTATGTTTGAAGAGAATATTATTGCCTGTAGAAATATTGTTTGTATTATTGTATTGATGGATTCAACCATTTTGTTTTGATTTGTTGATATATTTGTTGTGTGCATTGGCTTGGGAGAGTAGGGATTTTTCCTTTGTTGAAGTGTGTATACATTTTTAGGGTGGACTCTGTATATATATATAAATAAAATGCTGTCAACTGAATAGCATATTCTCTTTTAAATGAAAAAGTTAAAAGTAAATATAACAAATTCAATTGAAATTCGAATTTGGCATGACAATTTCCCAATGCAGTCCACTAACAACAACACCATCTGTGCTTTCATAAAATTTTAAGTTGAAAGTTCCCACCTTATTTTTGAATGACAGCACAATCTAAATCCAAAATGTAAAATCTAGCAAGGAAATCTTGTCCTTACATTTCTTTACTTAATAAAAAAATGGCTGATAAAACCAAATTGTGGAAACCTTGAATTAAATGAAGCATGGATAATTAGAGCCAATTGTTCAGGCAATGGTAAAAAAATTGTTGATTTTGACTTTAATGTGATGAAAATTGTATTATTTGTGATTCAGAGTCAAGGCTAGAATGAACCTAATTCCTTTTTAACAAAGAGGAACAACAAAATTCAGTCAAATTAAACATTAAAAGGCAAACAGAAAATTAAAATAATTACAAATAATAGCTTTTAAAATTAAACAAAGATTTCCAGCTTTTGCCTTTTAGAATTGTATTATTTTTAGAAATCATGTTTTTTTAGTGGATTTTTTAAAATTCTTCAGTTTTTTTTTCTTTTTAAACTTAATCCTTACTCATTCCCTTGCATTTTTAATGAAAAAAATGATTGACCCTATTTTTGGTTTTTCATTGGTCATTCTTTTTATCTTTTTTCCTTTGATATATTTTTTCCCAGTAGCTACTCAACTGAGATTTCTATTCACTTCTGTCATCTTTCTCTTTTGCATTACTCTTCTCTCTATCAAGCAAAAAGAAGAATTGGTTTGTTAATGAGCCTTTTTTGAATATTTGAATGGTTTCAAATCAACAGCAAGAGTATCTTATAATTAGTTCATAAAGGAAAATTTGGACTCCACAAGGTGCATTGTTAAGTGTTACAGCGGCCGACTCAAAAGAATGTTTTGCTTTTATTAAGAAACTGAACTGCTGAACTAATCAAATAATGAGGAAGCAAAGTTTTTTTATTTAATTTTAATTGAAACTTTCTTTAGAGAATAAGGCAAATCCCTTCCTACTTCAATTCTATATAGAGCAAAATCTTTCAGTTTTGATTTCCTTTATAAAACTCCATGTGTCCAAGCCAAGCATCACTTGTCTGATTGCTCTTTTAATAGATTGAATTTGAATGGCTGACATTGAGGTATAAAGAACCCTTTTCTCCCGTGTTTCCTTTGAGAAAAATCTTGAAGAGTTCTGGCAAAAGCAGTAGCATAAAAACACTCTGTTGAATTACTGGTAGCACAAAAAATTCAAATTAAATTGAATTGACGAGTTTTTGTTTTCTTAAAAAGCAGAACAAAAAACCAAATGAAAACTAAGAAAAGCAGAATGAAATTTAAAAGGAAAAACAGTAATTTATCAAATTAACCAATGCTTCAATTTTACTTTAAAATAATTTTGTCATCCTGTCTGTCATTTACTAACAGCTTTTAACAATTATCATCTTTTTAAAAACGGCATTTTTCAGCCAAATAAAGAAAAGGAAAAAAGCAAGCTTTTCTTCTTATGAATGATTCTGTCACAATAGTTCAACAAACAAATTTAAAAACGGCAATAATGTTTATTTTTCCTAAAATTATATAAAGCAATGTTTGTTTCTGTTTTTTTTTTTAACAAGATCTGATTTGCTCATTGAAGTTTTGTTTTAAAATAACAGGGTGTTAATCTAATACCCAACTCTCTCCATTTCTAAACCAGGCTTGAGATGAAAGTTATGAATCCACCTCTTCTCCCCTATGGGTTAAATAGCAGATCAGAGTGGACTCTATAGGTTTGGCTGATAACCAGTCTACAAGGAGGAAAACTCAGAAATCAAAACAGGTTGGGAATTGATCAAGCCAGTCCACTCCATAAAAGCCTAGTTGGTATAGAAACTGCAGCAGCAATGAAAAGTAATGTATACAGGACTTATATATATACATAGCAATTTCCAAAGAATTAATAGATTTATTTTTAATATGACATTTATACTACTTTAAATATTATGAAAGTGGTCACTTTGTATTTGAAGAGGGACATATGTATTTGTTCTTGATCAGTAGAAATAAAATTACTTTTAATTTTTTATTTAACCTTGTATATATATATATATATATATATATATATATATATATATATATATATATACAAGTTTCATTAAAAACAACTGATAAGATACTGTGGTTGTTTTTTCTTTACTTTTTCTTGTGTTCTTATAATTTTCTTCTTTTCTGGACACAAATTATGTTGAAATTGTCTAAATGTTTTGTATGTCAAAGTGTTTTAAATCAAGAATGATTTTATTTTTGCATTTAACTGAATGTATGGGTTGTTTTAAGTATGTATCTACATTTATAGAAATGTTTTATTTTCCAAACATGGTCAGCACATTGTGGCCATGTTCATAGCTGATATTAATGTGTGTTGGCTTTATATGTTTTTAATAATAATGCTTCTTTTATTTGTAGCCTTTTTTTACATATATAATTTTGATTTACACTTGTATATATACATATGTACAAGTTTCATTAAAAATGACTGACAAAATACTGCAGTTAAGTTTTTATTTAATTTTTCTTGTGTTCTTATAATTTTCTTCTTTTCTGGACACAAATTATGTTGAAATTGTCCAAATGTTTGTATGTCAAAGCGCTTTTAGCCATTATCAAGAATGATTTTATTTTTGCATTTAACTGAATGTATGGATTGTTTTAAGTATGTATCTATAGTTATAGAAATGTTTATTTTTCAAACATGGCCAGCACATTGTGGCTGTGTTCATAGTTGATATTACCGACTGTTGACTTTTTGTTTTTATTAATAATGCTTCCATTATTGTAGCCGTTTTTTATATATATATACAGGGGTTGGACAAAATAATTGAAACACTTGTTAAATTCAAAGAAAATTTATTTAATATGGAGTTGGTCCTCCTTTAGCCTCAGATACAGCTTTCATACATCTAGGAATGGAATCATACAGCTTCCTGACTTCATCCAGAGGAATTTTCAGCCATTCTTCCATTAACACTCCAGCTCTTTAAGACACAACGGTGGAGGATAGTGGCTCCTAACTTGTTGCTCCAAAATGCACCACAAATGTTCAATAATATTGATATTTAGAGATTGGGGAGGCCACTTTATGTGTTCTAGCTCACTTTCATGCTCTTCATACCAATTCTTAACCACTCGAGTGGTATGTATTGGAGCATCATCGCCTTGAAAGATGCAGTCACCATCAGGGAATAAAGTCTGGGCCATTGGATGAACATGATTTCCCAAAATGTTCAGGTAATCTTTGCTGTTGATTCTACCATGCAGGGCATCTATTGGACTGAGACATTTCCATGATATGGCGGCCCAAACTATCACTGATCCACCATCATGCTTCACTGTTGGAAGAAGGCAGTCAGTGTTGTAAGTTTCTTTGGGCTGCCTCCACACATAAACTTGCCCTGAAGTTGGGAAAAGAGAAAAACTGGACTTGTCTGAAAATATGACTTGCTTCCATTGGTCTGCAGACCAGGCATTGTGATCTCTGCACCACTTCAACCTCTTCTGAATGTTGTGAGTGGAGAGAAGAGGTTTCCTTATGGCGGCTCTTCCATGATATCCAGCCTTATGGAGCTCACGACAAACAGTTTTAGTAGAAACTGGACTATTCAGATGAATGACTACTGCAACCAAAGTGACTCAGCAGTCACTTTGGCTGCAGTAGTCCAATGATTTTTGCCACATTGAGTTTCATTGCATGTTGGTCCCTGTCAGTACGTTTGCAAATCCGGCCTGAATTGCTACAGTTGCTAGAGGTTTTGCCCTATTTCTCGAAATGTGTCATAGTTCTTGATATGGTAGCTCTTGAAAAACTGAACAGTTCAGCAACCTTAGTGATCAAGGCTCCTGCCATGCGTTCTCCAACAATTTGCCCTTTTTTGAACTCAGAGAGGTCACGCATTTAGCTTAAATTTTACTAAATTCTAAAAATAAATAAATAAGACAAAGAGAGTAAATTAGATAAATAAACGTATTTACAATAGATATAATCTGCAATTACAAAGTTTTAGTTAATTTAAAAAAAATATAATAGGTCTTTGAAATATAGGAGTGGAATTTGTACCTGGTCCAATTATTTTGTCCAGCCCCTGTATATATATATATATATATATATATATATATATATATATATATATATATATATATATATATTAGTCTGGCATCCATTGGCTTCAAGAAGCCATGGATCTGCATCAAAAGACTTATGCCTCCTCTGCTGATGGCAGCACAACATCTATTATGGCTGTACATGCCCACATGGTAGCAACTCTCTCGATTGCAATGAATGCATGTGAAGACTGATGTCATTGTTTACATTCCACCAAGCAAGCTTCTCTCTGGAGGCAAGCCTCTGTTTCTCCTCTGCTCACTCCAGCCCTCATTGTAAACTGCATCTTAGAGTGAGCGGACACTGGTAACATCTTCCCGCTTCTCGATGTACATGTCTCAAGAATATATATATATATATATATATATTACTTCAAACGTCATGATAGCATACACTTGATATTTAAAATATATGCACCATCTTTATTTATTTATTATTAAACAATGAACATTACATATATGGTCTGCGCATTTGAGGAGTGTTAGTAAAGAGAATGGTTTCATTGGCAGGAACAAAATCTGCGTCCGCCTTTGTAGAGGAAATCATCGTTGGGTCAGAATTGCTTTTCTGTTCAGCCACAAAGAATATCACAATAAGCAAGGCTCTAGTTCCCATTTTAAAGAAATCACCTAGATTATTCTTCATCCACATTATTTTTTTCAAAATCCCATGAAGGCTCAGTTTCATATCCAAAACAAAAACAGAGCAATTTCTAAAGAATTAATTGATTTATTTTTAATCTCGCATTTATATTGCTTCATACAATATTATAGTTGCCATTTGAAATAGACACACCATTTTTATTTATTAAACTATGTGTATTAATTGTTTATATTTCTGAGATGAGGTATTGTAATTATTTACATTGTTTAGATTGTTGTCTTCATGTTTATTGCCGTATTCACGACATTGTGAAGTTCAATACCTGGCTACTGCAGTGGTGAACAAAAACTTAGAGAGTTGAGTCAATGGATGATAACAGAGACATCCAGAAGAGGCATGGCACATGGAGCTAGAACAAGCTATCCTGGTGGATGAAATAAAGTTTTCAGTTTGAAATTCTAATCACCTGAAGATGGCCAGAAACATTGTGAATATGGTAATAAAGAAGAGGATAACAGTCCAAAATATAATACTGAATAATGTAAATATGTATATTACGTTTTTCAGCCTGTGCACTCAAGAAATCTTAGGAAAGTAAATGTGTTCTCTGGCATATATAAATACAAATGTTGGCTTAAAATATATCCATACACACTGTAAGATATGTACAGTGTGTGATGTTAAATTGTCGTCTAAATGACACAAAAATGAATATAATACTGATATCTCATTTTGACAAATATATCTACCAAAATTACATGAAAAATATCTTGAAATATTAAAGAGTCACTTTATTCAATAAAATCGCCATTGGCTTCAACTATGGCTTCCAGACAACTTCGGAATCTCCTGCAACTCTTCTGGATAGTCTTCTTGTTTAAGTTGGTGAATGCTGCCATAATCCTTGCTTTCAGTTCATATTTGGTGTTACAAAAACTTTTGTTGGTCTCTCACTCAACTGCGTGCCACACATAATAATCAAGGGGGTTGCAGACTGGGGAGTTAAGTGGCCAGATGAAAGGGATGATATGGTCGCAGAAATTGTCTGACAGCCATGACTGGTTTGTGTGGCCTGGTGTAGCATCCTGTTACCAGACATAGGGTCTACTAGCAGCCACCCTCTTGACTCAGAGCAGCACTACCTCCTCAAAACACCTGATGTAGGCATCCATTTTGAGTCTGAGAGCCTATGGAAATATAAATGTCGGCATAACATTGCCATCACTAGTGAGGACGCCAAGCACCTTTGTAATCACCATTAGACTCATTCAACTTTTTCCAAATCCTCTGAACTGTCCTAAACACTCTGAAATTTCATGATGGCTATTGATTCAGTAAATGAATATGACCATCACTGACAAGCTTGATTCATGGCTTTAGTTCTCATGAGAATGAGAACGACTTTTGAAGCCAGTAAATGATCTGCAATTTGTTTTGTACATGGCTTGACCCATTATGTAAATTCTATTCATCTTTATTGTGATTTTTTTGTGATGGGTAATACTGGACTCGTTTCTGCAGATCTTCTGACATACCTTGCATAACTTATTCTTAGCTTAGTATTGATAGTAATTTGTCAAATGTCTACCAATATAACTCTTCTTGTGAATAATGAGGCCTGCTTTGGAAAGAGATACTCTGCCACATTCAATTAGATGCAAATTAATGGATTCCTGGATCAATGATTTCCACTTTTCTAGTCACATGCTTGACATCTGGCCAATTTGTTGCATCTTCTTGAAAGATCTTTCTTTGTGCTTTCATGAATTGTATACCTCCACTTATTTTAATCACAATCGGCAGTTTCTTACTCAGGATCAAATATATGGAAGGCTGTAAGGGACTCTTTAAACAGTACTTCGAAGCACTTTTTTGGTTTATGCTGGGGTTGAGTAATATAGAGCAGTTACTCTTAGAGCATTGGTTCCCATAGATGTGGTGGAAGAAGATAGCAGGTGAGGTGGAATGATTAAAAGACAATCAGAGATTTAGAAACAGCTAAAAAAAAAATTCATATGCCAAAAATAAATATGATTTCAAAATTTAAAATATTATTATGGATTACTTTAATTGCATGCATGAGTTCCAGGATGAATAGTTATGAATAATTATTGACCGATTTTATCATTGTGATATTTTTGCATTATATCAAGTATTAAGGATATAGTAATTAGCGTCTGCAAATTGGAGGAGAGAGTTATCAATAATAATGTTCTGAATTCGAATTCACAGTTATCTCCCTTTAATCCTTTCTCTGTTTTTTTTTTAAATGTACGTTTTATCACATAAAATTTGGTGAGGCACAAGCAAATTTTCATTCTGAAAATGCAACCTTGAAAAAAACTTTTGGAAAATACTGCTTTAGAGCATTTTGTATAGAGTAAATCATGCATACATATGTACGTACCTCTCTTAAATTCTGAGGACTGTCTAGAAATCTGAGGTAAAGTACCATTTTCATTCACTTGTATTGTGTATCTCACTCTTGATAATGTCCGAATAGAATTTGCACTCAATATCACATCAGACCAACAATGGAACAAGGTGCTGAATCATGTGACCTTACAGTGGCATGCTAGTTTTTAAAGCATGGTAACTAACTGCATGACAGAGATAGATATTTAAGTAACCACCTCATAGAGGAGTGGGGCAGTCAGACATTGCAGACAAGATTGTAAGTACTATAATCAGATCTAGTGGGCTGCACACACACAATGACTGGACTTAACCATAATAAATAACATCTTAATATTAAATATCTGAGATTAATTCATGTATTATCATTGATCTATGCGCTATCATTCTAATTTTTGTCATTTTGAGAATAAAAATGATTTTTCCAGATACAAGGCCAGCAATTTAACCCATAGCTCGGGGAAGAATGATTCATACCTTTCCCCAGGGCATTTACGCATAAGTGAATGTAACGAATCTGACTGTAATTCGAACTCAGTCCAAAAATTCATCATCCATAGCCACTATTCATTTCACCACTCACACATCCTAAAGTTTTATATGATGAAGCATTTTTAATACTATAAATAGTAGTATCTATCTATCACAGTCTGTCCATGTCTATCTATATATGTATATGTATATATCTGTATCTATATATATATATATATATATATATATATATATATATATATATATATATATAGCTATGTGTCTGTTGATATCGATCTCTATCTCTCTATCCTATGCTGTTCATAACTGTCTATCTAATGATCTATCCATCTGTTTGCCTATCTATCTATCTATCTATCTATCTGTCTATCTATCTATCTCAGTCTGTTTATCTATTTATTTCAGTCTGTTCATATCTATCTATCTATCTATATATATATATATATATATATATATATATATATATATATATGTGTTCACATGTATCTCTCTATCTATCCTATTCTGTTCATATCTATCTATCTATCGATCTAGCTATCTCAGTCTATTCATACTTATCTATCTCAGTCTATTCATACCTATATATCTGTTCATATCTATCTATCTATCTATCTATCTCAGCCTGTTCATATTTATCTACTTGTCTATCTCAGTCTATTTATCTATCTATCTGTTTGTATTTATCTATATCCTATTCTGTTCATATCTATATATCTCATTTTATTCATATTTATCTACTTATCTATCTCAGTCTATTCATATCTGTGTATCTGTTCATAGCTATCTATCTATCTATCTATCTGTTTGTATTTATCTATATCCACCTGTTCGTATCTATCTATCTGCCTGCCTGACTGTCTGTCTATCTATCTATCTACTCTCTCCTTTCTATATCTAGATTGGTCCATTTTTATCTCTCTATTTCTCAATTCCTACAAATCTATCTATCTATCTTTCTAGCTATATCATTTTGTGTATATCTCTCTCAATCATTTTGTCTTTTTATCATTATCTCAGTCTGTTTACATCTCTCTATCAATTCTTTCATCTTAATTTCAATTGCTTTTTATTACAGCTATTCAAACAGTTATTCTCTGATTACTAGTAAACAGTATGAATAAGAATTAATATGCTCTTGATGTCTCAAACCTGAATCAGTGTAATCTTGAGAAGCCTGTCTTATTTTAATATCTGTTTTCATTTATTTGAATCATTCAATTCATTGAACTGCTTAAGATTATCCAATGTTCTGCAATGAAGTACCATTTTGATTGAATAGATTTTTCATGTGTTTTCTTATCCATTTCTATCCAAGACAGATTAAAGATTAAATATTTTTTGTTTGATTTGTTCAACAGCATATCAACTCCTTATTTAATGTCAAAATTTAATTTTCTTGGCAGCTTTGAAGTAATAAAAATATGATAAATGTTATTCTGCTTTCACAGTTGAATACATGGTAGATGATACTCAGCTTTTGTGCATATTCATGTTTGTGTGGACATAATTACTAGAGGCAGTCATATGTGTGCTTTATGTTGTAGTTTTGTTATTCTGCTTTCACAATTGAATACATGGTAGATGATACTCAGCTTTTGTGCATATTCATGCTTGTGTTGACATAATTACTAGAGGCAGTCATATGTGTGCTTTATGTTGTAGTTTTGTTATTCTGCTTTCACAATTGAATACATGGTAGATGATACTCTGCTTTTGTGCATATACATGTTTGTGTGGACATAATTACTAGAGGCAGTCATATGTGTGCTTTATGTTGTAGTTTTGTTATTCTGCTTTCACAATTGAATACATGGTAGATGATGCTCAGCTTTTGTGCATATTCATGTTTGTGTGGACATAATTACTAGAGGCAGTCATATGTGTGCTTTATGTTGTAGTTTTGTTATTCTGCTTTCACAGTTGAATACATGGTAGATGATACTCTGCTTTTGTGCATATTCATGTTTGTGTGGACATAATTACTAGAGGCAGTCATATGTGTGCTTTATGTTGTAGTTTTGTTATTCTGCTTTCACAGTTGAATACATGGTAGATGATACTCAGCTTTTGTGCATATTCATGCTTGTGTTGACATAATTACTAGAGGCAGTCATATGTGTGCTTTATGTTGTAGTTTTGTTATTCTGCTTTCACAATTGAATACATGGTAGATGATACTCTGCTTTTGTGCATATACATGTTTGTGTGGACATAATTACTAGAGGCAGTCATATGTGTGCTTTATGTTGTAGTTTTGTTATTCTGCTTTCACAATTGAATACATGGTAGATGATACTCTGCTTTTGTGCATGTACATGTTTGTGTGGACATAATTACTAGAGGCAGTCATACGTGTGCTTTATGTTGTAGTTTTGTTATTCTGCTTTCACAATTGAATACATGGTAGATGATACTCAGCTTTTGTGCATATTCATGTTTGTGTGGACATAATTACTAGAGGCAGTCATATGTGTGCTTTATGTTGTAGTTTTGTTATTCTGCTTTCACAGTTGAATACATGGTAGATGATACTCAGCTTTTGTGCATATACATGTTTGTGTGGACATAATTACTAGAGGCAGTCATATGTATGCTTTATGTTGTAGTTTTGTTATTCTGCTTTCACAATTGAATACATGGTAGATGATACTCAGCTTTTGTGCATATACATGTTTGTGTGGACATAATTACTAGAGGCAGTCATATGTGTGCTTTATGTTGTAGATTTGTTATTCTGCTTTCACAATTGAATACATGGTAGATGATACTCAGCTTTTGTGCATATACATGTTTGTGTGGACATAATTACTAGAGGCAGTCATATGTGTGCTTTATGTTGTAGTTTTGTTATTCTGCTTTCACAATTGAATAGATGGTAGATGATACTCTGCTTTTGTGCATATACATGTTTGTGTGGACATAATTACTAGAGGCAGTCATATGTGTGCTTTATGTTGTAGTTTTGTTATTCTGCTTTCACAGTTGAATACATGGTAGATGATACTCAGCTTTTGTGCATATACATGTTTGTGTGGACATAATTACTAGAGGCAGTCATATGTGTGCTTTATGTTGTAGTTTTGTTATTCTGCTTTCACAATTGAATACATGGTAGATGATACTCAGCTTTTGTGCATATTCATGTTTGTGTTGACATAATTACTAGAGGCAGTCATATGTGTGCTTTATGTTGTAGTTTTGTTATTCTGCTTTCACAATTGAATACATGGTAGATGATACTCTGCTTTTGTGCATATACATGTTTGTGTGGACATAATTACTAGAGGCAGTCATATGTGTGCTTTATGTTGTAGTTTTGTTATTCTGCTTTCACAATTGAATACATGGTAGATGATACTCAGCTTTTGTGCATATTCATGTTTGTGTGGACATAATTACTAGAGGCAGTCATATGTGTGCTTTATGTTGTAGTTTTGTTATTCTGCTTTCACAGTTGAATACATGGTAGATGATACTCAGCTTTTGTGCATATACATGTTTGTGTGGACATAATTACTAGAGGCAGTCATATGTGTGCTTTATGTTGTAGTTTTGTTATTCTGCTTTCACAATTGAATACATGATAGATGATACTCAGCTTTTGTGCATATTCATGTTTGTGTTGACATAATTACTAGAGGCAGTCATATGTGTGCTTTATGTTGTAGTTTTGTTATTCTGCTTTCACAATTGAATACATGGTAGATGATACTCTGCTTTTGTGCATATACATGTTTGTGTGGACATAATTACTAGAGGCAGTCATATGTGTGCTTTATGTTGTAGTTTTGTTATTCTGCTTTCACAATTGAATACATGGTAGATGATACTCAGCTTTTGTGCATATTCATGTTTGTGTTGACATAATTACTAGAGGCAGTCATATGTGTGCTTTATGTTGTAGTTTTGTTATTCTGCTTTCACAATTGAATACATGGTAGATGATACTCAGCTTTTGTGCATATTCATGTTTGTGTTGACATAATTACTAGAGGCAGTCATATGTGTGCTTTATGTTGTAGTTTTGTTATTCTGCTTTCACAGTTGAATACATGGTAGATGATACTCAGCTTTTGTGCATATACATGTTTGTGCGGACATAATTACTAGAGGCAGTCATATGTGTGCTTTATGTTGTAGTTTTGTTATTCTGTTTTCACAATTGAATACATGGTAGATGATACTCAGCTTTTGTGCATATTCATGTTTGTGTTGACATAATTACTAGAGGCAGTCATATGTGTGCTTTATGTTGTAGTTTTGTTATTCTGCTTTCACAATTGAATACATGGTAGATGATACTCTGCTTTTGTGCATATACATGTTTGTGTGGACATAATTACTAGAGGCAGTCATATGTGTGCTTTATGTTGTAGTTTTGTTATTCTGCTTTCACAGTTGAATACATGGTAGATGATACTCAGCTTTTGTGCATATACGTGTTTGTGCGGACATAATTACTAGAGGCAGTCATATGTGTGCTTTATGTTGTAGTTTTGTTATTCTGTTTTCACAATTGAATACATGGTAGATGATACTCAGCTTTTGTGCATATTCATGTTTGTGTTGACATAATTACTAGAGGCAGTCATATGTGTGCTTTATGTTGTAGTTTTGTTATTCTGCTTTCACAATTGAATACATGGTAGATGATACTCAGCTTTTGTGCATATTCATGTTTGTGTGGACATAATTACTAGAGGCAGTCATATGTGTGCTTTATGTTGTAGTTTTGTTATTCTGCTTTCACAGTTGAATACATGGTAGATGATACTCAGCTTTTGTGCATATACATGTTTGTGTGGACATAATTACTAGAGGCAGTCATATGTGTGCTTTATGTTGTAGTTTTGTTATTCTGCTTTCACAATTGAATACATGGTAGATGATACTCAGCTTTTGTGCATATTCATGTTTGTGTTGACATAATTACTAGAGGCAGTCATATGTGTGCTTTATGTTGTAGTTTTGTTATTCTGCTTTCACAATTGAATACATGGTAGATGATACTCTGCTTTTGTGCATATACATGTTTGTGTGGACATAATTACTAGAGGCAGTCATATGTGTGCTTTATGTTGTAGTTTTGTTATTCTGCTTTCACAATTGAATACATGGTAGATGATACTCAGCTTTTGTGCATATTCATGTTTGTGTGGACATAATTACTAGAGGCAGTCATATGTGTGCTTTATGTTGTAGTTTTGTTATTCTGCTTTCACAGTTGAATACATGGTAGATGATACTCAGCTTTTGTGCATATACATGTTTGTGTGGACATAATTACTAGAGGCAGTCATATGTGTGCTTTATGTTGTAGTTTTGTTATTCTGCTTTCACAATTGAATACATGGTAGATGATGCTCAGCTTTTGTGCATATTCATGTTTGTGTGGACATAATTACTAGAGGCAGTCATATGTGTGCTTTATGTTGTAGTTTTGTTATTCTGCTTTCACAGTTGAATACATGGTAGATGATACTCAGCTTTTGTGCATATACATGTTTGTGTGGACATAATTACTAGAGGCAGTCATATGTGTGCTTTATGTTGTAGTTTTGTTATTCTGCTTTCACAACTGAATACATGGTAGATGATACTCAGCTTTTGTGCATATTCATGTTTGTGTGGACATAATTACTAGAGACGGTGATATGTTTGTTTTATGTTGTAGTTTTGTTGAAGTTATATTTTTGTATACAGTTTGATTTCTTTAAGAAATTGTAGGGTATTATATGGATTAACGTCATGAAAGAGTTCTTTCATGTTGTTTGTTTGATTTTGTTTAGTGGCATATCAACCTCTGTGGATTATTTAATTCTGAACTCTAAATATTTTGACAATTTCATGGCTTAAACTAAATATATTTAGAATGTAATTGTATGCCTTCAAATACTGATAAAATATATTGTTGGCCATTTTGCTATAAAATGTATTGTTATTAATTCTACTATAAAATGTATTATCATCATTTTGCTTTAAAATTGTCTTGTTTTGGTAATTTTACTATAAATAGGTACTGTTGGTAATTTGTTTAAATAAAAATGTATTGATGGTAATTTTAACATAAAAGTATATTTTTATACTTATGTTTTATTTTTGTTTGGAGGTTTACCATTTGCCCATAGCTGGGATCGTAACAGGTTATACCACCCAGGGTCAGGGTAACCCTGTGAACAACAGCAATTAAGAGGTGGTTCCACACCCGTCAAAACCTCCAATCTCCCAAGCAGAGGCCTTGATCATGGATATAGTTTATAATCATGCCAAAATTAAAAAGGAATATTTCAGAATTATGGAGAAATTTTTCAATATTACACTGGAAGAAGCCAAAGCAACCAGTGTTAAATTATTTTGTTGTTATTAGGTTATGGGTCTTTGCTTGAAGCTGAGAAATTGTTAACAAACAAAAAATGAAAGTGTTGAAATGGCTGAAGTAAATTGAAGTAAAATGAGATAGAAATGTTTATATAATTGGGAACATTTTTGGTGTTATCCATAGATTATTCCTGAAAGAAAGTGTAAAATCAAAGAATTTTCTTCAGAGTGTCTTTGTAAAAAGGATAATGAAAAATTTGAACTTATTCCTTTGGTGAATTAGAGAATTAGTAATAAGTATAATCTAAGCCATATGTAGCGACTGCATAGAGCGCTAATTTTAGCATCCTATCCCAATCTCAGTACATATTGAAAGAGAACTATCCTCTTCAGATTTACAGCACACAGACTCCATGTTTTTTCATAATAAAGCTACAAAAGAATAGTTTATATCAAAGCAAATTATTGTGTTAGAATAGCCCAATAAGTGGAGGTGAGTGGAGTCATTACTTATGCAGCTAAGAGATGACTGCTTTATTGTCCTAATTATTATTTGTCATGATAAAATATATTTTGCACCTTCAAGACACTGCACATTTTCAGAAGAATTTGAATTTCAGTTGATAACACTCCTGAATGTTGTGGGGGATGGTTACTGATGCAAGACACTGTATATAATTTATAATTGACTTAAATTAGATTTATTTATTCATTTATCCCCAGGCCACAAGGTGTTACTGAGGGTGAAAGAAACTGATAAAGTGTTATTTCATAGAAAGGTCAATAAAAGAACAGAATTAAAAAAAAAACAGAAGATGTATGCTGCATTTAAATTTTTGAAGATCAAAGTAAACAGGAAAACCAGAAGCTGGAAACAAGTTTTACAAATGAGAAGTGGAAAAGAAGAAAGTAGTACTTATGGTTATATTTAGCTATTTCAACTGTAAAATGATGAGACCTAGCAGCCAATCTAGTACTGAGCTTAAATTCATAAAGTTGTGGTACAAAAGAGTAAAGCCCATCAAAGAAATTGCCATGAAAATATTTATAGAAAATGCACAGGGAAGCTACATTATGACAATGGGAAAGTGACTGAAGCTGAGATACCAGATCAGGACCAATAACATTTTTCTTTGTATTTTATCAAGAATCTCTGAATACACAGGAGAAGCTCCAAATCAGATATGATAGCAATATTCAATGCATAGACGAATTGTAGACTTAAAACGTGTAAGACAGATTCTGACAAGAAAAATTCTCTAGCATGACATGGCGAACAAATTTTCCCAGCAGCAGATGTAACAACTGACTGAATAAATATAGAGGAATATTTATAGAAAAGGTAGAGGAAAGTGATGTACGGTTGTAGGGAAGTGATTGAAACTGTGATGCAAGTTCAGGGCTGATAACATAACAGACCGTTCTTTGGTTTTTGTAAAGAATCTCTAGATACACAGCAGATGCACAAGACCAGATGCAGCAAAAATATTCAAGGCACAGACAAATGGTACACTTATAAATGTGCAATAAAGATTTTTGAAAAAAAAAAATTGTCTAGCATGGCACAAGGAACCTGATTTCAGATTTAAGTACTTTACTCATCTCACAGCTTTCAGTTATCTTTTCTATCTTGCAAGGCATCTTATGACCAAAGTAAATAAATTCCAAAGCATGTTCATCTCTCAAAATATGATCCATATTTGTATGCTATCACATGCTTTGATATTTGGACCATTTCTCTCATACACTCCAGTCTTCTCCAGTGTTTCTCTTAGTATATGCTTTGCTGTTTGGACCAGCATACTCATCCTCATCCTGACAACATTTCTGTCACACACTCCAGCCTTCTTCAGTTTCTCTCCTTCACAATACAGATCATCTAAATCATTACAGTGTTGGTCATGAATGTCTTGTTTCATGAAAGTTGTGATTTCAATCCATGACTCTGGTCGTAGTGAAACATCTCAAAGTCTTGTTCATTTCAAGAAATGGACAAGTGACACAAAATTGATTGTACTTGTGAGCATTAACTGATAAGAAATATCCCCACGAAGCATGGAAAAAAGAAATGAGAACAATCTACTGTACCACCAAGGACTGAAAAAATGCTGTGGGTCAAAATTTTACGAATGTTATTGTGTAGGACGCGAAACAACTGTAGAAAGCAGGGGGGTACAAGGGTCGGAATATTGTATGGATAAGAACCTAAATGAGCTTGCCTCTTCAAATAAGAAAGCATATGATATTAATTCCTCACTTTAAAAATTTTGATAACAATATTTGTTCTTCTACAGAATTTCTTCTAATACTCACTTATTGCTGCCAAAAGCAGGTAAATAAACCTGTTTAATACTGACAATGTTCCTTCATATTATTGGCTTTTATTGATTAGCCTATCCAGGTAACAACATTGATAATCAAATCATTGTCTATATATGCAATACAAATACAACATCACTCTCCGATACCTGAAGCTATAGGGGTGTAATTTTGATTTCTTCCTCATAGCAACAATTTTACCTTCTTTCCACCTGTAAACCAATTTTTTATTCGTTCTTTCTTTTTTCATGCATCAATCAGTCACAGATACAAGGAACTGAGTGAAGTACACTCACCTGGGGAATTCTGGTTTTGTTTTCTTCTTCTCCTCTTGGATCTGACAGTCATTGCAGTGAATGCCAAAGTATGAAGTTCAAAGAACAGTTAAAATTGAAAGTTTAGTTGTTAAAATGATATATCAGATTATAAATCTTTTTCTATGTGCCGTTTTCACTCAGGATGAAGGCGATCATGGCTCTCCACAATTTCCTGCCCCTTGCAGCTCTAAATAAATTCAGTCTTTTCTTTATTTCTAAACCTTGTTCTACCATCCATTTACTCAAGCTCTTCAAGTATGTTATGCATTGTTTTCCCCTGTCCATCTTGTATACATGACTTCAGCGATACATACACATTTATATCCACACTAAATCATAGCCATCATATCTGTATCACTGGGAGTCGCTTCTTCATCTTTAAAGGAAATTGTCCAAAAACTACTTTCTTCTTTCATTTGCCATATCCCTTCAGGGCATAGGAGTTCATGGCCCTTCATATCTTCCTGTCTCTTGCAGCTCTTAATAAGTTTTTTCTTTTTCTTATTTCTCCTAAACCTTGTTCTGCCATGCATTTTCTCAAGCTCATCATGTATGTTATGCACTGCTTTCCTCTGTCCCTTTTTCCCCTCAATCTGTCTTGTGAGTATCAGATTTTCCAAGCCCTCTTTCCTCATTATGAGCCCTAGAAATGTCACCTCTCTCTACCTGATGTTAAGTATAAGTTTCCTTTTTGTTTCCACTTTCTCTAAAACTTTGTTGTTGCTCACATCTTTGGTTCGTGTTATCCTCAGCATCCTGTTGCAAAACCACATTTCTGTTGCTTTAAGTCTCTTCTTCATCTTTGAGGAGAGTGCCACATACTGACATATAGGAGGACTGATATAACGTAAGAGATCAGTACTCTTTTCTTTGTTTCTAATAAACTTTTTCTGTTTCTTTGAAGATCCTAAATGCATGGTGAATAAAAACTAAGGTGAAATCACCTTTGGCTATCCAAAAATAGGTCTTAACAAATTCAATCTGAATCTGCATTGTAAATTCAGGTTGAAGTCCTATTTTAAAGTCTTATTTGCTATGTCCTAATTTGTAACTGACCAATTACTGACCGAACTCTATGTTATAATTTCATTTCTGTTGTCCTCATCATTGTTGCCATATTCACATTGTTTCAAATGTTGTGCACACATTGTCCTCGTTCCAAATACCATACTGCTTCCAGATGTATCAGTATAAGTTATCTCCTTTTAACTCAACTCTCCAAGTTTTTGTTCACCTTAGCTGTAGGCAGGTACTGAACTTACAACCCTTTGGGTCAAGTCACTTGATGCAACCAAAGCTTTTATCCACTGAGTCACATGTCTTTGAATATGGCAACAAAGATGAGGACAATAGTTTGACAATGTAAATAGTTTAAATGACTATTTTCCTTTAACATCTTTCAATGAATTTTCAGTCATATGAAATATTTATTATGTGGTATATATTACAAATTTGTTATTATTTTTTAATATTTAAAGTTCTAGGACACAATGAAGAAAGTAGGTTTGTAGAATTTGACACTCACAAGACATAATGAAGACAAGATTGACAGAGAGAAATATGAATAACCTACCTAATGAGTTTGTGTATATGGATGGCAGAACAAGAATTGGGGCAGATAGTGAAAAAAAAACATTAAGAGCTACAAAGAATAGAAGCCATGATTATTTATGTCCTGAAGATACACTGCACATTGAAAAAGAATGTATTATTATTAAATAAGCTTAGCTAAGTTTGGCACAAGGCCACAAGTATGGGGAAACTAGTGAGAATAGAACTCACTATTAATGATCTACAAGTGTGTCCTGTAAACATTTCCATCAAGATGAGGTGGGCATTATGTTTACTAATCATAGGTTAGTTTGGCACATAGCCACAGCTACAGGTTACTCAGTGAGGATTATTCATTAGTAATGGTTAACAAGTCTAGATCACTAATCCTTATTTTATGCTAAAATGCACAAACTGTCTATATTTCTGTTTATATTGCTGAGATGAGGTATTATAAACATTTACACTGTTTACATTGTTTGAACTATTGTGCTCATCTTTATTATCATATTAATACTGCTGGTGGATGAAAGGGTTCGGTTCGAAATACCAACATCTATCACCTGAAGAAGGCCAGAGCATACAATGGCTGAAATGTTGTGAAATGATAATAAAGATGAGGACAATATTCCAAACAACATAAATAGATTAAATTCTCTCTACCAACATTTTCCTGTTCCTTAATACTTTGTTTAGCTTTAAGAAGTTATTATTTGCTCTGTCAATGTGCTTTCAGATTTTGGTATCACATTTTTGTCATCTGGAGCAAACATGCAAAGCCATAAAATATAGTAAAAGAACCTGAAAAAAAAGTGTTAGATATCAACATACAAAACAAACCTATGTACTTATAGCTGTTACTAACATTACTAACATACAAATCTAACTGCCTGAAAATACGCTGCTATCTTTTGACATCGAAAAATAAAGCATTTGAATTTAGATCATTCAGTCATTTTTATTCAGTCCTATTTTCCTTTTTCCTTTTGCCAAACCCAGTATACAACAAAAAGAAAGAAAAATATTACAACTTTGCCTGAGAATTAGAAAAAGTTAACGGTCAGAAATCGTACCTATAATAATCGGTATACTTGGAACCATTTCTACATCTCAACAGAAAATTCCCTCAGTTATGCATATGCAACTATAACTCAAAGAAGAAGATAAAAAATTTCCACTTTATTTTGATTGATCAGAATTCTGTTCCATTCTCTGAGTCAGGTCATCATCCCTTAAGACATTCACAGAATAGAATGTTACCAAATTTTACAGTAAGTTATCAAATATGATAAGCACTTGAAAAAAGGCTGGAGACTACAAACATTTAAAATATTGTGACTGTAACAACCAATATATGGATGTTATTGCTCATAGATTAATCTTTTACGTGTATATAATGGCAAAGTCTTTTATTACATGTCTATGGTTTAACTGCGAATAACTGAAAAATTTCCATTAATCACAGATATATAGCTATAAGTCAATCCAAAAACAAACATTTCCATTTTATTGCGATTTATTGACAGTTGTCTCTCTGCAAGTCAGAGAATCAAAAGAATCATCTAGAAACTATTTTCTAAATTTCTAGGATGTCGAGTTATCATTACTTTATATGATGCATACTTGTTTTTTTTTTGTCCACATCTGTTGGTCACTGTGCTCTCCGGCATTCATTTTATAACATGCATCTATTGGATTCTTTAGTACACATCATCAGTTATGTTTCTTGCTGAGGTTCATTAGGAGTTTTGGGTCTTTCAGCATCATACCCCCTATCCATGGTAACCCAGCTGATACGGATCAGGTATCAACTCGTGTAGCTTCCGTCAGCTACAACTTTTTCCATCTTCCAAACTACACATTATACTACTCTTCTTGGCAATTTATTGTTCAATCACGGATGACTTCTGGTTCACCAGCAGTGTACACTCTTCCATAAAAAGGAAGGAAACATAGCCACAATTTCTATCTGGTCAGGAATATGGCAGCGTGCTTGGTTTGAAGTGGTAAGTACAGATTTCATCCCCCCCACCCCGACACATAGACACACACATGCACACGCAGAGAAACGCACTCTAACATCTCATTCTGCTTACACTTATCCTCATTTTCATCCATGTTAATCATCCAGCGATGGAAAAGAAAGAAAAAAAAAATTTCCTTTTCCCTCTTCCCACTTTTTACCGACCCTCCACCTAGATGAGTTAATAAACGCACACACGTATCAATGCCACCAAATGCATACACAAAAAAGACAAAACAAAAACTAAATACCTTAACCCTGGTAGGGGGCAAACAGGTGCTAGATCTTAACCAGGGATAACCCGTAGATAACAATGGTTTGGGGTACCGTATTTCTGTCCCCTAGTCAAGACTCCATTGTCAGATATAGTTTTAGGTCATACCCAGGACCCCTCCCCCCCGCAAAAAAATTATATATGTATATATAAACCGTAACTTCTTTTCATTTGCTTACTCATCAGAAGTAAAGATAAAATAATAACTCCTCATCACAGAAATTCAGAAAGAAGATTGTGAGAGCCAGGCACCAAGTTAATGCTTCTGTGGCTAAAAGCCAGATGATGAAAATGTGTCTGTGTGTACATGAGTCCCATGCAGACTTCCAGTTAGCTTTAAAAAAATAGAATATATTTCTTTCATCCAATCAGACGTCCTTCTGCCAAGATCAAAAATGGCTGATTTGGAACAGATTTCTTGGGCTCAGGTATAAATGAAGGTAGTGAACCGGCTTAAGAAAAGGAGTCGGTCATAGTTATTTCCACCATAGTCCATGCCTACTGTACCAAACACATTCATCCTCATAAATAGAAGCATGGTGTATCACTACTGAACATCATAAGAAATAATAAGTTTATTTTCCTATATTAATATGACACACAAATACTGACATTATCACACACCTATATTATCCAATTTAATCATAACCACACAGTTCCATTCCTACAATTGCTATGAACATTATTAAGAAACAAAGATTCTATTCATTTAATTCTTTCAAACAACTTAATGTATTGTTGTTGGTATATAAAGTTGTTTCATTTGATATTACCTACATCTTTTTATCTTTAATTTTATTATTGTGAGGTTGTTCTATGAGGCCAAATTTTGAGCATGTCTGCAACAGGATTAACAAACTCCTTATGAAAGCCAGAGGACACAATGGTCCAAACATTGTGATAATAACAAAAAAGCTGAGGATAATAGTCTGTGTCTAAATAATATAAGTTGAATTGTTCACCTGTATTGCATACAATCTATTATTTTACATAATTAGGTTACAATAAAATTTGTATTTTATAAGAATACTATCTTATGAAAATTGAGATGTAATTGAGTTGAATGCTTTGTATTATAGATTGCGGGTCGCTGTATCATAGATTTGGGGATGGGGCATTAGTTATTTGCACCAACCCTGCATATTCTGTATGCTTTTGAAATATTTTCAACGCATTTTAAAATGCCACCTCCTGTGGGGAAAGATATTTTGTTTAATACAAGTCATTTTTTAAAATAATAATAGTGATATTTATTAACACACACACATTCACACATACAGACGTGCATACACAAACTGTAATAAGCAGCTTTTATTTTATAACTTTTTCATCATTGTTTCTTTTTATATAAATTTACCTTGAAGATGAACAATTTTTAAGAATATTTACTGCAATTTTCATAATGATCGAATCTGTGGAATAGAATTTATTTTCTATTTTCTGGAATGAGCAGTTACCATTATTTACTCCAATTATATAAGGACTATCTACTAATCTTTCTTTTGGTTATCACAGCGTTTCAACTGTTGTGCCCTCTGGACTTCATCAGGTGTATATCAATCTGGATAACCTACATAGAATTCTGAGCAGAACCTTTTGTTTAATCTACAGGGGTAGACTGTTCTCTTTCCACTGCCCACGTCTAGAGACATCCTATTAAACTGCCCATATGTAGAGATATCCCTAGATATGAGCAGTGTAACAAGAACAGTCTACCCCCTGAATTCCCTGTAGAACTGAAAGTAACATCCAGATTTGATGTGCCTTCTCAGGCTAACATTCTCTGAGAACATGAAGCGGAAAGATTATATTGATTCAATTGCTAGGTCTGCTACTAAGAAATCTGGTTTACTGTGTCATGCTAGACAATTTTTCTTTCCAGAATCTATCTTACATATACTATTCATTCATTCTTTGACTACTGCTGCCACACATGGTCTGGTGTTCCTGCTATATATTTAGAGATTCTTGATAAAATCCAAATAAGAATCAGCAATATTATTGGCCCTGATGTGGCATCTCAGGCTCATGTCTTTCCCACCACAGTAATACATATTCCCTGTGACTTTTCTATAAATACTTTCATTGTTACTGTTCTGATGAACTTTGTTTATGGTACTTAAACTTTATGAATTTTATCCCAGTAATAGATTGATAACAAAGTCTTATCATTTGACAGTTGACTTGGTTAGATGTAACCGGAAGTTCTATGCTAACAGTTTCTTTTCTTGCAGTTCTTGCTTGTGGAACATGCTGCCAGCTCCATGCTTTCCAGCCAGCTTCGATCTTCAAAAATGTAAATGCAATGTCAATCATTATCTACTGTCTTTTTTAATCCTCTTCTTTTGTTGTTCTTGTTCTTAATGATGTTTCGCTTTTTTCTTATTCTTTCACTCTCAATAACTGCTTGTGTCTTAGTGGCTTTATTGCATTACTTTGGGTGAAATGATTAAAAAACAGACATCAGCAGTATAATGAGAACACTTTACAATCATAATTTAAATAAAGGGTTCAGTTCAGAATTGGCTGTAAGTTACGTACATCAATTTTCTCCTGAGGAAGGCTGGAGAGCACACCAGCCAAAATGTCATCATAACAACAACAAAGATGAGGACAATAGTCTGAATATAAATAGTGTAAATAGATAACTGCTCATCCCAGAAATTTAGAATTGAAATTCAGACAGTGGGGTTATCATTAAGTACATTATTTATATTCAAACTATAGTCCTCATCTTTGTTGTAACTATCACCTGATCACCTTCTGTCTGAATTTTGGGGATGAGGAATTATTATTTATATTCGGACTATTGTCCTCATCTTTGTTGCTACTATCACCTGATCACCTTCTGTCTGAATTTTTGGGATGAGGAATTATCATTATTTATATTCAGACTATTGTCCTCATCTTTGTTGTAACTATCACCTGATCACCTTCTGTCTGTGTTTCTGGGATGAGTAGTTATCATTATTTATATTCGGACTATTGTCCTCATCTTTGTTGTTACTATCACCTGATCACCTTCTGTCTGAGTTTCTGGGATGAGAAGTTATGATTATTTATATTCGGACTATTGTCCTCATCTTTGTTGTTACTATCACCTGATCACCTTCTGTCTGAATTTCTGGGATGAGGAGTGATGTTGCTATTAGGTTGGTGCAAAAATAATGTTGTTTTCTCACATGAAGTTGAATGTCAAAAAACGACATTATTTTTGCACCAACCTAATATTATAACAATGTTTTGGATGTTGTGCCCTCCAGCTTTTCTTCAGGTGCCTGTTGATCCTTTGGCTGAATTTTTGTGAGGAGGAGTTATTATTTAAATATTTATACCCTCCTCATGAAGACCTGAGAGCACAATGGCTGAAACGTTGTGATAATAGCAAGAAAAATGTGGACAAAAATCCAAGTGTAAATAATGTAAATAATCAATTATGAAAATACAGATGCAAAGTTTTATAATAATTCAAATCTACAAGTAACCAATAGAGAAACTAAACATGTCAAAATTACTAAAAAGATTAAAGTGTTTATTTATTGATGACTTGTCAGAAGGTATGAGTGTAATGAAACGGTTACTGCCAAATGTCAGGGTTACCAGTGTTTTAGAAATTACAGCTTAAAGAGATTAAATATTTAAAAGACAATACAAAAACATTTGGTTCAACAACTGAATTTATTTAAAATTAATGGATGTGATATTTCAAGATCCAAACAAGTCTCTTTGACAGTAATGCACAAATAATTTTAAAAATGCAAATATTGAACACATTTCAATAAAGTTTCTTAATAAGAGAAATAAAGAATTTATGACAGGAAAGTTATAATGTGCTAAGTTGAAAGTTATTAATACACATGACCAATGTACTTTTTCTTGTTTTTGGTTAGATAAAATATATTTTAATTTAAATATTATGACATGTACAGTGAATGTCAAAAATAACTATTTACTAATGTCTTAAAAGTAAATCTGATTGGTTCAGTAAGGTCAAATATGCAGCTGGCACCTTATATATTTCATTTACCTTCAGGACATGGCTTCATTAATGATGTAATGAATATGCATACATCTGGGTTCCCCCTCACAGTAAGATGATTGGCTGATGTCAGCCATAAATACAGGCCGATGAGAGGACACCCATTGGACTACGTCATCGTCTATCCTATTGCCTATGCCTATGGCCTACACCTATTGCCTACGACTACAACGAGTACCAGTCGATTACGGCTACCTGCTAGATTGTCCTACTTGGTTACAGTAGCCAAAACCATTTAACTACTTCAAACAAATATATCCCTTTTTGGGACATATCAGTTGGCGGCAAGATTCGAAACAACCTTACAAGTTAAAACAAAAGAAAAAAATACAGTCGACAACACTTACTAATGAAGAACGTTAGAAAGTCTTGTTCGACACTTACAGAAAGTAAGTAATTTTTTCCCTCAATTTTGTTTTAATGCTTATTAACGAGGAACGTTAGAAAAGGAAAAACTTGTGCAATGCTTACAGAAAGTAAGAAATTACCCCCCCCCTCTTGTTTGGACTTAGAAAATTTATTGTCTACATAAATTGGAGCAACATTTTTTTCTTGTGGATATGTTGGCAGAATGGAACAAATTGCGGAATTAACTAAGGTGCTACAAGTCACTTTACAGCAACAATTCCAACAACAACAACAGTTCCAACAACAACAATTCCAACAACAAATACAACAACAATATATTCAGCAACAAGAAAGTTTTGAAAAGTTATTCAAACAACAGGCAAAAGGCAATAAATCACTTTGGAAAGACGTATTATTTAGGACAACAAAAGAACTGGGTTCTAGATTTTTTCTGCTGAAGGAATTTCAAATTCACTCTCTGTTGTGAGACTGATACTTCCCTACATCATGGACTCTCCCAGTACTATATTATTATGTGAATCGTAGTATCATGGGAGTGGCACCAGTAATGCGCAGCCGCGTACGATACCAATATCGGACACCAATGGATAGTAAGCTCTGCTTACTCTTACACTATTCTTTGTAACTTTTCTATTTAATATATCTTTCTTACCTTTAATCCGTGTTCCGTGTTTTCCTTCCGTGGCCCCTACTTCGGATCCACATCACTCTCTGAATTTAAATACGGCCCTGACAGTGGTTCAATGTTTCCAGCTTATTTTCGGAGGTTTGAAACAATATTTACGAAAAGATGCAAACAATGCTCCGACGAGGAAAAAATCACTCTATTATTATAGAAGTTGGGAACAGAAGAAAATACAAAATACGCAAATTTAATCCTCCCAAAGAAGCCAGAAGAAATGACATACAGTGAAACAGTAGAAAATTTGTCGAAAATTTTCGATAAAAGAGATAGTCTGTTTCATACACGATACAAGTGTCTGAATATCGTAAAACAAGAGGATGTTGATTTTGTCACGTATGCAGGTATGGTTAACACACAGTGTGAGGCGTTTAAATTAAAGGAATTGTCAAGCGACATGTTCAAGTGTCTAATTTTTGTGCAGGGTCTAACCACACCGAAGGAAAAAGAAATTAGATCAAGAATCCTCATTATCATGGAACAGGATCCGAAGATTACGCTACAAAAAGTAACGGAAGAATGCCAGCGAATTATAAATATAAAGAAAGATAATACTCGGATTGAGGAGAAGAGCATTTCGCAAGTACAAACTGTAAGACAACAGAAGTGGATAAAAAATAAATAAAGAAAAATTATATGCAGTTCGTGTGGAGGACAGCATATAAAGAAGGATTGTTTCTTTAGGGATAAAAAATGTTTCAATTGTGGGCGTGTAGGCCATAGAAGTTCCCATTGTCGGACAAAACAGAAAAAAGTGAAATCAAAGTCTCAAACAAAGGCGAACGTAGTTTTGTCTAAAAATGAAATTGAGGAGGGTCAAAGAAGAAAATACCTCAATGTAAAAAATAAATGGGCAGAAATTATTACTCGATTCAGGAAGTGATATCTTGGTGATAAACAAGCAAACATGGAAAAAAATCGGTTACCCACCGTTGACTAACACAGACAAAATTGTTAGGGGAGTGTCAGGAAAAAGACTTAAGTTTGAAGGTGGATTAAAATGTAACATTTCGTTCATGGGAAAAATTCACAAATCGAAAGTGTATGTGTTCCCTGGATCGTATTGTTTAACTTGTGAGAATTACCGGTAAATTCTTTCTGTAACAAGGTTAACGTCATAGAGAACTGTAAGACGAAGCAAAGAGAAAGATTTATTAGGGAGTTGAAAAGCGAATTCCCTCGCGTCTTTTCAGAAGAACTAGGTCTGAGCACAAAAACAGAAGTCAATTTCGATTTGAAAGAAAATGTTAAAGCAATCTTTAAACCAAAGAGAAAAGTACCATTTTCGGCACTAGACACAATAAATGAGGAATTAGAAAGGTTGAAAAAATTTGGCGTAATTTCAAAAATCGATTACTCGGATTGGGCGTCTCCAACCGTATATGTAAAAAAGAAAAACCGAAAAATCAGAGTGTGTGCTGATTTCTCGACAGGCTCAAATGACTGTTTGAAAGACCATGCGTACCCTCTACCGTCTCCGGAGGATATATTCACTAAATTAAACGGAGGTAGAGTATTTTCAAAGTTGGACTTGTCGGAGACTTACCTTCAGGTTAAAGTCAGTGAAGAATGTTCGAAGTACCTGACAATAAATACGCATAAAGGGATTTTTTTAAACTAAATCGTCTCCCTTTTGGATTGAAGGTAGCTCCAAGCCTATTCCAGCAAATAATGGACACAATGTTGGCTGGAATGGAGTATGCAATCACATACTTAGATGATATTTTGATTAAAAGTGAAAACGAGGCCCAACACAAAACGCATATTAGAGCAGTATTTCAGAGAATTGAGGAATACGGGTTCAAGCTGAGTGCTGAAAAGTGCGAGTTCTTCTTAAAGAAGATAAAATATTTAGGTCAGATAATTGATAGTAAAGGAAGAAAAGTTGATCCAGAAAGGGCTGAGGGTATAAAAAATATGCCAGCACCTGATAATGTGGCTAAACTCCAGGCGTTCTTGGGATTAGTAAGTTACTGTAGCATTTATATCCCCAAAATGTATTATATGAGAGCTCCTTTAAATAATTTGGTGAAAAAGAGCGCAAAGTGGATATGGTCGAAAGAATGTGAACAGGCTTTTAGAAAAATAAAAAGCTGTCTATTAGCAGACCTATCGTTAGCACATTTCGACCCGAAGAGGAAAATCATTGTAGCAGCAGATGCTAGTAATGAGGGACTAGGTGCGGTATTGCTTCATAAATTTGAGGACGGATCTACGAAGCCAATAGCACATGCCTCGAGAACGTTACTGCCCGCGGAATGAAGTTACAGTCAAATCGAAAAAGAGAGTTTACTTTAGCAATAATCTACGCTGTAAAACAATTTCACAGGTTTCTATATGGAAGAGAATTTACTCTGTAAACAGTCCACAAACCACTGTTAACAATATTTGGTTCAAAAACAGGTATACTGACTCACACGGCAAATCGACTACAGCGTTGAATTATAATTTCAAAATGGAATATGTGCCTTCAAAGAAGCTAGGACACGCCGATGAGTTGTCGAGGTTAATACCTAAATATACGGAACCACTGGAAGAAACAGTAATAGCGGCGTTAAGAGACGAAAGTGAATTGTCGGGTCTGTTATGCAACACTATTAGAGAACTACCGGTTACGCTAGAAGATGTGAAAAAAGTAGCAGAGAACATTATTTCATTAAAAAAAAATGAAAAAGCAAGTCTGGTTGAACGAGAAAACTAAAAAAGGAATTAGTGTATCACCTTTTTCAATCTGCGAACAGGTATTACTATACGAAGATAGAGTTGTAATGCCGTGTACGCTAGAAAAGAAAATTCTGAAAGAATTTCTCACTGGCCATCCAGGGATTTCGAGAATGAAATCTCTAATGAAAGGCTATACTTATTGGCCGAGGATGGACCAAGACATAGAAAATTTGGTGAAACAGTGCAGAGGATGTCAACTGGCAGCAAGGGATCCACGGAACGCAGTTTACGGGAAGAGAATTCAAGGAATTCTGTACATCATTGTCCATTGATCACGTGACAACACCAGTATCTCATCCAAGATCGAATGGACAGGCAGAATAATTTGTGGACACCTTTAAACGAGCATGGAAGAAAATTCAAAGCGGGGACACGAATGAAAGAAGTATTCAGAAATTTTGGGCAGTAATCACGCCAAACCCGAAAACGACGTCAGGGTTATCGCCAGCAGAGTTAATGTCTGCGAGAAAAATACGCTCTGTATTCAACAGGCTGTTGCCTAGTTCGGTGAAGAAAACTGCTAAAAAAGAAGACCATCTGATTAAAGCGTATAAGCCAGGTGATACTTTTTTTTTCAAGAACTTTAGGGCTGGGAAAATGTATTGGGAAGAAGGAATGATAACTGAAAGAACTGAACAGGTCATATATGACATAAAAGGGGAAAAATTTCGGTGCAAAAGACATTGGAATCAATTGAGACCCAGACACACTACAGAGGTCACGGAAAATACCAAAGAGATTCCAATGGAAGTCCTGTATGACGCGTTTGAAATTCCCGTTTCAGTAAGTCAACATTCGCCAATGGAGGTATCCCCGACCTCAAGGCCAGAGGTACCAGTGTGTCAAACGCCACCACTGCAAGGAGGATTGAGGCGAAAAAGACTTAGGAAAAAAGCTAAATTTCACGGGAAAATTTTGCTCAGGGGGAGGTGATGTAATGAATATGCATACACCTGGGTTCCCCCTCACAGTAAGATGATTGGCTGGTGTCAGCCATAAATACAAGCTGATGGGATGACGCCCATTGGACTACGCCATTGCATATCCTATTGCCTACGGCTATTGCCTACACCTGTTGCCTACGACTACGATGAGTACCAGTCGATTACGGCTATCTGCTAGATTGTCCTACTCGGTTACAGTAGCCAAAACCACTTAGCTACTTCAAACAACTGTATCCCTTTCCGGGACATATCAATTAATTTTGTCTCTCCTAAACCCTGTTCTGCTATTCATTTACTCAAGCTCACTAAGTAGGTTATGCATTTTCCCACCGTCCCTCTTGCCTTCAGTCTGTCCTGTGAGTATCAAATTTTCCAAGCCATCTTTCCTCATTATGTGCTTTAGTGTCCTTTTTGCTTCTTTTTTCTCTAAAACTTTGTTGTTGCTCACATGGATTTTCAGCATCTTTCTGCAGAACCACATTTCTGTTGGTTCAAGTTTCTTCTTCATCTGTGAAGATATTATACAGTATTCACTGCCATATAGGGGGATTGATATTATGTAACAGTTCAGTAATCTTTCCTTTTGTTTCTAATGAAATTTTTCCTGTTTCGTTAGACTTTGTTTAGCTTTTGGAAAGCAACCTCTGCTATCCCAATGTTGATTCTGATTTCAATGTTACATGCACTGTTAAAACAATTACCAGATATTTCAATTGTTGTACTGGCTTGATTTTGGTACTTCCAGTTTGCAGTCTACATGTTGAGCGTTTTCTGACAACCATGCATTCTACCATCTATGATTATTCTTTCTTTTCTCTTTCCTTCACTTCCTTCTGCAGGAGGGTCTTATAGTTTCCTTTCTGTGTCTGATGTCAACACTGTATCATCTGTTGTTAAGATTGTGGCTGCCAATAATGAATTTTGGTAAGACTTGAATTCCCTCAGAATTGCCTTGCTGTATAGGTTGAATAAGTCCAATGAGAAGATACATCTTTGTCTTATACCCCTTTCTATTTTCGTATATTTACTGAATTCATTTTCTATCCATAGTCAGGCAGTTTGCTACCAGTATCAATTATGTACCATGCATGATACATGCTTAGGCGATCATGTATCTTTTGATACATGACTGACGAGGCAGATATTTTCCCGCAGTAGTTTGACATTTCTTTCTGCAGTAGACCAGTTGCTATCCAAGGCTATAGAACCCAGTCTGTCCTGCTATTTACCCATACCTGGAGGAAGAAAGAGAGGATTCATACCTTTGCCAAGGGTATTAGTATGTAAGTGAATGTAATGGATTCAACTGGAATTTGAACTTGGCTCTCCGATTCCTCAATCTGAGCTGCTATCCATTACTCCACCGTGCATCCTATACCAGTATAGGTTTTGAATTATTCTAATAACGTTCTCAATATGTCAAGGTTGGTAAGAAGTTCCAGCAGTTCTTTGTGATATAGTTTATGAAGGACTTTTGTATAATCATTCTGTGTCCATGTTCTCTTAAACATTGTCGTTACTCGTATATTCGGTCCAAGGTATTCTCAGCATCTTACTGTAGAGACGCATTTCACCCAGTGAGAAGATACATCCTTGTCTTACATTCCATTCTATTTTTGTATATTTATTGAATTCATTTTCTATCTGTATGCAAGCGGTTTGGAGCCAGTATAGATTCTGAATTATTCTAATATCCTTCCCAAATATTTTAAGGATATATTCATGAAACAAAGAAAGCAGTGCTGAAGACTGCTATGTAATATCCAACTTTCTATATGGCAGAGAATGCTGAACACCTTCTTCACAGATGAAGAGAAGACATGAAATCTGGTACTACAGAAGGATGCTGAGAATACCATGAACTGAACATGTGAGCAACATGAAAATGTTAAGGAAATTGCAAATATAAAGGGCACCTGCACAGAAATAGACAGTTTAAATTTCTAGGAAAGTTGATTAAATACACTGTAAGATGAATAAATACACATGTACAAATGAAGAATGAATATTTTAAAACTGGGAACTTACTGGGATCTTTCAATGAACTTTCGGCCATATGAACTATTCATGATGTGGTACATATCACAAATTTGTTATTATTTTTTAATATTTAAAGTTCTAGGACACAATGAAGAAAGTAGGTTTGTAGAATTTGACACTCACAAGACATAATGAAGACAAGATTGACAGAGAGAAATATGAATAACCTACCTAATGAGTTTGTGTATATGGATGGCAGAACAAGAATTGGGGTGGATAGTGAAAAAAAAACATTAAGAGCTACAAAGAATAGAAGCCATGATTATTTATGTCCTGAAGATACACTGCACATTGAAAAAGAATGTATTATTATTAAATAAGCTTAGCTAAGTTTGGCACAAGGCCACAAGTATGGGGAAACCAGTGAGAATAGAACTCATTATTAATGATCTACAAGTGTGTCCTGTAAACATTTCCATCAAGATGAGGTGGGCATTATGTTTACTAATCATAGGTTAGTTTGGCACATGGCCACAGCTACAGGTTACTCAGTGAGGATTATTCATTAGTAATGGTTAACAAGTCTAGATCACTAATCCTTATTTTATGCTAAAGTGCACAAACTGTCTATATTTCTGTTTATATTGCTGAGATGAGGTATTATAAACATTTACACTGTTTACATTGTTTGAACTATTGTGCTCATCTTTATTATCATATTAATACTGCTGGTGGATGAAAGGGTTCAGTTCGAAATACCAACATCTATCACCTGAAGAAGGCCAGGGTATACAATGGCCGAAACGTTGTGAATATAATAATAAAGATGAGGACAACAGTCCAAACAATGTAAATAGTGTAAATGCCCTCTACCAAAATTTTCCTGTTTCTTTATACTTTGTTTAGCTTTTAAAGGTCATCATTTGCTATCAGATTTTGATATCGCATTTTTTTGTCATCTGGAATGAACATGCAAAGACATGAAATATTGTAAAAGAAACTGAAAACAATGTTAGATATCAACATATGAAACTAACCTATTGTTGAGTCTTGACTCATTGTTGAATCTCGCCTATTGCATGGAATAATAATGCAACACAAAATGTACTTAGAACAAGAATGTATTATAACAAGAAAGTGTACACAATAAGTACATATAGTATTTCTGTATATTTCTGGGAAGACGTTCCTGGAGAATGTGTTGACTAGTCGCAGTCGATCAGAGTCTCTAGTTGGATCTCGTGATTCCTCTCTCCCGTCTTCCGGTACCAACCATTATTTATATAGTTGGTAGTCACCTATGCAGATTAGGTGGATCCTACCACAACACCTATGTATTAGGTTGGTGCAAAAATAATGTCGTTTTTTGACATGATCTTGAACGTCAAAAAACGACATTATTTCTGCACCAACCTAATAGATATAGCTGTTATTAACATTAGCAACATAGGAAACTTAAACCCTGAAAATACGCTGCTATCTTTTGACATCTAAAAATAAAACAGTTGGATTTAGATCACTAAGTCGTTCAGTCATTTCTTATTCAGTCCTATTTTCCTTTTTCATTTTGCTAAACCCTACCCATTATCCGTTATTGTGCATAGATTAAGCATTCACATATATGCAACGGCAATGTCAATTATTGCACTTCTATGGTTTAACTGTGATGACTGAAAAATTTCGACTTTATTTTGATTGACTAGAAACCTGCGCACAAACTTCATAATATTTTGCTTGGTTTAATGCATTTTAGAAAATTAATTTGATGTTAAACCAAAAAAAAAGAATTACTGTCCGAATTTGATAAGAAAATAAAGGTTTGCATTTAACGTCTTCAAGAATATAAAGATATAGTACCAAAATTTCTATTTCTTAAAGAGTCCTTGTAAATGCATTCATTTTTCTGAATGCTAGCAAAGATTCCAAGTTATCGTATTTCCCTGATTGCTACGGAGGTGAATGTCACCTGTGATAGCCCATTGGCAAGCACCATAAGAACAAATCAGAGATGTTCAAATACAATGGTTACAGCGGTATGGAACACCAGTGTGTCATTCAATACAATCGACCTTTTCATTCAGTGCATACCAGTCTGTGATTGTTCCTGCGAGTCACTTGTCGCACTCAGCAGGAATTGGCATCGTTCTTTCGCAGAGTTTTCCAGTGGGGGAGCACGTGGGAGTAAGAAAGAGCTCAGCACCATCCCTTCTCCCTAAGGCAACACATGACAATCAGCAAGAAATAAATCGAGATTATAAAAAAAATATAAAGACAAAAAAAAAGAAAAACAGAAAGAATTGGTAGAAACTGTAAGCATTGAAGAAGACATCTTTGAATGCCAGAGAGATCACCGTGTGTATAAAACATTGATGCTACTGATGGTACCAGAGATAATCTTTCTTTTTGTTGAACTGGTCCAAGGAGAAGGGCAATGTCTGTCTCAAGAACAAAGAAACAACCTTGAACAAGACTTGAACTCCCGTATGTCACAAGCACATTATTCACAGACTTTTATCGAAATGGATAAATACTTCATCTGTTATCTTCTTGATACTCAATTTTTTCTTTATATTGATGACTATATTCTGATAATGGTAGTAGTTTTCTTCTTAGATCCTTTCACACTCAGTATCTCCTTGCATCTTAGTGGTTTTATTAAGTTGCTTGGGGTGAAATTTTTAAAAAAAATGAGCTGATCATCTTTTATTAATATATAACATATACAGTGGGCACCTTGAAGTGGTGTAATGGTTATCAAGCTTGTCTTGCTAGAACAGTTATTACTGAGTAGTGAGTTTGATCCTCACTGGGTGTCCCATACCTTTGGCCTTGTGCCACATCTAAGCTACACTTGGAAAATCAATATATAACATATACAGACTATGATGGATAAATTGTCACCATTTTATATTTTTAATTTCACACATATGCGTTGTTTGTTTTTGATTTTGTTGACTGCACAGTATAGTAGAGTAAGTTGGGCACCATCTGTGAGAAAAAGAGCACAATGACACAATTCACTCTGACAGAAGTTTAGAAATGGCATGCTGTACTGCTTAGCTTTCACACCAGAAGCTCCAATACGAACATTTCAGAGTGTTTGGGTGTCAATCTGAGGACAGTGCAGAGGATTCAGAAAGAGTTGGATGAGTCTAATGGTGATTACGAAGGTATGGCAGGTTGGAAAACACACTCTGATCATCCTGATAAGAAAAGAATACCCGAATTTGTTGGTGAGAGCCTCAGACTCAACACCAAGGCCTACATCAAGTGCCTTGAGTATGTAATGCTGCCCTGGGTCAAGAGGATGATTGCTGGAAGATCCTGTGTCTAGCAACAGGACTGTGCACTGTGCCACATAAGCAGAACTCAATTTAGACAATTTCTGTTATCACATCACCCCTTATATCTGGCCACCTAACTCCCCAGATTAAACCTCCGCGATTCTTATGTGTGTGGCGCAGTTGAGTGTGAGACCAACAAAACACCTTGTAATACCAAATATAAACTAAATGCAAGAATTATGGCAGTATTCACCAACTTAAGGAGACCATCCAGAAGCGATGCAAGAGATTTTGAAATTGCCTGGAGGCTGTGGCTGAAGCCAATAGTGATTTTATTGAATACATTTAGTCTTTAATATTTCAAGTGTAATTTTGGCAAATATATCTGTTAAAATGAGATGTCAGTGTTATTTTCATTTTTGCATAATTTAGACGACAATTTATTAATCACACCCTGTATATATCATTAGAAACGTTTTTTTATGTTTATCGTAATATTAGCCGTTTCCCTAGAAAAAAATATTTGGCATTCATTCACTGAGGAATCAGTACTGCTTTCAGTTGAAATTTATAAAATCTTTCTAAAAAAAAAATCTTTCAAGAAAGTACATTTTTCAAGTTCAGTAGCTTTTATCACACTTTCCAGTATTGATAGGAGCTTCTTCCCCAACCTACTATTTGAAATAGTGTGAAATGTCAACATCTTGATTATATCATTATTTTCTTTTTGAGTGCTATCCATTTTAGTTGTTACTGCTGTTGGTAGTCCTCAAGTGATGTGGTTCCTGTTATTTGGTACAGTTCTTTATTTGAAGTAGTGCAGAACATTGATATCTTGATTATGTCATTATTTTCCCTTTGAGTTACATGTGCTCTCCATTTTAATTGTTGCTGCTGTTGGTAGTCCTCAAGTGATGGGGTTTCTGTTATTTGGTACAGTTCTTTATTTGAAGTAGTGCAGAACATTGATATCTTGATTATGTCATTATTTTCTCTTTGAGTTACATGTGCTATCCATTTTAATTGTTGCAGCTGTTGGTAGTCCTCAAGTGATGTGGTTTCTGTTATTTGGTACAGTTCTTTATTTGAAGGAGTGCAGAACGTTGATATCTTGATTATGTCATTATTTTCCCTTTGAGTTACATGTGCTCTCCATTTTAATTGTTGCTGCTGTTGGTAGTCCTCAAGTGATGGGGTTTCTGTTATTTGGTACAGTTCTTTATTTGAAGTAGTGCAGAACATTGATATCTTGATTATGTCATTATTTTCCCTTCAAGTTACACTTTTCTAGATCTTGGGGCTCCATTGTTCGTAATTTTTATCAAATAACTGTATTCAGATCCACAATTATTTCTACTCAATAGCCTCTAGAATAATATGAAGCATAACCATTATTTCCCACCCACATTATTTTCCCAGCCACAATGTGGTGTGCTCGAAAAATAAAACATCCCTATAACTCTAGAAGCATACACACAACCCATACAACCAATTAAAAAGCAAAAATAAAATCTTCCTTGATAAGGACTAAAAGTATAGATAAAAGAGCTCAGAATTACAGGACATATATATATATATATATATATATATATATATATATATATATATATATATATATGGAAATAGGCTATTTCAAGCTGGTCTGTACATAGCTATCATAAGCCCTTAAATGTCTGTTTCGGAGATTTTTTAAAATTTAGTCCAGAGGAGGACTGACATTGAAAATAAATTTAAAACAAAGCTCTGAGACAGACACTTATGGGCTGATGATAGCTGCATACAGACCAGCTTGAAATAGACTATCCCCATTTTGAGGTAATTTTTGTTTTTTGCTGTTCATTATATATATATATATATAATTTTGCGATTACCAAAAAGGTTAGAGATTTGATTCAGATCAAGGAAATCATCCAGTTTTGCAAAGACATACTACAACATCTGGTTTATACCTAATTGGAAAAAATTCACCTTTCAACAATGGCTGCTTGGCATTTGTTTACGTTTGTAAAATCAATACACTAGATTTAGCTGACTCATTCTGCTGAGTGAAGATGGCTCAGTGGTAGATCGGTCGGGTTTTGATCCAGGCTTGAGGCATTCAGTTATCTAGTTGCACTGAGGAGCTGTGATACAGTGAAACAGTACTGTCTGTGAATGACATATATATATATATATATATATATATATATAGGCAGATGTATATATGCATTTTAGCATATGTATATATATATATATATATATATATATATATGTATGTATATATATATATATATATATATATATATATATATATATATATATATATATATATGTATATATATATTGTCATATTCTCTCATTTTCAGCCTTAGTGGGTTTATTACCTTGTTGGGGTGAAATGATTATATATATATATATATATATATATATATATATATATATAATGATGATGAAAGTAGAGACTTTAAAAACCCATGGAAATATTTTATTTCACAACACTGATTCCTTGGCCCTGTCTCATCAGACCAAATGATTTCAACAATAAATGGATCTAAAAATTCATCGAGGCACAGGCAAAAACAAAATATTTAATCATAACATCTGCTTTAAAATAAAGTTTCACTATGTGGGAAGGGAAAAAGAGAGAAAGAGAAAGGGGGGAGAAAGAGTAAGAGATATGTATGTCTAGAGAGAGATATATAGGTGAGGGGGTGTAATATAGAGAGGGAAATGTTGTGTATTAGAGCAAACAGGTTGACCTCTTTTCACCGGAAGTGAGAAGTAAGGTAGAGAGAATATCTTCCAAAAGGAGCAAAGCAGAGAGACAAAGGAAAGATAAGAATCTATATATAAAAAAATAACAATGACTACACTTCATCTATAGGTCTAAAAATACTTTCTATTCTCTGCTTTTACAACGTGGCTCTCCACAACTTCTCAGACTTTGTTGCTGTAAGTAATACTTGTTTTTCCTTATGAGCTATCCCAGTCACTGTTTTGTCATATGTTTACACAAGTTACTAGGATGGACACTAATGAAAAAACATATTCATATATATGATTGGCCCTGATCTGTCATCTCGTCTGCAGTCGCTCTCTCACAGACGCGATGTTGCATCGCTCTGCCTTTTCTACAAGTACTTCCACGGTAATTGCTCTGAGGAGTTGCTTTCGCTTGTCCCTAAGCCTCGTGAATTTAAGCGTCCTATGAGGCTGGCATCCCGTTCCCACCCCTTCACTGTTGAAACTGTTAGATGTAGACGTCTTTTCTACTCCAATAGCTTCATGTCTCGCACATCTCGCCTATGGAACTCCCTTCCCTATTACTGTTTCCCTGACAAATACAATCTCCAACAGTTTAAGTGTAGCGTCAATCGTCATCTCCAATTGCCTTGATCTATCCACTTCCTGACATCTTTCATTCCTATCTGCTCTCGCTCTATATCTTCCGTAACCCCCTTGCCTTGATCGACCCTCCGTCCTTCTCTTTCTCCACATCCCTTCCTTTACCACTCCTATCTGCTCTTCCTCCAACCCTTCTGTAACCCCATGCGTGATAGTGGCCACCGGCCTTGCTTGGGGTGATACGCTTAAAAAAAAAAAAAAAAAAAAAGAAATATATATATATATATATATGCACACACAAATGTATACATATAGGCATATGTGTATAGAAATATAAAGCAATATGTATATTGTACGTGTTTACTAACAAATATTTTATTTATGCTATTCTCTATATTGGGAAAATATCAACATGAAGTGGTATTTCTACACAATGGAAAATGTACCAAGAATAGAGCGACATATTTGAAAATGATATAACTTGATTAGAAATAAAAGTCTCAGTAGATTTAATCTATCCAACGAAGCCAAAGCAACTAGACATGTCTAAAATATCAGTGATCAGTTTTGATTCCCCAGTGATTGGTAATATTTGTGAGTCGTTTGGTCAAATATGGGAAATAAAATAATGTTATAAATATCTTTTTCACTTATCATGTTCAGATTTCCCTTTCACTCTTTTCCTCACTTTTCCTCTCCCTTCCCTCTCTCTTCCCTCCCTCCCTCATTTCCTCCATTTTCCCCTCTTCCCTATGTTTCACTCCCCCTTTTCTCTCTTTCCCTTCCTCTTCCATGCTTACCTCTCTCCTTGCTCTCTCTCTATATATATATATATTTATGTATATATATATATATATATATATATATAAAACACACACACACACACACACATACATACACACACACACACACACACACACACACACACATATATATATATATATATATATATATATATATATATGATAGGATAAGGAACAATGTTTATAGATCTAAGATGTTTCACTTTTATCAAAGCTTCTTTAGAATATACAGGAGAAAAATGTTTGCTTTTCTTTGGTTAAGTAGACCTCACATGTATCTGTCCTGTCAAGCAGTGTTAGTGTGTATAATTTATGTCTGTATGTGTATCATAATTCTAGTTTGTGTGTGTGTGTGTGTGTGTGTGTGTGTGTGTGTGTGTGTGTGTGTGTGTGTGTGTGTGTGTGTGTGTGTGTGAGTGTCTTAGGCATATTTTAAAGAAAATTTTGGTATTTTTAATTTTTTTTTATTGGTGAAGCACACCTCACGTGCATCTGTCTTCATGTCCATCAATTTAAAAAAAAGCAGAATTTTCTTTCATTTTCTCTTTTGACTCAATATTTCATTCTCTAAGGAAGCATTCTGATCCATATTTGATTCATATTTTATCCCAATTCATGTGTGTGTGTGTGTATTCTAAAGAAGTAATGTATTCTTTATTTATTAATCTGACAGATTTTGAAAAGATATAAATCTGTTGGATTAACAAATAAAAATTCCGTTATTTCTTTAGAAAAATACTTTGTTTGCAATTGGATATGAAACTGAGTAGATATGTTAATTTTGAGAAAAATATGATGAGGAGGATTTTGCTAAACCCTTTGAGTCCTGCATTTCTGAACAATTTTAACCCTACTGCCTGAGTTCCTGAGTCAAAATTTGCAAATAATTGGTATGTAATGTTTCACAGAATGTCTGAAGACCAACTTCTCGAGAGCTCCTCTCTGCGGCTGCTCGGTCTCACGCTGTCTGCTGATCTGAGATGGAACAAATACATTGAGTCAATTGCATCATCCACCGCAAGGAAATTTGGCTCCCTGTACCAAGCCAGGACATTTTTCTCCCTGGAATCGATCCTCCAAATCTATAAATCGACCATTCACCCTTGCATGGAGTATTGCTACCATATATGGTCTGGACCCCTGCTGTTTGCCTCAGGGTTCTTGATAAGATCCAGAGACAGATATGCAATATAATTGGCCCTGATCTGTCATCTCGTCTGCAGTCACTCTCTCACAGATGCGACGTTGCCTCGCTCTGTCTTTTTTACAAATACTTTCACGGTAATTGCTCCAATGAGGTGCTTTCACTGGTTCCTAGGCCTCATGAATTTAAACGTCCTATGAGGCTGGCATCCCGTTCCCACCCCGTCACCATTGAAACTGTTAGATGTAGATGTCTCTTCTACTCCAATAGCTTCATGTCTTGCACATCTCGCCTATGGAACTCCCTTCCTTATTCCTGTTTCCCTGATAAATACAATCTCCAACTATTTAAGTGTAACATCAATTGACATCTCCAGTTGCCTTGATCTATCCACTTCCCTTCTCCACATCCTTTCACCTTTCATTCCTATCTGCTCTCGCTCCAAATCTTCTCTAACCCCCTTTGCTTTGATTGATCCACTATCTTTCTCCACATCCTCTCCTTTACCACTCCTATCTGCTCTTCCTCCAAGCCTTCTGTAACCCCTTGTGTGCTAGTAGCTTCCAGCCTTGCTTGGGGTGATAAGCTTAAAAAAAAAAAAAAAAAAGATATAAACATAGCTACAAATGTCTACCCACCATTCAACCAGTGGCTGGGCATTAAGTCATTTTTCTCTACCACTGTTCACCTGGGGACCGGGCATTATGTTAATTTTCTCTACCAGTGTTAAAGTTGTGGCCAGGGCACAAAGGGTTAAAGGCACTGCTCAGACTGTGTTTTTTAACTGGGTCGGTTAAAGCACATCAAATCTAATATAATGTGATTTTCTAGAAGTTTTTTTTAAAATTCTATCTCTCACTTTCAAGACAGACCTAAACTGAAAATTATAGACCATTCCAATTTTTGTAAAGTGGCAAACGCAGAAAATCAGCTGCGGATGAAATACTTATGGGAAAAGGTCTGTTTTCAAAAGCACTTTTCAGGCTTTGCTTGACCAGGAGATTCTTCATATCCAAGAAGTCAAAGCATGTCAGATCTAACAGTGATATATATATATATGTATATATATATATATAATTATAATATATCACATATACAGTGTGGGTGTTAAAAAAAGTGCTCAAGTTTCGTGCACAATGCAATTGAAACTCATGCTATAGTGAGGGAAAATATGTATTTTTATTAATATATATATGTATATGTATATTTTTTTTTTTTTTTTTTTTTTAATCATATCACCCCAAGCAAGGCCGGAGGCCACTATCACGCAAGGGGTTAAAGAGGGGGTTGGAGTAAGAGCAGATAGGAGTGGCAAAGGAGGGGATGTGGAGAAAGAGAAAGACAGTGGGTCGATCAAGGCAAGGGGGCCAAAAAAGATCCGGAGCGAGAGCAGATAGGAATGAGAAATGAAAGGATGTGGAGAAGGGAAAGTGACAGAGAAAGAGAAATCCGGGGACCCCTTCCTAGACACGAAACAAGGTTTGGGCCTCTAAACGTGTCCAATAGAGGGGGGAGGAGTGTAGACCAGGCGGTAGGAAAGCCTACCTACTCCTATAAAATATATATATATATTAATAAAAATATATATACACACACACACACAGAAATTGGAAAGATAATGTAAAAAGTTTAGTAATTCCAAACAATAATAAAATAAAAATAAAGACAATGTTGGTACGCCAATTACATAAATCTTTTGTATTTACAAACATATGCAGATGAATTCAAAGGAGTCAAAAAAGAGTTAAAATAGTTGTTAGTTGAATTAAAGTCTTTTCCCTTGTTGGTCCAAAAAGTTGTGATTGAGAAAGGACTTTTGAGTAGTTGTTCCACAGTCAAAGATATGGTTGAGAGAAGAATGTGATCATCAGTGAAGATTCACTGACCACTTCTGCTGCTGTTGATAGAGATGATTGGTTTGTTTTTTTTGTTCAGCACATACTGGTGGGAAAGAAAAAGCTATGTAGTCATGTCTTCACTTGTGCTTCAATAGCTTGTAGGGGTCACATCTCTACTCCTTAAAGTGAAAAACCGTGTCTAGCTTGAAACAGCCTGTTGCCTCTGAGTGTTGACTTCAATGTTCACTTTTATATTTATATTGACATAAGCTCTATCTCTGATATTGAGCACTTTATCCTATAAATATAGCACACTTTAAAACTATATTTCTGCATATATATATATATATATATATATATATATATATATATATATATATATATATATATATGGAGGCACAGTAGAGTAATGTGTCCTGGGTATGACGATAAACTACGTCCAACGGCAAGGCCTCTGATCAGGTTTTGAGGAGCATGGAACCACCTCTTAGTTGATGGTGTTCCCAGGTCCACCTTGATTCAGGGTGGTAGCACCTGTTAGGGTCCCAGCTATGGGCAAATAGCTAACCTGAAACTGAGGTAAAAAGCATTATAAAAGTGTAAAAATAGGTTTTAATACCAGAAATACTTTGTAAAAGTTATTGCCAGAAATAAAATTTCTGAAGAAAAGATACTATTACTAGCAATTAATCTTCTTCTTAATAATCTTCTTCTTCTTCTTCTTAATAATAATCTTCTTCTTCTTCTTCTTCTTCTTCTTAATAATAATCTTCTTCTTCTTCTTCTTAATAATAATAATCTTCTTCTTCTTCTTCTTCTTCTTCTTCTTCTTCTTCTTAATAATAATAATCTTCTTCTTCTTCTTCTTCTTCTTCTTAATAATAATAATCTTCTTCTTCTTCTTCTTCTTAATAATAATAATCTTCTTCTTCTTCTTCTTAATAATAATAATCTTCTTCTTCTTCTTCTTCTTCTTCTTCTTCTTCTTCTTCTTCTTCTTCTTCTTCTTCTTCTTCTTCTTCTTAGTAGTAGTAGTAGTAGTAGTAGTAGTAGTATTTTGATTTCTTTGATTCCTGTTGTATAAACATTTCCTTCCAGGTCCCAACCAGAGACCTAAGGTCAGAGCGTAACATCTTCCACTTATCATTTTTTGTAAAAACCCAAAAACTTAAGATCACACATTCTACATTAAGATAGCCCTTTGTAATATGTGAGCTGTATTTGTGAGTACAATATTTTGTATTTATTTAAGGCATGGACTAACAAGAATTATTTCAATGAGTCTATCAGTCCCTTTTCCAGCTAATCCAAGTTCTCCAACTACAACTGGAATTAATGATGTCCTCATGTGCCACATTTTGGAGATTTCTGTTTCAAGATACTTTTATTTTGGACCAGCATGCCAAAAAGATACCACATTCTATTATTATTAATAATTCTATTCTTAATTTATAAATTACTTATTTTTTCATCTTCCTTTTCTGCCTTTCCTTTAGGACATTTTCTCATAACTTTTTTCCTCTATTTGTTTTCCTTTCTTCATCTTCACCATATTATTAAACAATATTTTTGCCATTACTCTTAGCCATTTCTTTTTCTTCCTCCTCTTTTGTGTTTTTATAAAGAAGAAAAAGAAAGAAAGAAAGATTAAAGAAAGGCAAAGATGGAAGGAGAAGAAAGAATGATGCAGAAAGAAAGAAAGAAAGAAAGAAACAAAGAAAGAAAGAAAGAAGAAACATACAATTAGAAAAAAATTTATTCATATTATCAGTTTCTTTTCTTCTTTTGTCTTTTTTTACTTTTGCTATCTTCATTTTAACAATCTTCCTTCTCTTTTAATTACCACAGGTTTTTCTTTCCTTATCTTTCATAAGAAGAAAAGTGAAAAAGTTTTGTAATTAGAAAAAGAAAATTTCTTACTTTTCTCATTTTCTCATATAGATTCTTCCCTTTCCTATCCATTCTTCTTCTTCTTCATCTTTTATGTCATTTTTTTCTTTTCCTCTTTTCCCTCTTCCTTGTCTTCTTCCTGCTATTCTTTATCTCCATATTGTAGTGTTATCTAATTTTTTATTTTCTTTTTAGCTTCTTCCCCCCCGTTTACTTTCACTCTACTTTCTTTGTTGTCTTCTACCTCTGGAGAGTTCTTTTGTTTTTATTTGTTTCTTTATTCAGGTCAGGTAACTAGCCCCCATGCACATCTAAACACCAATTAAAAGAAAAGAAAAAAAATGTCAGAAATGAAAAACACTTCATTGAAGGAGACCAATTCCTCTCTCTTGGAAGTGGCATTGTCTTTTAGACTATCATATGGCACTGGTCAAAGCAATGCATACGAGCCTGCACAGACTATAATGCCAAACAGTGTGCATTCATTGCAGAATTATCTGATGTGCATGCATTTGACATGCCTCTCTTCTCGTATATATTGCCTTTTGTTCTGTTAGCTTTTGTGAGTGCAGTGTCTGAAGTTGGCAGATCATTTTCAAATCAACCATTTGTTTTCTCATTGCTCCATTCATCAATTTCTTTTGCATTATCTTCTTCAGGATTTTCTAGTTTTATTTCTGTTTCTCATCATTGTTTAGACATTTTCTTTTTGGTTGTTGCTTTTCTCCTTGTTTTTCGGATTTCATACATTTTCACTTTCCCTTCTTCTTCATCTTCTTCTCCTTCTTGTTTCTTTCTCCCTTCTTCTTCTTCCTTTTTCTTTTTCCCTTATCCTTTTCTTTCTCGCTTTTCTTCTTTTTCTTTTTCTTTTTTTCTTTCTCCCTTCTTCTACTTCTTTTCTTTCTCTCTTCTTCTTCTTTTTTCTTTCTCCCTTATCTCTCTTTTCTTTCTGCCTTTTTCTTCTTTTTCTTTTTTCTTTCTCCCTTCTTCTTCTCCTTCTTTTTTCTTTCTCCTTTCTTCTTCTTCTTCTTCTTCTTTTTCTTCTTCTTCTTCCTTTCTTTCTCCCTTCTTCTTTTTTCTCACTTCCTTTTCTTCTCTTTCATCCTCTTGACTTCAACAATATTTTATCATTTCCCATTTTTCTTACCTCCTTTTCACTTAATGTTTATATAAACACACACACATACAACATTCAAACACATGCACATACACAACACAACACACACACAACACAACACAATACACACACAACATACTCACAACACCCATGCACCACACATTTACACACACATAAAGAGACACACATACAACTGACACAATACACACACAACTCAAACAAAACACATACATACACATGTGCACACACACATACACAAATCACATACACATGCAGGCACATACACATACACACAACATACACTTGCACACATACACGCTCACAACTTGCACACATACACACACATATAGATGTTGATCTGATGCCCTCTTCTTCACATTTACTTTCAATTTTTATTCTTTATTTCCCTTTCTGTTATATATATATATATGTATTTCTATTATATATATATATATATAATTATTTTGTAAAAAATTGGATTCCTTCACTACATAAGAGTTTTCCATCTCATTCTTCTTATTAATTCCTCTGTTTTTTGCAAAAGTTAACAAAATAATTCCGTTTGTTTGTGTGTGGAATGTTCTTCAGAGAAATGCCTAAATTTACTTTTTCCATATTTTTAAGGTTTTTATTTTAAAAATAAAGGTCCAGATTTCTCAACCTTAATTTGGGAGCCAATATATATGTGTACATATGTAGAAAAATAGGAAAGAACACGTTAGGTAAATAATCCAGAGTTCTTTAGTATTTTTGTTTTTATTTTTAAAAACAGTGCTCCATACAGCAGTAGAGCTTAAATTATAATTATTTTAAAAAAAATATGACTCCTTTACTACATAAGAGTTCTCTTGTTTCAAAAACAAGAGCCAAAAACCTCAATATAATTATTGAAATTAAATTGAATTAAAGTATCAAGCCCTGCTTCATCCTCAAGCGAAAATTTAGGAATAACCTATCTTGAAATTTATGCATCTTTATAAGCATGTTCGTTTGCAAAATTAATTACTATGGAAACGACCATTTAGATGAGGGGCATATGAGTTTGTATCAAGATATCAGTCGCCTTCGGAAAGAGGTCAAAAGAAAGAAAGAGAGCCGGGGTGTCAATTTCAAAGCAAATGATGGCATTTATGTACTGCATGGCACTTTACTCGAATTGGCTCATTTGCTTGCTTAAACTCAACGTTGATTCTGATTCCGCAGAACTGGGTTGGGTGTGAAAAAGTATTTGTTGTTAACATTCTTTTTTCATTCGGTTTTTCCAGTTACGAGTTCTTTTTTAAAGCTGATCGTTTTGTGTTCATTTTGTTTAGTTCTTTTTTCGTAACAGATTTAATGTTTAGTATAGAGCTTAGAAAAAATTTGCATTGTGAGATAGGTAAGAAGTAAGGCATGTAGCAACATCAGCACGGAAAAGGGCACTCCTTTAAAGGCAAGGAAGGGCAAAAATATTTTAAGTCAAGTGATAGCGATTGCTGTATGAGTCGTACGATTTTTGAATCAAGCCCGGGCAACGCCGGGCCATGCTGCTAGTAATAAAACACATTGAAGATTTTACTGTCAAATTCAGGACATTGGCAATTATGGCTCTCCATAATTTTCTAACCTTTGTAGCTTCTGAGTCTGTCTATATTTCTGAGATGAGGTATTATGTACAGTATTTACATTAGTCGGACTATTGTCCTCATCTTTGTCGCTATATTTGTCACAACATTTCGGCCGTTGTACGCTCCGGCCTTCTTCAGGTGGTTGGAATTTCGAACCGAACCCTTTATTTCGATCACTGGGGTAGGCTGTTCTAGTTCCACGAGCCATGGCAGTTATCAGTTATCTCCTGCTAATTTTCCCTCTGAAAGTTCTCCACTGCCTGAACCGGGTATTGAACTCACACTCTTTGGGTCTGTCACTGGATCTAACCAACGACTTTATCCACTGTACCATGTGTCCTTGAGGACATCTGGGTATGAATTTCTGAGTATTATAAACCTAATTTTTCAGCAACCTTTTTTACCAGTACTCATAGTGCAATTTTGCTGTTGTCATTTCATGTTTTTACCAGATCTCATATTGCAACTTTTTGTTATCATTGCTGTTCTCTGGCACTCCTTATTACTGGTTCCCATATTGTATTTATTTCTATGCTTGGCCGACTCAGGAGATTTTTGTGGCCTAGCATATGTGCTGATTCCTTAAGTTTGTAGCTCCTTTTTACTACTTTTTATGCTAATTTTGTCTTTATGTTATTTCCCTTAAAACCTGTTCTGTTATTCATTTACACAAGCTCATTAGCATTTACAGTGTTTTCTTTTATTCTAACAGTATTCTTATAAAACTTATCCCACATTTTTATAATACTAATTTAATTAGTAATAAAAAAGGAGTTAAATTAAAATAACTGGTTGTATATTAATCATAGAGCATTGCAATACTAGATTGACAAATAGGTCTCATCATTTTACAGTTGAATTGGCTAAGATATAACTGTAACCTATATGTTAACAACTTCTTTTCTCACACTTCTCAATTCTGGAACACTTTTCCAGCTTTTTGCATTCCAGCCAACTTTGATCTTCAAAAATTGAAATGCAGTGTCAGTTATTATCTAATATCGTCTTAATTCCTGCTCTTTTATTGTTCTCTCTGCTTCGTAATGTTTTTTTCTCATATTCTCTCATACCCAGTAACTACTTGCATCTTAGTGTCTTTATTGCCTTGATTGGGGTGGAATAATGAAAATATATTTGAAATTGACACTGAAATGCTACCAGCAATATTGATTGATTGATTTGTTTTATGCTTTATCAACCCTTTGTGGGTTATTTAAAGGTACAACATATTTTGGAGTGTAGGAGATTGTTAGCATGAAATCAGTGCAAATAAACAAGACTAAAAATACACCAAAGCAGTTCATTGTGACTATGAAAGAGAAGTTGGCAGATTGCTATTAGTAATGAGGTTGGATGACATGCATAAGATGATTACTTTGAAGTGGACTAAGGCAACATTGTTAATTTTCATTTCTACCCCCCCCCCTCTCTGTCTCAAGTACAATACTCCCTGACTGTGGAGGATGAAGGCCATAACTTTAACTTTCTCAGTGCTGCGTCTGTGGTTTCCTTAGCAAGGTTTTTCAGCTCCATGCCCAACTGGTTTTGAATTCAGAGTTAACTTTCTCCTAGTCTGTTTGCCAGCCAAGGCTGAAGAGTTGAGTTAGACCTGTTATTTAACCCATAGCTGTGGGTGAAGTGATTAATTTATAACTTTCCTGATGGCATTTGAGTGAAAATGAATGTAACAAACTCGACTGTAATTTGAACTCGGCTCTCTGATTTCTCATTCCAAGCCACTAACCACTGCACCACCTGCACCTCCTTTCCATTCATATTAGATGGTTGAATATTTTAATGATAAAGTTTCAAGTAACGGACAAAATCAGCAGGTCCCCAGAATTCCTCCTGTTCTCCGAAAAACAGGGATCTGCAACAAATGTTGAACAAAGATGTCCTTGATCCTTTCTTCCTTTGAAGCCTTCATGGAACCGAATGTCAAAGCTTTGCAAAGAACTTGAAATATTGCATAGACTGAGGCATTACCAGCATCTTCTTTTCCTTTAACTTTGATATCAGTTTCTAAGAACAAGTCTTTGGCAAGCAGCAGGAACATCTCAAGAGGTTTTTACTGAAGAATTTAGTCTTCAAAAATCCCAGTTCAAAATTAGTGGTGGGAATATTTTTCCATCTGCAAACCTCAAATATTCTTAATGAGTTGTCTAGATCCTGTGTTTGGGATATGATTCTTTTTGGGATATGATTCTTTTTGGGATATGTTTTTTTTTGCTGACTAAGTTTTCAGGATTTTATTTGGTCATTGTTATTTTTATTTGACCTCTGTCAAGATCATTGAGTCAATAACCCAGTTAAATGGGAATCTTATAAAGAGTAATGGGCTGTTACATGATATCTGTCCTTCTGTATGGCAATGAATGCTGGACAAAAGATGAAGAAGAGACTTGAAGTAACAGAAATGTAGTTCTATAGAAAAGTGCTGAAGATAACATGGACTGAACATGTGACAACAAGGTTTTGGAGAAAATGGAAACAAAAGGAACTTATACTTAGCATCAGGAAGAATTAGTTGAAATTTCTGGGGTACATAATGAGAAAGGAGAGCTTAGAAAAACTATTACTCACAGGACAGATTGAGGAAAAGAGGGACAGAGGGTCCTTGAGAAAATGGATGGTAAAACAGGTTTGGGAGAAATAACAAAATGACAAAACTTATTAAGAGCTACAAGGAACAGAAAGATGTGGAGGACCATGATCCCTTTACAGAAGGGACATGGCACCTGAAGAGACATGGCACATAAAAAAGAAGGAAAATAATCTTTTCGATGGCTGTATAGTATGTGCCTTAACATGGCAAACTACCCAGTGTACTCAGGTGGGACATTTCTCTGCTAAGTTAAGGATTATTTTAAATTTTTGATTAACGGTTTGGTGTTCTCCTAGACTGGTTCCCAGTCAAGGCTAGAGAGCCCACATTGGTCTGCTATTTAACCCATAGCAAGGAGAAGTAGAAATGAATCTAATGAACTCAGCTGGAATTCACACTTGGCTTGCTTTCATGTTACTTTGAATATTGTATTTTTTTAATATGACCTTAGTTGAGAGCATAGAGTTCACAGATAATTGTGACCTCCATAACTCCTAACTTTGTTTAGTTTTTGGAAAGTTTCTTTTGCTATTCCAATTTGGATGAGTAAATGGAGTGTACCAATAAGCAAACTTTTAACATCATGATAATTCTCTAGCAAAGTTAATTGATCAGCGGGGGTGCCTGTATCGTCTGCAAGGATTTTGAGGTTAGAATAACAAAAAAAAATATTTCCACTTTTTATTTATCTTGTTAGATAAATATATGGAGTATTGAAAAAAATATCAATTATTCTTTGATCTTTTCTTGTAAGGAACATTATGGGAATAGTCTTGGAATTAGACGAGAGCCACTAAGCACAGTCTGTGACTTGGTTCAATCCACAGTGGATGCCATTGATTTATTATTTGTGTTGGTGAGCAAATGATACAGATCTTTGTATTCTCACCATGATTGCGGGTGAATTAAAGGGAATGGATGTAAGATAGAAGGAATGCCCTAAAGTGAGCTTTTATGTGGAAGAATTCTGTATCGCATTCGTGGTGATGGGATTGGGAGGAGCAGGAAGGAAACGGTTGATTGAATGGATCATTTTATGTGCCTCTCATGAGATTGAACCACAATCATTTAGCGGACTTGCATTCACTGCGACTGAGCAGATCCAACAGATGAGGGGTGGGGGAGTTGTGTGTTTTATGGTGAGGGAAGAGGCTGGGTGGAGGTTGCAAAGTGAGTTTCTAATTCAGTCAAAATAGTGATGGTGCTCATAAAACAAATATAAAATTACAAAAAATTGTACTTTAATAAACAAGAAATAACATGCAATAAAAATAAATGAAATTGGAGATAAAAAAAAAGGTTTGAACTAAATTTATAAAAATAATGCAAAAAAATGCCAATAAAATAAGAATATGAACAAAATAAAAAAGTAAAATGAACATTTTAGCAAAATAACGGATAAATAAGATACAGACAGAAATACATTAAATATATTAATAATATAAGAGTATAGATGGTCACTTGTTCTCTGTCTACTAGGGTGGCTAGCCAATCCCTATTGCAGAGCCCACCTATGCCGAGCAGACCTTAGAGTTTCTAGGAAAGAGCATTTTATCTAGCGTGATCAACAATTTGAACAAAGCCAGCACACGATGGACACAATGACTTGTCACTTTGTGTTAGCACAGCTATCGATGGCCTGCAAGGGTTCTGTCTACTCAGTTTCACTCACAAGGCTTGGGTCAACATGTGGTATAGTTTTCAGGCACTTTTACAAAGGTTCCACACGCTGCGATTGACCCCTCGTGTCTGATAATATCAAGAAGTCCCCTTCCTGACAAATCAACCATGGTGAAATTCAAACCAGACTCTCATGGTCAGAATGTGACTGTTCTAACGACTTGGCTATGTGCCCATAATATGAGTAGTATGTTTTATTAATCATTTCACTCCATACAAGGCAATAAAGCCACTATGACACAAAGGATTATTGAGTGTGAAAGAATAAGAGAAAAAACATTACAAAGAAGAGAGAATAATAATAAAATAAAAATAATAGGTAAAATTAATTAAAATAAAACATTAAAAAACATAATCTACCAATTGCCATGCATTGAATATTGCTACTATGTCTGATTTAGTTCCCCTACTATATATCTTGAGATTCTTGACAATATCCAAAGAAGGGTCTGTAATATATTTAAAAAATATAGAATACACAGGGAAGATGCATAGGACTCGAACCAAACCCCCAAATCTATGATACAGCCCTCCACTGCCAAATCTATGATCTGAGGCCCACTATATACTATATTGCAATTTTCATAAGGTAATATTCATATAAAATACAAATTTTCTTGTAACCTAATTATGTACAATAATGGATCATATGCAATATAAGAGAACAATTCAAATAGAAAAATTGAAAATAAATACAATTTATCTAAATACAAAATAGATCATTCCATCTTAAATAAATCAATAATATTTTGCTGCAATTTTTTCTTGTTAAAAAGTTGAATAATTTAACACATTCAACATTATGGATAAAAAATAGTGACTTTTAGATACTAGTGTTTTTTCAAGGCTTACCATGAACTAAACAAATTCACAGATTTGGACAAAAAAATAAAACTGTTACAACATTAAAGCCTTTAGCATTTTTCATCTTTTAATAGTAAGTTGTCCTTACTTTAATTTGTAACATATATAAATGTAGATGGGAAAAGGTAAATGTTGATAAGATTGCAAGAGGCACAAAGCATTTCCTGGGGCCACCAATCAGGTTTTATTCCCCACCCGCTGGGTTCAGGAGTAGTACGCACTGAAACTGAGAATACAAAAAAATATTTATTATCTTTTTATCTCGTACTGTCAAGCTCTATGAAACTATTCCAACCATGGCCACAATATTATCTATATTTGAATTTAAAAACATGAGCTTTGAGCGGGCAGTTTATCCACAATTTCTATCCATATGTGCAACAACTGATTAAAAAATAGGAAAAATATAATGTAAATAATTTAGACATACGTCAATTAATTTTTGTTGAGTTCCTTTCAAGTTCACGGATTAATTTCTTGGTAGCCTTAGTAAATTTATTATGAAAAATACCAAAATTTTCTTTGAAATAGTTTTTATTTTCCCAAGTACTTTTAATCTTATCTGAGACCATCTTCAGGGAGTTAAGTTGTCTGTGAGTATGTATATGTGTTTCTGTAAATTGAAAACATTGCAATTGTTCATTTTTACTGCTTATGCAGCATTCTAGATTTCAAAGTTCAAAGTTCACATGTATTTTTTTTCCATTATAAGGGAAGTAACTTTCCATTTTTGCTCATACATTATAATTTTTTTATAAGCATTTAAGGATTTTGTTGCTACACTCATAGATGACTTTATTTATATTTGATTTATTTATATAACGGGCTTCAAGGATTTTTAGTTTTTGCTAATATAGATGTATTTTCAACTAATATCCATCTAATCTGGGAGTGTGGGCATGGGTATTCCTTTAAATGCTAAGATATTGAACTATGCTCAGCCAAATGAAATGTAAGCTTTTTTGTTAGCATTGTTGTAGTAAAGCCAATATTATATATTGATATTTTTATCAGAGATATAATCCCCTAAAGGACATTTAAATTGATATAAAAAGTTGGCCTTTTGCAAGAGGCTACTTGGTGGAGAAGAATCACTTTGGATAAGTAGGTTGGTTGTATTAAATTTAGTATAGTATATAATTAATTTTATTTTTTTACTTGGATTGTTGGGAGATATATTAGTGTTTATGAGTTTTTTAGAATTTTTTCTCCTGTTTATATTTGGAATGTATTTGATAATGATATAGTAATTTGATATGTTTAGAATTATTTGATGATGTATTCATTTTTATTTATGTTAATATTCCTAATAGCTTGTCTAATTTGTTCATCAACAATGTAATTAGGGAATTTATTATTAATGAGAGTTTCTTTAATATTTTTAATTCAGTATAGAAAATCCTTTTTGTTAAAGAATTTGATTTTGCACGGTTTATTAAGTTTCATATAATAGCTAGTTAAGACATTTACTTTGAGAGCACATGTGCTTATACTTGTTTTTTTAGTAAATGTATTATTATTCTAACTATCAATATATCAAGGAATGGGATTTTTTTGTTCTTTAGGAGATTGTATCTCTGATAAAAATGTCAATACGTACGTTGGTTTTACTCCGACAAAAACACGAACCTTTCATTCGGCTGAACATAGTTCAATATCTCAGCATTTAAAGGAACACTCATGCACACACACACACACACACACACACACACACAGATTAGATGAAAATACATTTGTATTACTTAAAAACAATAATAAGCAAAAAAATAAAATCCACATTGAAAACTAATTGACTTGATATGTCTAAATTATTAAACCAAACCTGTTTGAATGAAAATATGTTACCTAAATATACCCAATGTATATATATATATTGGACTCTCCCATGATGTATGAGGGTCAAGCAACTCTGTTGCTAGGAACTGACAGCCAGACACCTGCACATATGGTTTCATTATAATGGTAAAGTCTTTGTGCAGAACCAAACACACTTTTTGAAGAGCTAAATACAGAGACCTGGTGCACTATGTGCCACAAGGTCCCCAAACGAACCTCCGCAGGTTTTGAATTCAGAGTTGTCCTTCTCCTAGACCAGTTGCCATCCAAGCCTATAGAACCCAGTCTGTCCTGCTATTTACCCACAGCTGGGATATATATATATATATATATATATATATATATATATATGTAAAATAAATAAATTCTAATGAACCAGGTACTACCTACCTAGGTCTCACCACATAGGATCTCATGTGGTGAAACCTAGATAGATAGTACCTGACTCATTAGGATTTATTCATTTTACTTTTGATTGACTTAGTGTATTGAGCACTCTTCATTTTTAACTTATTATCTGCTGTTTTTTTTCTTTGTACCAGAGATTAAAGATATGAATAATTTTTTCGCCCTGTTCAGAGGTTTCTGGTGCTTTCTTTTGTTTTCCATTTTCCCTCAGGTGCCAATTTATTTGAAAATTGTGCTATCCAGGTTTTTTTACACACCAAGTTTAAATAGATTTACATTACATATATATATACATATACATATATATATATATTATATATATATATATATATATATATATATATATATATATATATATATATATATATATATATATAGCATGATGAGAAGCCACGTATAATTTCTTGAAATTGCCAAATACAGTAATACAATAATTCAATTAATTTCTGAGGAAGGACCGAGGTGGTCTGAAATATTAAATATATATAAAAACATAGAAATAAATACTTTCGCAAAAAAAACACCCATTTTTTTTTCAGTTATTTTATCCATATATTATATATATATAAATATGTATATATATATATATATATATATATATATATATATATATATATATATATATATATATACACACACACACACACACACACACACATTCATATGATGGATGCTGAAAAAGTATGTAGCTATACATGTATTATGGGGTGTTGAAAATTTCTTGCCTTTCCCGCAGTGCTGATGTATAAAAATATTATGTTGGGTCATTTGATCCGATTTGGAGAAGTTTGGTCAAGAATACTTTGATAGCCTTCTCATATGTATATACATACATATATATGCGTGGATGTGTGTCTGTGTGTGCTTGTATCCATAAACAACAAAATAAAAGTCAGTATGTATAAAGAGATAAATAACAGATATGTTTTTAAAAAAATGTTGATGAAAAAAAATAGTTATATTGGAACCAATTTTATTCTCACCGAATACTAACACGTGTCTCGTTCCTTTGAAAAATTTTGCAGGTGTTACTTTCAAAAGAATCTATCAATATGATTCTGTATTCTTTAAAATCTTTTTTGACCTTCTATCATTTTTGCAATTTCTTCTTTTTATATTCTTTTTTCACTTTTCTTCCATTCTTTTTATTTTCTTCCATTCTTTTTATTTTCTTTCATTCTTTTTTATTTTCTTTAATTCCCTTTTCCTTTAATTCTCTTTTTTATTCTTTAATGCTTTTTATCTTTAATTCTTTTTATTTTCTTTTTCCCTTTTTTTCATTCTTTTTCATTTTCTTTAATTCCCTTTTTTCTTTAATTCTCTTTTATATTCTTTAATTCTTTTTATTTCCTTTCTCTTTTTTATTATTTAATTCTTTTTCTTTAATTCCCTTTATTTACTTTAATTCTCTTTTTTTTATTCTTTAATACTTTTTGTCTTTAATTCTTTTTATTTTCTTTTTCACTTTTCTTTCATTCTTTTTTATTTTCTGTAAATTTCTTTTTCCTTTAATTCTTTTTTATCTTTAATTATTTTTGCCTTTAATTCTTTTTATTTCCTTTAATTCTCTTTTTTATTCTTTTTTACTTAACCTCACCTCTGGACTCTTACCATCGCTCATTCTTTTTTACCATTTCTGTCAATGCTAGAATTTCTGAAGACCAATACCTCTATTTCTTAATTCGAAAAGCAAATACCAAAGTACTGTATGGATGAGATTGTCTGTGAAATGGACAGAATCAAACATTTGTGGAGGTTTATTTTTTGTTTTTTCATTTTAGTCTTCTTTTTTGGGAGAGATCAAAAATGGCCGACTACATTTCCTTGGCATGTAACCTTTGTTGTCTTTGGCAAACAAAGACAAAAGATTCCTTTTTGTTCTTTCTTCCCCTCTCTTGCTGTCTCTCTCTCTCTCTCTACCTGTTTCTCTTTATCTTTATAGCATACACACAAACAGTTCACTGTGAAAAAAGTGAAAAAAAAATCTCAATAAATAAACCCAAGTAAAATCAATTGGTTTGATATTACAGATTTAGCTTTCTTAAGTGCATTCAAGGGTATTGCAACCAATATTACTTCTACATACATGCTGAGAAATTGTTGCAACAATAATTTATTGGGACAAACCATAGGAAGAATGTTTTTTATGTTGTTGTGAAAACATTATTCCAATAACATGAATTCATACGGATTTGTGTTCTAAATATGACTTGTTATCTCTAGGGAGATTACTTTGCGCATTCATGTAACCCCAAAGGAGATCATGTTCCATTTTTATATATTAAATAAGGAATGCCATTCCTATTAGATGTGTGGCTGAGTGGTTAGAATCTGAGAGTTTCAAACTAAAAGATGCTGGTTCAAATCTCACCAGTGTTGATTTTTTTTTTTTTTTATATACTATTATTCACCGAAGACTCAATTGTCACTCAGAGTAGAAAATTACTGAATGAGATTTTTCTAAGAGAGCAAAAGGAAGGGGAAAGTGGTACATACTATGTGGACCACTTGAAAAACTTCCTCTCATAAACTACTATTTTGTGTAACCGACTACCAAAAAGAAACTTCCCTGAAAACTACAGTCTTAACAGATTCAAGGCTAGGGTTAACCATTATCTTCCATACATGTCTTCATAAATTCTGCTCATTAAAACTCACTCTGAGTAGGTCTTAGAATTTATACAGAGTGAGTATTATTGTAAAAAAATACGTTGGATAGATATTGGTTGACCAGAGGCTTTAAGAAGCCAAGATTATAGAGGTTAGGGAAGCATCTTCTTCGGAATCTGTTCCACAAATTGACGGGTTTTAAAAAAGGAATATGAAGGGAAAGAGGATGATTAGCAAAATTTCTTTTATGGGGAAGAGTTTCTTATATGGAAAAAAATAATACATCACCCACAAGACTGCATAATCATTTTTGAGCTCATAACTGTTGTTTTGCTTCCATAGCTTGTTTGGTTGCAATGGTGAGTTGACATATTTTAACAAGAAGTAAGTAGGAAAGGAAAATAGAACAAGAGATGTACAACATTACAGGTTAATTCATCAACTGAACATGCAACAGAAAAAATACAGGAAATATAAAACTAACCCCTTTTTAGAGAGTTCTTTAGAAAGGGAGATAACTGTATCCACTGTTTACTCTAACAAGCACCAGCTCAGATATGGCAGCAATACTTCATTCATGGTCTGATCTGACTCATGTAAGGATAGAGCATAGCAGTAGTGATTGTAATTGTAGAGGAAGTACCCCCTGGGGAGTCTTTTCCACAAAGTGACAGCATTGGAGATATGTCAGCAATACTCCACTGATTTCTTGATAAGACTGGACTGGGGAGATTATCCCCTTATCTGGAAGGTGGCTGAAAATCAGGCTGCATTGGTGAAATTCAGAAGCTGTTGACGTTATTGTGAATGAGGGTTCAAGCATAAATGCCTTGTACAAACTGCTGATCATGCCAGACTCTGTGATCTTTCCCAGAAGCTGTCAGCATAGTTTCATTATAGAGCAGAGGTTGGCTGTATGGGTGTTGAACGAATATAAATGTGCCTGATTGGGAAACTGCAACATGAATTAGTTAGCCACCCAAGTAGATACCATAGTCTTCAAAGACTGATGGATGTCAGCTTTAATATTACAGCCGGTTTGAGGTTATTTTCTAAATCATATAAAAATCAATAAATCAAATTTGCTTTGAATAATTTTTTGTTCAATTTAAAAAAAAAATAATTTAGATGTTAAAACAAAGTTTGAGTTAAATTTCTAGATAGTTTTAACATATTTTTAAAAACTTACCAGGTTTGTTACGCAAAGTCTGAAGTTATTATGCAAAAGCAGAAAATCACTTTTATTTCAATGACAAAGTAATATAATCATTAACAACTGATCAATGCCTATAATAGAACAAACACATATGATAAGTCTTTGAAGCATTTACATCTTAATATAATGACCCTTCTTCTCAATAACATCAATCAACCCATTGATTTTGTTAAATTATTTACTTCCGCAGATTCAGTTTCTGATATGATGTTTGTAATTGATTGCCATAGGTCTGCATTGATGTCATTTTGTTTGCCGCCTTCATATAATTTTATCTTCACAACTGACCATAGATTTGGATTCAAATTGGGACTTGATAGTGGCCATGCTGTTATCTTCTCTCCTGTAAACCTTTTAAGATCAAAAAATTTGCCGATAATCTTAGATACATGAGAAGGAGCATTGTCATGCACAAATGCACACTTCACCTCAAAAGTGCAAGGCTATGATTTTGAAAGTGCAAAGATGATATATTCAAAGAAATTCTTATACATGAAATCGCAATAATTATCACTGCCCAGTTTAACACCCTCATTGAAAGTTTCAATAATGGTTTGGTTGTCAATTGCATCCCATAGCATCACACTTCTGCTCCTTGCTGTCTTCTCTTAGGCACAGGCATATTTGTATCAGATAAAATTCATTCTTTAGCCCATCCATCAGATTTATCAAATTTCACCCAAGATTTGTTCATGAAAATGTCTTTATAAAAGTCAATTTTCTTGTATTTCTTAGTCCCATTTTGATGCTATAAAACATTTGCTTTACAGAGATGAGTTTGCCAAGGAGACTTCTTGAGAGGTTCCAATTTGTTAAGTATTCTTCAACTTTTGTCCTTCTTGACTCTCTCAATTACAACCTGTTCAAAGATCTGAGATCTGAGGTCATATGTAATTGTTTCACTATAACTCACTTTCGTTTTTTGCTCCCATCGATGAGACATGTTCTTAAAGCATTTTCATTTGCTTCTAGTTCTCAACTTAGCTATATTTTCAGCAGCCCTCTTTACTGTTCAATGATTTCTGTGAAGTTCCTTTGATATCTCCAATGTTGACATTCACTGACTCAATAAATTTGTTATTTTCTGTTTTATACGTATTTGTTAAATCCTTTCCATTAGTTATGTTTCAACATATATTATGGAAAATAATAAAAATAAAATATTTTATTAGATTTTAGTGGGATTAAACTAATATTAGTTTAATAGTCATTTTAACTTCAGGCTGAGAATGTATATGAGAAGTGTTCTGAAAAGCTGGCAGTTTAATCCACTTCCCAAATTCTTACCAGATGATCAAATATCAGGATTTTTTTAAAAAGAATTTTCTGGTTTAGTTGAGAACTTTTTCAGCCCTATCTCCTATACTAAAACTACTAAATTTCTGATAAAATGTTATAATTGTTACATTAGAGAATGTGAAAAGAATGATGATGATGATGATGATGATGATGATGATGATGATGATGATGATGATGATGATGAGGAGGAGGAGGAGGAGGAGGAGGAGGAGGATCTCTCTCCACATCTTTGGAGATGTATTCATTCATGCCTGGTGTATCTTGGGCAAGTAGATTTAGTGGAGCCCATCCCACTCGAGATAAGATGACATCCAATGTCTTCCAACTCGAAGCCTCGTGGACACATAACTATTCACTTCATTAGGGCAACCCTCTGCCCATGTCATTGGTTTCAGTTTAGGAAGACCTCCACCCAACAATGTCATGACATCACTGCAATGGATACACTACCAGTAGTTCAGTCCCATGTGCAGATTTCACTAGTAACCACTCAAAGCTTGGTATAGGTACTGTTTCCTGGTTGAACTCTCTATTGCCAAGTGCCACATAACCACTACACTTAGAGTTACCCACACAAGAACTAAGGGGTTATTTTTATTTTTTACTGGTGGACTTTGGAGGATATAGTGTATCATCAAATATAAGAATTATTATTATCATTATTATTGTAGGGATACAAAAAGCAAACATCTCCATTTGATGGAGATGAAGTCATATGTCTCACATGATGGATGCTTAGTGACATCACTCCATACAGTGATAAAAAGGGATGTCTGTCTGTCGGTTTACAGGAGTCAAAATGAGTGGTTGCTTTTTTAGCCTAGGCCAAGAGACCTGTCATCTCCAATCCATGGTGCTATTCCTCTTTGGGAATATATCTTTCCCAGATTTAGAAAGAAATTATCTCTGGTTAGCAGTCCTCAGTTTGTGAAAATCCAAAACTCAGTTTCCTATTCATGGAATATGTCCTCACTTGGGACATAGTAGATGAATTTAGCTCATTTGAATTTGGAGTCCTAAACATGGCTTCTTTAGAAACACAGAAGAATCTCCATATTATATGTAATGCCATATCGTTTCATTCTCCTTTCAGTTTGCTTGCTGTGTAGCTATATTTTTCTCTGCATGGGACATGTGTAAATATGTATATATAGTTTTGTGTATATCCTAGTGGCATAAAAGTCTCTCTGAGAAAAAGGCATGTTTGTCATTTCTTTTCCTTTCAGTTATTCTGTTCTATCTGTGATGTATGGTGTTATGATAACAGAGAGTAATCAATAAATGGTAGCGGTAATGGTGATAATAGCCGTTTCCATATAAAGAAAAATTTAGACATTCGTTGAGAGAGCAGTCAGTAGTGTTTTCAGTTGAAATTTATAAAATCTTTCTCTTAAAATAATTTGTCAGGAAAATAAGTTTCTCAATTCCAGTAGCTGTTATCACTCTTTCCAGTACTGAGAGGGATTTCCTTCCTAACCTTTTATTTGAAGTATGTGGAACGTCAACATTTTGATGATGTCATTATTTTATTTCTTTGATTTATATGTGAGATGCATTTTATTTGTTGCTGCTTTTGACAGTCATCAAGTGATGTGGTTTCTCTTATTTGGTACAGTTGTTTATTTGAAGTAGTGCAGAACATTGATATCTTGATTATGTCATTATTTTCTCTTTCAGTTACATGTGCTATCCATTTTAATTGTTGCTGCTGTTGGTAGTCCTCAGGTGATGTGGTTTCTGTTAATTGGTACAGTTCTTTATTTGAAGTAGTGCAGAACATTGATATCTTGATTATGTCATTATTTTCTCTTTGAGTTACATGTGCTATCCATTTTATTTGTTGCTGCTGTTGGTAGTCATCAAGTGATGTGGTTTCTGTTAATTGGTACAGTTCTTTATTTGAAGTAGTGCAGAACATTGATATCTTGATTATGTCATTATTTTCTCTTTGAGTTACATGTGCTATCCATTTTATTTGTTGCTGCTGTTGGTAGTCATCAAGTGATGTGGTTTCTGTTAATTGGTACAGTTCTTTCATTTGTGATTCTGTTGCACCAGTTCACAATGCTTAAAGAAGGATGGTTTTCATGACAATCTACAAGCTTGATTCACTCAAAGCCATTTTTAAACATTTTTTTTTATACATCTGATAGTTTAGATATTTCTGAATGAGGATTATGGCCATATCATGTTGAAACACTGGTTTCTATACAATCAGTAAAGTTAAGCAACATTGAGACTGGTCAGAACCTAGATGGGTGACTGCTTGGGAATGCTATGTGCTGTAGGTTTGGATGTATAGGTGGTGTAATGGATAATGGCTCAAAATTGTTAATTGGTGAACCGAGTTTTAATTCCAGTTGGGTTTGTTATATTCACTTATGCACAAATACCATTGGAAAATGGTATGAATTCATCTCTTCTCCCCCATTTTCTCGCACTTCCCACCTGTGGAACTCCCTTTCATTATAACTACAATCTTCAAAAATTTAAATGCAACATCTATCGCCATCTTATATCTTCTTTAAACCCTGTTCATTTTTTGACCTTCCCTTATTTGTACCTATTCTCAGTCTTTTCATTCTCTTTCACTTTCACTTCCTATAACCCTTGTGTACTAGCGGTGTTACCACTTTCCTTGGAGTGAAATGATTAAAAAAAGAAGTACTTACCACATAATCGTAAGACATTAGCTAGATGAAGAAATCATTGCCTCTAAGGTTATACCATTATATAGGAGGTATTTCTTCCACAACCTATATATATATATATATATATATATATATATATATATATATATATTAGGTTAAGTGAGACTTCCTTTGCAGTGATAGCTTCCAGTATCTTAATGATAAAGCATGTTTGGCTTGAAATTAGTTTCCCACATTAAAAAATGAATACGGGTCCAATTCCTTCCATGATGCTCATTTTCTAAAGTAAGACTTTTCTCTCTAGGTCAGCAGACATTAAGATTATTAAATTAAAGTTTATTCTCACTGGTTACATTTTATATTACATGACCCTATGTTTACATTAGTTCCTGAAGATTTTAAATAAAGAAATTCTGTTTGTCTTCAACCAAATCTCCCATATATGTGCTTCTGCATGGCACTTATCCATAGTACCGCATTTGTATTTTCTCTCCAGGATGAAGGGACGGTAATCTTCGACTGAATATCTGAGAAGATTGATAATATCCTCACTGAATTTCACTTAGTCAGCTTTCATATCTGTGGTGACTTCGATATCCATTATAAAGAACGGCTAGTCCACTCCAACAAAACCGATATTGAAGGCAGATATTGCAGCGACTTCTCCATTGCCTATGAACTAACCCAAATCATCAGAGGACCTATGTCTCAGACATGACAGGAAATCAGGCAAACCTTCTTAACCTCTTCCTAATCTCCTGCTCTGATAAATGCTTAGCAAAATTTTCATCTCCACTAGGCACGTCAGACCATTCCCTAATCAGTGTCCAGATTGATGGCAAACCATAGAACATTTTTTTGCCATGCAAAGGCAAACTGGGATGGCTTTTGATCCTACATGATGGAAGCTAACCCTCCCAACCTTCTTCAAGCAGTCCCTCCAAAACTGCTGCTCGTCACTGATTGGATCCTTTCTGAAATGGTGAGTTTTATACCTCACAAAAAAGTTCCAGCAAAAAAACAAACTGTCACCCCTGGTTCACCTTTAAATGTTCTGCAGCTACGATTCACTGAAACCACTGCTTCAACATCTATTGCAATGAATGATGTAGTTCAGCCCTCATTGCATTCAGAATTGCCCACAATTGCTGCAAAGAAGTTCTAGAAAATGCCAAATACAGCTACACACAAGCAGTCCAGACAATGGCTGAAAAGAAATAAATTGGATCCTGTGAATTCTGGAAGATCACCAACCAAATCATGATCAGGGGCCAAGTGGCTGTGCCCACAATTATAAATGACCCCTGAGGTCATATCTTCCTCAACAGATAAGGCAAACCTCTTCACCTCTATCTTTGCCTCAAACTCAATATTAGATGACAAAGATCATCCCCTCCACAAGTTCCCACATCTCACTGCGAACACAATCTCGGTAATATTACCATTACAGCATGAGAAGTCTCTAGAATTATCAAAGGCATTGACACTAAGAAACCCAGTGGCCCAGACAAAATTCCATTGGTTGTCATTAAGAATATCAAACTGGAATTATCCCCAATCCTAGCAAAATTATTAAATCATTAGTTGAAGGAGAAATCCTTCTCAAGCCTGTGGAAGGTGTCAAGTGTATGCCTGATTTTCAAGAACACGGGCATGCAATCTTACCCCTTCATATACAAATCCATTAGTCTCTTCAGTATCATTATTAAGCTTTTTAATGTAATGGTTAGTTATCAATCAGCACCTGAAGATTGTGTTCTACTGAAAAAAAACACATATTTATTATTAATATATAAATTATAACTCTGTTATCAGCATTATGTTATAAACACCCGCACTTAATGTGTGATATTATACAGGGTGCAATTGATAAATTGTCTAAATTAGGCAAAAATAAAAATAACACTGATATCTCATTTTAACAGATATATTTACTAAAATGACACAAAAATATCTTGAAACACTAAAGAGTAAATTTATTCAATATAATCACCATTGGCTTCTCCCACGGCCTCCAGACGACTTCGGAATCTCCTGCAACTCTTCTGAATAGCCTCCTTGTTTAAGTTGGTGAATACTGCCATAATATTTGCTTTAAGTTTATCTTCGGTGTTACAAGTTTTGTTTTGTTGGTCTCTTACTCAACTGTGCCCCACACATAATAATCAAGGAGGGTTGCAGTCTAGGAAGTTCGGTGGCCAGATATAAGGGGTGATGTGATAGCAGAAATTGTCTGAAAGCCATGACTTGGTTCTCCTTCTTGTGTCACATGGTGCAGAGTCCTGTTGCCAGACATAGGGTCTTCCAGCATCCACCCTCTTGACCCAGCATAACCTCCTTAAAGCAATTGATGTAGAACTCTGTGTTAAGTTTGATGCACTGCGGGAAGATGAATGGAGGCATAATCTTGTCATCAGGAATGATCACACCGAACACCTTCATAATCACCATTAGACTCATCCAACTCTTTCCAAATCCTCTGCACTGTTCTCAAATTGACACTCAAACACTCTGAAATGTTCATACTGGAGCATGTTCAGTATAGCATGCCATTTACAAATTTCTGGAAGAGGGAATTGTGTCATGGTGCTCTTTCTCTCATAGATGTTGCCCAACTGCCCCTATTATAGTGTGCAATGTGCATGCAGAAAATTAAAAATATAAAATGCTGATAATTTACCCATGTTCTGGTTCACTATGTCTTCTACACGAAATCAGGTGTATATCAATCTGGATATAGATAGCCTTAGACATGGGCAGTGGAATGTGAACAGTCGACTCCCACACATTTAATAAAGTTGTCAGTTCAGAATTCCCTGTACAGTACCCAGATTGATATACACCTGATGAAGATCGGAGGACACAATGACCAAAATGTTTTGACATCAACAACAAAGATAAGACAATAATCGAAATGTAAATAATGTAAACAAGGGAATACAGGTGTGATTCCTCTCAGCTCGTTTACTTTGGTATAATTTTTGCCTTCAAGGCAAGCAGACATCATGGTTATTAAATATCATTATAATTATAGTGAGGTTGATCCTCAATGGTTACTGTTATACTGGTGACCTTTTGCCATCCTTAACTAAGTTGATTATGCATCCTAACATTTTTATTGAGTTTGATAATCACTCTGGGTTGAATTTGTGATCTTTTCTCTTGGTTAATTTAGTAAATACTATGATTGCACCATTAGCATTGATAATCTAAATAAAAAACAACCGTTCAATAATATTAACTTTCATTCTATTTCTCATTCTGTTTAGATAGATGAACAAGCATTCTTTTCTAAAAACTTTCCTTCTATTGAAAATGAAAGGCAGCTTTTAGTAACATAGTCAAAGCCATGATAAAAACTGAAATTAACTTGTGTCGCCTTTGCAAGTAGGTATATCATAAATAAAATATATGTAGGCACCTATTTTACCTCATTAGTACTGATTTGTGTTCTAATTAGATATAGTTTATCGTTCACAGCAGTTCAGTCAAACTTAAAATTGTCTTTGAAGATGTTCTGCTTTGAGTAATTTTGTGGCTTTTTATTTTCTTTTTACCATAAGAATTTTTTTTTTTTTCATTTTTGCTCTGATTGGTAAAGCGGACCACATGAAATGAAGGGGTGTGGATTATAAATTGCAGGGGAGTGATAAGCAAAATGTAAAAAAAGAAAAATTAGTGAAAATAAATAAACAACAAAAAAATGGTAAAATGAAAAACCTAGAAAGGAGAATTAAATACGAGAAGACATTTTTGAAAATGTTATGTATAAGAGAGACAAAATTGAAAATGTAAAAGTAAGAGAAATAGAAAGAGGGGGAGAGGATAAGTAAAAGTGAAAAAAATGAGGAAGAAACATAGAGAAAAGAGGAAAAGAGGAGGAAAGAAACGGAAATAAAGAGACAAATAGAGAAGAAAAAGAAAGAAAGAGATGGAGAGACATAAGTAATTTAAAAGAAACAGAAAGAGAAAGAAGAGGAAGAAAAAGAGAAATAAGCAATAAAAAGTGTAAAAAAGAGAAAACATGAAAAGGAAAGAGGTGGAGAAAAAAGTAATGAAATTAAATGAGGGGGTAAGATATAGAAAGAAGAATAAAAAATGAAAGTGAAACAGAGAGAAAATGAAGAGAAAGAAAAAGAGGAGCAAGCAATAAAAAGTATAAAAAGGGGAAAACATGACAGAAAGATGAAGTTAAAGGAAAGAGTAAGAGATAGAAAGAAGAATAAAAAATGAAAGAGAGAGAGAAAAACGAGAAAAAAGAAAAAGTGAAGTAAGCAATAAAAAGTATAAAAAGGGGAAAACGTGACAGAGAAAGAGAAAATTAAAATAAGAGAGTAAGAGATGGAAAGAAGAATAAAAAATGAAAGAGAGAGAGAGAGAGAAAAACGAGAAAAAAGAAAAAAGTGAAGTAAGCAATAAAAAGTGCAAGAAGGAGAAAACATGAAAGAGAAAGAGATGCAGAAGAAAGAGTTAAAATTAAAGGAACAAGTAAGAGATAGAAAGAACAATAAGAGAAAATGAGAAAGAAAAAGGAGAGAAAGAAAAAGGGAAGAAAAAGAGAGAGATCAAAAAGAAAGAGATATGAATCAGTTTTTAAATGAACCAATTTTTAAAATCATCTAATGAACCCAAATACATACATACATACACACATACATACATACATATAATTATATTGTTTAAAATTAGCTTAATGTATAGAGGAAGTCTGTTCAATACAAGTCGTAGAACATTATTAGATATATGGTCTGAAGATCACCACAGGCATGAAACTAACAATCCCTATGCAGTGTTGTTTTCAATTAGGTTGTTACATATATTCATTCATTTGTTCTGATGTTCTGAGGATGACCTCAAAGAATAATCTTTCGCGGCATTTTTTGCTTCTTAGTAATTTTTGTCATCCTGTGAAACTGTTGTCTAACGTTACTGAAATTTTATTTGCGATTAGACACCCCTTTTAGATGGAACATCAAGTATACTTCTTCTCTTTGCTTTTAATCAACATCACAAAGCTGCCAAAGCTGCTTGAGA
>OZ038505.1:37464133-37476633 GCA_964036315.1 Acanthosepion esculentum
ATAATTATTTTTTGATATGATGCAATGGTCTCCCACATTAAAACTCCAAACAAAAAGCAGAGATAGAGATGGGTAAGAGGTGAAGAGGAAGTAGAAGATAGGAAAAAGATGAACAAGAAATGTAGAGTTAGTTGTAGTGTAAGGTCGTAGTAATATTCGAAAAAGATTCCACTGGTGAAGGGACAACTATTTTCGGTCAGAAAGAAGGCTGAGTGACCCCAAATTTAGGTTGGAGTTTCTGCCTCTTGTTTTTGGACTAGACAAATTATCCGCACTTTGCAGTGTGTCACACATTTTTTTGTATGAAAATGATGATTGATTTTCAAATTTATCTTGCTGATGTGACCTCCATCTGGCTTTCTCCTTCTATATTTTGTATAGGAGTCATTTCCTTGTCCAAATTTAAATTTATTCTAAATTGAAGGGAAAAAAATTTTCAGTGGCGGTGGGGGTTGTGTTCCCTGGGAACCCCCTTTCATCAAAATTAAATATACTTATCCAAGTACTCTGGGTAATATAGTTTCAGAATATATATGGTTATAGATGTCTAACTCCAAAACTCTAAGAGGAGATCAATAACAAACAAACAGACAGCGGCTATAATTTTATATATATATATATATATATCATATATGTGTGTGTGTGTGTGTGTGTGTGTGTGTAGTTTTATCGTTAAATAATGAATAACAATGAGTGAAAATATAAAGCTGAAAAAGTTGTTAGCAGCGAAGTGTGTGCATTGGTGCAGAGAAAATCCGAATGTCACTCAGGAAATTGCTCGTGTCTATCAAAAATTTACTCTCTATTTTACTGTTCAATTTTTGTAATCAAGAATGTTTCACTGTAGTCTTTCCTTTTTTTTGCCCACAGAAAATGAAAATAAATTAAAAATATAACATGTCTGATACTGACATAAAAAGAAAGAATCAAAAAAAGGAGAAATATTAAATAAAAGTAATAAATAAATTTAACTAAAAGTAAAAGTTATTTACTGAATTTCTTGAAGAGTTTTTATTGGCAACCATGATTTGGATCTGCAATAGCAAATCTTAAAATGTCAGTTTGATACTATTTCACAAAATATCTATCTTTATGATAATGGTGCGAATATGACACAGGAAATATTCAGCATTCATTGACCAAACATCTTCTATGTCTCTTCAGGATATTGACGATCATGGTTCTCCACAATTTCCTTTCTTTTGTGAATTTTGTCTTCTTGCTATCTCTCTTAACCCTGTTCAGCTATCCATTTACACAAGCTCATTAGATAGCTTATGCACTGTTTTCCTTTTGCTTTCACTATGTTCTGTGAGTGTCAAATTCTCCAAACCCTCTTTCCTCATTATGTCCCCTAAACATTTCAACTCTCACTTCCTGATGGTAAGTATAAGTGTCCTTTTTGTTTCCATTTGTTTGTAAAACTTTGTCGTTGCTCACATGTTTAGTACATTTTTTTTTTTTTAAGCTTATCACCCCAAGCAAGGCTGGAAGCCACTAGCACGCAAGGGGTTACAGAAGGTTTGGAGGAAGAGCAGTTAGGAGTGGTAAAGGAGAGGATGTGGAGAAAAATAGTGGATCGATCAAGGCAAGGGGGTTACAGAAGATTTGAAGCGAGAGCAGATAGGAATGAAAGGTGAAAGGATGTGGAGAAGGGAAGTGGATAGATCAAGGCAACTGGAGATGTCGATTGACATTACACTTAAATAGTTGGAGATTATATTTGTCAGGGAAATGGGAATAAGAAAGGGAGTTCCACAGGCGAGATGTGCAAGACATGAAGCTATTGGAGTTGAAGAGACGTCTACATCTAACAGTTTCAACGGTGAAGGGGTGGGAACGGGATGCCAGCCTCGTAGGACATTTAAATTCATGAGGCCTGGGAACCAGCGAAAGCAGCTCCTCGGAGCAATTACCATGAAAGTATTTGTAAAAAAGACAGAGCGAGGCAACGGAGCATCTGTGAGAGAGTGACTGCAGACAAGATGACAGATCAGGGCCAATTACATTGCATATCCGTCTCTGGATCCTTGGCATTCTAAGCAGCATTCTGTTGATTCAAGTTTCTTCGTCTTTGAAGAGATTGTCCCTCATTCATGCCATATAGGAGTACTGATATTACCTAATTCAGTATTCTTTTCTTTGTTTCTAATGAAATTTTCTTGCTTCTTAATACTTTGCTTAGTTGGAAGGTATCTTTGGCTATCACAATGTACCTGATAGAGATATCACATAACACTGTGAGATAACTATTTTCAACTTGTAAGATTAAGATTTCATCAGTTGTATCTTAGAAATGATTAAAGATATCTTACTGGAATTCTCCGAGGCTTTTATAACCCTATTGGACTCTCCTTTGAGCAATATGAATGCATAATTACTCTCCAAGTTTAACAGAAGAATCGTGATGAAATCGCTCATAAACGAAAATGACGTGTTCATCATTAATTAATCATAGCTAAGGATCGGAAGCCCATGAAGGATTGAAGTAAAGTTCAAATATATATATATTATTCCAGGATCATTTTACAACTTATTCAAGATGAACTTCACCCTCTCTAACCTTCTACCTATCTGTCCTGAAGTAACAAGGTGCCTCACACATTTCACGTATGATTTCATTTTCAAGTCTTTTTTCACCGCTCTTTGGACTGTCATAGCTGAAACTCCTCTCTCACATGCCAAACGTCTTATGGATTAAGTTGGATCTTTACTAATGGATCTCTTTAGCTCTAAGTTGAAATGATGATCCCTCTTCCTGTTGTGATGTCATTATCCAGTTTTCCTCTCTTCTGTTCCCTCTTTTTTAAACATATTCACTATTCTCTTGATGGCTCTTGAATGGACTTTGAAGATGGAATCCAGAGTGTCAGTGCTGGTACGATTACTGAAAGTCTGAATGATCTTTTTCTTTTCACCATTGCTCAATTGGGAAAGTAGTGGGGCTGATACAAAATGATTTTAACCTGTTCTTTTGCTAGCTGAATAACTCAAAGCATTTTTCTGTGATTTTTACGACAAATGGTGTCAAAATGGCTAAATGACTTATCCGAAAACCTGGAAAAAAGAAACTCAATTTGGTGTTTGTTTTTATAGATATTAAATATTTTATGGGATGGATAATTACGCCGTAACACTATCTGGACAATTTTGTTGTTACACCTGGCATATATTTTTATATATCAAGAACAATATTGGGGGAAAAAAATGTATGACAAAGAAAAAGAAGGAGAAAATTCACAAAGATGAAAATATTTAGAGAATGTCTTGATCAGAAGATCATCTGCAGTAAAAATGTGCCCTGGCTCTTATAACAAAGTGGAAAAAAAACTTTTTGTGGGACACACTTTGTCCCTTAGGACTTCAACACATTAAATTTTTTTGTGTTGGTGTGACAACACGTGCACAAACAAGGGATGCTGGAAATTTTAAATTTAGAATTATTTTGGAAGGGTAGGTATATAATCTAGCTGACTTCATTTTCTTTTTGTTTCTTTGGTTTTTGTCATTATATATCACCCACTGTGACAATAGAAGATCTGCCAGGAATGGTGAAATGTTGTAAGAACCTTTGTATAAATTTACTTGTGATCAAGGCACTCTCTACACATTTTCGTCTTAGTGAATTTTCTCCTTTGATCAGAGTAGTAGTGTAAATTTATAAAATCATTCTCTTAAAACAGTTCTTCAAGAAAATAGGTTTCTCAAGACCTCTTATCTTTCTTTCCTTTTTTTTTTTTTAATCATTTCACTCCAAGCAAGGTAATAAAGCAACTAAGATGCAAGGAGTTACTGAGAGTGAAAGGAAATGAGAAATAACATTAGTGAGAAGAAAGGACAATAAAAGAATAAGATTCAGGAAGACAGAAGATGATTGATGTTACATTTAAATGTTTGAAGATTGAAAGTGACAGGAGAGCAAGAAACCAGGAGAGAGAGTTTCACAGACATGAACCTAGATATTTCAACAGTAAAATAATGAGACCTACTTGCCAATCGAGTAATATACTTAAATTCATGCACTTGAAGTGCCAAGGAGTAAAGCTCATTAGAAAAAATGCCATGAAAATATTTCTAGAAAAGAATCTGGGATGCTACATTAGTGTACATGTCAGTTTCCTTCCTAACCTTTTGTTTCAGGTGGTGTGTAAATTCAACATGTTGATGATGTCCTGATTTCTGCTTTTAATTACACGTGCAATACATTTTAGTTGCTACTGCAGCTGAAGGTACTTGAGTGCAGTGCTGCAGTTTTTATTATTTGGTATAGTTCTTTGGAATTTTGTTGTACCAGTCTATAAGGTCTAAAAAAGAATTGTCTTTTTTAAGACCAAAAGAATTCTTCTACTTCTACTTTGCTGTTAATTTTTAGTCATTTTTAATTTATCTCTGCATCTAATTATATATATGTATGTTTTTTAAAATCATTTCACCCCAAGCAAGGCAGGAATGCTTCTAGTATGCAGGGGTTTACAGGGAGTGAATGTGAGAGGCAGAGTATAGGGAGAACTGAGGAAAGGATAAAAGATGAACGGGTTTCAAGAAGATAGTAGATGGTGAATGATGTTGCCTTTAAATTTTTGAAAACTGTAGTTATCAGGGAAGCAAAACAAAAGAGAGTTCCACGGGCAAGAAGTGCGAGAAAAGAAACTGTTGCAGCAGTAGAAGTGGCAGTTGCATTTAACTATTTCAACAGTAAATGGGTGGGATCTAGAGTCCAATGTGTGTGTGTGTGTGTGTGTGTTTGTGTGTGTGCAGAAAATATTTGTAGCAAACTGAAGCCTTCTTGGTCTCAAAGAAGAACCCATTTTTATTACACCAACAGTGTGCATAGGATAAGAGGAATAGCCTCCTGAGAAATGCACAGAGATAGATATACTTGGAAAAATTGACATAACAGATAAGCATAAAAAGACAGACTACCTGAACAATGAACAATAGATTCAGAAATGCACTCGTACACTCTAAACCTATACAAGCACAGTCTGTGGAAGCAACTGTCTCCCAGTCATCTGCAAACTCAGAATAACATGACAGGAATTAAATACATCCAAAGAAATACTTAAGCTACAATACAAACACACACTGGGATGCCTCCATTTGCAAGCCGATGTTGTATGCTGCAAGAATTTATAGCAAATTTAAGAACTAAGAAATGGTCAAGTTTTCCTTAAGGAAAGCACTAGTGACATCAATGAACACAGAAAGATGGAATATCTCTGTGGAGGTTTTGTCAGATGTGGAAAAAGAGTACTGGACCGTTATATAATATCGATCCTCCTATATGACAGTGAATGCTGGAGAGTTTCCTCAGAGATGATAAAGAGATTTGAGGTGATAGAAAAATGGTTCTACAGAAGGATGCTCATAATGACATAACATAAGGAAGTTTTAAGGGAAATGGAAACAGAAAGGATATTTGTACTTAGAATCAGGAAGAGTTAGTTGAAATTTCTCGGACACATAATACAGAAAGAGGGCTTGGAGAATTTGACTCTCACAGGACTGAAGGAATGTGAGACAGAAGAATGCAGCCCATAATGAACTTGTGGAAACGGTTGCCAGAACAGAGATTAAAAGAGATAGCAAGAAGACAAACTTTAATGAGAGCTACAAAAGGATAGGAAGTTCTGGAGAGCCATGATCACCCACATTCTGAAGGCATATGGCACATAGAAGGAGACAAAATATACTAAAACTTAAAGTGGAATTATTTATATTCTCAAGTTTTCCTAGAATTCAATTTTCTTCTTCTATATGTCATGTCCTTTCATGTAGGCGATCATGGCTCTCCACAATTTCCTGTCCTTTGTAGCTCTTAATAAATTTTGTCTTTTTGTTATCTGTCCTAAAGCCTGTTCTACCTTCCATTTACTCAAGATCGTTTTTCTTCTTCAATATGCCATGTGCCTTCAGGATGTTGGCGATCATGGCTCTCCACAATTCCCTGTCCTTCATAGCTCTTATAGTGATTTTCCAAGCGTAGCTCAGATGTGGCACAAGGCCGAAAGTATGGGGCACCCAGTGAGGATCGAACTCACTACTCAGTCGTAATAGTTCTAGCGCGACATGCTTGCTAACCATTACACCACCTCGAGGTGCCCCTTCATAGCTCTTATAGAATTTTGTGTTTTTGTTATTTCTCCAAAACCTTGCTCTGCCATCCATTTACTCAAGTTTACTAGATAGGTTATACATTGTTTTCTAATAACCCTCTTTCTTCCGAGTATCAGATTTTCCAAGCCCTCTTTCCTTATGTTATGCCTTAGAAACTTCAACTGACTCTTGCTGATGTCAAGTACAAGTTTACATTTTGCTTCCATTTTCTCTCAAATTTCTCACAAATTCAGTATCCTCAGCATCTGCCTGTAGAACTATATTTCTGTTGCTTCAAGTCTCTTCATCTTTGAGGAGATTGTCCAGCCATACAGGAGGACTGATATCACGTAACAGTTCAGCATGTTTTTCTCTTGTTTCTAGTAAAATCTTTTTGTTTATTATTACCTTACTTAGTTTTTGGAATGCATCTTTGGTTATCCCGATGTACCTTCGAATTTCCGTGCTGCATATTCTGTCCACTGTTAAAATACTTTTCAGGTACTTAAATTGTTGTACTTGTTTGATTTTGGTATCTCCAATTTGTAATTTAGATGTTAGGCTGTCCTTTCTGCTAGCATTCCAACTTCTTGTAATTAATGTTTAGTCCTTTCTGCATGCTTTTCTTCAATTTTTAATTTACCTGTTGAGCTCTTATTTAGCAAGCAGTTTATGAACTCTTACACAAAATCTAATAAATAGAATTTAAATCTATTCACACAATAACAACAAAATGAAATTTGGAATAATCATCTATTTAAGAGCACTTAGAATTCCTTACATGATACCTTGAAATATATACTGATATAATTTATTTTTGCTTTGCTCTTGTGAAAGTCACTTAATTCAATTAATACTTTAATTAGTTTTTATTTTTTTATTATCATGGCTTAAATTTCAATTCATAAATCTATTTCCTATATCGTACAATCATTCTCAATATTTTCTCAGCCATTAATTTCCTTTCTGTCTATTAGTAGTTCACTGACAATTTATTTTATGGGCTACTAATAAAAAAGTTTTCCCTCATTTTTCTGTCATTGAATACTTCACTCATATTAGTTTTTTCACCCTTCATTCACATAATTCTATTCAACATTTGTTCAACAAATACAATACAGTGTTGCAACAGAGCCACAGAGAAGTAAGGTGTATTAGCTTGTCCTGAAAGACAACCTTCTAGCCACCATTTGCAGATCCACACCTCACAGACTGTCAGTGGCTGCTCCTGACATGTAAACAGGTGATCAACCAAGTTTCACTTGGAAGGTGCAGACATGAGATATAAAATCCTCTTGTCATCAGCCACAAATATCTGCACATCTAAAATGAAGAGAAACAGTGTCTCTCACAACTTTCAAGTAAAAGGATCTACACTCAGAGAAAGTCTCCAAAGCCACACACCTGACAAAGTCTATAACTGAATAAATCAATGTACATATATTGTACTTATATCAATGTACATATGTACATTGTAATTGTAAATATCAAAGATTAGTTTCATGTTTTATTTAGTCTGTACAATATAATATACATAATGATGATGGTGAGATTAGCCATTTCCATACAAGAAATATTCAACATTGAATTGATGGAACTGAAGTAATTGCTAATATATGTCACCACTATTGCAAATTAATGGGGGTTTACTATTATTATGAGTGTGGAGTTTTAGTTGTTGTAGTAAAAGAAAAATGTAACAAGTTACTGTAAGTTTAACTATCTAACTCCAAATTATAGCAGAGGAATCCTCCAGGTTAATGCTGAAAATGAATTGTGAGGAAAAACATGTAACAGAAAATACAAGATATTGAGTTCAGATACACCTTTTATGTAATTATGTGTTGTTAATAAATTTTACAGACGTATTTTGTTTGGTGTATGTTGAATGTTACAAAAAGACATAAATGTTTTTAGTATTTTGATTTTTTATATTATGTATTCTCTGTTTTTTAAGTTACTTGAATGTATCATTCCTTAATTCTTTTGAGAATTAAACTGTATAACCAGTAATGAGGAATTTTTCAGTGGGCCCTACTGAATGTGACAGGAGGTCAAAGTTTAAAGTGGGTTAACAGCAATACCATCAAAACATTTCTGAAGTCCTCTTGGCACTTCCCTTTTTGGGGATGCCTCAAGCACTGGGTAATGACCCCAGCCTCCTTCTAAAGGTGAGGTACTGTCTGGGGGTTGGCCCCCTGGGGTTTGTGCTAATATTATTTTGAAACTACCCCAGCCAAACCGGTAATGAGATTTGGAGACTGTTTCTTCTTGGCATTGCAGTAGTCAAATTTTCATGTCTGTTGGGTTGGGAATCAAATACCACCATCTTGTCCATTGGTTAAGTGAACACTAATTCTGATATCACACAGACTGTGGTGGCAAAAGAAAGGCAAGGATTTCTATTTTTAGCTATGATGAAATATCATCACTTAGAGATTGCAACAAGATATTTAGTGTTATTGTTGTAAGAAATTTATAAAATTTTTCTCTTAAAAGAGTTTTTAGGAAAATGGGATTCTTAAGCTCACTTCACTGAAATTCGAAGACGTATTGGGATAGCCAAAAATGCATTCCAAAAGATAAGCAGTGTTCTAAGAAATAGAAAAATGTCATTAGAAACAAGGAATGGTACCAAACTGTAATGTGATATCTGTCTTCCTGTATGGCAGTGAGTGCTGGACAATTTCCTCAAAGATGAAGAAGAGACTTGAAGCAATAGAAACATGTGAGCAACAAATTTTTAGGGAAAATGGAAACAAAAAAGAAACTTATACTTAACATCTGGAAGAGAGAGTTGAAATTTCTAAGACATATAATGAGGAAAGAGGGCTTAGAAAATCTGATACTCACAGGACAGATTGAAGGCAAGAGGGACAGATGAAAACAATACATAACTTAGTGAACTTGAGTAAATGGATGGATGAACACGGTTTTGGAGAAATAACAGAAAAACAAAATTTATTAAAGGCTACAAATGACAGGAAATTGTGGAGGGCCATGATCACCTACATCCTAAGGGGACATGGCGCATAAAGAAGAACATTGCTCTTTCTAATATTCATGGGCCACTCTTTCTTAACATTTTGTATATGGTAATGTGGAAAGTCAACATCTTTATTATTCCATTAAAACTAATATCCTTATCTCTGTTGTTTTGATTATAACTCTTTATTCAAGGCATTCTGCAAAGTTTTTGAGAGAAAATAATATTAGGAAGTGCTTGCATTATTCTATAAATTATTCTAATGAGTAGTTTTATCCTTATTGGTTCAGTCATGATATTTTAGCTAATGCATCTGTATATACTGAAATTAAGGATTGTATAAGTCATTAATTATATCCTTAATTATTAAGAGTCATGAACTCTTTCACCTTCCTGATATTATTTCAGATGAAGTACTGCAAAAATTCTATGATTTATTTGAACAAATAACTTTACCTCTTTTTTTTTTAATTAGTGTCGATCTTCATTTTATTACACAAAATTTTGAAATGATGTATCATAAATACATGATTTATGCAAACTAGTATCATTATTACTGTTTACTCAGTGCCTTTAATCTGTCCTGTGACTGTCAATTTCTCCAAACCTACCTTCCTCATTTTATGTTCTAGAAATTTCAACTGCCTATTTTTGTTTTTTTAGTACAAATGTTTTTTTTGTTCATATTTTTCTTAAAACTTCAATATTTTTTACTTACAGGCTCTGTTCGTGATATTCTTAGCATCCTTCTATAAAATCACATATCTCTTGCTTCAAGTTATCCCTTCATCTGTGAGGAAATTGTCTAACATTTACTGCCATAATGGTGGTTTAACATTACATAACATTTCAACACTCTTTGTTTTGAATGATATTGTTCGTTTTTCATGTTTCTCTTGATCTGAATCAAATCTCCAGCTTTCTCTCTCTCTCTCTCTCTCTCTCTCTCCCAAAACACTCCTACACCATAACAGTGACATAAGCACATGACCACATGTAGTATAGCAATAGGATTCAAAGAACATCAGAAGGGTTTTGGAAAAAATGGTAAGCACCAATGACGCTTGGTCAGGATATGTGCGTACTTTACTAGTTGGCATGGAAGCTGATAAGTTTTTGTTTTCTCTTTTTCTCCTTTATTTTTTTTAAAATTTTACTTCTCCATCTTTTTCTTGTACATTCACTTTCTCTTTTGAGTAATTCTGTTCCTCTTTTATTCTCTTGTTACTTGTGATTCTCGTTTTTTCTTTTTTTCTTATTGTATAATAAAATCCTTCATGACCAAATTAGTTATAGTAAACATTTCTACTAATAATTGATCCTGTGTTATATCACGTCACCATGAAAAGATGGGTAAATACCTACTAATAACTGTTCTTATAAGTTGACATTAGTGGGAAATGTTTTTCATTTTTTTTTTCTTCTTATAGTATAATAAAATCTCCCATTACCAATTGAGTTATAGTAAATATTTCTACTAATAACTGACCTTGTGTCTCATCACATTGCCATTGGAAGATGGGTAACTACCTATTAATAACTAATCTTATAAGTTGATGTTCTAGTGGGAAATTGTTTTTTTTTTAATTTTTCATGTCACTAGTACACAAGAGGTTACAGAGAATGAATTTGAAAGAGAAGACTGTGAATAGGGAGGACTGAGGAAAGGGAAAAAAATGAATGGGATTCAATAAAACTGAAGATGGTAACTGACATTAAATTTTTATTTTTTATAGCAAACGGAGGGGAGTTCCAAAGGTGGAAAGTGCAAGAAAAGACACTGTTGGAGTCAAAGTGGCTGTTGCATTTAGCTACTTTTTCAGTAAAAGTGTGGGATCTAGATGCCAATCTAGTAGCATGCTTAACTTCATGTAGTTGGGGCACCAGGCAAGAAAAGCTTGTCAGAGCAGTTGCCATGAAAATCAAGTCAGGTGCGATTACATTATAGATGCTTTACAGATTATATTTACTCTTATATAAATATAAGTACCATAAATTGCGGCACACAAGATGAATTTTCAAGCCTAAAAAAATCTTTTTGGGTCACTGGTAGGCTACCATATATTTGGGGGTCAACCTATATGATAAGTATAGGCTAAACATAATTTTGAGCTAAAAACTTTTGAGGTCAACTTGCATACCTGATTGGCTTGCAGGCTGCAATTTATGACATATCCTGCAAATCTTACTAGCATTGTTTGGTTAATACCAATTTTATTGGGTAGACATTGGTTGATTTTGTTTAGTGGCATATCAACACCTCTATAAGTTATTTAATGCTGAAATCTAAATATTTTAAACACAATCTTATGGCTTCAACTACAGATGAAAAGTATTTTTGGTAATTCTGCTATAAATAGGTATTGTTGGTAATTTTACTTTTAATAGGTATTGTTAGTAATCTTTATATAGAAATGTGTTACTGGTATTTTTAGTATAAAAATGTATTTTTATAGTTTCCTAGTCTTTTGTTTTTGTTTGTGAGTTCACTAGTTGCCCATAACTTTGACCCTAAAAGTTGCTACTATTCCGGGTCCGGATGGACTTGGGAACAACAGCAATTAAGAGATAATTCCATGCTTATCCAAACCTCCAATCTCAGGAGCATTGATGGATGTAGTGTGAAGACATTGACTTGCATCATAAAATCCTATATAATGTATAGAAAACAAATGAGTAGAGTAGACGTATTTCAAACACACGGCCTATATTTGAAGAAACAGGTCCCTGTACACACCCTGCTGCTTAAAAAGATGGATGAAAACAATGCAAACATGAAATCCTGAGAAAGTTTAAAGCACCAGAAACAATCCCCCTCCCATAACAAAAAAAAAAGAAAAGAGAAATGCTCATTCTCTACCAAACCATTAATTGACATTGTTGCTTCTATTTCTTTATTATCATTCTTTCCTTGTTTTGAAGATCCCAGTTTTAAAAAAAATATATATATCATCATGAGTTGCAAAACAGTATTTCATTTAAAAGAAAAACAACAAAAATAGAGCCAAAAAATACTCTCCCTAATTGCAAAGATATTGTCTCACTTTCTTCATTATTTCTTTCATTTCTGTTCAATTACAAGTATTTGAAAATCCTGTCTGCTACACAATTAATGATACAATGCCACAAGCGAGTGGGTGACAGAGAAAATTGATGGAAGTAGTTAGGAAGCTGATTGGGGAAGGGTGTTTAACACAGGTGGATGAGGGTGGGCCAGCTGCATTAGGTGGAAAAGAGAAAGTCCTGGGGTGGGGATTATCTGCAATTCTCTCCACTGTTTCTTTCTCTTTATTTTCTTTCCCCTATTAAGGTAGCTGTTGTTGGCTTTGTACCAATTTAACCCTCCCCCCTACCCAACAACTCTTATTTTCATTTCTTTCTTCCTTTCTTTCTGTCCCTGGTTTTGGTAAATGTCTTG
>OZ038505.1:37479133-37509133 GCA_964036315.1 Acanthosepion esculentum
AGTCAGATTACCTGCCCTGACTCAGCCCTATCACTGAGATTTCTGCTGCTATACAAGATCAATAATAATAATTACTTTGACTAAATGTTAATGCTACTATTAATAGTTACCTTATAAAGAAACATTCAGATTTCATTGACTGAATAACTAGTGATACTTGAATTACCCTTTGCTTCACTCCCTGGTCATCAGGCTAGAATCAAAGCATAGTAACTAATGTTAATTGTCATATTAGCCATTTCCTTATGAGGAAACATTTGGCATTCATAGACTGAGCAATCATTGCTACTATTATGCTTTTCATCCCTCATCACGCTAAGATCAAAGTGTAGCACCTGTTTTTCTTGACTCTAATGTTAACAGTAATATTAGTTGTTTTCTTATAAGGAAACATTCAGCAATTGAGCAGGTGCACCTACTTGAATTGTGCTTGACCTGAATCAAATCCCTAACCCTTTTGATAATCTCAAAAGGTCTACTGAGGCTTTAATAGTGAAAATCAAAACATGTTTCTCATACAAAATGTTAATAATTTAGTGAAATTTTAACATTTTGGTAGTAAGAAGATCCCGGAGAAAGACTGAAAAATAATAGATAAAAAATAAACTGTAGTTACTGAAATTTTATCTTTTGCTTTAAAAAAATACAAAAATATCTCATTTTCAGGTGTTTTTTTAGGAAAATGTAGAGTGGGCCCAAACCTTTTGCCTATAGTGTATGATACCATGACACTCCTTAGTGAGTTATGAGGAGTTGATTTTCATAGAACAACAAGAACTGATAGAAATAAACACCTACATACATAAAACTTCTAAGTACTCTTATATCTTCTATGCGCCATATTCATTCAGGATCTCAGAAATCATTGCTGTCCACAATTTTCTGTCCTTTGTAGTGTTTCATAAATTTTGTCTTTTTGTTATCTTTCCTAAACCATGTTCTGACATCCATTTGCTGAAGTTTACTAAATAGCTTGTTTTCATTGCCTTCAGTCTGTCCTGTGAGTATCAGATTTTCCAACCTCTCTTTCCTCATTATGTGACCTAAAAATTTCAACTGTCTCTTCCTGATGTTGTTTCCTTTTTGTTTCCATTATTGCATTGTTGTTGTTCACATGTTTGGCTCATTTTATGCACAGTTTGTTGGGGTTTGGTCTTGGGGGATGAGGTCGTTTCCATAATAAGGTATCTCTTTTGCTCGTCTTCTCCCAGCCGCAGATTGTTTTTTAGTTTGGCACAAAATGAGAACTTCAACAAAAGAATTTTAACTTATTTAGTTTTATTCATCAGGTCGACATGCACATTTATAACTAGGCAGTGGGATTGCTATCCCACCCCACTTGGGAGCAGTTTTCAGACATGATTTTAACATGTCTGCATTCTTCAATGTGTAAAACTTAACTCTCTGAAATTCCTTTCTACTTCCAACATTCTCACGCTAATTTTAGCCAATCAAAATGACTTCCTTTGTTTTCCTGTATCTGACCTCAAAGGTCAAAATGAGGAAGTCAGTGGAAAAATACAATTCTGTAAAATATAATATTCTGCTAGACTATTATTTAACATCAGCATATTTCTGTAGAACCACATTTCTGTTGCTTCAATTCTCTTCTTCATCTTTCAGGAGATTGTCCTTGGAATTCACTGACTTATAGCAGAACTGATTTTACACAACAGTTCAGTACTTTTTCTATGTTTCTAATGAAATTTTTCTGTTGCTTAATACTCTCCTTTGCTTTTGGAATGCATCTTTGATTATCCAGGTATGCATTCAGATTTCAATGCTACACTTTCCATCCTCTTATTTACGAAACAATTTATGAACTCTTACATAGAATCTGATAAACTGGAATAATTATCAGATTCTGTTTAATGAGGTCGATCCACTGAAAATATTTTGAAGGTCCTCAAATATTCTAATTATTTTAAGGTTTATGACTACATCATTTTGAAACATCAGTTTCTGTAAGATCAACGAAGTTAAGCAACATTGACCTTGATCAGTACCTAGATGGGTGACCACTTGGGGATATCAGATGCTTTAAGCTTATATGTCCAAGTAGTGTAATGGATTTGAGCTTAGAATTGTTATTAGAACTGAGTTCCAATTCTTGTTGAGTTTGTTATATTAACTTATACATAAATAGCCTTGTCAAAGGTATAAATACATATCTTTTGCACTGAGTGTTGTGTTAATTAGTAAGACTTGTATCACTAGAAATATTATTATCTAAAAAAAAATCCCTTTCCACACTGTTCAGTCATGAATTGCTGTCCCCAGATCCCCAATGTCCAATCTTGAGTCTTGAGCTATGATATCTGGGAGAGTCAATTTTCATGAGAAGACACTCCCAGAAGGATGCCATAGGAGCAAGAATGAGATGATTTCCCTGTCCGCTCGGTAGCAGTAGTCGGCAAACTGTAATCATTTTTGTTTCAGCTTAAGAGAGACTGGTCTCTGTTCTAAAACTATTACTTACAATCTAAAAATATTTTCTGCAAAAGACTGATAAGATGTAAAAATCAAATCAACCAGCCAATCTAATTATTTCATTTTTTTTTCAATCAATTCACCTCAAGCAAGGCAATAATGCCACTAAGGCACAATGGATTACTGGCTGTGAAAGAGAATAAGAAAGCTTTAGAAGGAATTGGGAATACAATCCTAAACAGGGTAGGAATCAACCCCTACACGTCTTCAAAAGACCAGGGAAATATGTGAACCAGGTAACAGAAGATCCTATCCACACTTACTGAGAAAATATATATATATATATGTATATATATATATATATATTGTCATCCACAGACAGACTGTTTTGCTGTATCACAGCACATCAGTGTGGCTAGATGTCTGGTTGCCTCTGGCTAGAATCGAAAACCGGCTGAATTCGCGTCAGTCGGAAATTTTACTCTGAAGCCGTTGGCTCACGGCAGAGAAGAAGGTGAATTTAAGCGTATCTATTTTTAGATAAACACACAGTGACTGAGAGAACTCGATTCGATTTACCGAAGAGTCTTGCATTATGAGCCGTAATAGTCACTGTTTACAAACCCACACATCCTCCCCAGAGAGCTCAACCGAAATAGATTTTTCAGGAGTATATATATATATTTATTTATATATATATATATATATAAATATATAAAAGTGAACATTGAAGTCAACACTCGGAGTCGACAGGCTGTTTCATGCTAGATGCAATTGTCGGACCTGATGATTGCTTTTAGCATGAACACTAAAGATGTGCTCTTCATGTAAATAGTAGAAGACAATAGGAAAATAGGGGCATCTTCAAAGTTAATGTTGCTAAGATAAATGTAGAATTGTTTTTTATGTCTTATCAGTCATTTGTTATTTATTTAATATTTAGTATTAAATAAATGAACATTAAAGATAGGCTTTTTCAAGCTAGACGTACTCATCAGGCCTGACGATTGTGTCTCGCATGAAACAGCCTGTTGCTTCTGGATGTTGACTTCAATGTTCACTTTTATATTTATATTTACATACACTCTATTCCTGATATTGAGCACTTTATCCCATAATTATACCACACTTTAAAACTATATATATATATATATATATATATATATATATATATATATATATATAATCTCATAGTTTAGACTGAGACATAAGATATATAAAATTGAAGTAGACTATATATGAATAAAAGTAAAAATAAATAGTAAATAAACGAGTTTACATCAGAAAATATTGAGTTGAAGTAGACTTTGGAAGAAATCAGAAGCCTGTCTACTCCTAAGGTGGAGAAAATATAATGAATGAATAAAAATTCAGAGTGTAGGCAGGGACTTTAGAGGTATAGGTTGAAGACTTTAGAAGGAACTGGAAACCCAAACCTAAACCCGAAAGAAGGGATAAACCTCTACTCCTGTTCAAAAGACCAAGAAGGTGTGTCTTAAATGTGAAAATGGAAGACTCATCAAATTTATAACAATTGAAAGAATGAAAGTGATTAATAATTAATAAACTAAACACATAATATTAACTACCAACTCAGTCACAACTTAGATGAAACGAATTTATTGAAATTTAATATAAAATTTGCTACAACCACTACTAAATAGTCTTAGTTAATACAAAACAAAATAATATCAATATAAAGACTTCATAAAATTAAAATAAACTATTTGTTGGAAAAGGCATGAATCCCTCTTTTCCCCTTCCAGCTGTGGGTTAAATAGCAGGAGAGACTGGGTCCTATAACCAGTGTACTGCAGAAAGAAATAGCAAAAGGGAAATGGATGTTGAGTATATTAGGTCACAGGTCAATCTATTTTTCAAGGTTTTATTATTGTTCTTTTCCTTTTAAGTATTGTGTCGCTTTAGGACATGGCTGATAATGGATATCCACAGCTTCCTCTCCATTCTAGTTCTACGTAATGTTTATCTTCTCAGCATCTCTTAAAGTCCCTGCTTTGCCTTTCATTTATTTATTTATTTATTAATCATTTCACCCCAAGCAAGGTCATAATGCCACTAAAACACAAAGAGTTACAGGGAGTGAAAAGAAATGAGAAGACATTATTTGGCAGGATTGAGGAGATAATTAAGATGGAACAAGATTCAAAAAGACAGAAAATAGCGTCTGATGTTGCATTTAAATTTTTGAAGATCGCAGGTGGCAGGGAAACAAAAAATAGGAAGGGAGTTCCACAGGCGAGAAGTGCAAGAAAAGAAATTTTTAAAATAGAGCATACATTTGCATCTAGCTAGTTTAAAAGTGAAAGGGGTGAGACCTACTTACCAATTTAGTAGCATGCTTAAATTCATGTAGTCAAGCCACGAGGGACAAAAGCTCATGAGATCAGTTGTTATAAAAATAATTGTAGAAAAGACAGAAGGGATCCCTGTTATGTCGATGGGAAAGTGACAAATCAAGTGGCTGGTCAGAATCGATTACATTACAGACCATTCTTTGTCAAGAACCTCAGGGGTACCAGACTAGATAAGGCAACAGTTTTCAACTCACGGGCAAATGGTATATTTATAAACCTGCAATATTAAATGAAAGCAGTTTTATTTTAAAATTTACAAGCCATTTCTTGAATGCAGTTACATAGATTACTCACTATACCCTTTCAACATTACACCTTAAAAACTATTAAATTCTCAAAGCTCTCACTTACATACACACACACACACACACATACACACACACTTTCTGATGGTAGGAGTAATTATCCTTTTCATTCTCATTTTCCCTAAAACTTCGTCATTGTCCATATTTTCTGTCAATGGTATTTTCAGCACCCTTCTGCAAAACTACATCTATGTTGCTTATGTTATATTAAGAATATATTTATTTATGCCATATATACACCCTTGTGTAAATTAATTGAAACAACCACTTTAGTTTCCTTTCTTCCACTATATGGTCAGTTTTAGACCCACTGGAGTGACAGGGTGTAATCGACTTCTATTTTTCTCCTCTGATCATTTGCAGTGGTATGCAGTAATATAAATTTATTTCCTTTCTTCCACTATATGGTCAGTTTTAGACCCACTGGAGTGACAGGGTGTAATCGACTTCTATTTTTCTCCTCTGATCATTTGCAGTGGTATGCAGTAATATAAATTTATTTTCAGGAAGTATGATGAAATATGTTTGGCCTTGAAAAATATTGCATCATCCGTGATTGCATCAGATTTTCATCATACCTAGACACTAGTGTCTTGACTATCAATTAGTTGTCCTACAACCATTGTCTGCAATGGATGTTGCTTCAAGGAAGCATACAAAAATTTGTAACACAGCATGAACACAATGGCAAACCTTACCACTGAGCAAATCAAAGTACTATTGACTGGCTTAGAAACTCTCCTGATTTAAATCTAATTAAGAATTTGTGGTCAATCTGCAAGGAACAACTTTGTGGAATGGACATACACAGTACTAACATGTGCACTGGGTCATGTTTCATTGGAAAAAATGAAAAAAGTAAATAATAATGGAATTATTTGTTTTGTTTCAATTAATTTGCACGAGGGTGTATGTTTCTTCAAATCTCATTTTCATCTGTGAAGAAATTGTTCAGCATTCACTTCCATAGAAGAGGAATGAAAGTACATAGCAGTTTACCACTTTCCTTTGTTTCTAAAAAAGTTTTCCTCTCTCTTAATATTTTGTTTCTGGAAGTCATCTTTTGCTATTCTAACGCACCTTTGAATTTCTGTGTCACATTTTCTGTCACATGTTACTACGTTACTGTAGTGAAAATGAAATGCAGAGGAAACAACAAACAGCTACTGATAATGGTACCTGCCCCCATCGGTCAAAAAGAAATTGTTTAGTGTGCTGTCTCTGCAGAAAGACAGCACATTGCTGCCCTCCTGGAACAGAGTCAGGGCAAACCCTGGAATGTCTGGTTATGAAGAAAGTCAGGATGGTGAGCTAAGCACTGTTGGCTATGCAAAGGATTCCTTTGCTTGCCAATCTCTAAAGCTTTAGGCTCCATAAAAAAAGGCACATTTTCTGAAGAGGCAGTTTGGCATTTGCCATATTGAATACATAAGAGGATTGCATTGTGTTACCAAGGACTTCTGTTCATATTATCCAGCATCATTTAAAATTAATTTGTCCTTGTTTGTGCTTCTGTCGTCTTGACTGCTTTCGTCCTGTATATCTGACGTTCTCGTGTGGAAGTCTTGTTCATCTCTTGACCATCATGGTCCAGTGTTTGGTTTCTTTAGTGTTTGATTCTGCTGCTGAGAGTTTTGTCCCTCTTCGTTGGTAGATACCAAACTAATAAGAAGAAAATCTACAATTATCCAGATTGTTTTTATTTTTTAATCATCTCACCCCAAGCAAGGCAATATTTTTTCTACATTCTTACGTGAATGAAGAATATGCTTTGCAGGACACTGTTGGTGAGCAAATCAAGAACTTGTAAGTGGTCTACTGCTCTGGACACCAAGTGATGGAACAAGACTGGTTGGTTGGCCAGCAACCACCTACACTGAGCACCTACATTGTGCGGCTATGTTATGATACAAAATGCCACTTCTAATCTTGAGGACCATGATAGTTGCCATGATAGATTCATCAATGTTTTAGCTAGTTCAACCGAATAAAAAATAATAAGACAAAACTGCCACTATGAGGACAACCATTACTGAGAGTGGAAAAAAGAAACGTTAAGGAGAAAGAACAATAAAAGAACAAGACTTAGGAAAACAGAAGATGGCGATTCATGTTGCCTTTAAATTTTTGAAGACCATCAGTGACAGGGGTGCAAGAAACTGGAAGAGAGTTTCACAGGCAATAAATGTGAGAAAAGAAATTATTAGAATAAAACTTATGTTTACCTCTAGCCAATTCAACTGCAAAACGAAGAAACCTTGTTTCTAATCAAATACATCAAGTAATTCATACAGTCAGGGTAGCAAGGAGAGCTCATTAGAACAATTGCCATGAAAATATTTTTATAAAAGAGAAGGAAGCCACTTCACAGAGGTGGGAAACTAACTGAAGTTGAGATGCCAGATCAAAACTGATAAAATTACAAACCCTTCTTTGGATATTGCCATATTAAATTTTTATACTTGTTTGATTCTGGCATTTCCAATTTGTAACACACATCTTTGGTTGTCCATTTTGCCTACAACCAAACATTCTGTTTCCTTACAGTTAATAGTCTTTTTTCTGCCTTTCCTTTGCTAGCTCATGTTGTTAAGATTGTTCTCACCAATAATAAATTCTGGTTGGTCTTGCTCACTGTAAAGGTTAAATATATCTGGTGAGAAGATGCTTCCTTTTCTATTTTTGTATACTTACTTAACTCATTTTTCATCTACATGTTGCATGTGATAATGTAGGTATTTTTTTTTATTATTAAACTGATGGATACTTCAGGGACAGACCTTGTTATTTACTTTTGTAAATGTATTTTTATGACTGAAATTTTAATCTGTGATGTTTTTGCGGGTTAGTGTCTACACGTTGTGAGATAAACACACGTGTCTCCTGAAATGCCCACAGCAAACATGGCAGACTTAGAGTATGAGTTCACCTAAAAGAAATGCAATGAAACAACAAGAACAGATATATATATATACAAACAAATGAATATGTATTAACAAAAGTTAAAAATGACAAAGATAATAATGTGTGTGTAACAAATGAATGTGGAAAGATTGTGTTCCAAAGTATGTGTAGTGAGTGAATGTGCATACGTATGTGTGTGTGTGTATGCAATGTTCACGTGTGTCCCAGAAGAGAGATCACGTTCTTCCACTAGAAATTTTACATGTTGCCATATTAGCGGACAAGTAAGAAAAGAGCGAGAAAAGATATTGTCAAATATATATATATTACTGGAGAGTATTTCAGAAAGTTAGGAAGAAATAACCCAACAATGTTCACTAAAAACTGGATTTCTTATAGAATCCCTTCCTTTTGAAGGATTAATCTAGTTTAAAGTTTTAAAAAATTAATATTGCTGCTTATTCTCTTTTCTTTCTTTTTCGCTTCCTTGGAGTAACATCCATCACATACAATGGCCGTAGGGCAACTAATCATTAGTAGAGACAATAGTACGATGAATATATCACAGAACTCTAGGGGAAGAGTTCTGTGATATATTCATTCCGTCTCTGAAGTATTTTTTCTTTCTCTAATGTCATCATTCTGTCCTTGAATTTTATGCACATCCTGTTGATGAACATGTCTTTTTCTTTTTAGTTCTCTTTATTTTTATACATAACTGACGTGCTTGTAAGAGAGAGTACCAACACTAACCAATAAAACAACGCTAAGAGATCAGATCCAAATCATTACATTGATTTTCATGATTTGCATTTAGTCCCTTAGTACTGATTTGTCAGTTATTATATATACACCCTTGTGTAAATGAATTGAAACAAAACAAATAATTCCATCATTATTTCCTTTTTTTCATATTTTACCAATGACCTAGTGCACATGTTAGTACTTTCTATGTTAATTCCACAAAGTCTTTCTTTGCATATTGACCACAGATTCTCGATTAGATTTAAATCAGGAGAGTTTCCAAGCCACTCTATAGTACTTTGATTTGCTCACTGGTAAGGCTTGCCAGTGTGGTCATGTAGCATTCAAATTTTTGTACGCTTCTTTGGAGTAACATTCATCACATACAATGGCCGTAGGGCAACTAATCATTAGTAGAGACGATAGTATGATGAAAATCTGCAGTAATCACAGATGACGCAATATTTTTCAAGGCCAAACAAATTTCATCATACACCCCAAAAATATATTCATATTATGGCACACTACTGCAAATGACCTAATCTGAGGAGAAAAATAGAAATTGATTACACCCTGTCACTCCAGTGGGTCTAAAACTGACCATATAGTGAAAGAAAGGAAACTAAACCAGTTGTTTCAATTAATTTCCACAATGGTATATATATATATATATATATATATATATAGAGAGAGAGAGAGAGAGAGAGAGAGAGAGAGAGAAAGAGAGGACCAGCTCAAAGTACTGGCAACTTGGTCAGTCACCTGCAGTACCATCATGTATTTGAGATCTTCCAAAACTAAAGCTTATAAAAACATACTTGTGGGCGTCTAAGATTCAAAACAGATTAAATTCTTTGGTTATTTTGTTAATAGGAAATGATCTAGTAAAGAAGATAGGTGTAGAATATGCCATGAAAAGATTTGCAAATCTAAAGACTAAAAAATGTTTTATGTTGAATAATGAATGTTTTCTTTAGGTGGTATCAAGTTGTTTATTGTAATAAACTCATTATACTACAATTTCAGTTTTTGTCCTTGCGAAAATTGTAAAACTTTATACTTGTAAAGGCACTAATGTTCAGCTTGGCCAAACTGCCAGCAATCCTATGGCCATCACTACATATATATATATATATATATATATATATATATATATAGAGAGAGAGAGAGAGAGAGAGAGAGAAGGAGAGAGAGAATGAGAAAGATTGTTGTTTTCTATCACAACACTCATAATTTTGCCACATTTTACAACTAACTAAAAAAAATAGAAAGATTTTGCTAGAAACAAGGAAAAGAGTGCTGAACTGTTACATGATATCTGCTCTCCTGTATGGCAGTGAGGCAGTTAATATTGTATAATCTCCTCAAATATGAAGACGAGACTTGTAGCACCAGAAATGTTGCTATACAGAAGGGTGCTGAGGATACCATGTATTGAATATGTGAGGATGGAGAGCTTGGAAAATAAGATACTCATGGGACAGATTGTGGGCAAGAGGGACAGAGGAAACCAATGCTTAGCATAGTTGGTGTGCTTAAGTAAATAATAATACAGGGCTTAGGAGAAGTAACAGAAAGGCAAAGTTTATCAAGAGCTACAAGGGACAGGAAATTGTAGAGAGCCATGAACACCTACACCTTGAGAAGACAGTGCACATAAAGAGGTTAAACACAGTATTAAGAAATAGGGGAATGTCTTTCTTCTTTTCTTCCTCTGTGTGCTAAATCTCTTCAGGATATGATTAATCATATCTCTCCACAACCTCTTGTCATTGTGCCCCTTAAGAATGTTAGTCCCTTTGAAAAACTTCCTGATCCTGTTCTGCTAACTATTCACATCAGGTAGGTGACTTACTGCTTTCGCTATCTCTCTTGCCCTCAATATAGTGATTTTCTAAGAGTAGCTTAGATATGGCACAAGGTCAAAAGTAGGGGCACCTAGTGAAGATCGAATTCACTACTCAGTAGTAATTCTTCTAGCAAGACAAGCTTGCTAGCCATTACACCTCCTAGAGGTGCCAACTTGCTCTCAATATATCCTGTGAGGATTAGGTTTTCCCAGTAGTCCTTCCTTGGTACTTAATTGATTTGTCCATTGAATTATCAGTATCCCTTTGTAGAACCACATTTCTGCTGATTCCATTTTTGTCTTCATCCGTGGAGAGATTATTTAGAAATCACAGCCATGTAAGAGGATGGAGATCACATAACAAAATCCAATACTATTTTCTTTATTTCTAATAAAATCTTTCTATTACTTAGTACTTTACTTAGCTTTTGTAAAGCATCTTTTGTTAATCTAATGTGTGTTTAGATTTCCAAAATCACATTTCCTATCTGCTGTTAAAACACTTCCCAGATATTTAAACTTCTGTACTTGTTTGATGTTCAATATTTACATTTTTCGGAATATTGTTCTCATCTTTGTTGCCATATTTATTACAACATTTCGGCCGTTGTATGCTCCGCCCTTCTTCAGGTGTTCGGAATGTCGAACTGAACCCATTATTTCACTCACTTTATCCACTGTGCCATGTGTCCTTGGCACAGTGGATAAAGCTGTTGGTTAGATCCAGTGACAGGATCCAAAGAGTTGTGAGTTCAATACCTGGTTAAGGCAGTGGATAGATGAATTAACAGGAGATAACTGATAACTGACATCCATTAGACATGGCAGACGGAAATAAAACAGTCTACCCCAGTGAGCAAAATAAAGGGTTCAGTGTAACATTCCAACAACCCGAAGAAGGCCGGAGCGTACAATGGCCGAAATGTTGTGATAAATATGGCATTAAAGATGAGGACAATAGTCCGAATAATGTAAATTGTGTACATAATACCTCATCTCAGAAATATAGACAGATACTGAAGAAGGCTGGAGCATACATGGGCCGAAACATTGTGATAAATATGGCAACAACGATGAGGACAATAGTCCGAATAATGTAAATTGTGTACATAATACCTCATCTCAGAAATATAGACAGATAATGAAGAAGGCCGGAGTGTACAACGGCTGAAACGTTGTGATAAATATGGCAACAAAGATGAGGACAATAGTCCGAATAATGTAAATAGTGTACATCATACCTCATCTTAGAAATATAGACAGATATTGTTTGATGTTGACATCAACACTTCATAGTTCGCAACTTGAGAATTTTTTCTTGCTGACAACCATTCTGTTAACTATGCTGACTTTTTTGTGGTCCTACCTAGGATTGAACTCACCATCCTTGGCTAACAAATTTCTGAATATATTAAACTGCTACTCCTAATGGATATATTTTAAGCAGTGGCAATAGCTTGTTTTCATTCCTGCTAAAGTGGATTTCACCTTTATGCATTATTTAAGTTTATTGAAATTTCTCCTCAGGGTCAAAATTTTCTATTGTTTGGTGAAGTGCTGTCGCTCAGTTTATTCATCAAGGTTTTAATTTTTTTTTACAATTGATAGTTAGTCCTTTCTTTTCATTTTCCTTTATTATCATATCTACTACATTGCTAATGTGCATTTCCCATGATATTCTCAGCATCCTTCTGTAGAACTATATTTCAGTTGCCTCAAGTCACTTCTTCATCTGTAAGGGAATTGTCCAGCATTTACTGCCATATAGAAGGATTGATATTACACAGTATGACATAGCTTCCCTCTCTTTTCTACAAATATTTTCATGGCAACTGCTCTGAGAGGGGTTTTTTCTGGTGCCCTGACTACATGAATTTAAGTGTTCTACTAGATTGGCATCTAGGTTCCATCCATTTCAAGATGTCTGAGTGATGTAACATATAGCAGCTCAGTATGAGAAACAGAAAGGCATGAATCCATCTTCTCCCTCAGATATGGGTTAAATAGTTGAACTTGTATTTGGAAAAATCACAGTTATTCTCATAAGACTCTTAATGCAATATCCAAAATGTATTTCAGGCTTAACTAACCCACAAAGGACTTACAAGCGTGTATAGAATATTGCTGCCATATCTAGTCTAGTGCATATGCCATTCATCTCAAGGTTCTTGACAAATCTGCAATGTAATCGATCATGACTTCAGTCACTTTCGCACCGACATGGCATGATTTCCCTCTGTCTTTTCTACTAATATTTCCATGGCAACTGCTCTGAGAGGCTTTTTTTTCTGGTTCCCTGACTACATGAATTTAAGTGTGCTACTAGATTGGCATCTAGGTCCCACCCGTTTCTTTTCACACAATTTTTGTCTGTAGAACTACCTTCTGTTTACTTGCTTCCCTGATAACTACAATGTTCAAAAATTTAAATGCAATGTCAGTCACCATCTTCTATCTTCTTGAATCCCATTCATCTTTGTCCTTTCCTCAATCCTCCCTATACTCAGTTTTTTATTTCACTTTCACTCCCTGTAACCCCCTGCGTACTAGTGGCATTCCTGACTTGCTCGGGGTGAAATGATTAAAAATAAAAATTGCAGAATTCTTTTCTTTGTTTCTAACATAATTTTCCTGTTTCTTAATTCTTTGCTTAGCTTTAGGAAGGCATATTTGTATTACAAGATATCCTTCAGATTTCAATGTCACATTTCCAGATAATTAAACTTTTGTAATTGTTTGATGTTGACATCCCTAATTCATAGTTCACTTTAAAAAGAAAAAGAAGATGGGATATTAAATTCCTATGGCAACAAAGGTTTGAACATTTTCTCACAGATGAAGAAGAAACATTAAATGTCAAAGATGTTGTTTTACCAACTGATGCTGAAAAATACCATGGATGGAGCTTGTGAACAATGTGGAAGTTTTAAGGAAACTAAGAATTACAAGTAAACTTATACTTACAATCCGAATGAAATTACTGAGGATCATAATCAGAAAAGAAGTCTTGAAAAATTTAGCACTCATACGATGTACTGGAAACAAGTGAAGCAAGGTGAAACAGTGAGTACCAATGAACTTCTGTGAATGGATAAGAGACGAGTGACAAAGAGTGATGGCATAGTATCAAAATTTACTTTGAGTAATAAAATACAGGACTGTCTATATTTCTGAGATGAGGTATTATGTATAGTATTTACATTAGTCGGACTATTGTCCTCATCTTTGTCGCCATATTTGTCACAACGTTTTGGCCATTGTACACTCCGGCCTTCTTCAGGTGGTTGGTTCAGTTCGAAATTCCAACCACCTGAAGAAGGCCGGAGCGTACAATGGCCGAAACGTTGTGACAAATATGGCGACAAAGATGAGGACAATAGTCCGACTAATGTAAATACTATACAAAATACAGGACTTTGAGGAAAGAAGGCTTAGAAAAATTAACACTCAAAAGAGATACTGGAGACAAAAGAACTGAAAGGTTATAATAGCTAAATGAAATAAACAACATGGGTTGGAAGTAAAGAATTAGCTTTTTGTGAGATTTGAACTCATAACCTGTATATTCAGGAGCCTGTATAGCTGGGGAAAAAATAATAAAGACAATGCTTTTTTAAGTAAATTGTTCACAAGTAGAATGTTTTTTTTAAATTTTATAAAAATGAAAAAAAAAAATTATATTTGGTATTGCATGATCCATACAGATTTTGATGTTCCAAAAATCAATATATTCTTCAAGGGGTCCTTATTGAAAAAATCTCATAATATCTTTATCACGAAGAGGTGAACATTATGCTTGCATGTAATGAAATACTAAATAGCATTGTAACATGTATTAAATATGAGATGGCTTGAAATTTGTGATGGTAGTTAATGGTATGGTGGCAGGAGGGGGGGTAGCTGTAAAATATTTTAGACCCATTTGTTTTATAGGCTACATTATTGTTTTCAAATTTCCCATAATGCTCTTGCAAAGTGCTTTTTTACAGCAGTAAATTTCTTTTTCTTTATGTAGATGCTTACAAAGAGGAAAAAATAACACGTCTCATTTCTGTTTTATTTATTTATCTATTTATTTATTAATTTAAAAAAAAAGGATTTTGTTCTTTTTTTTTATTATTATTATTATCCTTCATCTAACACCCCCCTCTAAGCAGCATTTATAAATAAGCTCATTGAATGATAGCGATAATGGTTTTGTGAACATATTTATCCTGGGAAGGGGTGATGAGAGAAATTTAGTAGGGGCCAGGGAAAATCTCTGGGTGATGTGAGATTTATTTATTGGCTATGATACGTGATAATTATCACCATGGTTACATAAATAAGAACCAAACTAGAAGTTACCCTGGAGCCAAAAGTGTTTAAAACCTCAGTAAGTGGTCGGTTCCTAAAAAATACAGAAAAAAAAAATGGCAACAGACTCTCAACAAAATGATGGATGGGTATTCTTATAGAATGCCATTCCAGTTCTGGCATAGATTATGGGTTTGAGGTGCCTGGAATCGATCCTGTAGAGATCTCCAGGCTGTCTTTTTGGATAAGAAAATATTTTTTTGTTTATTTTATTGCTGTCATGTTTTCGTTGTTTGTATGTCATTAAAACTAACTTAACAATTCTCTCTGATAAGAAGGAAATAAAGATTTAAAATAGAAAATATTGAAATGTATCAAAAGTATTTTCATTTTTTACAGACTTTTATTTCAATCCTTGTCACTTGTAAATTTTTAAAGCCTATCTGTATTATATATTGGTATATTTTATAATTTTTTTTTTTATAGATCTTTACTCCAAGCTAATGTACACATAAAAAGACTATTTTTATTACTTCAAACAGTACTATTAGTGCATACATTTTATAAGTCTACCATTTTTTAAAAAAAATCATTTCACCCCAAGCAAAGTAGTAATGTCACTAGTATGGAGGGTGTTACATTTTTTTTTTTTTTTTTAAGCTTATCACCCCAAGCAAGGCTGGAAGCCACTAGCGTGCAAGGGGTTACAGAAGGTTTGGAGGAAGAGCAGATAGGAGTGGTAAAGGAGAGGATGTGGAGAAAGATAGTGGATCGATCAAGGCAAGGGGGTTACAGAAGCTTCGGAGTGAGAGCAGATAGGAATGAAGGGTGAAAGGATGTGGAGAAGGGAAGTGGATAGATCAAGGCAACTGGTGATGTCGATTGACGTTACACTTAAATAGTTGGAGCTTGTATTTGTCAGGGAAACAGGAATAAGGAAGGGAGTTCCACAGGCGAGATGTGCGAGGAAAGTGAAAGAGAAGACTGAGAATAGAGAGGATTGAGGAAAGGACAAAAGATGAATTGGATTCAAGAAGACAGATGATGGCAGTTGATGTTGCATTTAAATTTTTCAAGATTATTATTATCAGGGAAGCAATGAAAGAGAAGGCAGTTCTACAGGTGCGAAAAACAAGAAAAAATTATTGGTGTAGAAGTGGCAGTTGTATTTCACTATTTTAACAATAAAAGGGTGAGACCTAGATGCCAATTTAGTAGCATACTTAGGGAAAAAGCTTGTCAGTGCAGTTGCCATGAAAATATTTGTAGCAAAGAGGAAAGCTACATCATGTCAGTGAGAAAGTCAAAATGCCAGGCCAGAATTGATTACATGACAAATCCCACGTTGGATTTTGTTAAGAATCTCAAGATATACAACAGAAGAGCTAGAACAGATATATCAACAGTATTCAATGCATGGGTGAATGGTAGATTTGTAAATGTGCAAGATCGATTCTTTACATATCATTAAAATATAAATTTCAATCACCCTTTCTATATATCAATCTGAATGTCTGTATATCTATCTATCTATCTATCTCTCTCTCTCTCTCTCTCTCTATATATATATATATATATATATATGTATACATATATTTAAATGGATTTTTAGTAATCTGACAGATTTCCTAAATAAAAATATTAGAATGAAACATACGGTTACCTCTAGCTAGTTCAACACTAAAATGGTGAGACCTAGTTGCCAATCTAGTATCACGCTTAAATTCATTGAGTCAAGCCACCAAGGAGGAAAACACATCAGAACTATTGCTATGAAAATATTTGTAGAAAAGACAGAGGAATGTAACATCACCTAGGTGAGAAAGTGACTGAAGTTGAGATGCCAGATCAGGACCAATTACATGACAGATCCCTCATAGGATTTTGTTAAGAATCCAAGATATACAGCAGAAGAACCAGAACAGATATGTCAACAGTATTCAATGCTCAGGTGAATGGTAGATTTGTAAATGTGAAAGATGGATTCTGACAAGTAAAACATTTCTTGTGCAATACAGTGACTCAACTTTCCATGCAGTGGATGCAGCTATTGATTTGATATAATCACTCCACTTTATATCAGTGGAAAATGTGAGAACAAGAAGACGCAGTGTGTTGTTCTCCTGGAGTCTAGCATCAGGTAGAAAAAGGTTCTAGAGCTGCCACATATGATCTGGTGCTCCTGCTATATATTCAGAGATAGTCAATAAAACCTAAAGAAGAATCTCCAATGTTGTTCATTCTGACCTGGCATCTTGGCGTCAGTCAATTTCCTTCTTGTGAAACTCTCCTCCAGCATCTTGCTTTCCAGTCAAGTTTGATTTGTAAAAATTTGTACGAATGTCATTTGTTATTTTCTATTTTCTTTCTTCCTGTTCTTTTATTGTTCTTGCTCATTGTGTAGTAATGGATAGCAGCTCAGATTCAGGAATTGGAGAGCCGGTTTCAAATTCCAGTTGAATCCATTGCATTCACATGTGCTAACACCCTTGAGAAAGTTATGATTCCTCTTCTTCTCCCACCAGCTATGGGTAAATATCAGGACAGACTATAGCCTTGGATGGCAAATGGTCTACCGCAGAAAGAAATGGCAAACTACTGCGGGAAAAAATCTGCCTTATCAGTCATGTATCAAATGATACATGGTTGCCTAAGCCCGTATCACACATAGCACATAATTGACTGAGTCAAGGTGGACCTGTGAACAACAGCAATTAAGAGGTGGTTTCACATTCGTCAATTCCTCCATTCTCCTCATCAGAGGCTTTGCTGCCAGAAGTAGTTTATTGTCATACCCAAGACTAAGAAAACTTTAATGAAAAAACATATGTCCTCAAGCAAGATTTGAACTTGAGCTCCCCCCCCCACTTTTGTAGTAGAAACCCCCATTTGTTCTGGTTTGTTTTAGACAGCTTGGTTGCAGCGAGTGTCAGAGCCCAGCAACGTTCTATTCCACTGTTATTATCATTATAATATATTTAAGTAGGTACCTCCACTAATTCAGTATATGTAAGTTTTAAAATTAATTTTTTAAAATGAAAATGCTTTCTTGAAGCTTTCATTTTAGCTTTAACCAAAAGCTAAAGGATTTAAAATTTACCATTTCCAATCAGGAAAATACTCTGTGGTGTATTTTAAACAGAAATTATATTGATTAGAAATGATTCTTTTTTTAGTAAAATGGATAAAAATGGCCGTTTTTGACATATTTGTAAACAAAAGTTAATTATCAGTTTTAAAAATCTCTCAAAAATAAAACATACATTTCTGAAATGTTATTTGAGGAAAATTAACACATTTAAAGTTAAATTAATCTGATTTAAAAAATATTACTTACTTATAGCATAAAATGTGGTATGCAAGCATTTCTAAACTAGAGTCTTGTTTTTCTGATGTGTTAATCGATTTATTGATAGCTGAATGACTGCCAAACATGTTCATTGTTAAGTATGATGAAGCAGACAATAAAGTCCCTATGTTTTTTCCTCGTAAGGTGTGTGTGTGGGGGGGGGGGACAACTCTTACAACACATGACTTTTTAATGATAGATTTATCAGTTTGTACATCCATACTTAGCAATTCTGCACATATATCCCATATACAAAAACAAATCAAAATTCTTTTAAAAATGTTAGGAGTCATCAGATCATAATAAGTTTTACAATATATGATTAGTAAATATAGTGTTAATTAATAATATTTCTTAAGAATTATCACATTGAAACTGAATTTTAAAAGATTTAAAATGTTTATAAATTATTCAATTCAAAATTGTAAAAATGGAAAACAAATCTTGAAAAAATTCATTTTTCATCAAAAAATGTTTTCTTTAGACAGTATTGTTTTTTATATATAGCATTCATGAAAGTAATTAAAAGCTACTCTAATTAAATAACGTCTTTTATTGTGTTTTTTATTTTTTGATTTAGAACAGATCTTTGGTAAGACAGGGTACAATTTTGCAAAATAATTTCAGTGATTTAAATTCTTCAAAGAATTCTTTTTTAACTAATATAGTCACTAAAAATTATCACATGGAATTTCTCAAGTTTTCATAAAATTAAATAAGGGAGAGAAACACTTATAAACAAATATTTTTCCATGATTTTCTAATAGTTCATTTTTTAATAAATCCTGAAAATTTCATTAAAATCCAACAATTATTAGGATTTTTGCAACAATTTCCAAACTAATGTCTCTGTCACCGAAAAGTTGACGCAAGAAAAAAGTTTTTTAATCAAAATTTTGAATGTCCTAAAAGGGTAAAAAATTTAATTAAATATTTGAAATATACTTTGATCCTTCCTCTTAATAATGACATAAAGATTTTGATAATAAAATTCCTTTTTTATTATGTTTAGAGCATGTTTTCATCACAGTATGCTGATTTTTAGCGATTTTGTGGAGGTACCTATATTCAAGTGTATAAGTATTTTCTTTTTTTATAAATCCTTACTCAAAAAGCTTATGTCAGGTAACACATCTAAAGATCATCTATGAGTAGACCATAATTGGATCAATGAGCCAACGTAAACAATCCTTTCCTTAGATGAATAGTATGTGCTTTGCCAGGAATTGTAATTATTACTTGTTGAAGAGCATGACATAAGAAAGGAAAATGTTTAACAATATATCAACATTCTGCCTGTTTTTTTCAAACTATGTTTAAAAATTGCATACAAATATAAAGATATAAATAAAATACAAGTTTTTGTATAAATCTTATTTGTCTTGATGAAAACCTTTGTACTGGTAATCAATGTAACACAGCAAATGAAATGTAGCCAGCATGTTTGCAAATGAAACGTAAGTAACATAATGCGAAAATTGCAATTCATCATATATTGTATAAATTTAATGGAACTCTCCTGTAATTTGTTCACTTCCAATCAGATGTTAGTAGATTGCATATTTATTTATAACATCGATATTTAGTTACTGCATTATAAAAATGAAATTTGTCACAACTGGTCTGGCGCTTCAGCTATGTATCTAGAGATTCTTGACAAAGTCCAAAGAAGAATCTGCAATATTATCAGTCCTTACTTTTTTTCCACTGCTATAACATAGCTTCTCTGTGCCTTTTCTATAAATATGTAATTTATATAAATATAGGTAATTGTTCTGATGAGCTTTCCTCTTTGGTACCTCAACTTTACAAATTTAAGCACAATAATGACCCAGTGGAGTAATGGATAGTGGCTCGGATTGAAGAATCAGAGAGCCGAGTTCGAAACCCAGTCGAATCCATTACATTCACTTATGTGCTAATACCCTTGTGAAAAGTATAAATCCTCTTTTTCTCTCCCCAGCCATAGGTAAATAGCAGGACAGACTGGGTTCTATAGCCTTGGATGGCAACTGGTCTACCGCAGAAATAAATGGCAACCTTGTCAGTCATGTATCAAAACATGCATGATGGCCTAAGTGTGTATCACACATGGCACATAACAGACTGATTGACACAGTGCTGATAGCAGAAATGGAAAGAAAATTACAAAACCTCCTACAGAAGTTGGCGAAAGAGAACGAGAAGAAGGGACTAAGCATAAACTACAAGACAAAATGCATGGTCATCAGTATAATGATGAGCCCAAAATGCGAATTGCAGGTCGAAAAGGTTAAAATCAAGCAGGTGCAGAAATTTAAATATCTGGGAAGTGTTCTAAGTGTGATGCTGAGATCCAGTGATGTATTGGGATGGTCAAAGATACATTCCAAAAGCTAGGCAAAGTATTTCAAGACAGGAGGATTTCTTTGGTAACAAAGAAAAGAGTACTGAATGCTATGTGATATTTGTCCTCCTTCATGGCAGCGAATGTTGTACGGCCTCCTCAAAGATGAAGAAGAGACTCAAGGCAATGGAGGTATGGTTCTACAGAAAGATGCTAAGGATATCATGGACTGAACATGTGAGCAATGATGAGGTTTTGGAGAGGATGCAAGCAAGGAGAAAGCTTATAGTTAATATAAGGAAGAGGCAGCTGGAATTTCTGGGACACGTCATGAGAAAAGTAGGCTTTGAGAATCTGATACTCACAGGAGAAATAGCAAAAAGACAAAACATATTGAGAACTTCAAGAGATCGAGGGAAGTGGAGAGCCATGATCTCCTACATCTTGAAAGGACATGGCACATAAAAGAAGAAGACTAGATCAATATATAGGTCACATCATTGTACAGTTGAAACTAGTAGATGTAACCGTAAGTTTAATGTGAATAGTTTCTTCTGTTGCACGTCTCACTTGTGGAACTCAGTTTTTCTGTCTTCCGACTTTCAAGTCAATTGTGATCTTCAAAAATTTATATGCAATGTCATTTGTCATTTTCTGTTGCCTTGAAGCTCCTTCTTTTATTGTTCTCTCCCTCATAACAATAATGTTTTTTGCTCTTTCAATGTCAGTCTCCCATTGCATTTTAGAAGCTTTTTCAACTTGCTTGGGGGAAAATCAATAAAAAAAATGAATAGGTAAAACAGAAAGAGTCAAGTGAAATAAATTCTTTTGTGAGTTTAAGACACACTTTTTCAATATTTTACACACAAACATATATATATATATATATATATATATATATATATATATATATATATATATATATACATACATACATACATACATACATATATATATATATATATATATGTATGTATGTATGTATAGTTATAGGGATAGAGAAATCAAACAACCAGATATAAACAAGCATATACACATGTAGGGATATGCATATTAGTCATCAACTGAATTACAATCAATATATATATATATATATATATATAGAGATATAGATATAAATGTGGTTATAAACCAAAGAACTAAACATTAATAATTGTATATTTACCATATGTATTTACACCCGAATAATATATTAAGTTTATATTAACTTTGTGTTTTGAATCTGTGTTTAATTTAGCATTTCTCACAAAAATCAAAAGTAATAATTTATGCCTGATGAGTTGGTAGAAACATGAAATTTTAATTTACACTTTGAACATAAGTGTATATATATTTAATAATATATATATATATATATATATATATATATATATAACATTTTAATGGATTTTATTTTAAATTTGATGTCATTTCTTATTAAATTAAATGTCATAATTTAGTGGATGCATATGTTTTAGAACTCTACCCCTGGTATCGAACATTTTAATTCATAAATATAGCATACCGTAAAACTATATTTTTAATATATATATATATATATATATATATGTATAATTTTAGATATTGTTATGATTCTGAATATTTGATATTTTACTCTTTACTGCATGCATTAACACTTTTATCACAAAACTTTTGATTTAGGACAAATATTAGGTTACCATATTACATATTAGACCAAGAAGAAATCTCTTGTGATCATCTTTGTCTGTCATTACCAAATTTTTCAGATCACTTTCAATAAACTAAATTACCATTTTTGGTATTTATAAGCCCAATATGAAATTTTTATGGCTTTAATAAAGCAGGAAATCTTCTTGTCCACTTGCTATGAAACAGTTTAGTTACATACATATATATATATATATATATATATATATATATATATATATATATATATATATATATATATATATATATATAAATATATATGTGTATATATATATATATGTATATATATATAAATATATACATACATATATATATATATATATATATATATGTATATATATATATATATATGTATATATATATATATATATATATATATATTTATATATATGTATATATATGTATATATATATAAATATATACATATATATATATATATATATATATATATATATATATATATATGTATGTATATATATATATATATAATTATATGTAAATATTTTCATGCAACATCTTTTTAGCTTTAGGGATGAAATCTGGAAAATCATGAATACTTCCCTCTGTATTTTTTTATCAGATTGATCGAAAATATACTTTTAGTGCATGAGTTATCTTATTTTGAATTTAATTAAATTTTTCCCTTTTTTTCATCTTTTTAGAGGACTGGAAAAATATTTGAATTTTTCAACAATATATTGATGTGCTCTTTGCACTTTTTTAATCTTTTTTGCTTATTGCTTGATTAAAATCCAATTTATAATCGTGAGGTAATAGAATTATTTTTATTGGTTTTAAGTAGGATAAGATGCAGAAAAATTGTTGTATAGATAAATAGACTGATAAAGAGAGGGAAAGAGAGAGAGAGTGGAAAATGATGTGGAGAGAAAAATGGAACAGGAAAAGAAAAGGAAGAAAGAAAGAAACAGAGAGAGCCATAGGAAGACAGAAAATATGATATGATATATATATATATGTAGATAGAGGGAGAGAGAGATTAAGAGAAAGAGGAGAGTGATATGGAGACAAATAGAGAAGCAAAGAAGGAAACCAGTAAGAAAGAACTGAAAATGAGCCATATAAAGAAATAGAAGGAGAAGACAGAAATGATTATATAATATATATGTATATATTTATATATATATATTTGTGTATTTAGGCAGTAATCCTTCTTTCATGCACATTTCATTAAAAACGACTGACAAGGTGCTTTTATTTAGTTTTTTATACAACTTCTCATGCGATCTAATAATGTTTTTCATTTCAGATGATAAATTATATAAAAACTGTCCGACTGTTCTTTTTATCCGTGTGCTTTCGGCTATACTTTTAGCCATTTTTAAGGATTATATTTTAACTGTTAGAATTAGAAAACACGCAGACTAACTCTACACCTTTCTGACAATAGCTCAATTAGATCTCATTTAAATATTCATATAGACCTACCGGACACTATTCAGAACATACTTGTCGACAACACTAATATAATAGCATCATCCACATGCAAAAAAAGGCTTATTAATAAAAACAAACAAACTAACACTTAATAATATTAACCTTAAACATGGACATAAAATCTTGACCATGTTTTGAAACAAAAAAATGAAACATTTTATAAAACATACATATAACAAACTATTTCTAATTCAAACAGTTAAAATATAATCCTTGAAAATGGCTAAATGCATAGCCGAAAGCGCTCGGATGAAAAAAAACATTCAGACAGTTTTTATATAATTTATCATACGAAAAGAAAAACATTATTAGATCACATGAGAAGTTGCATAAAAAACTAAATAAAAGCACCTTGTCAGTCGTTTTTAATGAAATGTGCATATATATATATATATATTTATATATTTATATATATATATATATATATATATATATTTATATATATGTATATATACATATATGTATATATGAATATATACATATATATATATATAAGTATATATATATTGTTTTTTACAGATTTTTATGGTATTTATTAGTTATAACGTTTATTATATTTTTTATATTTATTTATATTTTATTATTATATATTTTTCTTTAATAATATTAATATTTTATATTAAATTAGTTTAAGTTAGCTCCCTTTCATAATATATATAATTAATAATTCATTGTTGATAACTAACCACTCTAAAATTAAATAAATTAATAATTACTTATCTTTCACTTTCTTATGGTAATACCAGTTATTTTAGTTGCTAGATTTAATGCCATAAGAAATATAATTAATTTTTAAAAATAAGTTTTTAAATAAGTTTTTTTTAAAAAATACAATATAAATAATGCTTAACTCCATCAGCTTTACATTATACTGCTACATTTTCAAATTGTATACAAATAACGGTTAGTATACACTCAACACTGGAAGACTGCATTTGGCATGGAACTCTGAGTGGTGCAAATGGTGTGGAATATGTATATTTATTAACATATATATATATATATATATATATATATATATATATATATATATAATTACGTAATTCATTGAGTCTGAAAGAAACCTCAACAGAATGCAGAAAGCACTGGACGGCCGTTTCGTCCTATATTTGGGACTCATCAGCAGTGTGCATCCACTACCGAGAATTGAAACCCTGACAGTTAGGTTATCAAGCAAACATCATTCCAACTGTCAGGGTTTCAATTCTCGGTAGTGGATGTGCACTGCTGATGAATCCCAAATATAGCACGAAACGGCCGTCCAGTCCTTTCTGCATTCTGTTGAGGTTTCTTTCAACTGTTAGAATTAGAAATATATATATATATATATATATATATATATATATATGAGTTAAAGATCAAATATGGATTGGAATCTGACAGGATGATAAAATAAAAAAACAAATAGGAAACATATCTCTCTCTCTCTCTCTCTCTCTCTCTCTCTATATATATATATATATATATATATATATATATATATATAGTTATGATTATTGTCATATAGCAAAATTCTGTGTAAACAAAACAGGATATCATCTTTAACAGAGAACATCTCTGTTGTAATGTCCATATATCAATCACTCTGATGATGGCTCATGTGACCTGAAAGCTTAGATCAACAACCAATATAATCAAGAAATATCCAAATGTTGGACAGTTTTATTTTCTCTTGAAACTAAAACCATTATATGATGCTTGGAAAGGCTCATGATTTATTTGTATTAAATCAATTTTTATCTGTTTTCTATGCCTATTTAGTTATGCATCTGTGTACAGTTAATTATATGAAAAGTATGTTTATTCATTAGTTGGAAATACAATAAAGAGAGAGTAGGAGGCACATAAAGAATGAGAGGGAGTAAATTAGAGAGAGTAGAACAGAAGAACAAGAAAAAAGGAGGAGGGACGAAAGACAGAGGGAAATAAGTAGAGAAAGCAAAGTAATTACAATGGGCGAAAAATAAAAAGAGAGAAAGAGATAGGTAAATAGAGAGAAAGAGATTGATATTGAGATATCATTGATTGCCCTAAGTTTTGTGAGCGAAATTGGTTCCACAGAACTGTTTGAAAGTCATCAATAGTTATGTTAGTGTTATAGTGAAAGACACCTTGTCTAGATAATAGACTTTCCCACCTATTATAAGTAGGAGTCAGTAGTAGTCGAAAGGAAGGAGTAGTGTTCAGCGACCACAACTCGATTACTCTGCATAACACTTTATTACAAGTTCCTAACGTTTCTGTACGTTTAACCCATTTAGGACGCATTTAGTCCGACTACAAGTTCTATTGTGGAAATAACTCCACAACGACTTTTTTTTCGGTAATAATTTGTCAAAAACAGATCTTACCCGACGTGCAGACGGCACATTAACCAGATCAGACGACGCCCTTCAGACGTGGTTGACAGCGCTCCAGTTGAAGAAAGACTTTTGATACGTTTGATCTTCCAACGCCAGCAACGATGTTACCTGAGATACGCCGATCTGAGAGAAAAAGAAAGGCAACGGATCATTTAAAAATGGATCCAAAATGTAGGAGATATGCTACGATGTTGCTAAAAAATGAAGTTTTTTTTGTTTTGTTTTTTTTTCAGTAAAAAAATAAAAAATAAAAATAAAAAATTAAAACTTTTACTCCTACGGAGTAAAGTTTTTTGGAGGGTGGTGTTATAGTGAAAGACACCTTGTCTAGATAATAGACTTTCCCACCTATTATAAGTAGGAGTCAGTAGTAGTCGAGGGAAGGAGTAGTGTTCAGCGACCACAACTCGATTACTCTGCGTAACACTTTATTACAAGTTCCCAACGTCTCTGTACGTTTAACCTATTTAGGACGCATTTAGTCCGACTACAAGTTCTATTGTGGAAATAACTCCACAACAACTTTTTTTTCGGTAATAATTTGTCAAAAACAGATCTTACTCGACGTGCAGACGGCACATTAACCAGATCAGACAACGCCCTTCAGACGTGGTTGACAGCGCTCCAGTTGAAGATACACCTATGCAGGTGATTTTTGATACGTTTGATCTTCCAACGCCAGCAACGATGTTACCTGAGATACGCCGATCCGAGAGAAAAAGAAAGGCAACGGATCATTTAAAAATGGATCCAAAACGTAGGAGATACGCTACGATGTTGCTAAAAAAATGAAGTTTTTTTGTTTTGTTTTTTTTTTCAGTAAAAAAATAAAAAATTAAAATTAAAAATTAAAACTTTTACTCCTACGGAGTAAAGTTTTAGGAGGGTGGTGTTATAGTGAAAGACACCTTGTCTAGATAATAGACTTTCCCACCTATTATAAGTAGGAGTCAGTAGTAGTCGAAATAAAGGAGTAGTGTTCAGCGACCACAACTCGATTACTCTGCGTAACCCTTTATTACAAGTTCCTAACGTTTCTGTACGTTTAACCCATTTAGGACGCATTTAGTCCGACTACAAGTTCTATTGTGGAAATAACTCCACAACAGTTAGCATGTTAGCATGGTCATGATGACCAAGACTTTGAGCGTGTGTGACGTAATAAAAGTATGTAATGGTAATTATAAATACTGTCATTGTACATTGACATAATAGAAATTCCCAAACCTTTACCAAGTGGGCCTTTACATCTGGCAAGTTGATGTGAGTACCAACTTAGCTGCTGAAATCAAAGCCAATGGGAATTTTTGTTTTTTAATCCTTTCATCCCAAGAAAGACAATAAAGCCACTAAGACGCAAAGAGTTACTGAGAGTGAAAGAAGATGAGAAAAAGAAAAACATTATTAAGGAGAGAGAACAATAAAAGAACAGAAATTAAAAAGACAAAGAAAATTATTGACTGGAAAGCAAAATAATATACAGTCTAAGATAGATAGATAGATAGATAGATATGAATAGACTGAGATAGAGTGATAAAGAGTGAGAGAGATAATTACACATATAGATAGAAAGATAGATATGAACAGACTGAGATAAAGAGAGAATTAGATAGAGAGACACTTAGATAGATAGATAGATAGATAGATAGATAGATATGAACAGACTGAGATAAAGAGAGAATTAGATAGAGAGACACTTAGATAGATAGATAGATAGATATGAACAGACTGAGATAGAGAGAAAGAGACTTAGATAGACAGAGAGAGAGAGACTTATATAGATAGATAGATAAAAACAGCCTGAGATAGATTGATAAAGAGTGAGAGAGATAATTACATATATAGATAGATAGATAGATAGATAGATGGATAGATAGATATGAACAAAGATAGATAGATGGATAGATATGAACAAAGATAGATAGATGGATAGATAGATGGATAGATAGATAGACAAAAGTAATAACAAGTGCGATTATATCTGTCTTTTAAACTAAGATGATAATTTCCCACTGCATAGACTGATATTTATTTTGTGAGTGTATGTGTAAGGTGTACGTTTGTACATGTCTTTGCCTTTATGTATATTCACACACATGTATGCTTATGTGTGAGCCTCTGTCTGTATCTGTATGTGTGTGCTCATATGTGCATGTGAATATGCCTGTGTGTACAAGTATTGTGTTCATATGTGATCCCACCTTTTTATGACCTTTGGCCTTTTGTTTATGTCTACCCGTACTCAGAATAACAATAATTCTTCTTCATATCGAATATGAATCAATGTCTAGAACTGGTAATTTCTTAGTTTATCCAGTGCAAACACTTTCAGGAATTCATTTGCCATTTACACAAAACTGTTAATATTATGATTGTTAACAAAAAGCATTTATCGTAATTAATTACAAGCATTGCAATCCCATAGAAAGCTCCCTTGTGAGCTTGGCTATTTTTATTTTCATATGCTCCATTGTTATGCACATCTGCAAAGATGGCTGTTTGTGGCAACATGCTAAGATGAATGCACGCAAGTTTTGTGTTTGTTTGCTTGCAACAAATGAACAGATAAACATTGATGAAACATGCATCATTTTATTTATTAAATATTAAATTTAATTATATTTACTGGATATTCATTATACTAGGGTGTATCAAAAATATCTTCATTTTTAGACCTTTACTCCAAAGCTGATTTCATTTATACTAATAAGTACTATGACTTCACTATGTTATTATTATTGTTATGTGTACATTATAGTTCTTTCAGTAGCTGATACAAAATGTGGGACACCAACCCTACATTCGGGTGTTTTTGTCAAGACACCATCTCTAGAAAGATTGCCACCAAAAGATTAAAGACTTCTTTCAAGCCATGAAGTGAATTACCCTGCGCCAGACACCAACTTGGAATTTGAATTTCCGCGGACTATCTTAGAGACTCCAGAACCAGATTTATCCTCAGGGTTTACTCCTGAAGCCTTTCTCATGATTGGGTATGGCCATAAGGCAGTGGAAGTTTAAAATCAGGGTTTTCCTTCTCTTTGATGAACTACCCTCCTGAGTTGATGAATTTCGTCTACTCAATTGCAGCTTACCAGCTCCTGCCACCAAGCAGGCAGGGAAATTGTCTCATACTTACTCCTATGGCATCCTTTTGGAGGTGTCTTCTCATGAAAATTGACTTGCTCAGACACCACGGCTGGGGACTTAGAGTTGGACATTGGTGATCTGGGGATGGCACTACAGGACTGAGCAGTATGGAAAGGGCTAGTTAATCACAGGGAGATCAAAAGAGGATGATGATGGGCACATGGCTGAGTGGTTAGAACATTTGCTTTCCAAGCATATGACATGGGTTTGAATTTCACCATGGTTGATTTGTCAGGAAGGTGACATCTTGACATTATCAGGCTTGGGGAGGTGATCACAGTGTGTGGCACCTTTGTGAAAGTGCCTGAAAACCATACCACAAGCCTTGTGGGTGAAACTGGGCAGATGGAACTATTTGAGAGCTAGCATGCACAAATTCACAAGTCATCATGACCAAGAGTTTCAGCATGCTGGCCTTGTTCAGGCTGTTGATCATGCCAGATAATGTGTTCTCTCTCAGAACCTCTATGATTCACACAGTATAGTTGCAGCATAAACCAAAGGTGTGCTCTGTGGATGTTGAACAAACACAAATGTGCTTGAGTAGGTGTCTGCAATAGGGATTGACTAGTTGCCCTAGTAGGCAGGCATCCTTGAATACAAATGGTCAGCCATAAGATTATTATTATTATTAGTACTCCAAAAGATTTTTCAGATACCGTATAATTTTATCATTATTATTACTATTACTACTATTGTTATTATTATTATTATTTTATTAACATTTTGCTTGTTCTTCTCTTTATTAGCACAACCATTATGCCCTGCCAATGCCTCATACATAAT